>JAYESA010000024.1:0-720000 GCA_036927795.1 Iris macrosiphon | reverse complement strand
TTATAATTTTTGATTCAGTATTCTCTCATCATAATATCATATATTCTATCACAGGCTTGCAATAGTACAACTAAGTTATTGCACTACCACGATATCTCACTAATTACAAAGCAAGATATGCATGGCCACCATAAAAATGTGTCACGATCCGTACCCGTAGTAAGGGTACGAGTACGTGGGTACGTCCAGCCTACGTCGTAGCATCGACAGTAGAACGATATCTAGGTCAACTATACTATCTAATCCTCTCACACAATAATGTATATACATGTCAAAGATATCTCAACTCCATACGGAGGACAAGATGATAATGGTATAAAAATTAATACTCAATCACAATAAAACTAGAAGAAGATAATGGCAAGATATCAAATAGAAGAATGGAATCACAAAGTCACAACTACAACCAAATTCAAGTCTAAATAGTCTATCAACAAAGAACAATGAAACTCAAATATATATAACATGCCAAAAGTCTAAGCTTGAGACATATCCAGTACAGAAGCTAAAAAAATAAAACTAAGGTATCAAGTGACACCGGCTAGTCCTTCCGGTAATCATTCTTGAATGTTAGGGCCCAAGGTCGCCACCCCCTCCTGCAGTTCATAATACGTCGGACACAAGTCCTCTAAGTCATCGTCTAAAAAATATATCGTCAGGATAGAATGAGTACAACCAAATAACAGTTTCAGTTAAATAACAAAGACTATAAAACTGTAATAGTGACTGCAATACAAGATGAGAATAAATAACTGAATCATAACTGACAGTATCAATATGGAAAATGGATAAATACAACTATATGGCAGAAAAATAAATAGACAGAGCAATAGAGAATATCTCAGTAAAAATAAAATAAACAGGAAGAAACTATACTCATTACGTGCCTTAAAGTATTAGTATTGACATGTGATCGGCTTAGAAACATATACAATACGATAGGGCCTGACTAATCATACGTGAGGTGTATGATTACCACTCACAGTACTTTCTCTTGCACAGTAAGGGTATAATCACACATCTAGCTAGTACTTCTCCACCCCCCGACTAGTACAGTGGATCCAAACTATGACACGTTCCATAAGAATAACTTGCACAATAAGGATAACTTGCATAGTAAGCAGAAAAAGCAGCATCTCGTGATGGGGATCTTATTATACCAATATGTTTACCATCATATCAGAAATAAAGTAGAACATCACTAAGTACATGAATCATAGTAAATATTATATAATAACAATAAGTAGACCACAGTGGCTCTGGGTACGTATCACATCTTGTCCCGAAAGACTACCCACTGTACCTGATATTTTTCCAGTCAATGATCCTCCTTTGAACCAAAAGCTATATGCCTAGTAGATTTTTCTTTGAACTAATAGCATAAAACTTAATGGTAGGATTACAAAGACACAATATCAGAGGTTCTTTAAGCCCATTTTACCTGCTGTGTCTACGACTAGCTGGCACTTGAGGCCTTTAGTGAACGGATCCGCAAGGTTCTCCTGATTCCGAACATCCACCACTGTAATGACATTAGTCTTGATAAGATTGTTCAGTACTCTGTGTTGAAGCCGCACAGTCCTCTTCTTACCAATAAAAAGATTATTAGATGCCACTGCTGCAGCTGCCTAGTTGTCGTAGTATATCGGTACAGCCAGAATCTACGTACCAACCATTGAAAGATCGTACATGAGCTCCTGAAGATACTCTTCTTCATCTGATGCAGCCGCAAGTGCATAGAACTCAGACTCCATTAATGAATATAAGAGCATAGTCCGCTTCTTCGACTTCCACGATATAGCAGCTCAACCCATTGAGTAAATATATTCTCATGTGGATCTCTCGCTCTCTTCTTTTAAGCACCAACTAGCACCACTGAAGCCTTCTACTACTGCTGGATCTACACTATAGTAAAGTGCAAACTTCTAAGTCTTCTTGAGGTATCTCATCACCCTCTTCACAGCTTTTCAATGTTCAACACCTGGGTTACTCGTGAATCTACAGTATCCCTAGAACAAAAGCAATGTCAGGCCTAGTGGCATTTGTATCATACATCAAGCTCTCGATGACGCTAGAGTACTCCAACTGTCTGACACTTTTTCCTGGGTTAGACTTCAGTTTTTTGTCACACCTATATGGAGTATCAATCCTTGGAAGATCCTGATATCCATAGAGTGTGAGCATCTTCTCCACGTAATGAGCTTCTGATAGAGTAAGCCCAACTTCCGTCCAGATTATCTTAATCCCAAGGATGACATTTGAATCTCTCATGTCCTTCATACTAAATTTAGACGAGAGGAATATATTTGTTCTAGTGACATATTCTTCATCCGTACCTAGGATTAGCATGTCGTCCACATAGAGATAAACGATGACACCTCTATAACCAGTGAACTTTTTGTACACACATTTTATCAATTTCGCTGACATTGTAGCCATTTGATCTGATAACTTTGTCAAACTTCTCGTGTAACAATTTGGGAGCTTGCTTCAAACCATACAGAGATTTTACCATTTTTTATACTTTATCTTCAAGACCTTTGACGACAAACCCTTCTAGCTGTTCCATGCAAATCTCCTCAGTCAGTTCACTATTCAGAAATATTGTCTTAACGTCCATCTGATGAATCACTATTATGTGAATAGCACATAGAGCAATCAGCATCCTGATAGTAGTCATCTATAACGGGAGCATAAGTGTCAAAGTAATCAATCCCCTGCATCTGAGAAAATCCCTTGGCAACTAGCCTGGCCTTGAACTTGTCAACAATGTCGTCTGCTTTTATCTTCTTCTTAAAGATCCATTGCATCCGATGGGTTTAGCTCCTTCAGAAAGATCAACTAATGGCTGCTGTCGTAGGCACCCAAGTTATAAAACCTTTACTCTTAAAATTATTTGTAGTAGTGAGAGTAAGGATCGATCCAACGGAGAGTAATTAATTAATCTTTATGCTATGTGAAATATTATGGGAGTGGAGTTTTGAATAAAAGTAAATTAAGAAGAGCTAAAATAAATTAAAGTATTAAAATTAATCAAAGGAACAAATGTTGGTCTCAGTCAACATCCACCATTGGAATCTTAAAATTGATCATTGATGCAAACATAAATTAACTCATACTTTGAATATTCACCGTTTAAAGTATTTCATATCTCTCTTAGGCTTAGATAATTAGAAACAACCGGTCTAATTAGCTTTAATTACTAAATAATCTAAGACAATCGTTGAAGATTTAATCAAGTAATTTTTTAAATAACCAAGAGATCGATGAAGCAAAATAACACAAGAACAAACTGTTGCATTTAATTTAGTCAAAAGTTTTTCCCCTAAGATCTAATAAAACAAAGTAGTTCATTAAATCTTAGTTGCTTCATAAATTAGAAAAATTAAACAATTACTGATTTGATGTCTAATTTAGCAGTAGATCGAAATGGATAATAGACTAGTAGGCCTCATAGTAATTAAACAAAACAATCATGAAAGTATGAATAGAAAAACATTCAATACTCAAAGCATAAATCAAATATATGAAAATAATTTAGATCTCACAAGTTTATTGATTCCAAGGCTTCTGTTTTCTTCAACCAACAAGACTTTTAGCTCCGTCCGTTCATGAAAACTTTAAAATAATATTGGAGAAGAGGAAGAAGAGTTGTGTGTTCTCTTTCTCCTGATTTCTACCCCTTTTATATACTTTAAATTAGTTATTTAAAGCTCACAATATCTTCTCATAAATCCTCTAGAGTTATAACAACCCAAACAATAAAATAAAATCTTTGAATAAGTAGGAAAATGGTTAATTCATTTCTATTTTTCATGCACAACATAGTTGACTCAACTTCAAGCATGATTTGCTCCATAATTCAGCCAGAATCTCGGAAAACTCAAAAGATTAAGATTGTACCTCTATATCTTAGATTTTCGAATCAATTTGAATCAGCTCGATTGGACTTCGGATGAGCAAGTTATGACCATTTTACTACAAGGTATCAAAACTGTCCAGAATTGATAATTAGCTCTATTTTGTATTTAGTGACTCCAATTGCATCCTAGATCAAAATATAAAAATAATAATGATCTTTAGACATTAAATGAGCATAAAGGAGTATACATTAAGGAATAAAAATATGACATTTTATGTTCTCATCAAATACCCCCACACTTAACCTTTGCTTGTCCTCGGGCGAAACTCTAATTTATTTTTCTAAAAAAAATCAAGGTTGCAATGTCATAAATAAAAAATAACTATAACTGATAACATATCATGAACATATATTCTTAAACAACTTCTAATTACTAAGTAGATATTTTTACTTGAAAAATGGAGTAAACTAAATAGGTAGACCCTCACGGGAATAAACACTCATCTCTCATGTATTTGAAGGTATATATTTCACTCAAATTCATTCCAGAAGAAATGATCTACCATAAGCTTGTATATCTTCTCATTCTCCACCACTGGGATCACATGCATAACATAAATCATAAGAACTTTTTATGGGTTGTAACGTGGCTTAGGATTAAGGTGGGTTATATTTGGGAGTGTAGCTCAAAAGCCATCAAAACTAGTGGAGCGAAAATCAATCAACTCAATCTCAATATAAAATATGTAAAATTAATCACTCCATTTTGCAATGTCTTCAATTTGTCTTTTAAAGCATTTAAAGAATGTAAAACAACTTCCACCTCTTTTTTTCTTTTCTTTTTCTTTTCTTTTTTTCTCTTTTTTTTTTCTTTTTTTTCTCTTTTTTTTTTACTTTTTTCTTTGAATAATAATGGAACTTAGGAAATTTGAGGATGAAAATATGTTACCAAACCACAAATTTAGACACCACCACACTTATTTTTTCGTATATACATACATATCATAATGATCAACAATGCTCCACTAGCTTTGCGACTTGGGTAAAGGTATAAATATTATAGGTTGAAAGCTTGTAATATGGGTATACCAAGAAAAAGGCAATAAAGCTCAAAGGGGTTCAACAAAAAAAAAAAAATTACAAGGTGGACCATTTGGCTTATGTAACGCATAACAAAGATGACCTTAATCATGTTCATGCATGCATGTGTCAATGTGACCTCGAAGAGAATCAAAGCAAGTTCTAGAGAAACAAATCAATGGAAGAATATCTCTCATGAAAGAATAATGAGACTGATGTGTCAGTCTAAAGGCTCAAAACCTCACTGGCTTTTGTCTACCAAATTTAGATACTACCATTTTCAATAAAAATAACTAGACTAATTAATTCTAAGTTAAAAAAATTACTTATTCAATCATGTTATAAATTTTTTAAATTTAGTTCAGTCTTACTCATGACATACACAACAAAAAATTATTAGAAACCACAAAAACAAAATTCTTCTATTTAAAAAGACATTTTTTTTTAGAAAAACACAAACTCAAACTGCTTAAAGAAAATTAAATCTCCTCCCCCACACTTAAAACAGACATTGTCCCCAATATATGGTTAAATGCAAAGAAAAGACGAAATAACCAAAAAATAAAATACGAGAATAAAAAAAACTTCTATTGGGTTGCCTCTTAAGTAGCGCCATTATTTAATATTGTCGTTGGCTCGACTCTATGCACACTTGATATAACTAGGCAGGGGTTTCAAGTCTAGAATGAAGGCCTGCAAAATAGAAGGTAAAGGTCTTTTGTCATAAATTGGTAACGAAATATATGGAATGTTACCTGACTGTTGTTTTTTTGGAAGATCGTTCAACACTGCAACAGTTTTATGTAAGTTAATACTCAAAGCTAACTCATGTTCTTTCTCAAAATTCTCACTAATGGCAACTTTTACTCCATCTTTTCCATCAAGTTTAAAAACTTCTTTTGCATTAGGTACTACATCGTCATTAGGAATGTTCGTGTCTGCAACGATATTTTTCTCTTCGTCTTCTTTTGACGATGCACGTGCTTCTTTTTCTGGAATGTCAACCTCTTTACCACTTCTCAAAATGATAGAACATGGAGTTTCTTTTAGATTTTCTATCGTTTGAGATGGTAATTTCTCTAAGCTTTGTGCCTCTAGCTTATTAATTGCAGTTCTCATTTGGCTCATTTGATTATTCAAACTTTTGATACTAGCCCTCGTCTCCTGTTGAAATTGTAAGTTATTAATGGCAATAGACTTAACAATATCTTCTAAAGACATACCAGAATTACAAGTTTGGCTCGGTTGTAGGTATTGCTGCTTGTACTGCTGGTAACTTGGGCAATTTTGAGTTACGGGCTGATTTAATTGTGGACTCTCATAAGTGAAATTGCAATGATCTCTCCATCTTAGGTTGTACGTGTCTGAATAGGGATCATACTTCATTTGTGGTAGTCCTGGAAAACCATATGCCACATTCACTTGTTCATTGGGCTCCTCTTGAAGAGTTGGGCATATATCGGTTGGATGCCCTGCTACTAGACAAATCCCACAAGCCTTTGTTGTTTTCATGTTACCTACAACCATCTGACGAACAAGCGAAGTTAAACTAGAAATTAGATGTTCTAGGAAATAAATATTTACCTCATCAGCATGCCTAGATGATGATCTAGCCATGTTCCAAATAGTTGAGAATTGGTCGCCATTTCCTGTTATCGAACTTTTTTTTTGCTCTAATAAATAAAAATATTTAATTGCAAGAACGAAATAGAAGTCACTAAAAGAATAAAAATCAACTAAAATTACTCCCCGACAACGGCGTCAAAATTTGGCGTGCAATCGTAGGCACCCAGCTTATAAAACCTTTACTCTTAAAATTATTTGTAGTAGTGAGAGTAAGGATCGATCCCACGAAGAGTAATTAATTAATCTTTATGCTATGTAAAATAGGATGGGAGTGGAGTTTTGAATAAAAGTAAATTAAGAAGAGCTAAAATTAATTAAAGTATTAAAATCAATCAAAGGAACAAATGTTGGTCTCAGTCAACATCCACCATTGGAATCTTAAAATTGATCATTGATGCAAACATAAATTAACTCATACTTTGAATATTCACTGTTGGAAGTATTTCCTATCTCTCTTAGGCTTAGATAATTAGAAACAAGCGATCTAATTAGCTTTTATTACTAAATAATCCAAGACAAGCGCTGAAGATTTAATCAAGTAATTTCTTAAATAACCAAGAGATCGATGAAGCAAAACAACACAAGCACAAGCGGTTGCATTTAATTTAGTCAAAAGTTTTTCTCCTACGATCTAATAAAACAAAGCAGTTCATTAAATCTTGGTTGCTTCACAAATTAGAAAAATCAAACAATTACGGATTTGATGTCTAATTTAGCAGTAGATCAAAATGGATAATAGACTAGTAGGCCTCCTAGTAATTAAACAAAACAATCATGAAAGTAGAAATAGAAAAATATTCAATACTCAAAGCATAAATTAAACATATAAAAATAATTTAGATCTCACAAGTTTATTGATTCCAAGGCTTCTGTTTCCTTCGACCAACAAGACTTTTAACTCCGTCCGTTCATGAAAACTTCAAAATAATATTGGAGAAGAGGAAGAAGATTTGTGTGTTCTCTTTTTCCTGATTTCTACCCCTTTTATATACTCTAAATTAGTTATTTAAAGCTCACAATATCTTCCTACAAATCCTCTAAGTGTAACAACAACCCAAACAATAAAATAAAATCTTTGAACAAGTAGAAAAATGGTAAATTTAGTTCCACTTTTCATGTACAACATAGTTGACTCAACTTCGAGCCTGATTTGCTCTATAATGCAGCCAAAATCTCGTAAAACTCAAAACAGTAAGATTGTACCTCTATATCTTAGATTTTCGAATCAATTTGGATCAGCTCGATTGGACTTCGGATGAGCAAGTTATGACCATTTTTCTACAAGGTGTTAAAATTGTCCAAAATTGCTAATTAGCTCCATTTTGCATTTAGTGACTCCAATTGCATCCTAGATCAAAATATAAAAATAATAAGGATATTTAGACATCAAATGAGCATAAATGAGTATACATTAAGGAATAAAAATATGATATTTTATGTTCTCATCAACTAACTTCCATATATTATTAGAAGTTATCGAGTCAAACTCATCATTGACAGCCTCCTTCCAAAAAATTATATCTCTGATCTTTATTGCCTCATCATAGGTAAGCGGATCAACTTCCACATGATAGGTAACAAAGTCTTCTGCAAAGTCCTTCGACTTCCTCACTCGCTTGTCCTCGGCTCAGCGGGTTCTGGTTTAAATATTATTTCATCAATGACAACTTCTTCTTGGACTACTTCTCTCAGAGAGGTACTTGCCTCGTCTGTGCCATCAACATTCTCTGGGACATCCGCGAAAACAATATTCATGTGCTAGCAAACTTGTCTTCAAAGTATTCTGTGGTGCAAGATTCTATGATATGATTATATTCGATATCAAGAAACCTCCGAGCATCACTCTTATCAGTATAACCCAAAAATATAGTCTTCGTAGTCCTCGTTTCCAGCTTCTGTGTCTTGAGGTCTGGAAGCTTCACATATGCCATAAACCCCCATACTCGAATGACATTCAAGTTGGGTCTGACCTTGAACTAGAGTTCATGAGGAGTAATATCAGATGTCGCGGACGATACTCTATTTAGAATAAACGTAGCCGTAAGCGCTGATTCTCCCCAAAAGCACTTTTGAAGTCCTACTGTCAGCAACATGGAGTTTATCATCTCTGTCAGCATCATGTTCTTTCTTTCTAATATACCATTATATTGGAGAGAATATGGAGTAGTCATTTCATTGATAATTCTATGTTCTTTGTAGAATGATGTGAATTCCAAGGAACGACACTCTCCACCTCGATCGCTTCTGAGTTATTTGAGTTGTTGACCAGTTTGACGTTCTGCTTCAGCCTTGAATTCCTTGAACTTCTCGAACACTTCATCTTTTAACTTGAGAAGATATATGAATGCGTACTTCGAGAAATCGTTAATGAAAGTGATGAAATACTTCATTCTGGCCTTTGTGGATAATTGCTTGAAGTCACAAATATCTTAGTGTACTAACTCCAGAAGATCTGTGCTTTGGTTCACCCTTCCGAACGGCTTTCTGACGATCTTCATCTGCGCACAGACTTCACATTTCTCTACCTCCTTACCCCTATATTTGGAGATAAGGCCTAGACTAGACATCTTGTTAATGCGTTTACAATACACATATTATAGTCTATTATGCCACAACTCAAAAGCATAACTATAAGTAGGGACTACATTGATACAAACAGAAGGAGTTACAAGCTGCAGTTTAAACATACCTTCGGTACAGAAAGCTTTTTTGAAGTATGTTCCCGTGTAGGACATCACCATCTGACCGACATTGATATTCATCATCAGGCCCGCCTTGCACAATAGACTTCCCAGAAACTAGATTCTTGGCGATCATTAGTATGTTCTTCATATACTCCAGTGTAAGTGACTTTCCAGAGGTCAGCTTCAGCACTACCGTCCCGATCCCCAGTACTGCAACTTGAGACTTATCCTCCATCGAGACTTTCTCAGAGGTAGGCTCGTACTTGGTGAACAACTCCTTCTTAGAGCACACGTGGCAAGATGCCCCAGTGTCCACCCACCAGTCAGTTCCCATGCCATGTGACTCAACCTGTACAATAATAGAAACTAGGTTAAGTTCACATTGCTCTTTCGGTTTAGACTTTGACCTGCAGCGCTTTTATAGTGGCTCTTCTTGCCACAGTTGTAGCATATGACATCAGACTTTGGCTTGAATTGAGCCGACTTCACCTTTAGCTGGTTGAAGTCCTTTTTTTCTTCTTGCAGAGAAATTTATGCTTCCCTTTAATGTCACTAGCATGTACCATGTTGGCCTTAGCCAACTGCTTGGACAAGGAGTCCAACTTCAG
Organism: Iris macrosiphon; assembly: GCA_036927795.1. Lineage (NCBI taxonomy): Eukaryota > Viridiplantae > Streptophyta > Magnoliopsida > Asparagales > Iridaceae > Iris > Iris macrosiphon. Next base: position 710,140 of record JAYESA010000024.1, on the reverse strand, counting down.
TTGCCCTCTGGCTTCATCTTTAATGTGAATCTAGTAAAAAAAATCTTTGAGTTAGATCTCCATCTTCTTACGGTACATGTCAGTCTTGAACTTGATCCAGCCTGGAGGAAGCCTAGTGACGACAGACCCCACCATGAACTTGTCTTCCTGCTTCATGCCCTCTTCCTCCTGTTTTTGCTGCATCTTCAAAAGTTTCTTGACTTGAGGTAATATCACATTCTCGTCCTCAAATTTTAGAGTGAAGAATTTCTCGACGAGATAGATTTTAGATATTTTTTTGTCAGTTTTTTAATGCTTCTCAAAAGATTCCCAGACATCTCTTACCTTCTCCTTCTTGCTGTAGGACTATGCCATCGAGTCGTCCATAGCATTGAGAATCAACAACCTATAAAGGTCATGTAAACCCCCTCGACCAAATTTAGGTCTACTTAGCTTAGATAGAGAGACTAGGGTTAGTTTTGAGCCAGTTAGAATTAGAACATAGTATTTTAGATTAATGTTCAAATTTCGTATCACTTGGTACCTTACCGTTGTCTCGATATTTGGAGCGCTATACTAGCATTTTCTTTCAAACAAATTTCACACACTTGTCCTAGACGTGCCAGCCTTCCATTTTGACCCTTGTGTAACTCATAAATACCCTCTCTTGTGCTTTATTTTAGTCGCACAATATTCCTTACAAATAACTTTTTTTTAATCCAAATAAATCCAACTTTGTAACTTTTTCTGTTGTCACGCCCCAGTCCCAAAATACCGAGGGACTAGACACGTGGCAATGGCCAGCAGTACGCACCGATAGACAAACCCAATTTAATGGATCCATCAGGGCATACTTAAGCTGTAAAACAAAGTCTACGACAATCATGGCACAACTAATCTCATCCACACAAGATATAAAAATATGATCCACAGAATAAATAAGGAAAGTAAATCATCAGCTAGTCTCAACAAAGTGCTTCGGGGAACAACCCGATAAATATCTGATACAATGGTTCAACAGACCAGAAATATAAATGACTGAAATAAATAAATAAATACTGAGCATGAAGCATGGATGCTCAGGAAAAGTCTTCGGCTAACACCTCGTCCTCGGGTGTCGGTACAGCTCCTGGATCAGCTCCTGCTGCGGTCCCGTATACCTCAGGATAGATCTCGTCCTCAAATCCTGGGGACATAATCCGAATCCAGGTCCTCAGGGGACATAGCAAGGTACAAGAAAGCTCAAGCCAAAATAAATGCAGTGCAGGAAATAAGTAGAATAAATAGGGCAAGTATGAATTCATCTGTGTGAAATGCAAGAGAGAACATCAATAGTACTCAGGTTGAAACAACTACAAGCTCTGTGTAGGGGAGCCAGTAGCAGTGATATCATGAGGTAGTCTAGCTCAGCGGGAGACTGAGTAGCCGGCATAATATAGTCAACCTGTAGCCTGTGGGTCTCTCCAGCAATAGATGGAACAATAAGGGAACACTAAATAACCAGCTAAGTGATATGCAAGATGAGAGCATCACTAGAACTCAGGCTGAAGCCACTATAAGCTCTGTGTCGGGGAGCCGGTAGCAGCAGTAATAATGAGTAATGGGCCAAGCTCGGGCTTAGAGTCTTGTGCCTCACAATAATAGGGGTTATATATATATGATCAGCCTGTAGCCTGTGTGTCTCTCCCTACCCAATGTAACCACGGCTATCATGACCATAACGTCTCATGTCCATGTCAAACGGGATCATAGCTAATGCAACAAGTCATAAAGTATCTAAGAATATAGTATCTCTGTCAAGTCCTGTATCCTATACAGAATCACCACGAATATCTCGGGAAGATCCTATCTCATGATTGGTGTCAAGTGTCCTGGGTTATAGTGTACTTGGTAAGACAAGTACGAGAAGCTAAAGTGTTACGAATATCCATCTCTAAATGACAATACACAACACCGCGTACGGTGTTGGCACCCGACTAATAATCGGACGCTAAGTAAGTCACACAGTCCTAGGTTAAGCATGCACAACAATATAATGAAGCAAGGAAAATATGTAACAATACTGCAGAGTTTGGCAAGGTACACTTGCCTGGGGTCCGAATACCAACAGCTGTTCCTGTACCAGTGGATCCTGTGGGTACTCCTCCAAAAGCTGTAATAAACATCACCAACAGTCTCAGAAGACATCAAATAGCTAGAAACGCCTGTCCTTATGTCCAATTTGGGCACAGGGGCAAAAAGGGCATTTCCGGGCCAAAGCGGGGTCCACATGTGGGCCACTTTGTACCGAAAAGCGTGTCAGGGTCAAAGGTCTCCAAATTCATCAAACTCAGTGTCAACAAGTCAGGAACGATGATACGAACCTAACGGAACTTCCAGAATTGGATTCCGATGAGCCATTCACAAAATCGCCCGTCGAGTGGAGCCTGTGGGGCCCACGATACACGATTTTGTCAACGTTCTCAGAATCGGACAAAACTTGGATCACAGGACCAGCATATCGCTACGAGTCCAATGGCGCAAGTTTCGTCCCGATCCGACGTGTGTACACAAAGTTACAGCGTGTTCCAGAAAAGTCGGATACGGGGTGTTGTTCGCGGATACGCGTTGATTCCGGGGTGCACGCACCTCCGAATCGACTTCTGCGAAATTCCACACGTCCGTATCAACGACGCGCACGTTTTGGTAAAGACCGCGTGCGACCAAGTCGTCCCGTTTGGCGGGGCGCACTCAGTTCCGGGGTGAAACAGAGCGTTGTTTTTCCTGTTTTTGGATCGCGGTGTGCGATCACCACAGGACGCAATGCACCGAGCGGGTTACACGGGCACCGAGAGGGTTATACTATCTACGCGTAGAAACTGACGGAATCGAAATCGGAGTTGTGAGTTAGGATAAAACGATACCTGAACAGGGCTCCGTGAATCTGAGTGTTCATGCGTCCGAGAGTCAACTTCGTGTCCTGCGACCGCGTTGCTGTGTCCAGACTAGGGTTCAGGATTCCGCCGATGAACCGGCGGAGAGGGGCTGCTCTGGTCGGCGAGGGACGGAGGGAACGTCGGCCGGCTGTGCTCGGTCGACCGGAGCAGTTCCCGCGGCTGCGACTCGGCGTCTGGAGGGAGCGGGGCTGTGGACCCTGACCGGAGCGGTCTTGCCCAGGGGAGTTGAGCGGGGAGGCGTCGGCTGTGGGGTAAGTCGACGGCGGCGATGAGGAACTCGGCCAGGCGACTGCGGAGGGAAATCTCAAGATGGCGGTTGCCTAGGGCACGAACGCCGAGGCACAGTTATAGGGTGAACAGTATCTCAGCAGCTAGGGTTCCCAAATGGGTTTCGGGTCGGGTTTGGCTCGGATCCGACCCGGCCCGACCCAGTAAGCTGGTTTGGGTTCGGTTCACGCAGTGGTTGGTTCAGACCAGGTTCACTTTGGGTTTGGTTCAATGGGTTTAATTTATCCAATGGTTTTTAAGGCTTTAAACGCGTCTCCGGTGTCCAATAAATACACCGAAAAATACCACATGTCCGGCTTTTCATTTTACACCGCGAAATCTTATTCCCATCATATTTTAACATCAATAAACTGTATTTAAAAATACTTAACTCCCAATTATCTTGCTTCTTCTTCCGAATAATACCGTAGATTTTTGGGGAAAAATATTAAAATTATTCTGAAAATCAGGGTGTTTACATCTGTTCCAATCGAAATTAGAGACAACCTCGACCCGTTTTATGCAATCCAATTTATGACAATAATCTATTCCGAGGCTACTACATACATGATACGTGTGTCCCACCCAATTTTAATTCTATGTACTTCCAATTAATTAAAGATCACCATTGACACTAATTTTAATTAAATTGGTACAATGACTCAACCTAACCCAAAACTAGACCCAACACCAACCCAAACATCCACTAACACCCTCATAGTTCATACAAAATACCATACACCAATTTTCTCTACTTTAATACACCAAACATGGTATTTTTCCTCATCCAATCACAATTCTCCTTTATTTGTGCAATCTTCAAATTATTGGGGACCTTTATGCAAATAAGCAACTATGTGTCCACCTCCCATTGGAGCAAAAATAATAAAGAAAGCCTCCTTCATACTTTGACCGGTCACCCCCTATTCCCTCCTCCCCCCCCCCCCCAATTTTTATGTGTACAACACAACCATTTACACATACATCCCATCCCAACTCTCCATTCAAAATTAACCCCATCCCAACCACTCATTCCCTCATGAAAATCCCTCCCCCAACCCTAGAAATAGCTATGTAGCCGGCCCTAATCCCCATGCTCGCCTCATCTCTCTCTCTCTCTCTCTCTCTCTCTCTCTCTCTCCTTCATTAACTCTCTCTTTCTCTCCATAGAATTCAGCCATCACCACCACCCCCTCAACCGAAATCTTTAGCTCACCACCTTCTTTTCCTCTTCTCCTCCCCTAGCAGCCCCCTCCTCCGACCAACAACCACCACCCTCACCTCCACGACCACCCCACTGCCGCCACCTCCTCAACCGCCAGCAACCCGACCTCCCTTGCCCGTCGGACCACCCACGACCACCATCACCATCAACCCACGACCACCTCCTCCTCTATTAACCTCCACCGCCACCATCAACCTCACCATAACCTCATCACCACCACCACGGTCCCCTCACCACTACCATAGTCCTCCGACCGTCAACCCATGACAACCTCAGCCACCACCATCATTCCCACGATCACGGACCACCACAACCATCACCACCACCTCATCACCACCACCATCATCACCACCACAGTCCCCCATTAACCCTACCTCCTCCTCCCTATCACAGCAGCCACCATCACCCTTCTCCTCCTCAGCCACCATCACCTCGTCATCACCACCACCTCCCTCGTTTGGCCGCAACCATTGCTGCTACTAGCCGCTGCTGCTGCTTTTGTGCAGCCTTACCCGCCGGAGCACCCCCACCCGCCGGAGATCGCCACCCACGAGCCGCAGGCCGAGCACCCCCCTCCTAGTCAAGCACCATCTCCCTTAGCTTCCCTCCATTTCCTTGAACCCTAGGTAATGCTCTCCTCTTCCTCTTCATCCTATCGTCTTATATATATATATATATATATACTTGATCTTGTTGTTCTTCCCCTCGTATACATGTACATATGTATTAATTTGTATTTTCATCCTAATGTGTATGTATATGCATGACCTCTTGTTCTCTTTTTTTTAGTATATATAATCATGCACTTGCTCTCTTTTTTGTTGTATAGATAAATATATACATATGTATATATGTATATTTATATAATTATTTGTCTTGACACTATCCACCGCGTGTTTAACCAAATTTTAACTCTAAATTTCAGATTATTAATTGATCAGATATTTAGTTTAAGTGTTAGTGAACTGCTAGTATATGTGGTTGTTGCCTATGTTATACACTAGTTTGATATATGAATAGTACCATGCTAGTGTAACAAGTTAAAATGGATGTAAAAATGTTATATGCACTTGTTATTGTGTGCAAGTGTATAAGAGTTATGGTCGATGATGGTTCATATATTTGGAGGATGCGATAATGATTGTATATATATAAAGTATACACCTTAACCTAATAGTTATGACATCTAATTAGTGTTACACGATATTCTGAGTTATAAACATTTACTAATAGCATAGTAGCTAGTTGACTTGTTGTGTACAATATTTGAGGATATTTTATATACTTGTACACGGAGACCTAGAGAGAGAACACTAGCAACCTATGTGTTAGAGGTGCAACTTAGCACCTATACGAATTATAGTGGTGATCGTGATTGTGACATATGAGAAATTATACCTTAGGTTGACTTGTAAATGTTGTAGGACTAGTAGACTAAGTGTACACACACTTTCTTGATCCTTGACTAGTCAACATTAGCCAACCTACTTAGTAGAATGCTTGTTTGGTCTAGACACTACGTGACTCATGTTGTTGCGTGTATTGTACACTTGTGCATGATTAGTATAGTGTAATGTAGTGATTGATATTTATTGTTATATATTCATATGCACCCAAGACGGTTCTACCTTGGTTGCGGGTTCCGAATCCTTACTTGTTCACATCGGAGTTCCAGGTAAGTAACTGTTTAAATTCAGTTATTATTAGTTTATATATTTTATTATTTTAATATTATATAACTGTGCGCGTCCGAGAATGACTCGGATGCAGTCGACGAAGGCGTTAACGTTTGGACTTGTGTTTGACCTAGTGTATAGTGGACGCACCTAAAGTTGTAGACTCCGCAGGCCTTGACACGTATTATTGCACGTCACAGAGTGAGTTCATGTAGGGATGTGAGCTTCATACTTGACTGGTCATCGGTGTGAGCAGCACGTGTGACGGTATTTAACATAGTTGTATATTTTCTTAGTGACTTGCATTATAGTACAAGATGTCCATGTCATATTCGCGACTTGTACATTGGCATTGGGCAGGAAAGACAATTAGTAGGCGTATGGGACAGACATTTGGCTACCGTATTTTTAGAGTAAACTACGGGGTCGTGAGCCTCAATGTTACCCGGTTATGGACTATGTGTTACCCGGTTATGGGCTATGTGCTACCCGGTTATGGGCGTATATGCCCGTCGATACATCCGGCAGTGGTTACTAGCTGTGCGCTATCATGATCGGTGATGTAGTCATCATATACTTCTGGTATCCAATTTACAGCTAATGTCAGATACTTAGCCTCTGGCTTGACGCTACGCTTTATACTTTTTATCTACCCATACATACCAAGGTTGTCTTCAAGTGCATTTCACTTAGCTGGTTAGTTCACCCTCGAGTTTACACAGTATTTACTTTATCACATGTACTTTTGTATCTTGTTACATCCCTCTGAGGACCTTGTTCCTTTCCAGATCTGGACAAGCACTTGTACCCGACCATCTACGAAGCAGGAGTAGAGACCGGATTCATGGCTGAGGACTTTGAGGCATTTCCAGAGGAGTTTTCGTGATTTAGGGTATACTACTGCCTTGGGCTAGAGTATCTTTATCTAGCTAGTTGATACTCTAGTCTAGTTATCTTACTACTTTATGCACTTTTATTTCATTGCTGTATTTTAGTAGGTTTGTCCCCATCAGACTATTTCAGATGTATTGTGGATATTCAGACTCTTTGTATTTCATTTACCAGCACTTGCTTCAGTCATTATTATATTATATTCTGTGGATGAGATTAGATATTTACCTGCTGTAGGATAGCATATTGGACTTGATAGTATTTTAGGACAGCGTAGTATGCTTCGTCTGGTCCATTAAATTGGAAAATCCTTCGGAGTCGTATTAGCTGGCCATTGCCACGTGGCCTGGTCCCGTGTATTTTAGGACTGGGGCATGACAGGTTATTGTCTTTCTTCCACTTAGAGTGTGCATCATGCACCATGCCAACGACAATCTCTCTTCCATCTTCGGAAAAGGTAGGTTCAGGATCAACCAACACATAAGCAACATTGACAAATTGAAGATTCAAAGAGATCTTCCTCTTCCAAATGTTGTAGTGTTCGCCAACAAACTTCTTAAGCTTATGAAAGCTAGTATCGAGAAGGTTTGAGCAGTTGTTCATTCTAAATCGAATTTTGCCTTGAGATTGTTAGTCCAACAGCCAAATCAAAGTAGAGAAGGTCCACAAAGTAGAGACTCACATAAGAGTTCGTCTCTACAAAAGTTGGTGTACTGAGATCCACACAAGAGTTTTTTTACAGTGACACATAACTCCACAGAAGCACTAAACTAGGAAGAGGTTACAAACTGACGACCCAAAGAAAATACAAATACAACAAGAAACGGAAAATCGTTCTTCTTTTTACGTTCGCAGACGCTACAACAAAAAAGACCGAAAATAAGAAAATAAATACAATGAAGGGTACTCCTTGCTGGAGTGATCAAAACCACCGAAGCTCAAGGCAAGATTCGCGCTATACGAAAAAATGCCCCCAGGATCCAGAAAGTTCATACGAGAACTTCTGGAACGCTCTTGGTCACCTTCGGATCACTCAAAAAATACTTTGTGGAAGGGTGCTCATTGCGGCCACATATTGCTCTGGTGCTCTCTATTTTTTCTCTCCTATAAAAGAAAGAGAAGCTCATTTATATATAGAGGAAAACAGCACATATGCGGCCTGAGAAAGCTCAAGGCCGCATATGCGCTATCCGACACCAGGCCACATGCGTAGCAGGAACCGCATGTGTCACCACCGCCGTCGGTCAAGCTGCCCAAGACAGCGCCGCCAAACGCCGCCGAGCGCCGAAAGTAGCAACCATTGTGCATCGCATATGCCGCATAATCCGGATGGCACGGATAACCATGTGCCCCATGCGCCGCCAACAACTGACCCTGTCCCCTCTACATGTGACTCGCTCATATAAGCTCGTTGGCCGCATAGCTCCAGGCCGCATAGTCCCTGGCCTCATAGCCGCAAAGCGCCTGGCCGCATAGCTCTTGGCCGCATTGCGCCTCGGCCGCATAGCGCTACTGACGTGCTAAGTGCTAAGTGTAAAGTGCACCAGCAAAGCGCTACTTTGTGCCCTTTAGCCTGAGCCCAAGTCCGAGTCCGAGTCGCGGGCTTAGCTCCTAAGAAAAACTTTCCAAAAATGATGACAAAATAAAGATTGTCATAATGGGGTTCACACTTAATCCCTCTAGGAAAATCAACCCACATGGGCCACCACCCTATTTGCATATACCAATACTAAGCAAAGCTATATATTGAGATATACACATTGGTGGTTTTCCAATGCGGGACTAAAACTTCCAAAGCAAAGTGAAAAACACCAATATATATATATATATATATATATATATATATATATATATATATATATCGGTAAACGGGATATGAATCGTAGGCTCATATTCTTATATGAGACATGCACATGTGGACCAATATGAATGGATTCCTACATCCCATGTGCACTAGTACACTTCATTCATATTGGTCCACATGTACATTGGATCATGTAGGAATATGAGCATATAGCTTATATCCCTTTATATATATATATATATATATATATATATATATATATATATATATATAAATTCAATTTGAATAGGCACCCTGTAGAGAACTTGGGTTTGGACCTATGGGTCAAGATCGAGATATATGTATTACCAATCCGACAATGAAACATCCACGAGGGCAATAGTTTCTAGTTGCCATAAGCATATTATTTGCGGACAGATTTGTTCATATAGTCTTGTCGGACTCTGTATCTTGTTTTCCATCCTTTATTGTATTCTCGGAGATATATCTTATTTTCAAATTGGCACTTGTTTGTTTATTAACATTAACGAAACACAAGAAATTTATTCCCACCGTATTTTCACTATAAAAAAACTCTCCAACTTATTTTTAATCCAACTTTGGTTCAGTTTCTCACAAAAAAAAGGCAACATAGAGTGACGCAGTTTTAGAAGTACAATTAGTAGACTTGAGCTAGTTCAATTTATCTACTGGATCCAAAGCATATATAGTTGTGCTGAAAGATGATATGATCAATACTTGAGCTTGGGCTATTCATGCACATTGATTTCCATTACAACCTCAATAATGTCGTTTTAACTAAAAGGAAGCTTCCTTGAAGAATAACGTGCATGTATGCACGTCCTTAGTACACACTTCTTTCTGTCTAATTAAAACCGTCCTTTGCCTAATTCTTTGACATGACATGACATGATCAGAGAAGAGAGGGAAGAGTAATTAGATCAGCACAATAATGCTGAAGACGTCGTTCTTGTGGATGCATGACGATGATGCAGCGGAAGAAGTGGAGGATGCCTTGGATTCTTTCGCGGATCTGGTAAGCCATCTAATGCTTTTCATAGTAAGATTCCTCAGGATGCTGATTGGTAAAGGCGATGACGACGAACATGATGATGATGATGATAAAAAAAAAACTGGTGGCAAGTATTCTTGGACGGTTGTTATGATCTTGACCATGCTCCTTCTTGTGGTCTTGGCACTCCTCTACCGCTACTACCGCAGCCGCCGGAAGGAAGACCACCACGATAAGATGCCCAAGAAAACGTCTAACTCATCGACCTCACCCAAGAAAACAACTTCTTTATCCTCACCCTCAACCTGCTCATCTCATGCTTCCTCGAAGGAGAGTTCACTCTGGTTCAAAAAGTACATTAAGTGGTTCTCTAAACTGTTTCGCTCCCGGAAGGGCACTGAACTTGGAAAGTAAAACAAATCCGAATTGCGTCATCAGCGTTGCTTATGCAAGTAGTTTTGAGTTTCAAAAATATGTTCCGTTGAGTACCCTTTTGTCTCCGAGAAGCGATTTTTTTTTTTTTTCATACCTAAAACCCCCTCCCACCATCCCCTTAGCAGATATTGGAGCTTTCGGACCTATTCGGTTATGTCCTATAGTTTTACCATTAAGCTACAAACTAGAAGAATCCAGAAGTGAAATTTTAGATTGTGTATATTTGTGTTTGCTTGTAAAGAGTAAGTGAACTTGGAGGGTAAATCTGTAAGTGGGTTTTTAGATTGTATTTGTGTATGTTTGTAAAGATAGTCAACTTGAAAGTAAATATGGAGAGTTACTTGGTTTGGCTTTAAAGTATGAAGTGATATGCCCCCATTGCAGGGTATGGTTTCCTTCTATTTTCTCTCTAATTATAAATAAAAATCTGATGGCTATTATTACAAAATCAAACCAAGATATGTAAAAACAATTAAAAAAAAAATCAGAAAATTGCATATATATGGCATCGGAGTTATTTAACATTGCTTGAGAACATCAAAGTTACGAAAATTACAAGAGCAGACATAAAACACCAATTAAAAGGGATTTTTGAGTTTTGGTGGCAGCCACGTCAGCACATTTTTAAACTTAAGCACACTTCTCGACTCTCCCTAACATTTTCGCTGATTTCTTCGTAACATTTCTGCTAATTTTTAATTAACATATAAAGGGTGTTTCTATCACATATACATTTTTTGAACAATTTTTATAGCCGTAGTAAATGAAGAAGTCAAACAAAATTCTAATATCCACAGAATCGTCCTTTAAAAGGACATTTTTGCACATTATTAATTATTAATTAAGGATGGATGGGAGAGATAAGGGGAAGAGTTAAGGGAAGGTTGCGAGTCTATATGGAAATTAAATGGATGAGCGAGAAAAGCCCTTTTAAAAGGCATTTTTAGAGCTAACATTAAAAACGTCTTTTAAAAGGACGTTTTGTTTCCTATTTTACAACTTTGGCAACTTCTATGCTCTCAGAGCAATTTCACACAATTTTGATGCCATATATGCAATTCTTTGAATTTTTTTCTCCCAAACAAATATGGAAACATGCATCAAAGAACTAAAAACTTGGAAAAAAAAATTCTATCGGGACACCTGAAAACTTACTCGGGGCTAACCAGGATTGGTGCTAGCACAGTTCAGATGAAATTTTACTCGGGACAGTAATCTTGGGGGTGTGGCTATTAGAATGGTGGATGGAGGCTAAATGATAAGATGGGAGACTAATAGTGCGCCCTGAGGATCGGTCCTTCGGGATCTTGGGGATGTGGCTATTAGAATGGTGAATGGAGGCTAAATGATAAGATGGGAGACTAATAGTGCGTCCTGGGGATCGGTCCTTCAGGATCTTGGGGAGTGTGGTTATTAGAATGGTGGATGGAGGCAAAAAGGGGTGAGACTAATAGTACGCCATGAGGGTGTTGCTAATAGAAAGGAGGCGGTGCTTCTGTTAGGAACATATGAGTTAGAGAAGTAGGCATGTTCAGGAGATTGTGCATCATATAATTTTATCCGGTAGTGATGCATATCAGGTAGTTAGGTCGTATGCTAGGATAGCCTTCTTGCATACATAACTATTTGATCCAGAGACGGACAAGGAATAGAGCATATGTGTTTATGTAAAATATTGCTAACTTGTATGTCTCACTACAAAAATACACTATTTTAGCGACGGAATTATCCATCGCTAAAATATATTTTTCAGTCATTATTTGATTTTAGATACGGATTAGTGACAGAAAGATTCCGTCAGAATAACTAACGTCGCTACAAAAATTTCGTCGCTACATCGACGGATTAGCGACGGATTGAGCGACATTAAACCAGCGAGGATCAGCGACGTACAAGTTACGTTACTAAACTTTCTGACTACTTAGCGATGGATTATGTGAGCCAAAATTTTCCAAGTTTTTCAGAAGGTTTTGCACATTTAGGGCTCACAGAGTTCGTCGTTAATCCGTCGCAAATCCGTCACTCTAAGTGACGGATTAGCGATGGATATTAGCAACAGATTCTGATACATGTTTGGCACATTTATGTGTATCAGACGTTTTAGCGACGAAATTTTTCATAACTGGGTAGTCGCTGGCCTGAGATATTCTGTCGAAAATCCGTCGTTGACCTGAGATTTTTCAGATATTCCGCCGTTATTACGTCCCCTGTCCGCCGCTAAAGGTAATATTTTTTCCTAGAAATCAATTTTTGCTGCGCATATACCTGTTATACATTCACCAATTTCCACACAAATAAATTTTACAAAAACAAATTCCACATAAACTAATAAAACCCACGCAAACATGTACAAATGTTATATACGTCAAAATAATAAAATAAAGTAATCCAAACATGTACAAATAAAAGTTACACAATCCTACAAAGTCAAATAAATACAATCAAGTCAAAAAATACAACCAACAAAAAAATACCACAAAGTCAAATAATCCATCAAGTCGACGGTGGAGGCGGAGGCGACGGCGGTTGTCAGCTAGCCATGTACTATGCCACAACCATAACAATGATATCATATAGATCATCAGGAGCAACGGTAGACAGAGAAGTGGCAGGAGCAGTCGAAGGAGCTGGAGGACCCATCGTTGCCGTCGGAGGAACTGGAGCCGTTGGAGTAGATGGAGGACCCATTGATACCGTCGGAGGAGCTGGAGTCGTCGTATGTATTGCAGCATCACGACTGTCTATCAACTGTCGGACCAGCCTATATAGCTCATACACAGTCGTCGTGAGCTGCTCCAGAGACATCGCACCAGAAGGAACGTCGGAGCCGGGCACTGATGGAGCTTGAATAGCCGTCGGAGGATCTTTGGAAAGAACCGACGGCATCGATGCCAACGATCCGGTATCGTACACGCTGCTACCTTTACCTCTCCCAATAGCTTGTACCCACTAATCGTTTCTCTCAGTCGACGTACTGCTCTCAGCGCCCCCTTCTAACATCTCATACGTCTCCTATATTTATTTATATAAATATATTTAGAGTTAAGGATTTTAGAATTATATGTGCTATATTTAATTTTGATTAGAGTATCATATTATATACTAGATATCATAGTATATACATATAATTTGAGTTATATTTTCTATATTTAATTTTCATGATATCTTAAAATAGGATATTAACCAAGGTTCAAAGTATCGAAATCGAAATCGGACCATTCCTATGAGGTTTAAAATAAATTGAATGAAATTATAATTTTAAGTATTTACAGTATTTACAGAGTTATTTCTTAAAATAGGATATTAACAAAGGTGCATAATTTTAAGTATTTATAGTGTTGTTTCTTAGTATTTTTGAAATTAAATGACCTAAAACTGACCTAGTTTGACTGTTTTAGCCTAAAAACCTAGAATCTAATTAAATTATAAAAATAATCAAATTAAATTGATAAAATTTTATAAAGACAACTTACATATGCTTTGGATATCCGCTCATCTACGAGCTTCCCATCCTTCATTCTTCTGTGGGTCCACTGGAAGATTGCTGGAAAGTCGACGGTCTTAGGGTCTTTTTCGGCTCTGGTGGCCTCGTCGCACTGTAAAAATTAAGCAATTAATAAATAAGCAAAAAAATTAAATTACAAAAAAATTGATCTAGCAAAAAATTTTAATATTATCATCCGTCGAAAATGCTTGACGGTCGGAATAGATCCGCCAGTATGGAGACCACCCTTAGCACGGGCATCCTTCGCCTTCTCGCACTTGACCATGTAGGCCGGGGTGTCCATCTTCTTCTTCATCTCCTCATAATACTCCGCTTTCAGCCACTCCTTGCGATAATCCAGCCCAACTAACGCCAGCGCCTTCTGGTCATTATTCATATCTCTCAACCTCTTGCTGGCGACGGTCTTATAGCACTTTCGGATATCACTATCTCTATGATCCAGCCACCAGTACAACCTCTGCAAATTAGAAAATTATTTTTTATCATTGTAATCAAAAAAATTATATATTATTATAAATAAAATTTATTTACATACCCCGAGCTTCTCCAATTAAGTGAATCGTCGATCGAGCGGGATGTCACTGAAGTTGATATAAGGGCCAACCTTCTTCTTCGGGTGATGTAGATACCTATAGATAATATATTGAATCTTAGAATTATTTGAATAAAAAAATATTAGTATAAAGAATTTATACCTCTCAAATGGATACATCCATCGATAATGGACGGGAGCACCAACACGTGCTTCATATACAAGATGAATCGACAAATGCTCTATAATATCAAAAAAATAGGTGAAATCACCCTTTCTAACTTACATAATGTTAATATAATCTTCTCCTCAAGTTCCATTATATGTTGCACCGTTAACTTGCTTGAACACCTCTAAAGAATATAGATAATTCAGCTAACGGAGTCCATACTTGATGAGGCAACAATCTCTCTCAGAGCAATAGTATTAACATCTCCATAAACACATGGCAATCATGAATCTTCATCACGGTCATCTTGCGTTCGTTGAGATTAACATATTTTGCCAGATTTGACACGTAGCCGTCAGAAAATCTCAACTTTGAAATCCATTTGCATATTATCAATTTATCCTCCCTACTCAATGTAAATGGCGCTGGAGGCTTAACCCAATTGTCGTTGCCACTTTATTTTAAGTGCAAATCTGAATGCCTGAATAATTTTCAAGACCTTTCTTGCTTTGACATTGTCTTTCATTTTCTCTTTGATATCCATCACCGTATTGAAGATGTTATCGAATACATTCTTTTCGATATGCATGACATCAAGATTGTGCCATATGAGATTTTTCTTCCAATAAGGTAAGTCCCAAAAGATGCTAAGCTTCGTCCAATTATGCCTACTTCCGAACCTTCAAAGTGGTCGGACGATATCGGATCTTCCATCACAGTCAGTATAAACCCCCTGACCCAAATCTAGGAATATTATTCAATTAGGATTATTTTTGAATTATTTAATAGAGTTATTAGTTTGCCTCTTTTAATTTAATTCTCTTGATGTACCTTACCGTTGCTTCGATGTTTGGAGCGCTACTCTAGTTTCTGCCTTCAAACAAATTTTACATACTTGACCTAGACGTGTTAGCCTTCCATTCTGACCTTTATGTACCTCATAAATACCCTCTCTTGTACTTTATTTTAGTCGCACAATATTTGTTACAAATATCTATTTTTAAATCCAAATAAATCTAACTTTTGTATCTTTGTTCGTTCCAATCAAAATTGGAGACACAATCTCGACCTGTTTTGTACAACCCAATTTATGACAATAATCTACTCTGAGTCTTCTACGTCCATGACACTTGTGTCCCACCCAATTTTAATCCTATAAACTTCCAATTAATTAAAGAACACCATTGACACTAATTTTAATTAAATTGGTGCAATGACTCAACCTAACCCAAAACTAGACCCAACACTAACCCAAACCCCCACTCACACTGTCACGCCCCAATCCAAAAAATATGTAGGACTAGGAAGACGTAATATGCCATCTACGCATTCGACCAGACTCTGGTTCGACTCGAATATGTATAAGCTATACCATAATGGTCACTATCTAAATAATACAATAAATATAAATATCTATGTCTCAATCCACAATGAACAGAATACACAAGAATGAGCTACATGCACTAAAGTCAGCCGCCTAGTAACACATAAACTTGAATAGACTTGAGAAAAAATATGAGTCTATAAAAATTAGGCTAACACAGCAGATGAATAAACAATATGATTAAAATAACCATAACTCTGATAGAAATGATATAAGTATCTGGTACCAAAGCCTACAAGGCAAACAACTCCATCAGCAACTCCAAAGGATCCGTAATCATCTATGCTGCAAAACTGGCAGGGGACCAAGTCCTCAGAGGAAGGTAACAAGGTACAAAAATAGTATGCCATAGTATAACAGAAAGAAACAAGTGCAATGCCGGTATAATCTAGCATAACCACATAAGTGAGACACAGTTTTGAAGACAATGTTCGTTGCATGGGTTGTCCAAAATAAAACCGTAGCTCCGAACACAAAGACACACGGGACGTACCGTAGCTCCAAGCACCGAGTCACACGGGTGATACTACTACTCCGGATATAGGAACACTACATAAATAGGACATATACATATATATAGTGCGTGCAAAGAAGCCCAAATGTCTAGTAACTATCTTTCCCTCCCAAAGCGGTCAACAAGTGTTCGCTGAACCTGAACCTCTATCTAACAGTCTCATCATACTGAAGTAATTATCAACGATCACGACCCTAAAGTCGTCCCAGATTTCGGTCATGCTGACAGTATCAGGATACAGAAAATTTGGCACGATGACAGTGTCTGAATGTGTCCTAGGGTTATTATGTAGACATGTATGTACATTAAGGTATTGCGAACATCTATCAATCATTACCAGACGTTACCGATGAACGTTTGCACCCGGTTATAACCCGGACGCGAAGTAATGATTATAATCCAAAATATGCACAATGTATAGAATAAATAAATAAAAATCTGGTAACTGAGATACAGGATGGCAAGGTACACTTGCCTGGATCCGGATGCTGAAGATGGGGCTCCAGTACAACGTCCAAGTCCGCGGGTCCTGTAGTACCTAGAGACGAGATACAAGCTCAATCAATAAACTATCATGATGTTATTCTAAAGTAAGAGGTGACACGCGTCTAGCATAGGCTTTAGTTTTAATTACACAGCTCACATATACATATATACTCCTCTATCAATTCTTTATTAGTTATCAAGTCCTCAACCAATGAACAACTTACGATATCACAACACATACTCCTCAATCGATTTCGTCATTAGTTATCAAATCCTCAACCAATGAATAACTTAATAATATCACAATGCCATTTTCTAACTATAAACACACTCTTCAATACCTATCAAAAATTGCATATAACATAAAACCTAAAACTCAAAGTAGCATTCATAAACCCTAACCCTAGCTAGGTTCTATTTATAAAAAAGTAACACTACACTAAAACAAGGAGAAAGGTGAGGGATTACCCCTGTGCGGCGTGTGGTGGCAGTATCGACGCTGCGGTTAGCCGGAGAAAGTGGTGTAGTCCCGGGCATTGGCCGAGGGCGGTCGAGGGAGTCTACTAGAGGTTCTCGCCGGAGGGGGCGAGGTCGACAGCAGCTAGTGGGTGACGGCGGGTCTACTGGCGAGCCTAGACGGAGTAGGCTGCTGCTATGGATGTAGCAGCGATGGCCTGCCGGAGTAGACGAGGTGGTCGACAGCAAGTGTTGCGGGTGATGGCAGGTGGCAGTTGGCCGAGGGGGAACTCCGGTGCAGTATGGTGATGGCGGGTCTGCAAGTGAAGGTGGTGGTCATGAAGATGGTGGTGGTTCGTGGAGGTGATTGATGGCGGGATAGAGGTGGTAGGTTCGTGGAGATGACGGTGGTGGCAGCATTTTCTCATCGGAGTTATTACTGCGGTTGGAGTTCAGCTGGAAGTAGGTGATGGACGTGGGTGGTGTAGTAGTTGCTCGTCGAAAGTAGAGGGAGGCAGTCGAGGTTGGAGGCCAATTTGGTTGTGGAAGGAGAATTAGTGAAGAGGAGGAAGAGGAGGAAGAAGTGAAGAAGAAGAAGAAGAAGAAGAAGAAGAAGAAGGGAATAGGATAGTGTTCAGCTGGAGAAGAAAGAAAGAAGAAGGAGATAGAGAGGGGGAGGGTTTCCTAGGTTCCTAAGGATTAGGGTCGGCACATTGGGAAAGGGGGTGAGGATGAGTGGTTATATAGAATAGTGTGTGGTGAGAATGATGATACAATTTGAATGGAGGGCCCAGATTTTACATGGAGAAAGTATACAAAAAAAGGGGAGAGAGAGGGTTGATTTGACCGGTCAAAGAGAGAGAGGGGGGTTTCTTCATTGGTCTTGACCAATAGGGTGGTGACACATATCACCATATTTGCAAATAATCTCCTTAACTTTTGGGTATTTGCACATACATAAAAAATAATAGGAATTTGGTATGGGAAGTGGTGTTTGGTGTTATGTAGGGTGAGGGGGTGTTGTGTATTTTGCATGGGCTTAATGAATGGGGTATTGGGTTAAATTGGGGTTAAGTTGGGATTAGTCAAAGTTGGTATCCCCAGTTTAATTAAAATAAAATGTCATGTTCTCTGAAATTATATGGGGGCACATGGGGTGTCACTACCATATTTTCTAGGAAAGGATATTTTAGTAATTTTATATTTAATTAAATATTGTGCATGATAAATAATTATTTGTTGTATTATTTAATTATTATTAGATGTTAGTTATTTAATTTGGACTTGTGTTAGTGGACCTAACTAGTTTAGTTTAGACTCATGGACCAATATGAATTAATTTATAGAATTTAGCCCATTTAGAAAGCTCATTGTTAAGGAGATGGATTAAATTAATTAAACCATTAGACTATAAGCTTTTCTCCTTAATTATTTCTTCATGAGAGGCCCCAAGGGGTATATTGAACTTTTTTTAATAACTTGAGGGAGGGGAAAGGGGCCGGCCTATATTTAAAAGAGGGAGAAAATTCTCTCTCCTCTTTTCATTTCAAAACTAGATCTAGAATTTCTCTCAACCAAATTCCTTCATTCCCACTTCATTTTCCTACCAAATTTCATTCCAATTCCTTCCCAAATCACTATTGGAGGCTTAAGAAGCAAGGATCTAGAAGGAGAAAGCAAGGATCTACAAAGAGGAGTAAGGATCTACAAGTTGAAGGTAATTTTATCACAATTGGAGGTACATTGGGAATCCATCTCCCAATAGGTACAATTCAGTTTTTTTCCTTAAATTAGGTTCTAAATCTGAGATTTAACCATGAAAAAACAATCCATATGCATAGGCTACCCATAGGATTTGGTTTTGTGTTCATATGAGGCCTATTAAGAAAGTTATGGTACTTTTTGTGTCAATTTTGGGGGAATTTCGATATTGACATTTGTTGTGTGTGTCAATTGGTCCTATAGATCAATTTGGTATGTACTTGTGTGTTTGGGGCTAGTGTCGTGTCAATAATTGGGTACGTGTAGATCGTATCCTAATAATTTGATAATACGTGTTGATTTGGGGGTTTTCCCTCCGACACGGGACATTGTACATATCATATTTTGACACGGACACGTAGATCTATATTTGACTCTTCGTATTATTCAGAAATAATATATATGACTTGTTCGTATCCTTCGGGATATGTTTGGATGTGTGGTGGACTCGTGTCGCATGTGTATCCTAGATCTAATGGGATACGGGGTGATACGTTCCATGTGTGTGCAATTTAATTATAGATCTAATTCTTTTGTGTTCTTATTTCATGGTGATATGTAATTATATATTGTATATATATATTTATATTATTGTGACAATATTTATATAATATTGTGTCTTAGATCTATGTACCTATGTATATTTTATATATGTATATATATAGTATGTAGTTATTCTTCTACATATGTATATATTGTAGTATATATATAGTATATATGTTATGTGTAAATATGTATATATGTTGTTACTATATATGTATGTTATAGGTGTTTATTATGTACATATATTCTTTATAGTTACAACTATGTATATATATAATACTATATTGTAACTATGTATTGTTGTGTAAGTATATATATATATATATATATATATATATATTGTAGGATGTATATATATATATATATGTATGTTTAAATGAATATTTATACTTAATATGTATGTTATATATATACATATACATATATGTATGTTATATATATATATATGTGTGTGTGTGTGTGTGTGTGTGTGTGTGTGTGTGTTACTATATAGTTATTATGTACATAATACTAGGGAGGGTGTATGGTGTATGTATAGCTATTAATAGTAATTATATATATATATAATATACACTATGTGGGTTATATATATATATATATATATATATATATATATATATATATATATATATATATATATATATATATATATATATATAAAACCCATATAGTGTATATATATATATATATATATATATACTTATAGCAGCAGCAGCAAATGGTGACAGCCGCCGTCACCAAAGCAGCAGCAGCCGCTGTAGCAGCAACAGCAGCCAATGGTGACAGCAGCCGCAGCTGTCACCAAAGCAGCAGCAGCAGCAGCAGCAGCGGGAACACTAGTAGCAGCGTCGATAGTGTAGAAGCATGAAATAAGCTGGGGAATTGTACGCGTATTATACAGTCAAAACCCCCCCAACATACATGAAGTCCGCGTAAAACAGAGCTTCTGCGCTGTGTGGCATAAAATATGACTTCAGAGCTATACGCGTAAAACAAACCTTCAAGGCTGTGTGGCATAAAATATTACTTCCGAACAGTCCGCATAAAACAGAGCTTCAGAGCTGTCTTCAGAGCTGCCCGCGTAAAGCATCATTTCAAGGCTGTTTTGGCGTAAAAGGTTACTATACCCTCCGGCGTAAAATATGTTTGTTTTTAATGCAACATAAAGTTGTACGAGAAACTCTTTGTATTCCTCGGATGAATCTGTCAGACAAAACAATGAACCTGACCCCTGACAAAAAGTAGTGCACGACGATAGAGATGACGGCTGTGATAATGGTTTTTGCACAGAGACCCAGGTTATCGTATAGTGACATACTCTTGATACAAGTCATTTTTTACGCATTTAAAGAATATGCTGCCTATTCTATATCGGAAGAAATGAGTCTTTACGCTCAAGATGAGACAAAATCAGACGCCACGTCAAAAGTTGTTTCTCGTACAGAGCTCGAGGCATATCTCTGCATTTAATGCACGAGATGGGGGCAGATCTCTACATTTAATGCACGAGATTTTCTTCTATTTTTAAAGGACTGGAAAAGCTAAAACTGTGACTAATACGCTCACATCACCATCCTTGCATTTTACGCCAACCAGGCTATTTTCAACTATAGGAGTACGTCGTATGCTATCTCCTCGAAATACGCCAACTCGGCTATATTTACAAAGGTACGTGATAAGGCTATTTAGCCCAGAATACGCTCAAGACCTTAGTCATGACGATTAATCGACTATTTTACGCTGGTTGTCTCTTATTCATGAATCCTCAAATTTTACGCAGATCTTGGCTTTTACGCCAACAAGATAATTATTTGGCTTTTACGCCAACCATCTCTACGCAAGGTGCAGTTACCTACGTGGATTGCATGCCGTGATCTTCGATAAGCAGTTATATGCGTTACCTCATGAAGGGACACGTATTATACGCATATTCAAAAGACAATAGGAATGTGGGTAGCAGTTATCATGACTGTAGCGCAAAAGAAGTCTTCTTCTTCATAGTTTGGCTTTTACGCCAACAAGATAGTTTTTTGGCCTTTACGCCAACCATCTTTACACAAGGTGCAGTTACCTTCGAGAAGTAGTTATACGCGTTACCTTATAATGGGACACGTGTCATACGCAGATTTAGAAGGTCATTCGAATGTGGGTAGCAGTTATTATAACCGCCGCGGAAAAGATGCAACTTTCTTCACAGTTTGGCTTCTACGCCAACTGGACAGTTATTGTGACTAATCTCTATAAATAGAGACCCCTTGTCACAGGATCAAAGAAAAAAGATCAAGAATCAGAGACAGAGAGCACAGACAGAGAGTGTTGATTAACAACTTTGGCAACGAGAATTCAATCCCACTTGCAACCTTTGAAGCTTGTTCTTCTTCTATAAAACTTCTTCATCATCGTGTGGTCCAAGGAACAAAGTGATCGACCACAGATCAGACTCCTATAGCAATTCTTCCCCAGAATTATTTTTATTGTACTTAACATCCTCGTATAGGATTAATTGTACTCTTTTTTTGTTTGTAAGCAAAAAAAGAAAGGTTTCGTATAAACCCTCTTCTTCTCTCATTTTTGTTTATTCAAACACAAGATGGTGACTCTGCTGGAGACCACTTTCTCATCTGACGAGAAAGCAATTGCTCAACACGATGCTGTATCCATCGGATCGACGAAGAAGACTTTGATCGTCCAGTTCGACCAATCTGCTTATGAAGATATGCTTCGTGCAGGAGGTAGCTCTCATTCCCCCTCTGTCCAGAACAACAGAAAGCTGCATAAAGTGTGGATGCCTAAGACATCATTTACCCATCCTGTAAGCTCTCCTTCTCTGATCACCAAGGTTGTGACAACACAGCCTACACGCCCTGTGCATAAAAATTTGTCTCACATCTGTGACATGGCAGACAAGACTTCTGGCAATGCCTCAGTGCCAATCCAGAAGCCTCAGACACGCCCTGGGCGTAAAAATTTGTCTTTCGTCTGTGACGTGACAAATAAAACTTCTGGCAATGCCTTAGTACCAATCCAGAAGTCTCAGATACGCTCTGCGCATAAAACTTTGTCTCCCGTCTATGACGTGGCAGACAAAACTTCTAGCAATGCCCCAGTGCCAATCCAGAAGTCTAAGACGCGCCCTGCGCGTAAAATTTTGTCTCCCGTCTATGACATGGCAGACAAAAATTTTGACAAGACCTCAGTGCCAATTTAAAAATTTTAAACGCGCCCTGTGCGTAAAAATATATCTTCCGTCTATGATGAGGCAGTTGGACCCTTTGATCACATCAAGGGAAAACGAGTGGCGAATCTCCCAATCTCTAGGCTTGTACGCCCACAAGAGAAGAAATTGCCCACTCTTCAGATTACGCGTGACGCTGGAGGCCATTTGAGGACTTTCCCTGTTTTACGCGAACCTGTGCAAAACTTCAAATTACGCCAGGATAAGTCTGTCCGCGTAAAGAAGACCCGTTTCACGAGAAAATATGCTCCTCAGACGGATGATGGATCGTATGCTACTCACATGGGTGAACTGCGGTATTCTTATGGCAGAGAAAGGGTTATGGTTCCCAATCTTTACGTTCCTACTGATGTAAAAAGGCAGAATAAGCCTTCTTCTTCTTCGGTTAATCCCCCTGATTTGCGTGATTTCTTGATCCAAAAATGCAAAGACAGGGGATCTCCTAATATGTCTATTACACCCCCTAGGGAGCATTGTTGTAATAGTCATAAGGTTGTAATTAACTATTGCTGTTCTAAGGCAAAACGATCAGTTTTTGACTGGTTTAACTACTCTTTGTCCTTACAGAAAGAAGAACCGACATTTGCATCAATAAACATGGCTTCGCATATTCCTAGAGGTAGGTCAAGCTCAAGACGTCATCCCTCTAGAACTCCAAGCCAAAGGAGATTTGACAGACTCCTTGAGAATATTGAAGCAGGTGTTTTTTGAAACACCCGCTTGAGGTCACGACAATCGGCTTCATATTCTTCTGATTTCGATGCTGGGGGCCACCAGTTTTCTGAATTTGATGCTGAAAGTATAGACTCAATCTCTACGGAGATCTATACTAATCCCTCAGTTGTCTCCAGAGAAATGGGAGTTTATTCTATTGGAGACGAACATGAAGAAGCTTCCCCATCAGGAAGTACTGAACAACGCATCGATGTATTGGAAGCATCACTTAAAGAGATGCATACCATGATGGAGAGTATGCGCCAAATAATGGTGACTCAACATACAGCTGCAATAGCTCAAACACCTGTTCCTCTGACTCAACTATGTGTGGGGCTAGACATACCACCATCCAATGCAAGCCAGGAGCCTGTTCAAAATTAAGAATCAGCTGCTCCTCAACCTCTCAACCCGGAGAATGTATTACCTCATGTTGGAGTTACAATACAACCAATCTCTCACCTCTCTGTTGTCCCTTTCCCAACTGAAGATCCGATACAGGCAGTTCGGGAACTAAAAGCTCAATTTGATGCCTTGAAGCATAAGGATCAGCTCAAGAAATTGGGAATTAACCAGCCATATCCAGCTGTTTGGGATGAGATCCCTTTCCCGCCAAAATATAAACCACAGGCTATGGTTTTGTTTGAGGAAAAGACGTCGCCAAGCCAGTGTATGAATTACTTCAGCATGATGACGGTGTTGTTGCAGGGAAATAACGCCCTTCTCACTCGAGTGTTTAAGGGTTGTCTGTCCGGAGTAGCTTATCAATGGTACCGTAGTCTATCTGACAACTACATTACTTCTTTTGAAGATTTCAAGACTCTATTCTTCGTTCGATTCTACGAAGGAGGAATGGACATGTCTATGTCATCGCTCATCGAAGTAAAGCAGAAGGAAAAAGAAAACGTTCATACTTTTATTGAACGTTTTCGTCAGGCTACTTTGTAGATGCCTCCTGGAGTTCCAGACTCAGCCTTGGTGGACATTTGCAGGAAGAACCTTCTCCCACTGATCTCAGTATTCACGGGACCATATCAGTTCCATGATTGGCCCTCATTTATCATATCAGCGGTAGCCACTGAAGATAACAGTCGGAAGGCTCGTGACAATGGAATTATGATCTCTACCTCTGATAGAGGGAAGCGGTCATCCTCCAATAATGACCATACTCGTAGTTCAAAAGGAAAGAAAGCTCTGGCAATCAACACGTCCAGACAAAATACTCCAGTAACTACGCAGACGAATCCTGGGACTTCCAAGCCTAAAGAGGAATATTCTTTTGACGACGACGATATTCCGAGCATATTCGATTGTCTAGTCAAAAGTGGCAAGCTTACTCTCCCCGAGATAAAGCGTCCAAATGAAGTCGACAGTACAAATAATCCTAAGAACTGCATTTTCCACAGATACATACATCACCCCACAAAGGCATGCTGTGTACTGAAAAGGAAAATCTAGGAGTTGATCGACGCCAAGGCCATCACTCTGCTTAATAACGAGAGACTGTCACTGCAAATATGATCTCACTCCAATTTGGCAATCTGCCCCCTCAAGAAGTTCCGGATGGTGTGGCACCTATTTTACGGGCAATGATGAACATTTGTCATGACCCGCACCCGGTATAGGGGCACGAGAGCGTGGGTACGGCCAGCCTAAGCCGCAGCATCGGCAGTAGAATGCTGTCTAGGTCACAGTGCTACTATAAAACTAACATCTATCAATGATATCCATCACCATAAGGAGGACAATATACATCTCGCAATGTCTTACAATGTAAACTCAATCACAACAACTATAAAGTAAAAGGCACAATAAAAGATAAGAGGAAATGACATAGTTAAACACCATGTCTCAACATAAAGATAACTCACAGTCTAGCTGTCCAACATAAAGTCTCTACAAGTCTCAAATTAAACTTAACATAAGTCTGACATAAACTGAAATAACCTTAATAAGTCTCAAATCATAAATAAATACTCTCTAGATAGCTGCAGGTAACGTCTCATCTAAAGGAATAGTCTCCTCTAAGATCTCTGGTATGTAGTGTGCATCTATACCTGGTCCGTAGTGTGTGGTACAGAAATCCTCAAGATCCTCTGGAAAAAATATCCAGTCAGGATTGGAACAAAATACACCACTAACAGCAGTTCCACATATATTGACAAAAACTATAACACAGTGTAAAGAAATACAAGACAGATATGAATAACTGGCAATAAGAATACTGGAATAAAAAAATGCTGGAATAAAGAAATACTGGAACATCATCATCAATATACCTCTAGCAATAAATAGGAATACAAGTACACGCAAGAATAATGAACTGGTATGTAAGTGTGTACAAGAACAATAACTAAAATATGTGAAGGTGCTAGATCAATATGCTAGAGATACATGTCAAGAATCATCTAACTAAGTGTGTGAAACATCAGTACATCATGTGATCGGCTTGGGACTATATGACTCATTATATTGATTAGCAATCATCCCTAATCGGTCAGGCTAACCATATGTAACAGCGATGAGGCATGTAAGGGTAAGACTGCACCGACGTGAGGTGTGGGTGAGCTATGATGCATGTAAAGTTGGGTATGATCACATAAGCTACTAATATTTCCCTATTTTCCCCAGCTAGCACGATGGATTCCAATCACGACTCCTCGTGACAGGTCTCAATGATGCCAACTCGTGTAAACAACAGTGTCAGAGTCATGTACGCTATACAACAAGAGTTATAGAGATAATCAACATAATAGAAACTATCAGAGAATGTACTCGCCTGTGGTCCTTAGCTGGCAATACCAATGTTCGGGTTCCAAGGTGTCATCTGAATGATCCAACAGTCCTATAGACACATCATAAACATAATACTGCATCATACATTACACTACTACACAATCAATACCATGATCTTAGGGACTACGCTAGGGTGGTCATGCCTGTCGTTGCTGTGCATAACAGACAGTCAAAGGTATGGTCTTGCCAGTACGTCAATGTACATATGGCAGTCTGCTAATCATCTTATGTGGTCACAGGTCAATGTAACTACGGTTATCCATAATTACACTAGGGTCTCATAGTACATCTATAAATATGCATATAGTCTTAACTAGCATATAATATTAATTACTTATAATATATATGTACACCAATACATATACAATATATATATATATATGTACCAATTTATACATTTTAAACGTATACTAATGGAATACATATACTATACATATATATACTAATTGAATTCATATTATATATATATATATATATATATATATATATATATATATATATATATATATATATATCAATATATACAATACACGTATATTAAACTAAAACTAGAATACGTATGCGTGCACGTATATATGTACGCCAGAAGGAGAACTCGAACCTGTGTACGCGGGATGAGGCGTTCGTGTCGAGGTCGTCGAGTGGGGGTGCTTGGTTCAGTCGAGCGGGTCGACTCCGACGAGTTCTGCCGGTTGAGCAGCGTCGGGTGGCAACAGCTCGCGTGGTCCAGCATGCTGCGGGTTCCGGCATTCAGTCGGCTTCAGTAAATGAGAACGGCTCCGGTCGATCTCCGGTCGATGTGGCTTCAGCAAGGTGGCAGTGGTTGCTGCGGTCTCCGACGTTTAGGCGGTTAAGGCAAGCTCTCGGCTGATCGGGGACCAGACGGGGCTCAGGGACAGCGGGGATCGGCAGGGTATTCTCTGGCTTCAGTCGGTGGATCCGGTCAACAGTAGGGTGGTTCCGGTGATGGTTGGGGGGTCGAGTGTAGCAGGGACGGTTGCAGGTGCAGTCGCGGCAGGGAGAGAACGACACCAGCGAGTTCGACTGGGATCAGGCGGCTCACCTAGATGTTCAAACGAGAGCGGCGGTGTGGTGGCCTCCGGCGCGTTGAGCTTCGGCGGGTCGAGGGTTCACCAGAGGGAGGTGATGGGCGGGGGTTGGCTGTGGCTTAGGTTTAGGTTGAGAAGAAAGGGAAAGCAATATTATGTATACATATATATATATATAGTAGACTTTGGGTTGACCTAGTATTAGGTCTGGTCAAGGCCCTCTTGGGATTGGGCTTTCTCATGGGTATTTTAATGGCTGGGTTTTCAAATAAATAAAAGAAATTGCTAGAATGCATTTGTTCAATGGTCTGAGGCCATGGTTCAGGGAAATTAATGTCGTATTGCACACTTCCAAGAATTTATGGAATTTACACCTAAGGGAGAATTGGGTTTATTTACGTATCGTGTCCAACTGGATGGATACCTCGATGCACTCTTGCACCAAAGTGCCTAATAATTAAAAAGTTGCACAAGTGCGATTTATGAATTAATTTAATAGAAATGAATGCAAGTGGTGTTCTAAAATCCAAAACGACGGTAAAGTGCAACACAATAAAATTACAACAATTTAAAATAATCAATTATCATACAATCATTTACTCATAAATTACTAAAATATAAAAATACCCTTAATCTGAAAAGTGAGGGTGACAAGTCTACCTTCCTTAAAAGAATTTCATCCTTGAAATTAAAAATAAACTAGCACAAGAACAAACAATCAAATAATGAATTATACCTCAAGTCTCGAAGAGATATGGATATTGCTCGCGTATTTCGTCCTCTCTCTCCCAAGTTGACTCTCCTGGAGAGTGATGTCTCCACGAACCAAGGGGATAGTCTGGTTCCGTAATGCCTTCTCTCTACGATCCAAGATCTCAACGGGTTGTTCAGGATAGCTGAGTGTCAGTCCAACTTCGATATCTGAGTGGTCTATTACATGACTACGATCGGCCACGTACCTTCTCAGCTGTGACACGTGGAATACGTCATGCACTCCATCTAGAGCAGGCAGCAAGTCAAGTCTATAGGCTACTACATTGACCATTGTAAGAATACTTAAGGGCCCGATGTATTGTGGACTAAGTTTTCCGCCTCTGCCAAAACGAATCGTGCCCCATGTCAAAGAAATCCGTAGGAACACCAAATCGCCAACCTAGAACAAACAGTCTTAACACGCAATCTAAAACAATCAATCACAACCAAAATAAATTAAACCAATATCTGAAACTCTAGGGGTCTACGGTGGCTATCAGCCCAATATCGCTGTCTGTCCTGCGCCACTCGCAGTCTGTCTCTGATAAGTTTCACCTTTTCTGCTGCATCCACGACCATTTCTGGTCCTAACAAGGCTCTTTCTCCAACATTATCCCAAGATAAAGGTGTACGACACATCCGTCCATATAAAGCCTCGAATGGTGACATCTCAATGCTGGCCTAGTAGCTGTTATTGTAAGCAAACTCTACCAAGTATAGATGATCCTCCCAAGAACCTCCGAGATCCAATACGCAAGTGCGTAGCATATCTTCAAGAGTCTGAATAGTTATTTCAGACTGCCCGTCTGTCTGAGGGTAATACGCGGTACTAAACTTGAGCTGAGTGCCCAAGCTAGACTGCAGACTCCTCCAAAAATAGGAAGTGAAATGGCTATCCCGATCTGAGACAATACTCACAGGAACTCCATGTAATCTGACAATCTGCTGCACGTACATCTCTGCTAGCTTCTTTGTTGAAGTACCCACTTTAAAAGGTAAGAAGTGGGCTGATTTGGTCAACCTATCTATGATGACCCAAATTGCGTCCTTTCCTCCTGGGGAACGAGAAAGTCCTGAAATGAAATCCATAGTCACGTGCTCCCACTTCCATTCTGGAATGGGTAAGTGTTGAAGCAATCCTCCTGGCCTCTGTCGATCTGCTTTTACCTGTTGGCACACTAAACATCGAGATATGAAGCGAGCTACTTCGCGCTTCATACCATACCACCATACATGCTCCCTCAACTATCGATACATCTTGTTGGCTCCGGGATACATCGAGTACTGAGAGCGGTGTGCCTCCTGCAAGACTTATTCTCGCAACTCTCCACTTGGCACACACATCCTCGTGCCATGTCGTAAGGATCCATCATCCGCAATAGTGAAGTAATATATTAATCCTGTCCGAACTTGTGCTCTAATATTCCTTAGAGTCTCATCATCATACTGTGCAGCTCTAATTCTGTCCATCAGCTCCGATTGTATCTGCAATCCCCATATCTGAATCTCAGCTCCTGGAACTAATACTTCAATTCCCAAGCTCTCAAGATCAGCTAATAAATGTCTATCCAAAGTCAACCACATAGCCATCGAATACCTGCTCAAGGCATCGATGACTACGTTAGCCTTTCTCGGATAGTACTGTAATGAGAAATCGAAGTCTTTCATCAATTCTAATCACCGTCTCTGTCTCATGTTCAGCTCCTTCTGCGTAAACACGTACTTCAAGCTCTTGTGGTCTGTGAAGATCTCCACACGCTCTCTGTACAGATAGTGATTCCACAGTTTTAGGGCAAAGATAACTACTGCTAACTCTAGATCGTGAGTGGGGTAGTTCTTTTCCTGAGGGCGTAATTGTCTTGAAGCATAGGCAATTACTTTCCCGTGTTGTTGAAGAACACATCCCAACCCTTTTTCGGAAGCATCACTGTAGATAGTGAATCCACCTGTCCCTGAGGGCAACGTCATCACTGGCGCTATTGTCAATCTCCTCTTCAGCTCATCAAATACGGCCTGACATTCTTCTGTCCAGACAAATTCCATGTCTTTCTTGGTCAGTCTAGTCATTGGTTCTGCAATCTTGGAAAAGTCTTGTACAAATCTTCTATAGTATCCTACTCGTCCGAGAAAGCTCCTGATTTCAGCTACCGTACTGGGGGTAGCCCATGACTTCACTGATTCGATCTTTCTTAGATTAACTGAGATTTCGTTACCCGTCACCATATGTCCAAGAAATTCAACCTTGTCAAGGAAGAACTCACACTTTGAAAGCTTTTCGTATAATTTCTCTCTTCTGAGAGTCTCTAAGACCATTCTCAGGTGCTCTTCATGCTCCTCTGGGGTCTTTGAATATATTAGAATGTCATCAATAAACACCACTACGAACTTGTCAAGGTACTGGTGGAATACCATGTTCATCAAGTTCATAAATACGGCTGGTGCGTTGGTTAAACCAAACGGCATTACTGTAAATTTAAACTGGCCATATCTGGTCCGAAAGGCTGTCTTCGGTATGTCTTCCTTCTTTACCTTCACCTGGTGATAGCCTGACCTCAAGTCTATTTTTGAAAACATCTTCGCTCCGCTCAATTGATCGAAAAGATCATCTATCCTCGGTAGCGGCTATTTATTTTTGATAGTGAGGTTATTCAAAGCTCTATAATCGATACACATGCGTACCGTGCCATCCTTCTTCGGTACAAATAATATCGATACCCCCCTTGGCGATGAACTAGATCTAATAAAACCTTTGTCTTGCAGCTCCTCTACTTGTTTCTTCAGTTCTACCAACTCGTTGTTGTTAACTCTATAGACATGTTGCAAAATAGGCTCCGTTCCTGGTATCAAGTCTATAGAGAACTCAATATCTCTGTCTGGCGATAAACCTGGCAACTCCTCTGGAAATACATCTAGGAACTCCACTATCAGTGGATGTGGTAACTCCTCTTCTTCCATCCTGGCTCCGTAAAAAGTGCCTCTGCTCCGCTCCTCTGCTCCCCTGGCAATCTCGAACTCTGGCTCTCCTGGTGGTCGAAATACTACTCTACCTTCGTGACAATCTATAGAAACATGGTGTTTACTTAACCATTCCATTTCGAGTATAATATCGTATCCAGGAAGTGGCATGACGAGTAAACTCACGCTCAACTCTCGGCCTTCCAATGACACTCTTCGATCCTTATAACAATCACGGACTAGGATAATGCCTCCTGCTGTCGTGATCTTGCAAGCCCTATCTAATAGTTTCGTTTCTAAATGATCTTCAGGACATAAGATACAGATACGAAACTATGGGAAGCGCCAGAATTAAATAATGCAAGTGCTGCAATAGAATCGAGTAAAACTGAACCTGAAATCACGTCTCTAGCTGGCTCGACCTCCTCAGTAGTCATGGCGTACGCTCGTCCCTGGGGTGCTCCTCTCTACTGCTGTTGGTGCTAAGCAAACCTCTCCTGCTATGGTGGAAGTGGAGGTCCTCTCTGCTGGCCTCCTGGTATAATAGGTGCTCTTGCTGGTCCTCTCTGAGCTGCTGCTCCTCCCTGGCGAGCCTGAACAGCTGGGCTGTCCCTCAGCTGATGAGCTGTTGATCCGCATGACAAACAAGTGCCTAACCTTTTTCTGCATATGTCCTTTGTATGTCCCATCTTTCCACAATACGAACATGGGGCAACAAGCTGATTATGTCTCTGTGGTTGTTGTTGTTTAGCATGTCCTCGAATTGGTGCCTGTTGTTGGTATTGCTAATGGTATTGCTGCTGGTATGGCCTCTATTGTTGTTGTTGTTGCTGAAAGTGTGGGCGCTTGGATGGTCCTGTGTTACCTCCTGATGCTCCAGAAGTATCACATCCTCTCTTGGGCCTGAGGTCCAAGTCGTCTTCGGCAATCTGGGCATCCATCAGAATATTCTCAAATATAGCGGTAGGTCATCCCGAAGTACTAGACTTGATCTCCCTATTTAACCCCTTTCTGAATTTTCGTGCTCTGTCTCCTGGATCTCGAATCATCGATGGCACAAATCGACTCAATCGGCAAAACTCTGTGGCGTATTCGTCGACTGACATACTACCTTGGATTAAGTCATGGAACTGACTTTCTAATGCTCCCAAGGCTACGTTAGGAAAGAATTTCTCCTTGAAGAGTTCCTTAAAGTCCTTCCAAGTAAGTCCTTCAGCTGCGAGTCTCGGCTCTGTACGATACCACGTCAGTGCGATATCAAACATCTGACTGCCAGCGGCCTCTATCTGAAGAATCTCTGGGATCTGTGATAAGCGCAAGTTCCTCTCTATGTCCTCTAACCATTCATCAGCATAGAGTATTCATTCGGTGCCTTTGAACTCTTGAGGCATCATCCTCTTAAAGTCCACTATAGTACCGGGCCTCTGTTGTTGTTGGCCATGATGCTGCGGTGGTCGTGCTACTCTCTCTACAGCCTAGAGAGCCACCTGATGAGCATTCTCCATGCTCTCTCTTATCAGTTATGTCTGTGCCTGGTGTGCCTCTGCTTGCATTCTCTGAGCTTCAGATTGAACATGCTGAGCTTCTATTGTTACTCTCTGGGCCTCTAGCATGCCCTGCATCAGTGCGAACATCCGTGCCCCGTCAGTGGGCACTCCTCCAGGAATCAGTATCGGTGGTGGTGGAAGGTTGTCTGTCATAGCTGGGAAAGTCCTCTGGATAGGTGGAGGAGGAATCCCGTTAGCTGCAGATACCCCCACACGAACAGGAGATGTAGGAGGAACTCCCGGCGTTTGTTCGTCAGGTTGAGAGGTGGCAGACCTCTCTGAATTTGCTGCTCCCACTCTCATGGATCTAGTATTCGGCAGCATCCTGAATATAGATCAAAAGAATCAATGATAGGTATGATATTATCAGGGAAGGATAGGAAAGAAGCAATTATGTAGAATAGCATTGCGAATATCAGAATCTCCTAGTGTGATTGAGCATACTCTCATCCTAGATCCTAGATCCTATTTCCTATATCCTATTGCAGGCACGAGAGCGTGGGTACGTCCAGCCTACGCCACAGCATCGGTGGTAGAACGATGTCTAGGTCATAGTGCTACTATAAAACTAACATCTTTCAATGATATCCATCTCCATAAGGAGGACAATATACATCTCGCAATGTCTCACAATATAAACTCAATCACAAAAACTATAAAATAAAAGGCACGATAAAAGATAAGAAGAAATGACATAGTTAAACACCATGTCTCAACATAAAGATAACTCACAGTCTAGCTGTCCAACATAAAGTCTCCACAAGTCTCAAATTAAACTTAACATAAGTCTGACATAAACTGAAATAACCTCAATAAGTCTCAAAGCATAACTAAATACTCTCTAGATAGCTGCAGGTAACATCCCATCTAAAGGAATAGTCTCCTCTAAGATCTCTGGTGTATAGTCTGCATCTATACCTGGTCCATAGTGTGTGGTACAGAAATCCTCAATATCCTCTGAAAAAAATATCCAGTCAGGATTGGAACGAAATACACCACTAACAGCAGTTCCACATATATTGACAAAAACTATAATACAGTGTAAAGAAATATAAGACAAATATGAATAACTGGCAATAAGAATACTGGAATAAAGAAATGCTGAAATAAAAAAATACTGGAACATCATCATCAATATACCTCTAGCAATGAAATAGGAATACAAGTACACGCAAGAACAATAAACTGGTATGTAAGTGTGTACAAAAACAATAACTAAAATATGTGAAGGTGCGAGATCAATATGCTAGAGATACATGTCAAGAATCATCTAACTAAGTGTGTGAAATATCAGTACATCATGTGATCGACTTGGGACTATATGACTCATTACATTGATTATCGATCATCCCTAACAGGTCAGGCTAACCATATATAACAGCGATGAGGCATGTAAGGGTAAGGCTGCACCGACGTGAGGTGTGGGTGAGCTATGATGCATGTAAAGTTGGGTATGATCACATAAGCTACTAATATTTCCTTATTTTCCCCAGCTAGCATGATGGATTCCAATCACGACTGCTCGTGACAGGTCTCAATGATGCCAACTCGTGTAAACAACAGTGTCAGAGTCATGTACGCTATACAACAAGAGTTATAGAGATAATCAACATAATGGAAACTGTCAGAGAATGTACTCGCCTGTGGTCCTTAGCTGGCAATACCAATGTCCGGGTTCCAAGGTGTCGTCTGAAGGATCCAACGGTCCTATAGACACATCATAAATATAATACTGCATCAGACATTACACTACTATACAATCAACACCATGATCTTAGGGACTACGCTACGGTGGTTACGCATATCGTTGATGTGCATAACAGACAGTCAAAGGTATGGTCTTGCCAGTACGTCAATGTACATGTGGCAGTCTGCTAATCATGTTACGTGGTCACAGGTCAATGTAACTACGGTTATCCATAATTACACTAGGGTCTTATAGTACATCTATAAATATGCATATAGTCTTAACTAGCATATAACATTAATTACTTATAATATATATGTACACCAATACATATACAATATATATATATGTACCAATTTACACATTTTAAACGTATTCTAATGGAATACATATACTATACATATATATACTAATTGAATTCATATTATATATATATATATATATATATATATATATATATATATATATATATATATATATATATATATATACCAATATATCAATATATACAATACACGTATATTAAACTAAAACTAGAATATGTATACATACTAATGAGAAATACGCGTATGCGTGCACGTGTATATGTACGCTAGAAGGAGAACTCAAACCTGTGTATGCGGGACGAGGCGTTCGTGTCGAGGTCGTCGAGAGGGGGTGCTCGGTTCAGTCGAGCGGGTCGACTCTGGCGCATTCTGCCGATTAAGTAGCGTCGGGTGGCAGCGGCACCCATGGTCCGGCGTGCTGCGGATTCCGGCGTTCAGTCGGCTTCAGTGAATGAGAACGGCTCCGGTTGATCTCCGATCGAAGTGGCTTCAGCAAGGTGGCAGTGGCTGCTGCGGTCTCCGACATTCAGGTGGTTAAGGCGAGCTCTCGGTCGATCGGGGTCCAGACGGGGCTTAGGGACAACGGGGAGCGGCAGGGTATTCTCTGGCTTCAATCAGTTGATCCGGTCGATAGTAGGGTGGTTCCGGCGATGGTTGGGGGGTCGAGTGTAGCAGGGACGGTTGGAGGTACAGTCACGGCGGGGAGAGAATGACTCCAGCGAGTTCGACTTGGATCAGGCGGCTCACCTAGATGTTCAGACAAGAGCGGTAGTGTGGTGGCCTCCAGCGCATTGAGCTCCGGCGGGTCGAGGGTTCACGAGAGGGAGATGATAGGCGGGGGTTGGCTGTGGCTTAGGGTTAGGTTGAGAAGAAAGGGAAAGCAATATTATGTATATATATATATATATATAGTAGACTTTGGGTTGACCTAGAATTAGGTCTGGTCAAGGCCCTCTTGGGATTGGGCTTTCTCATGGGTATTTCAATGGCTGGGTTTTTAAATAAATAAAAGAAATTGCTAGAATGCATTGGTTCAATGGTCTGAGAACATGGTTCAGGGAAATTAATGTCGTATTGCACACTTCCAAGAATTTATGGAATTTACATCTAAAGGAGAATTGGGTTTATTTACGTATCGTGTCCAACTGGATGGATACCTCGATGCACTCTTGCACCAAAGTGCCTAATAATTGAAAAGTTGTACAAGTACGATTTATGAATTAATTTAATAGAAATGAATGCAAGTGGTGTTCTAAAATCCAAAATGACGGTAAAGTGCAACACAATAAAATTATAGCAATTTAAAATAATCAATTATCATACAATCATTTACTCGTAAATTACGAAAAGACAAAAATACCCTTAATCAGAAAAGTGAGGGTGACAACATTGTTAATCTCCCTCCTACCAGGGGTCAAAATTATGACTTAGTGCCCCTAACTACCAAACGTGGGGAGATCATGTGGGTTCACCCTGATCTGGTATCAGAAATTGAGGAAGAGACTAAAGCTGCTAAAGCTAAGTCTAAAAAGAACTCAAGATGTAAACCATGCCATATGGTTGCAATATTCCTGACATCGGAAGAAGAGGCTTTGGCAACCGGAACCCATTCAGGGAAAGCCTACCTCAAAGAATATGGAGGGAACCAGGAGGAAGCAATGGCAGACACTTCAGCTGCCAAACCTCTAGAGCCTGAACCTGTTTTGCCAGAGGCAGGTCCTTCTAAACCAACTTCGGTGGGCAAAGGCAAGCAAAAAGAAGTTTATTTCGATAAATGTTTGAAGAATATTCAAAACAAAGGTTTAAAGAGACCATATAACTTTGACATCTTGGCTCAGTTGGCTAATACTCCAGCCAGATTGTCCATTTTTGAGCTACTCCGGCTATCCAAAGACACTCGTCAAGCCTTGAGTGAAGCATTAATGCAAGCAGATGTATGCTTGACTCAGCTCAAGTCCCCTGATAAAGAGCCTATGGCATATCCTCAATGCTATAGTGTGATGGAAGTGGTCCCTAACATCACTTTCACTCAAGAGGACATGTTGTTAAAATATAACAAACACGACAGGCCTCTTTATTATACAGGATACGTCGGCTCCATTGAGGTAGACCGGATTCACATAGATCCGGGATCGTCGATCAGCATTATCCCTCATAGTCTGCGAAGACCGTTGAGAAATCCTACAAGTGAACTGCTTACACTACCACTATAATTGTGGGCTTTAATGCCAGGAAAAGCAGGCCGTTGGGGAAGATTCGTTTGAGAATCCAGATTGGTGACCTTAGATCAGTGGCTACATGCTACGTCATTGATTCAGAGGTATCTTACAACATTCTGTTGGGCAGACCATGGATCCACGATCATAATATTGTTCCTTCAACTCTACATCAATGCTTCAAATATGTAGATGTCCAACGGGCAGTGAAAACAGATTTTGTTGATCTCAATCCGTTCAAAGGAGTTGAGTCCTACTATTTTGATGCCATGTTATACACCCAAAACTACATGAAGGAGGTGTCAGGCAGGACGGAGGAGGAATCCCGTCGGGAGCCAGGAGAACCATCTGCTGAGCAACCTTTGTCAATTCAGGTGAAAGGGCGGACTATCCGTCCGAAAGTCATGGAACCTATGACTATTCACTTGGGCAAAACAAAATCGGGAGGAGGAAATGATCCTCTAGTGATCAGTCTGAACGAGAAACCTCCACCTTTGGTCATTGACCTTAGGCGCAACAAGCAGTCGGCTGATGTAAATATAACCGGGAACGTGGTTTCTGATCATAATAAAGATTCTCTTTTCCAGTATACTGACTCCCAATTTCCTAATCAGGAATCTTCTCCTCATAAAGGTATAAAACCCATAGCACAAATTTTTTTGGAAGCTATAGACTTCTATCATCCATATGTGTGGAAAGTAGCATCAACATCTAATATCGTCATGATATATGGGCTACATGAAGATTCTATCTTTATTGTTCCACCTACTTGCAACGATCAGCATCTAATAGTCTTCGGTCACATGCGGAATAGACCGATTGTACAAGAAGATTCACACGAGTCTGATGCTGGAAAAATACATGTCCACAGATATAGCCCACAGGCTTTGAAGATTATGCAAAACATGGGTTATGATTTGAAGTCGGAGCCAGGCCTCAACTATGGAAAAGGCAGACGAATGCCGTTGCATGGTGATCCTTACTGTCAATGAACTTATTTTGGGTTAGGGTATACCACATCTCTTGCAACTTTAAACAACTTTGAGTCGAGTGATGAGACCATTTCCTCTTCTCAAGATGATTTGTCATCCTCCGATTCAGATGATGAATTTGAACTGGCATTGTCAGTAAATATGGTGTTGACAGATTCCCTCGAAACTGAGGAACAAGAATCTGAACCATTTGAAAATGAATCCTGGGCACAACAAATGGATACACAATGGGAACTCTAGTTCGAACAAAAAGAACCACTCATTGAAGATAAGGTTATCCAATTCAATGTTGGGGATGAATTTTTACCAAAGCCGATGTTTATCAGTAACAATCTTTCCGAAGAAGAAAGATAAGAAATGATCCAGCTGATAAAAGAATATATCGATGTCTTTGCTTGAAATTATGAGGATATGCCAGGTCTTGATCCAAAAGTGGCTACCCACAAACTCAACATATTATCCAATTCAAAGCCTGTAAAGCAATACCAACGCCGGTTCCGCCCGGATATGATGGATGCCATTGAAGCTGAAATCAGGAAACTAATAGCATGTGGGTTCATCTGGGAAGAACAACATCCTGATTGGGTCGCTAATGTCGTCCCAGTTATGAAGAAAAATAGAAAAGTGCGTGTTTGCATCGACTTTCGAGATCTAAATGCGGCCTGTCCTAAAGATGAGTTCCCTCTTCCCATTACAGACATCATGATCGATAATACGTGCAGTTTTGAGCACATGTCTTTCATGGACGGATTTTTAGGATATAATCAAATTAAGATGAATCCTGAAGATGAGATGCATACTGCCTTTCGTACACCATTGGGAGTATATTGCTATACAGTCATGCCTTTTGGATTGAAGAATGCCGGGGCTACATATCAATGAGCTATGAGTAACATATTCCATGAGCATTTACGCAAAATGGTAGAATGTTACGTAGACGATATTGCTGTCAAAAGCTGTCTCAAGGATAATCACATCCAGGACTTGAATATAGTATTCGAGTTAATGCGCCAACATCAACTCAAAATGAACCTTACAAAGTCCTTTCTTGGTGTATCCAGTAGCAAATTTTTAGGATTTGTCATTACTGCTAAAGGCATTCAAGTTGACCTTGATAAAGTAAAACCTATCCTAGAAATGCGACCGCCCCATAATCTAAGAGAACTTAGAGGATTTCAAGGTCGTTTAGCTTATATCAGGAGATTCATATCCAACCTCTCTGGGAGATGTCAACCTTTTTCTCGTCTAATGAAGAAAGGTGTGTCATTCATATAGGACGAAGCCTGTCAGCAAGCGTTTAATAACATAAAATGCTATCTTACTAATCCTCCAGTTCTGGTGTCTCCCGTCATAGGAAGACCATTTTTGCTGTATGTTCGAGCAATGGATCACTCTTTAGGGGATCTCCTCGCACAAAAGAACAATGAGGGTCATGAACAAGCTATCTACTATCTAAGCAGGATGATGGTCGGAGCTGAACACGGGTATAACCCAGGCGAAAAAGAATGCTTGGCCCTAATATTTGCCATTCAGAAGACGCGACATTACGTAACAGGCCAAACTATTCATATCATCTCCAGAATCAACCCTCTTCGGGTATTGATGAATAAGCCAAGTATTCTTAATTCCTGACTCACGACTTGGGCAATGCTACTGACACCATATGATATGGTGTACGTCTCTCAGAAGTCCATGAAAGGTCAAGCCTTGGCTGATTTCTTAGCCGCCCATCCAATTCCAGAAATCTCCAAATTATATGAGGACATTCCCGACGAAGTTGCAGAATATAATTCTGCAATAGAAGGTGATACATGGCAGTTATTCTTTGATGGTGCTTCTAGGACTGGTCCCAAGGGAAACGTGGTTTCAGGAGTAGGAATTGTTCTGGTGAATCCTGATAAACTCGTCATCTATCGAGCATATTCTCTTAGCGAACCCTGCTCTAATAATATGGCAAAGTATAATGCTCTACTAATCGGGCTTCAAGTCGCTAAAGAATTGGATGTTGAATATTTGGAAGCTTTTGGTGATTCTCAGCTGATCGTCAATCAGGTCAGAGGAGTATATGAAGTTCGCAATCCAGACCTTATTCCTTATCACCAAACAATGATCGAGATAGCAATGTCTTTTAAAGGATTCTTCTTAGAGCATATTCCTCGATCTCAAAATTTGGAAGCTGATGCTCTGGCCAGTCTAGCTGCAGATCTAGCTATTCCTACAAGAAGGCAGAATTTAGTGATCCTTCTTAACAGAGATTTGTTTTGTGTGAAAAATAACTTTCACATAGAACGCAGCTACGTCATAAACACAGTTCCTTCTAAGAGAGATTGGAGAAGTCCCTTTATAGACTACGTATCATATGGAATCTTACTAGAGGATCCTAAAGAAGCAGTATCTATCAAAAGACGATCATTACGTTTCTATTTTGATGCTTCTTCACAAAGTCTATATCGTCGAACATATGATGGACTATTATTACGATGTCTCTCTGATGATGATGCAAAGCGGGTTATCAGAGAAGCTCATGATGGAGTATGTGGCGCACATCAACCCGGTCCTAAGTTACATGATCGTATCAGAAGGATGGGCTACTACTGGACTACTATGATTGCAGATGCCATGAAATATGTAAGATAATGCAAAGCCTGTCAGGTTTATGCAGATTTCATACATCAGCCTTCTGAGTATTTATATCCTACTATTGCATCATGGCCCTTTGAAGCATAGGGTATGGATATCATTGGTTCTATTCATCCTTCGTCCTCTAGAGGACATCGGTTCATATTGGCTATCACTGATTATTTCTCCAAATGGGCGGAGGCGATCAGCTTTATCAAGCACCATGTAATTTATCAAGCACCATGTAATTTATCGCTTTAGGAATACCTCAAAGGATAATTTATGACAATGGGCCTTAATTCATCAGTCAAGCATTTCACCGATTTTGCGATAAGAATCGGATACAAAATATGGCCTCAACGGCATATAATCCTGCTGCTAATGGTTTGGCGGAAGCCTTCAATAAAACCATCATCAAACTCTTGAAGAAGTTTGTCTCTTCGAACAAAAGAGATTGGAGCAAGAAATTAGGGGAATGTCTGTG
Source organism: Iris macrosiphon (assembly GCA_036927795.1). NCBI lineage: Eukaryota > Viridiplantae > Streptophyta > Magnoliopsida > Asparagales > Iridaceae > Iris > Iris macrosiphon. The sequence continues at coordinate 669,192 of JAYESA010000024.1, read as the reverse complement.
GGCATATCATACAATGGTACGAACACCAACGGGTTGTAACCTATTTTCATTGGTTTATGGGTGTGAAGCAGTTCTCCCCATTGAAGTTCAAATTCCATCACTCAGAATAGTAGTGGCTAATGAACTAACTCAGGAAAATAATGATCGTTTAAGACTTCAAGAGCTAGAAGGATTAGACGAGAAATGCCTTCAAGCTCAACAGCACATTGAGTTCTACCAGGCACGCATCTCCAGAGCTTTTAATCAAAAAGTGGAGGAAAGAGTGTTCAAAGTTGGTGAGCTAGTTTTAGCTGTGAAGATGCCAATGATCATTACGCACAAAAGTAAGGGCAAGTTCCAGCCCAAATGGGAGGGCCCTTATGTTATTGAAACAACATTTTCAAATGGCGCTTACATATTAGCCAAGCCTAATGGAGATTTGATAATGGTTCCTATCAACGACAAATTCCTGAAGAAGTACTATATTTGATCTCCCTTGCTTAACGGAGTATGATGAAGATTCTATTCTGATGATACTACGTACAAAGATTAGTTGGATCATATTCTATCATGTTCTTATGACCTCTGAATAGATATGTTTAACTAATTTGAAACTTCAAAACCTATCACGTCCATATTACCTCTGATAGTATTTTGTATACAAATTTAGTTGGAGCATATTCTATCATGTTCTTATGACCTCTGAATAGATATATTCAGCTAAACCTTACCGAAAGTATATCATATCCATATTACCTCTGATATCACTTTCATCTTAGCCTATCATTTATATTCTAAAGTAATGGGTCCACAAAGACAGAATATGTATCTTTATTATCTCTGGGAATAGCAAATTACAAAAGAAGCAAAAAAGTACATCATTGGGGAGGAGCAGTTAAATCGCGAATCTGTTGTGCCAAAGCAGCCATCCTCTCATTCCTGGAGTTTAAAATATTAGTGCGAGCCCGTTCCAGCCTTGCCTCGTCATTGCTCAAGGAAGATAGTTCGGACAGAGTATCGACAAAACTTGCGTGGATGACACCCACATGTGTCAAGTTCTGCTGAGCTGTATTCACTTGGCCCTCCAATACATTATGAACTAGCGATGCTTTGAGAAGCCTCTCCCTTGTCTGAGCAAGTTTAGCTTGTAATTCCTGAACCCTTACTTCATATCCCTTATATTCTGTACGGCACTGAGCCAGCTGAGGAATACTCTCTACCAATACTGCTTGCTCTTTCTCCATCTCTTATTGATGTTCCTGGATGGATTTGTTTAAAGATTTTGTCTTCTGAGCAAGTTCCGCAGTTAGTGAGTTGTACTCAGCCTGAACCAAGTCATCGATGCTGCCTCGAGATAGTTGTAAATATTCGTTAATGGGTTGTTCTAAACTATTAACTATTTGTTCTAGCGCATTAACTCTTTCAGCATCATGGAAATTTCTAATCTGCGCTATGATGAGATTGGAGGACATCTTCAAAGCATCAAAGCCTAGATTCTTCTCCAGCACCATGAATATCAATTCTTTCAAAGTCAGGTAGAATATGCTAGTGTATTGTTCAACTAGCATAGCAAAGCTCTAATGGACGTTGGGAGTGGCCACAATATCGGTAAGTCTCCTTTTCGGAATGACTGTAGAGGATGTTGCCACAGTCGTTGCTTCAACAGATGGCGTGACAAAAGAAGAGACACCAACAACGGTTGAAGTTGCTAGCATGCTCGACGAAGGAGGTACAGTCAAGATGGTGGGTTCATCCACCTCTGATATTATTTGAACTGCTACTGGCGGGATGACATCCGAGAATGTTGCGGATGAAAGATCAGCAGTTTCAAGGTATGCTTCTTTAACGGTGGTCACCGCCGTTTTATTATCTAGATTCGCAACAAAATCAAGAAGTTGTGTCAGCTCCGCCCTCCCCCGAGATGTCTTCGCCTGAAAATAAGATAAGAGAAAGTTAATATCAATTTGATGTTAATTTTCCTAAAAAAAAAGCGTGAAGACAAAATTTACCCATGGCCGACGGTATGTATACTGCGTCTGCAGCCTGTATAGCTAAATCATTTCTTAATGATGATAATCAAGCTGTTATACCTGGAGAAGAGGGTACGCCAACTGACGCTTGAGGGTAGTCATCCCAGTCATCACCCAAATCTACTCGAGGTTCATCGGGTGGAATCTTGCTTGAAATACTTACAAACGAAGGAGGGGCTAGTCCCATTATTTGTCTTGGTAAAGGTATACTGATTCTTATTAAGCTCGGCCTCGAAGGCGATCTAGAAGCACTACCAGTAACGGTGGTAGCGGCAGCAGTCGCGGGCAAAGAATCTCCAGCACTGTCAGCTGGAACTGTGGAGGTTCCTTCTTTAAAAGGCGAAGAACCCCTAATCAAAGAATCATCCCCAACAGAGGAAATAATAGGCTCACTCCTGGAAGAGGCCCCCTTTGTGGAAGTCTTTTTAGGACCTCTGGCAGACTGCTTCTTCTTGCGAGGGGAAAGCTCTTTCAGAGTGGAAGCCTTTCGTTTATTGGAAATAATGATAGGCTCTGCTATCAGAGCTATTATGCCTCTCGGTAAAATCAATAAATAATCATCTGCACCAGTAGTTTCATCACCTTCATCAGAGGAGACAGATGGTATCTCCTCTCTTTCAGTGGACTTATGGGAGGGCATTCTGAAACTTCCATGTACATCAAAATCACGATAGAAGGTATTGATGGACGCATAAAACTGTGCATACGAATAAAGAATGCGCAACTCCATGGAGAGAGAAGTCGCGGGCACAGCAAAGGTTGCTCTAGTATAACCCATGATAAAATACCTCCATCCTCTAGCCCCATCAATAAGTCCACCTTTGAATTTGAAGCTGGTGATGGGATTCCCCATGTGCAACTGATCATATCCAAATTGCCTGGGAAAACGGCTAGACAGATAAGGCTCCAAGTAGCAGTGGTCCTCACTTCTGTACAGCAGGTGGGAAGGTCTAATGCAGACCAACCAGTAAAAGGCTTCAGGAGAAAGAATAGTCTACCCCTGACTAGCATCCTGAAGTTTAGTCCCCTGTTAATTAATATGTACGGGAGAGATGGTGCAGAAGAACTTCCAACAGTGGGCAAAATTTAGTGCTAGTCGACAATCTATGACGCTAGCCATATTCCAAAGAGAATTCTTATAATTCAACAAGAAGTTATTTCCCGAACCGCTGGCAGATCCGAGAGACATCACTCTGGTGTTGTGAAGGATTAACCATCCCATCAGATATAAGAATTGTAATTCCACTCTGGGATATCCTTTACACTGCGTAGTATCGGCCAGCAGCCCATCAATAATAGCCCTAAGGCCAGCTTATATCATGTATACCATGGCAGAGAGCAGGCCCAATCTTGCTCCAAATACCAAATGCACTGCGGCCCATAAGGTGTTGCGATGAATGAGATCCGCAGACACGATGCCAGAAACCACCCATCGGCGTAGCCAAATAGAGAAGAAGCCAGCCAGTTGAGCTTCTCTTGACAGAGGCTTTCGACAATGCCTCATATAACTGTAGGCTTTGGTTCCTGCAGGATAACCCCCTATCTCTTTATTGAGAACACAATCTGGAGCCCCTGCATCTTCAATAAGATCATCGATTATGTTGGCATTAAGCATGCTCAGAAGGTTTAAAGGTTTGTCTTTGCTATCTACAACCTTGTCCTGCTTGGCATTTCTAGCCTGATGGAAGAAGAGGTAGGATACCTATTTGTTAATATGGGCTAAATCAGAGGGCTCTATGTAGAAGGTGGTGCATGCAAGATAGTGGCTCATCATCTCTTGGTACACTGCCACTACCCGAGGGTTGGTATCCTTCAACTCTTTGTTAGTGGGGACGTATTCTTTATAAGGAATGTCCCCCATTAGCAGCTTTGAGATATCTGCCATCTCATGAAGGGCTAGGCCCAACTCACCTATCGAAGTGGCCAAAGTCCCAGTGAGCGAGTTATATCGCTCCATCAAAGCCAAGAACAAATTGGGGTTGATGGGCAGCCCAACACTAGTAGCACTCACAGCCTCAAATAAGTTAATACTTTCCAGTTCCATCTGAAAGTGCTTCAGGGCCCATGCAGTTAAACTGGCCCATCGAAGATTCTGGGGGTTAAACTATCCACTGGTGCGAGGGTTAACCCTGGGATATACTCCTCTCTACTCCATGAACTCATTACAAAAATTTGTCATTTGAAATGGCTGGATCAAAGAAGAGCCTTCACTCGGGACGCTGCCCGGTAGTAATCCTCTGAAGGGCATGACAGGGCCTGAGGGACTGCTTACAAAGGATCCTCGGTTTAATCCTTTCTTATTAAAGATCTTCCCTGGCTGGCCATAAAGATCAGGAGTCAGAGTCCATGCCATCTTTCTGGGATGTGTGGCATAGAAGAATGCAGAGATAGGGTAATCTCTGGGCATCTTCGACAGATACATGACCGTGCTCTCAGCAGAAAATACCCAATCTTCCTTCTTGGGCTTTGTCTGGGATTGTTTATCAATAACATCCCCAAATAAGAAAGCTGGTTTCTTATACTCAGTGCCGTCTATGTACGTTAAGGGTTCCCCACTGATCATACTCAGCAACATTCTTTCTCCTTGGGCAGAGATCAGAGTTCGCCTTTCTTGAGGATACTCATATCCAGATATGGGGAAAGTCACATGGGACAAGTCCTCCAAGTAGTTGGAATTCAGCATTCCAGCAACAGAGCCCATTACTTCAGCCAAAGGGGGGATCTGTAGGTCCACTGCCAAAAAGCAAGAGAATAAGTCAGTTTTATGCTGAAATTTTCTTTCAGCGCGTAAAACGTAAGATGCTACACTCTTGCCGTATATGCCAAAACTTGACAGTCTGAGTTTTACGTCAGACTGCAAAAATTTGAGTTTTACGCTAGAATTTACTTCCAGTGCATAAAACTCAAGGTTTGTCGTATACGCCAAAACTTCACATTCTGAGTTTTTACGCCATACTGCAAAAATTTGAGTTTTACGCTGGAATTTACATCCAGTGCGTAAAACGCAAGGTTCGCAGTATACGCCAAAATTTGACAGTCTGAGTTTTTGCGTCAGACTGCAAAAATATGGAGTTTTATACTGACACATTAAGAATGTTGGCATATTTGCGCATACACGTACAACGTATACGAAGGATTTTTCCTCTCGAAGTCTTTACCTGTGATGCCCGGTGCACAGCTAGACGGTGGAGCACTTCGTTCAGAACGAGGCTCGCTTGGCCTAGTAGGAGTCGCTCGTACTTGAGCAGTAGAGCGAGATGATGAAGCAGCTTTCTTTCCCTTAGCGACGGAGGTCTATTTTGGTGCCATGGCGAATCTGAGAGTTTCCAGAAAGAGACGAAGAGTTTTCAGAAAGAAACAAAGGATTTTGCAGAGACAGATAAAGAGTTTTTCTCTCTCATGACCGAGGCCTATTTATAGAGTTCAAGTGACTCTCCGAATCCTTAACCAAATCCAATTTTTAATAGTCAGTTATGATTTGGGACCACGTCAGCCTATCATTGAACAGGAAGACAGATAGTCATGCTGCGTAATGGATCCCTGATTTTACGCTCAGATTCTTTTATGCGCAGAACAAGGATCTACAATTTTACGCTCAGAAGCTTTTATGCTCAAAAGCTACAGATCTATGATTTTACGCTCAGAAGCTACAGATCTATGATTTTATGCTCAGATGCTACAGATCTACGATTTTATGCTCAGAAGCTACAGTTCTACGATTTTATGCTCAGAAGCTAAAGATCTACGATTTTACGCTCAGAAACTACAGATCTATGCTACGGATCTATGATTTATGCACATCTTAAATTATGTGGGACAGATCAGCTAGCAGAATACGCGTATATCTTGATAATTTGGGTTTCACGGTTGAAAAAGCCAGTTATAAGAGTTTACGCAGAAAATATTCTTCTTCCTCAGTCGAAATGACTTCATCAGATGAAGGGCCAAGGAGTGCCCTGAAAGTGTCTTCTTCACTGGAAGATGACTTTTCTTCCTTGGCCATTGATAGTTCATTCGAAGTTTGGCCAGAATTTTTATATCTAGTTCAGGGATTGGCCTGTTTGGCGGACATTTCTTGCCCTGTCTCGAGAATCTTTCGAGAAGCCGTTCTTTTGAAGATGATGTTCTGAACAGATGTTCTTCGAAAGAGAAAGAATAGTTCAGAACTCTATGTGACTCCTCATCCAAAAACAGCATGATGATTGGATGCTAAATAGCTTTTTACGCATCTTCCTCTACGCGTAAAAGTCGGAATATGACTGGAGGCATATTTGTCAGAATCAGCATAAAAATTACTCAAGCGTGTTGAAGCTGCGTATTACCAGACTTCCTCACAACAATATGGCAAATCAATAGTGCGTAAAAGAAGACAAATTTATTAATCATGATTACATATGATAGAAATCTATTTTACAAGGGATCTTTCATTAATATTCAAGATCATGATTACATACGATGGAAATCTATTAGGCTAGGTTCTCGTCTGATGGAGATCTTCATTGCTTCTTCTACAGCACTTCTTCGGCTGGGAGGCCAAGAAAATGGTGAATGGAGGGAGGATACAAAACTGGGCCTGTCTAAATTATTCAAGTGCACCCCCCATACGCCATCGACGGCCGTGCTTAGAATTGTGTTAGGAATTCAGACCCAACACAATACTGGAAGACACGGCCAAGCTGCCCACCAGGGTCCAGCTTTATAATAGGAGAAAATACAGCTAGCAAACTGTGTGGTCCAATGAGATCCTTCCTCTCTCCTGGACGAATCGCCATATAAAATCGCTGATTATCTCGAGCAAAGAAAGCTATGATATCCTTCCATGGTCCATCGTTGCAGAGAATATTTGCTCGAAGACGTCTCTTTTTACGGTTCCTTACATGCTGGATGAGCATAATCTTCTTCTTTCTCAGTTCAGCCCAATAAATCTCGGCAGCCATCTTTGTGGTGAAGAGAGTATGGAAAAACAAGTTTATTTTCTTGCCCTTATATAGACAGAAGAGAACATACCAAATCCTAACAACTTCTTAAATATTGCCGAAAAATCAGCCTCACAGAACGAGTCAAATTTGACCATTTCATGCTTCATTCAAAGTATTTCAAATTACGAGGAATTTGAAAACTTTGAAGGGGGTCTTGTAGAAGCATGAAATACGCTGGGAAATTATACGCGTATTATACAATCAAAACCCCCAAACATACATGAAGTCCACGTAAAACAGAGCTTCCGCGCTGTGTGGCATAAAATATTACTTTAGAGCTATACGCGTAAAATAAAGCTTCAAGGCTGTGTGGCATAAAATATGGCTTCCGAACAGTCTGCGTAAAATAGAGCTTCAGAGCTGTCTTTAGAGCTGCCCGCGTAAAGAAGCGCTTCAAGACTGTTTTGGCGTAAAAGGTTACTATACCCTTGGCATAAAATACGTTTATTTTTAATGCAACGTAAAGTTGTATGAGGAACTCTTCGTATTCCTCGGATGAATCTGTCAGACAAAATAGTGAAGCTGACCCCTAACAAAAAGTACTACACGACGATCGAGAGGACGGCTGTGATGATGATTTTTGCACAGAGACCCAGGCTATCGTTTAGTGATATACTCTTGATACAAGTCATTTTTTACACATTTAAAGAATACGCTACCTATTCTACATAGGCAGAAATGAGTCTTTACGCTCAAGATGAGACGATATCAGATGCCACGTCAAAAGCTGTTTCTCGTACAGAACTCGAGGCATATCTCTGCATTTAATGCACGAGATGGGGGCAGATCTCTGAATTTAACGCACGAGATTTTGTTCTATTTTTAAATGACTTGGAAAGCTAAAACTGTGACTAATACCACTCATATCACCATCCTTGTATTTTATGCCAACCAGGCTATTTTCAACTATAGGAGTACGTCGTATGCTATCTCCTCGAAATACGCCAACTCGGCTATATTTGCAAAGGTACATGATAAGGCTATTTAGCCCAGAATACGCTCAAGACCTCAGTCATGACGGTTAATCGGCTATTTTATGCTGGTTGTCTGTTATTCATGAATCCTAAAGTTTTACGCAGAGCTTGGCTTTTACGCTAATAAGACAATTATTTGGCTTTTACGCCAACCATCTCTACGCAAGGTGCAGTTACCTACGTGGCTTGCATGCCATAATCTTCGAGAAGCAGTTATACACGTTACCTCATGAAGGGACACATGTCATACGCATATTCAGAAGACAATGGGAACGTGGGTAGCAGTTATCAAGACCGCAGCACAAAAGAAGTCTTCTTCTTCACAGTTTGGCTTTTACGCCAACAAGACAGTTATTTGGCCTTTACGCCAACCATCTTTACGCAAGGTGCAGTTACCTACGTGGCGTGCTTGTCGTTATATTCAAGAAGTAGTTATACGCATTACCTTATAATGGGACACGTGTCATACGCAGATTTAGAAGATCATTCGAACGTGGATAGCAGTTATTATAACCGCCGCGTAAAAGATGCAACTTTCTTCACAGTTTGGCTTCTACGCCAACTGGACAGTTATTGTGACTAATCTCTATAAATAAAGACCCCTGGTCACAGGATCAAAGAAAAAAGATCAAGAATCAAAGACAAAGAGCACAGACAGAGAGTGTTGATTGACAACTTTGGCAACGAGAATTCAATCCCACTTGCAACCTTTGAAGCTTCTTCTTCTTCTACAGCACTTCTTCATCATCGTATGGTCCAAGGGACAAAGTGATCGACCACAGATCAGACTCCTATAGCAATTCTTCCCCAGAATTATTTTTATTGTACTTAACATCCTCGTATAGGATTAATTGTACTTTTTTTCTTGTTTGTAAGCAAAAAAAGAAAGGTTTCGTATAAACTCTCTTCTTCTCTCATTTTTGTTTATTCAAACAAACAGCAGTTTGGCGACGGCTGCAAATCACCACCAAAGCAGCAGCAGTGGGAATAGTCAGTAGCAGCAGTGACAACAGATTTAGCAACGGGCAGAACCGTCACTAAAGGGGCAGCGTATCAGGATTTCAGAACTGTTTTAAGTGACAGTTGGTAGATTATATATATATATACTTATATAGTTATAGATAGATATTTATATATATATTGGTACTTAATATATATATGTAAATGTATTCTTAAATTTGTTAATTATATTATAGTATATATATAATAACTAGTATAGTGTGTGTGTATATATATATATATATATATATATATATATATATATATATATATATATATATATATATTACGGGTAGTTAATATAACAAGGTATTGGGTATTACCTTGAGGAAACCAAGGTAATTGGGGATACCCAAGATATTGGGTTTGGGTATCAAGTTTGTGAATTATTGTTGGGATACCAAGTTGGTTCAAAATCACGGTACCTATTTAATGTTGAAATTATGATTCTATATTATTAATAATTATTTGATATATATATATTGATATTTTACCTATGGATTCACGTATCCGAAGATACGGTATCCTAATTTTAAGATATGGTTTTGTGACCTAGACCTTAGTATCTTGAACCCAATATTTTGTGTTAGACTTGCAACCTAGAAATAGGTAGTTGACCATAGATGACCATAGATTGACTATAGTTGACCATAGTTGACCATAGTTTGACTTTTGACTTAGAATTGACTTATTGACCTAGAAGTTGACTAGTTTAACTTATTTTTCTTTCCGAAACCTTGTATTGATGTTGTATTCCATATCTAGGTCTTTGAGGCACCATATCAAACATCGATGAGACTATTCATTGGACTTCAGGCGAGTACATTCTCTGATATTTTCTCATTTATGATATCCTCTATGTTCATTGTATCTAGTGTAGATATCCATGTTCTCTTGACACTATGGTTACACGGATTGGTATATCTGAATCTCGTCATGAGATGTTATTCCTTGGTATATGGTGTATATGGTGCAAGTATTATTTCATTGGTTATCTTGTACATGTACAGACACTGATTCTCGGGAAGAGTGGTTATCTTCTTGGCGTAGGCTGGGCGTTGTTTCCGACTTGTACCCTTACACCGGGTGCATGTTATGATACATTTTTAGTGGTGGCCCATGCAGGTCCAGCTTTCACAAGTTATGCGATGTCATGGTAGTGCGACGATTTAGTTGTACTACTGCGAGCCTGCGATAGGGTATAGGATATAGGATATAGGCTGGGATACTCAATCACACCTAGGAAAATTTTTTTGATTCAACTATTCTCCTTTGATATTGATACTTGATCTCTTAAATTGTCCTTTTCTTGAGTGTCTTACATCATGTGCCACATTGATTCTATTCCAGCTTTAGCTTTGTTTGATAGTAGTGCTTCCTATAGTTTTGTATTTGTTTCTTTTGCTCTGAAGCATGGTTTGGTAGCTTAGTCTTTGCTTAGGACTTGTAAGATCATAATCGGGGGAGGCATTATCCTAGTTAAAGATATTTGCAAGGATCGAAGAGTTACTCTGGGAGGCCGGAAGTTGAGTACGTGTCTACTTGTAATGCCACTTCCGAGCTACGACATTGTACTCGGGATGGATTGATTGAGTAGGCACCGTGCTAGCATAGATTGTAGAGGAGGTAGAGTTTTATTTGGTTTGCCAGGAAAGCCAGAGTTCGAGTTTGCTAGAGGAGCTGCAGAGCAGGAAGAAGGCATTATTTATGGAGCTATGGTGGAAGACAAGGAGTTGCCGCATCCGTTGATAGAAGAGTTCTTGGATGTGTTTCCTAAGAAATTGTCAGGGTTATCGCCAGATCGAGATGTTGAATTCTCTATAGACTTGGTGCCAGGTGCAGAACCAATTTTGCAGCATGTCTATAGAGTAAACAACAGCAAGCTGGTCGATCTGAAGAAGCAGGTGGTCAAATTATAGGATAAGGGGTTTATCAGATCGAGTTCTTCACCGTGGGGAGCCCCGGTATTGTTTGTACCAAAGAAGGATGGATCGGTGCGCATGTTCATTGATTACAGGGCTTTGAATAATATCACTATCAAGAATAAGTATTCTTTGTCATGGATTGATGATCTATTTGATCAGTTGAGTGGTGAGAAGGTGTTTTCTAAGATAGATTTGAGATCAGGCTACCATCAGGTAAAGGTGAAGCCGGTGGACATACCAAAGACTGCTTTTAGAACTCGGTATGGTCAGTATGAGTTTATGGTGATGTCGTTTGGGCTAACTATTGCACCAGCGGTATTTATGAACTTGTTGAACAAGGTGTTCCATCAGTACCTTGACAAGTTCATGGTGGTGTTCATCGACGACATACTCATATACTCGAAGACACCGGAGGAGCATGAGGAGCATTTGAGGATTGTGTTAGAGGTGCTGAGGAAGGAGAAGTTGTATGGGAAGTTGTCCAAGTGTGAGTTTTTCTTGGACAAGGTAGAGTTCTTGGGGAATATTGTGACTAGTGATGGTATTTCAGTGGATTCAAAGAAGATCGCAGCAGTGGAATCTTGGAAGACCCCAAGTTCGGTAACAGAGATCAGGAGTTTCTTGGGATTGGCAGGCTACTACAGGAAGTTTGTGCAAAAAAATTTGAGGATTGTTGAGCCGATGACCAGACTCACCAGGAAGGATGTTGAGTTTGTTTGGACAGAGGATTGCCAGATTGCTTTTGAGGAGTTAAAGAAGAGGTTGACGTCTGCTCCTATTTTGACGTTGCCATCAGGGTCTGGAGGTTTCACTATTTATAGTGATGCATCGGGGAAAGGGTTGGGTTGTGTTCTTCAGCAGAATGGGAAAGTGATTGCCTATGCATCCAGGCAATTGTGTCCTCATAAAAAGAACTATCCTACCCATGATTTGGAGTTGGCAGCAGTCATATTCGCCCTGAAGTTGTGAAAATATTATTTGTACGGAGAGCGTGTGGAGATCTTCACAGACCACAAAAGCTTGAAGTACTTTTTACGCAGAAGGTGTTAAACATGAGGTAGCGTCGGTAGTTAGAACTGATGAAGGATTTTGATATATCTTTGTAGTATCATCCTGGAAAAGCTAATGTAGTTGCTGATGCTTTGAGCAGGTATCCGGTAGCTATGTTCTTGACGTAGGATCGATATTTGTTGGAGGACTTGGAGAGCTTGGGCATTGATGTGGTAGTTCCTGGTTGTACTATACAGATATGGGGATTGCAGATACATTCAGAATTGATGGACAGGATCAAGGAAGCACAGTATGAAGATGCATCTCTGAGGAATATCAGAGCTCAGGTGAGAGTAGGATTAGAGTATGATTTTACCATTATTGAGGATGGATCTTTGAGGCGTGGAGTTAGATTGTGTGTGCCTAGTAGGAAGCTGCGTGAGGAGGTATTGCCGAAAGCTCATAGCTCTCAGTATTCCATGCATTCAGGTGCCAACAAGATGTATCGGGATATGCGAGAGAGTGTGTGTAAACCCCCTCGTCAAATATAGGATTTATTTAATTATTCTAATTGAGATGCAACCACAACCCAAATCCCAAGTACCCAAATTAGGGTATCAGTCTACACCAAGCCTGTTATGCCACGACTCCTGTGTACCATCCAAAAAATCTAGTTCTTTATAGTTTTGACGCATTAGTAATTACCAGGTTAAATTGTTAATTAATTTAAATGTAAGGCCATTTCACCTCAAGCAGAACAGAACCAAGCCCCCATGCACCTTTCTATTAGACCACTCCTATCCCAACAAGGCCGGACAGGCCCAACCCTCGAGGCCAGCCCATAATCTCCATCACCAACTATAAATACAAACCCCCTCATACAAAATCCTAATAAACTACTATTCATCCTCCTCCCCAAAACCCTAGCCGACCTCCCTATCTAAACCCAGCTCCCCAACCCGCCGGACACCCCCTGCCGACTGCTCCCCAACCCCCCGGACACCCCCAGTCCGACTGCTCCCCAACCCGCCGGACACCTCCAGCCCGACTGCATCCCAACCCGACCGATGTACACCCCAGCCCCCGACTGTTCCAACCGGAGCATTGCCCGCAGGCCAACGCCGCCCGACTGTCCCCACGTCTGGATGACCACCCCCGCGTCTGGATGACCACCCCCGCGTCTGGACGACCACCCCCGCGCGGCTCCACCCAGCAACACCGCTGCCGGAGTAGCTGCTGCTGCTGCGGTCCCTGCTCTTGCTGATTCAGCCGCTGCCGCTGACGCTTCTCGCTGACCGACGCCGGAGTTCCCATTCGCCGGAGGATGACCAGGCGACGAAAAGAACCTCGTCCAGCCAGTAAGGTAGATGCCTATACTCTTTGTATCGTGTTCGTATGTAAGCATCGTGTCATCGCGTCGAGTGTATTCTGAACACAACTTAATTAATCCTAAAATTATATATATAACAGCATGATGACTAGCAAGAGTTAGAACTCATCAAATAACCAGCGATTACATTAATCTTGAAACTTGTCGTCAATGACCAGTACTTCACCTGGACCCCTGGGCATAAACCCAGTATGTTGAGCAAGGAAATCAAGGACATGTTTCCGTGCAGAGTAGAAGTAGTTGTCAAACCTTAACTCGATAATTTATTATTGTAAGGCGCACGTTGACCAAAGACAGAACGCGGGTATACCCTAGCTATGTGCACCTGTGACAATGTATTCAGTTAACAGTAAACCGGCAACAATATCGAGGAACAACGTCATAATTAATTATGTAATTCTTAGTGTCTGATATTAGATTGTTATATTATATTTTGTGTTTAGGACCATTGGACCAGCCAGGAGATACTGCAGGAACAGGCTTCTGGCACTCACAGTTTGAGGACTCAGGTAAGATACCTTGCCATATTTCTGTTAAATTAAATGCTGTATATGTTATATGTTAGTTGCTGTTCTATTTCATATGACTGTGCGCATCCGAGATTGATTCGGGTGCTATCGACGGATGCGTCGATAATTTAGTATACTTGGCCTAGTCACTAGTAGACTTATCCCAGTCAGGAGGATACGTTGATATCTTCCAGGACCTGACACTTTACACGTTTCACTATGACATTCATATTGGGATGCGAGTCCGCGTATTTGACTAACTATCGGTACGTGTGACATGCATCACGGTTAGTACGTAATTTAGGTTTATATTTTATGTTCGTAGAGACTGGCATATAGCTACGTAATATGTACGTCGAGCATTCGATTTGCGTATTTACATTGGGAGGGGAGGACCACTAGTAGGCGTATGGGATACACCCATTGGAATCCGTAGCATCCGGAGGAGCCACGGATCTAATAACCCCCTTTTATTCAGATTCTTCGTTCTTCGGAGCGGTATGGACGTATATATACTGGCGGATTCCCCGTTCTTCGGAGCGGTATGGACGTTATACTATTCAGATTCCCCATTCTTTGGAGCGGTATGGACGTATATATACTTGTAGATTCCTCGTTCTTCGGAGCGGTATGGACGTTATGCCTACACCTACTCATACGTACCAAAGTTGTCCTCACAATTGCATTCACTTAGATCGGTTAGCACACCCTTTATTGTATTTACTTTATTCAGTATCTATATATGGCATGTTTCTATGTATCTTGTTACGTCCCTCTGAGGACCTGGAACCTTTCCAGATTTGGACGAGGCTTTCTACCCCACAGTGTACGGCCCCGGACAGGAGACGAGATTTGCTACAGCTGAGGAGTTAGAGGTACAGCCATCAGAGTTCCCGTGACCAGTTGGTAGGCCTTCAGCCTAGATTGGGCGCATCATTATCTAGAGCCGATGCCCTAGCCCTTTTCTTTTATATCATTATTTCAGTACTTTATTTCGTCATAGTAGTGGGTTTGTTCCCACCATACTTTACTAGTTGTACTATGGTATCTTAAGACTGGCATTTATTACCCAGTAGTTTATTCAGTACTTCTTGCTCTTTATTTGTGGATGAGATTAGATTACCTGTTATCGAATAATATTGTACCTGTTAGTATTATAGGACAGCGTAGCACTCTTCGTGGATCCATTAAATTGGGATATCCTCGGAGACGTGTCAGCTGGCTATTGCCACGTGGCCTGGTCCCGTATACTTTTGGGACTGGGGCGTGATATGGTTTTAGTGGTGGCCCATGCTGGTCTTCGACTTTTTCGCTTGTGGTACGGTAACATGCCCAGCGAGCCTACAATAGGATAGAATTTACTAGGTCTCATCCACTTTGATTTCTTCTATGAACTTCCTTCGTATTGTTTCTAAATACTGCATCATGTTTGTTTGATTCCGTTCTTTTTTTAATAAGGTCCTATCTTTTGCAGCAAGATAAACTTGCACAGTGAACGAGGAGCACCCAGTGCCGCGGTGCCAGACAACACCACCCAAAGAGAGGAGGTACCCCAAGGGCAACCCCCGCTACAGACCCCGATGATACATTGGCACGAGACATCGCAGGGCGATCCTACACCACAGCCCGAGGGACAGACTTCCCAGACGATCCTCACGCAGCATTGTGAGGGCCAGACTTCAGGAGCTACACCGATGCCGCAGACTGAGAGGCCGACATCTGAGGAGACGCCTACTGCACAGCCAGAGGTCCCACTACCACCACCTCCACCTTATCTACCCCAGATGCCACAGCTAGACGGACAGCCACAGATGCTACAGTTCCTTCAGACTATGATGCAAGCACAGCGGCATCAGACAGAGACTTTAAGACAGAGTTTGATGGCAGTAATAGAGAGGACACCTGTCCCAGCACCCGTACCAGTACCTCCACCAGCGCAGACCGGTGGCACTGTTAGATGGTTCTGACAGATGGGACCTGATACATTCTCAGGCAATGAGACTACAGAGCAGATCTTGGATTGGATCGCCAATACAGAAATGCTACTAGAGGTGTCGTAACTACACCCAGACCTATGGATGACTGCAGTGAGGGCCCAACTAAAAGGCAACGCCCATCACTGGTGGAATTCCATTGAGCGTAGTATAGGCAAGAACCAGACCTGGGAACAGTTCTTGGAATACTTCAATACGAAGTATTTTCCAGCCACAGTTAGGAATGCCCTGTACTCTCAGTTTCTACATCTTGAACAGGGAAATATGACTGTGGATGCATATGACGCTGAGTTCAGCCGCCTTAGCAGATTTGGTGCCGTCCTGATACCCAATAAACTAGAGAAAGCTCAAAGATTCCATCACGGCCTCAATTTTGAACTACAGAGGTATACCACCATGCAGGCGAGGATTTCTTACGAGGAGGTTCTTGCAGAAGCGAGAATCCAGGAGGCCATTGCCAGAGAAGCTAGACGTCCCAGCACGACACCGCCAGCCAGAGCCCAGCCCAGAGCAGGAGGACCGATCCGTCGTCCCGGAGTACAAACACAGCAGAGGATAGCACCATACCAGCAGAACGAACTTCCATCTTACAATTACTGCGGTAAGAGAGGACATTACCAGAAGGACTGCCGGAAGAGACTAGGAATATGCATGATTTGTGGAGCGAGTCAGCACTATGCTCGAGACTGCCCACAATGCAGAGACGTAGCACTCCAGACAGGTCAGAGGCCAGCAGCACCAGTCCCGAGGATACTACCCCTGCCAGAAGGACAGCGTCCACCAGCACCTGGAGGATTTCAGAGGGGACCACCCTTGGCCCCGTAACAGACACAGTTTGAGCGAGCTCGGCAGCAGACCGAAGGACAGAGACAGGGACAGGCCTTTACATTAGCAACTACTGAGGAGGAAACAGAAGGGGA
The DNA here is from genome assembly GCA_036927795.1 of Iris macrosiphon. Classification (NCBI taxonomy): domain Eukaryota; kingdom Viridiplantae; phylum Streptophyta; class Magnoliopsida; order Asparagales; family Iridaceae; genus Iris; species Iris macrosiphon. The sequence goes on along the minus strand of JAYESA010000024.1, from coordinate 652,503 downwards.
AGCAATCACTGGTACCATATTAGTTGCCTTATTACCAGAGACTGCATTATTTGATTCTGGAGCTACATTGTCATTTATATCTAGTAGATTTGTAGCAATGCATAGAGTAGCGACTTCTCCCTTACCTAAGAGTTGGAAGATTCTTACCGGAGGAGGTATCGTGCCGGTTACCAACACTATCAGAACGTGCTCGGTAGTCGTATGTGGAAGAGAGATGAGAGTGCGATTCTTGGTGTTACCCATGCTGTACTTTGATGTTGTGCTAGGCATGGACTGGTTAAGCCAGTATAATGCTGTAATGAACTGCCGGAAGGGAAGCATCACTTTTAGACTGCCAGATCAACTGGAGTTCGAGTACATACGAGGGACCGTCGAGCAAGGAGTAGGACAGATAGCGGAAACTTGCATGGCTATGGAGATTGCACCCCCGCCAATAGTTGCAGAATTTGAGGATGTATTTCCCAAAGAATTGTCAGGTTTACCGCCAGATAGAGACGTAGAGTTCACCATTGAGCTAGTACCCGGAGCAGCACCGGTATCTTCTAATGTGTACAGATTGGCGAAGAAGGAGTTAGACGAGCTGAAGCTGCAATTGGAAGAGTTGCAGAGCAAGGGATTTATTCGTCCTAGTGCATCACCCTGGGGAGCACCAGTGTTGTTTGTACCCAAGAAGGATGGGACAGTACACATGTGCATTGATTACAGAGCCCTTAATGCTCTGACTATCAAGAACAAGTACCCAATGCCACGGATTGACGATTTATTCGACCAGTTGACAGGAGCAGTGGTGTTCACCAAGATTGACTTAAGATCGGGCTATCATCAAGTGAAGGTGTGAAGAGAAGACATTCAAAAGACAGCATTTAGGACTCGTTATGGTCACTACGAGTTCTTAGTGATGCCTTTTGGGCTGACGAATGCGCCAGCTGTGTTTATGAACTTAATAAACAGAGTATTCCATCAATACTTAGACCAGTTCATGGTAGTCTTCATCGACGACATCTTGGTGTACTCAAAGAGCCACGAGGAGCACGAAGAGCACTTGAGACTAGTGTTGGAGACGCTGAGAAGAGAGAGACTTTATGCCAAGCTGAGCAAGTGTGAGTTTCTTCTGGATCGTGTCACTTTTCTTGGATATGTTATCTCAGGAGAAGGTATTTCAGTAGATCCGGCCAAGATTTCATCGGTAGAGACATGGCCGACCCCTATCAATGTCTCAGAAGTGAGGAGCTTTCTAGGACTTGCCGGATATTACCGGAGGTTCGTAGAGAACTTTACGAAGATTGCAGAGCCGATGACCCGCTTGACCCGTAAGGAGCAGGAGTTTACCTGGACAGAGGAGTGTCAAAAGGCATTCGATGAGCTGAAGAAGCGTTTGACTACAACACCCATCTTGACCATACCATCCGGACCCGGAGGATTCGTGATCTACAGCGATGCATCTGGGAAAGGATTAGGATGTGTCTTGATGCAACATGGGAAGGTTATAGCCTATGCTTCTAGACAGTTGAGGTCGCATGAGAAGAACTATCTCACCCATGACTTGGAGCTTGCAGTAGTAATCTTTGCCTTGAAGCTTTGGAGGCACTATTTATATGGAGAAAGAGTAGAGATATTTACTGACCATAAGAGGTTAAAGTACGTCTACACCTAGAAGGATCTGAACCAGAGACAGAGACGTTGGCTCGAGGTAATGACAAATTTCGAGATTGAGCTACAATACCACCCGGAAAAGGCCAACGCCGTAGCTGACGCGTTGAGCAGAAGACCTATGGCATTCTTCCTGACTACCCAACAACATCTGTTGAGGGATCTAGAGCAAATGGGTATAGAGATTGTCATGCCCAGAATAGATGGACAATTGTCGAGTTTCTAATTGTAATCGATATTAGTAGAGAGAATCAAGGCAGCTTTGCCGACAGACGCCAGATTTCAGAGACTTAGACAGAGGACAGAGGCTGGAATGCAGACAGGACTGCGGATACATGAAGACAGAACTTTGAGATGCGGAGATCGTCTCTATGTACCAAATGGAGAACTTCGGCAGGAATTGATGACAGAAGCATACAGTTCGACCTACTCTATTCATCCAGGAGGCACGAAGATGTACAGGGACTTGAGACAGTACTACTGGTGGCATGGAATGAAGAGAGAGATAGTGCGCTTTGTGGCCAAGTGCCTGGTGTGTCAGCAAGTCAAGGCTGAACATCAGAGGTCTGCAGGATTGCTTCAACCACTACCTATACCGGAGTAGAAATGGGAGCACATCACTATGGACTTTGTTACGGGCTTTCCGAGGAGTCCTAGTGGTCGCAACGTAGTATAGGTAATCGTGGATAGACTCACCAAGTCCGCACACTTTTTACCCTTCAGAGTTGGGCAATCTACAGAGGTCTTAGCGGACATGTACATGAGAGAGATTGTGCGACTGCACGGAGTGCCAGTTAGTATCGTGTTAGACAGGGGTACGAGGTTCACGTCTTACTTTTGTCGGAGTATACAAGAGAGCCTTGGTACTCGCCTGAAGTTTAGCACAGTGTATCACCCACAGACAGATAGCCAGTCGGAGCGCACCATTCAGATGTTGGAAAACATGTTAAGAGCTTGCATGCTAAATTTTGGAGGATCCTGGGAGGACCATCTGCACCTGGTTGAGTTTTTCTACAATAACAGCTATCAAGCGAGCATCCAGATGGCTCCTTATGAGGCGCTGTATGGCAGGAAATGCCGTTCTCCAGTATGTTGGAGTGATATAGGCGAGCGACAGATTCTCGGTCCAGAGCTGGTCGTTCGTACAGTGGAGAAGCTGAAGAAGATCCAAGGACACCTATGAGCAGCACAAGACCGGCAGAAGCATTAGGCAAATGCGCATCGACGACCTTTAGAGTTTCAGGTTGGAGATCACGTATTTCTAAAGATCTCGCCTACTCGAGGGACTATCAGATTCGGAGGTCAAGGAAAGCTGAGTCCGAGGTACATCGGATCGTTCGATGTGTTAGAACGCGTCGGAGAGGTTGCTTACAGATTAGCCTTGCCACAGAGTTTGGAAGGAGTCCATGACGTCTTCCATGTATCTCAATTGAGAAGGTATATACCGGATCCTAGTCACGTACTTGACCATTCCGAAATCACAGTTGGCCCGAGCCTATCATATGAAGAGGAGCCTGTGGAGATTCTAGACAGAAGTGAGAAGGTATTACGAGGGCAGACCATCCCCCTAGTCCGTGTCGCATGGAGACATCAAGCACCCAGCGAGTCAACCTGGGAACGCGAGGAGGATATTCGCCAGCGTTACCCCCACCTCTTCGAAGGCCTAGGTATGTAGTAGCATTTAAATTCAGTCTTTATTTATTACCATAATTATGTTTAAATTTCGAGGACGAAATGCTCTAAGGAGGGTAGATTGTAAACCCCATCGTCAAATATAGGATTTATTTAATTATTCTAATTGAGATGCAACCACAACCCAAATCCCAAGTACCCAAATTAGGGTATCAGTCTATACCAAGCCTGTTATGCCACGACTCCTGTGTACCATCCAAAAAATCTAGTTCTTTATGGTTTTGACGAATTAGTAATTACCAGGTTAAATTGTTAATTAATTTAAATGTAAGGCCATTTTACCTCAAGCAGAACCGAACCAAGCACACATGCACCTTTCCATTGGACCACTCCCATCCCAACAAGGCCGGACAGGCCCAACCCTCGAGGCCAGCCCATAATCTCCATCACCAACTATAAATACAAACTCCCTCATACAAAACCCTAATAAACTACTATTCATCCTCCTTCCCAAAACCCTAGCCGACCTCCCCATCTAAACCCATCTCCCCAACCCGCCGGACACCCCCTGCCGACTGCTCCCAAACCCGTCGGACACCCCCAGTCCGACTGCTCCCCAACCCGTCGGACACCTCCAGCCCGACTGCATCCCAACCCGACCGGTGTACACCCCAGCCCCCGACTGTTTCGACCGGAGCATTGCCCGCAGGCCAACGCCGCCCGACTGCCCCCGCGTCTGGACGACCACCCCCGCGTCTGGACGACCACCCCCGCACGGCTCCACCCAGCAACATCATTGCCGGAGCAGCTACTGCTGCTGCGGTCCCTGCTCTTGCTGATTCAGCCGCTGCCGCTGACGCTGCTCGCCGGCCGACGCCAGAGTTCCCATTCGCCAGAGGACGACCAGGCGACGAGAAGAACCTCGTCCAGCCAGCGAGGTAGATACCTATACTCTTTATATCGTGTTCGTATGTAAGCATCGTGTCGTCGCGTCGAGTATATTCTGAACACAACTTAATTAATCCTAAAATTATATATATAACGGCATGATGATTAGCAAGAGTTAGAACTCATCTAATAACCAGCAATTACATTAATCTTGAAACTTGTCGTCAATGACCAGTACTTCACCTGGACCCCTGGGCATAAACCCAGTATATTGAGCAAGGAAATCAAGGACATGTTTCCGTGCAGAGTAGAAGTAGTTGTCAAACCTTAACTCGATAATTTATTGATGCAAGGCGCACGTTGACCAAAGACAGAACGCGGGTACACCCTAGCTATGTGCACCTGTGATGCTGTATTCGGTCAACAGTAAACCGGCAACAATATCGAGGAACAACGTCATAATTAATTATGTAATTCTTAGTGTCTGATATTAGATTGTTATATTATATTTTGTGTTTATAACCATTGGACCAGCCGGGAGACACTGCAGGTACAGGCTTCTGGCACTCACAGTTTGAGGACTCAGGCAAGATACTTTGCCATATTTCTGTTAAATTAAATGCTACATATGTTGTATGTTAGTTGCTGTTCTATTTCATATGACTGTGCGCGTCCGAGATTGATTAGGGTGCTATCGACGGATGCGTCGATAATTTAGTATACATGGCCTAGTCACTAGTAGACTTATCCAGTCAGGAGGATACGTTGATATCTTCCAGGACCTGACACTTTACACGTTTCACTGTGACATTCATATTGGGATGCGGGTCCACATATTCGACTAGCTATCGGTGCGTGTGACATGCATCACGGTTAGTACGTAATTCAGGTTTATATTTTATGTTCGTAGAGACTGGCATGTAGCTACGTAATATGCACGTCGAGCATTCGATTTGCGTATTTATATTGGGAGGGGAGGACCACTAGTAGGCGTATGGGATACACCCATTGGAATCCGTACCATCCGGAGGAGCCACGGATCTAATAACCCCCTTTTATTCAGATTCTCCGTTCTTCGGAGCGGTATGGACGTATATATACTGGCGGATTCCCCGTTCTTCGGAGCGGTATGGACGTTATACTATTCAGATTCCCCATTCTTTGGAGCGGTATAGACGTATATATACTTGTAGATTCCTCGTTCTTCGGAGCGGTATGGACGTTATGCCTACACCTACTCATACGTACCAAAGTTGTCCTCACAATTGCATTCACTTAGATCGGTTAGCACACCCTTTATTGCATTTACTTTATTCAGTATTTATATATGGCATATTTCTATGTATCTTGTTACGTCCCTCTGAGGACCTGGTACCTTTCCAGATTTGGACGAGGCTTTCTACCCCACAGTATACGGCCCCGGACAGGAGACGAGATTTGCTACAGCTGAGGAGTTAGAGGTACAGCCGTCAGAGTTCCCATGACTAGTTGGTAGGCCTTCAGCCTAGATTGGGCGCATCATTATCTAGAGCCGATGCCATAGCCCTTTTCTTTTATATCATTATTTCAGTACTTTTTTCGTCATAGTAGTGGATTTGTTCCCACCAGACTTTACTAGTTGTACTATGGTATCTTGAGACTGGCATTTATTACCCAGCAGTTTATTCAGTACTTCTTGCTCTTTATTTGTGGATGAGATTAAATTACCTGTTACGAATGATATTGTACCTGTTAGTATTATAGGACAGCGTAGCACTCTTCGTGGATCCATTAAATTGGGATATCCTCGAAGATGTGTCAGCTGGCTATTGTCACGTGGCCTGATCCCGTATACTTTTGGGACTGGGGCGTGACAGTGTGTGGTGGTATGGCATGAAGAGGGAAGTGGCACATTTTGTATCCAGATGCTTAGTGTGCCAGCAGGTGAAAGCCGAGAGACAGAGGCCAGGAGGTTTACTTCAGCCATTACCCATTCCAGAGTTGAAGTGGAAGCACATTACTATGGATTTGTGTCCGGACTTCCACGATCTCCAGGAGAGAAAGACGCGATTTGGGTCATCGTTGATAGGTTGACCAAGTCGGCCCACTTTTTGCCTTTCAATGTGGGTTTGTCTATGAAGAAGCTGGCAGAGATATATGTGAGGCAGATCATTAGGATACATGGAGTTCCCGTCAGCATAGTCTCGGATTGGGATAGTCGTTTTACTTCTCATTTCTAGAGGAGTTTGCAGGAGAGTTTGGGTACTCAGCTCAAGTTCAGTACTGCATATCATCCCTAGACATATGGGCAGTCAGAGAGGACTATTCAGACTCTCGAGGATATTTTGCGCACTTGTGTACTAGATTTTAGGAGTTCTTGGGAGGACCATCTCTATTTGGTAGAGTTTGCTTACAACAACAGTTACCAGGCTAGTATAGAGATATCACCTTTTGAAGCTCTGTACGGTCGGAGGTATCGTACTCCCTTGTCTTGGGACGATGTTCGAGATAGAGTTTTGCTTGGGCCATAGATGGTTATAGATGCAGCAGAGAAGGTTCAGTTGATCAGAGATAGACTTCGAGTGGCGCAGGACAGACAGCGGCATTGGGCCGATAGCCACCGGAGACCTTTGGAGTTCGAGGTATAGTTTAGAATTTTTGTGTGGTTGTTCTTGGTTGTTTGTTATAGATTAAGTTCTTAAGGTGGTGTTTTGTTTTAGGTGGGTAGTTTAGTATTTCTGAGGATTTTTCCGACACGAGGCATGATTCGCTTCGGTGGAGGCGGGAAGCTTATTCCGCGATTCATCGGACCTTTCACTATTCTAGAGAGGGTCGGTGCAGTTGCTTATAGACTAAACTTGCCACCTGCATTGGAGGGAGTGCATAACGTGTTTCATGTATCATAGTTGAAACGATACGTGGCAGATCCTAGTCATGTGTTGGATCACTCGGAGATAGAGGTGGGCCCTACTCTTAGCTATCCGGAATAGCCAGTTGAGATTCTGGATCGAAAAGAGAAAGTGCTGAGGAACCAGACTATTTCTTTGGTGCATGTCGCATAAAGGCATCACTCTCCACGAGAGGTCTACCTGGGAGAGAGAGGATGAAATACGAAGCGTTATCCATATTTGTTTGTGCCTTGAGGTATGCTATTTCCTAGTTATGTTATGTGCATTGTTATATTCTTTCATAGTTAGTTATGCTCTTTAGTTCTGTTCTTTTATGATGATCTGGGGGTAGTTTTCGTCTTTGAATTTCGAGAACGAAATTATTCTAAGGAGGGTAGACTTGTCACTACCACATTTTCTAGAAAACAGTATTTTAGTAATTTTATATTTAATTAAATATTGTGCAGGATAAATAATTATTTGTTGTATTATTTAATTATTGTTAGATATTAGTTATTTAATTTGGACTTGTGTTAGTGGACCTAACTAGTTTAGTTTAGACTCATGGACCAACATGAATTAATTGATAGAATTTAGCCCATTTAGAAAGCCTATTGTTAAGGAGATGGATTAAATTAATTAAACCATTAGACTAGAAGCTTCCCTCCTTAATTATTTCTTCATTAGAGGCACCAAGGGGTATATTGGACTTTTCCTAATAACTTGAGGGAGGGGAAAGGGGCCGGCCTATATTTAAAAGAGGGGAAAATTTCTCTCTCCTCTTTTCATTTCAAAACTAGATCTAGAATTTCTCTCAACCAAATTCCTTCATTTCTACTTCATTTTTCTATCAAATTTCATTCCAATTCCTTCCCAAATATCCATTGGAGGCTTGAGAAGTAAGGATCTAGAAGGAGGAAGCAAAGATCTACAAAGAGGAGCAAGGATCTACAAGTTGGAGGCAATTTTATCACAATTGGAGGTTACATTGGGAATCCATCTCCCAATAGGTATAATTTAGTTTTTTCTTTAAATTAGGTTCTAAATCTGAGATTTAACAATAAAAAATCAACCCATATGCATAGGCTACCCATAGGATTTGGTTTTGTGTTCATAGGAGGCCTATTGAGAAAGTTATGGTACTTTTTATGTCAATTTTGGGGAAATTTCGAGATTGACATTTGTTGTGTGTGTCAATTGGTCCTATATATCAATTTGGTATGTGCTTGTGTATTTGGGGCTAGTGTCGTATCCATAATTGGGTACGTGTAGGTCGTATCCCAATAATTTGGTGATACATGTTGATTTGGGAGTTTTTTCTCCGACACACGATTTTGTACATATCACATTTTGACACGGACACATAGATCTATATTTGACTCTTTGTATTGTTCATAAATAATATTTATGACTTGTTCGTGTCCTTCGGGGTACGTTTGGATGTGTGGTGAACTCGTGTCGTATGCGTATCCTAGATCTAGTGGGATACGGGGTGATACGTTCCATGTGTGTCCAATTTAATTATAGATCTAATTCTTTTGTGTTCTTATTTCATGGTGATATGTAATTATATATTGTATATATATATATATGTATATTGTTGTGACAATATTTATGTAATGTTGTGTCTTAGAACTATGTACCTATGTATATTTTATATATGTATATATATAGTATGTAGTTATTCTTCTACATATGTATATATTGTAGTATATATATATAGTATATATGTTATGTGTAAATATGTATATATGTTGTTACTATATATGTATGTTATAGGTGTTTATTATGTACATATATTCTTTATAGTTATAACTATGTATATATATAATACTATATTATAACTATGTATTGTTGTGTAAGTTTATATATATTGTAGCATGTATATACATATATATATATATATATGTTTAAATGGATATTTATATTTAATATGTATGTTATATATATACATATACATATATGTATATATATATATATATATATATATATATATATATATATATATATATATATATATATTAATATGTATGTGTGTGTATGTTACTACATAGTTATTATGTACATAATACTAGGGAGGGTGTGTATATATTTATTAATAGTAATTATGTATATAGATATATATGTATATACTATATGGGTTATATATATATATATATATATATATATATATATATATATATATATATATATATATATATATATATATATAGCAGTAGCAGCAAATGGTGACAGCCGCCGTCACCAAAGCAGCAGCAGCCGCTGTAGCAGCAACAACAGCCAATGATGACAGCAGCTACAGCTGTCACCAAAGCAGCAGCAGCAGCGGGAACACTAGCAGCAGCGGCGACAATAGTTTGGCGACGGCTGCAAACCGTCACCAAAGCAGCAGAAGCAGTGGGAACGGTCAGCAGCAGCAGCGACAACAGATTTAGCAACGGGCAGAACCGTCACTAAAGGGGCAGCGTATCAGAGTATCCAGATTTCAGAACTATTTTTAGTAACAGTTGGCATATTATATATATATATACTTATATAGTTATAGATAAATATTTATATATATTGGTACTTAATATATATGTAAATATATTCTTAAATTTGCTAATTACATTATAGTATATATATAATAATAAGTATAGTGTGTATATATATATATATATATATATATATATATATATATATATATATATATATATATTACTGGTAGTTAATATAACAAGGTATTAGGTATTACCTTGAAGAAACCAAGGTAATTGGGGATACCCAAGATATTGGGTTTGGGTATCAAGTTTGTGAATTATTGTTGGGATACCAAGTTGGTTCAAAACCACGGTACCTATTTAATGTTGTAATTATGATTCTATATTATTAATAATTGTTTGATATATATATATATTAATATTTTACCTATGGATTCACGTATCCGAAGATACGGCATCCTAATTTTAAGATATGGTTTTGTGACCTAGACCTTAGTATCTTGAACCCAATATTTTGTGTTAGACTTGCAACCTAGAAATAGGTAGTTGACCATAGTTGACCATAGATTGACTATAGTTGACCATAGTTTGACTTTTGACTTAGAATTGACTTATTGACCTAGAAGTTGACTAGTTTAACTTATTTTTTTCCCGGAACCTTGTATTGATGTTGTATTCCATATCTAGGTCTTCGAGGTACCGTGTCAGACATCAGTAAGACTATTTATTGGACTTCAGACGAGTACATTCTATGATAGTTTCTTATTTATGATATCCTCTATGTTCATTGTATCTAGTGTAGATATCCATGTTCTCTTGACACTATGGTTACACGGATTGGTATATTCGAATTTCGTCATAAGATGTTATTCTTTGGTATATGGTGTATATGGTGCAAGTATTGTTTTATTGGTTATCTTGTACATGTACAGACACTGATTCTCGGAAAGAGTCGTTATCTTCTTGGAGAATCTCATGCCATAGCATACCGTGGTTGGATCTATTATACCAGTCGAGGGTGGGGAGTACTTTAATGTAGATATGTGATCAATACCCCTATTGTATCAAGTATTGTTATTGAATAGTGTTAATCATACATCGCACGTTTGATTAGCCAGGCCATATATATTGTATCATGTTCCCAAGCCGATCACATGTTTAAGCTAGTACTTACACACTTAGTTATTAGTATTCTTGTTCATTGGCATATTATATTTATTCCAGTATTTTCTTATTGTACATATATCTCTCGTATCTATTATGCATCTTGTATATTCATATCTATTTACTGTTACATAATTTTTATCATTGATTAGAACTGCTGTTAGAGATGTACTCTGCTCATTTCTTGACTGGATATATTTTTCCTAGATGACACTGAGGAGTGATACCCTACCTATTATGGACCTCAGGATGTTGTGGGTCTAGAGTCTAAGACTCTGGCTCGTGAGGGACTTATCCCAACTGAGATAGTTGACCCAGGTTTGGTAGCTTTTTAGTATTCTTTTGTACTGGATTTGTCTTCAGCTTATTTTATTATTCTTTCAGACTCATTGGTGTTTTATTTTAGACTCTTGACTTGTATTATGACTATTCTATTCTTTATCTGATTCATGCTCGTTTCCATTTTAGTTCTGTGATTGAGTATATTACTATTGTTGGTGGTTCATTATATTTCTAGATAGATTATCCAGACAATATTCTACTGTCAATTCTGCGACGTAGGCTGGACGTTGTTTTTGACTTGTACCCTTACATCGGGTGCGGGTCGTGATATGGGATCTTAATTAGGAGGGACACAAAGGTCATGAACAGTGTAGGCTTGGTGTCAGTCTTGGACCCTTTAATTGGTTCGGCTAAACGGGTTGAGTTTGTGTCCTAAAATGGATGACAACGACAAAGGTACGCGACATAGGATTAAAGGATTAATTTTGGGACGGGAAAGTTATGGAATTAAATTAGAGCACAAGGGATTGAGTTTGTTGAGTGACAGAAAAGTCCAGCGCCCAGTTTGGCTTGTCAAGTCAAGAGTGCAATGATTTGTTGAAAATTATGGGCTATTATTGGGCTCCGAATATTGCAACAACGGTAGGGTGCACCAAGGGTTAAAATAAAGAATCAGACAACTGCAACATAACTTCTAAACCTCAAATACCCTAAAGCTACAACAAAATTTTCTAACCCCATCTAGTCTACCTAAAATAATAATTGAGGGAGTTTACATCCTTCCCAACTTAGAAGAATTTCATCCCCAAAATTAAAAGTAAGCACGAATAAGAATTTAAACGTAAACATGTAATCAAAAATAGTACGTAAATTTGTACCTCGGTCCTCAAATAAATACGAAAAACGCTGTCGAATGGAATTCTCGTGCTCCCAGGTAGACTCGCCTGGCGAATGATGCTTCCATGCAACCCTGACCAGTCGAATAGTCTGACCTCTTAAAATCTTCTCACTGCGACCGAGTATCCCCACTGGCTGCTCTACATATGATAAACTGGGCCCGACTGTAATCTCTGAATGATCAAGCACGTGGCTAGGGTCTGCTACGTATCTCCTTAACTGCGATATGTAAAATCCGTCGTGCACTCTGTCTAATGATGGAGGCAATGCAAGACGATAAGCCACTTCGTCGACTCGCTCTAAGATGTCAAAAGGTCTGATGTACCTTGGACTCAGCTTGCCTCTACCCCCGAATCTGATGGTACCACGAGTAGGCAATATCTTCAAAAATACATGGTCACCTTCCTTGAATTCCAATGGTCTGCGGTGTACATCTGCCCAATGCTTCTGTCTGTCCTGTGCTGTACGCAGGTGGCTCTGAATCTGCTTTAATTTTTCCACTGTCTGTGTCACCAACTCTGTACCAAGTATCTGACGCTCTCCCACGTCACTCTAACATACCGGTGACCTATACTTCCTGCCGTACAGTGCCTCATAAGGTGCCATCTGTATGCTGGCCTGGTAGTTGTTGTTGTAGGAGAAATCCACCAAGTGTAGATGGTCCTCCCAAGATCCTCCAAAGTCGATCATGCACGCTCTTAACATATCCTCTAGTATCTGAATCGTGCGCTCTGACTGACCATCAGTTTGTAGATGATATGCAGTGCTAAACTTGAGGTGAGTTCCTAGACTCTTCTGCATACTCCGCCAAAAATATGACATAAATCTGGAATCATGATCTGATACAATGCTGACAGGCACTCCATGTAGTCGTACTATCTGTCTCTATACATGTCAGCTAATATCTCCGTGGACTGCCCAACTCTGAAGGGCAAGAAATAGGCTGACTTGGTGACTCGGTCTACGACAACCCAGACTACATCCTTCCTGCTAGGGCTTCTCGAAAATCATGTAACAAAGTCCATGGTAATGTGTTCCCACTTCTACTCGGGAATGGGAAGCGGCTGCAATAGTCCTACAGTCCACTGATGTTCAGTCTTGACTTGCTGACAAACCAAACATCTCGCCACCAGTAGTGTTGTCTCAAATCTTGGTACATCTTCGTACCCCCAGGATGAATAAATCGATCTATAAGCCTCGATCATCAACTCCTGGCGTAGCTCGCCACTCAGAACGTATAGGCGATCTCCACACCTCAATGTTCTGTCTTCATGAATTCGAAGTCCCATCTGCATGCCGGCCTCTGTCCTCTCTCGCAGTCATCAGAATCTCGTATATGTAGGTAGGGCTGCCTTGATCCTCTCAACCAATATAGATTGAACCCCTAGACTGGCCATCTTTCCATCCTTGCTTAGTAATAAAACCTCTATCCCGAGCTCTTGAAGATCCTCTAACAATTGCCGCTGAGTCGTCAAAAAATATGCTGTAAACTCCCTCGACCAAATTTAGGTTTACTTGGTCTAGATAAAGAGACTAGATTTAATTTGGAGATAATTAGAATTAGATTACAGCATTTTAGAATTTTGTACGATATTATAATCGCTTAGTGCACCTTACCGTTGCTCTGATATTTAGGACACTACACTAGCTATTACCCTCAAACAAATTCCATACACTTTGCCTAGACATACCAGCCTACTATTCTGACCCTTGTGTAACTCATAAATACTCTTTCTTGTGCTTCATTTTAGTCGCACAAAAATCGTTAAAAATGTTCGTGCATAAATTCAATTAATTCCAACTTTGCATTCTTTGTCCGTTCCAATCGAAATTGGGATCCAACATCAACCCGTTTTGTCCAACCCAAATTATGATATTATTCTACTCTAAGTCTATTATGCCCATGACGCTTGGGTCCACCCAATTTTGACCCCAGGTATTTTTAATTAATTAAGGAACACCATGTGCATTAATTTTAATTAAATTAATATAATAACCCAACCTCACTCAAACTAGACCCAACTCCAACCCAAACCCACACACACACCCTCAAGACTCATACTAAACATCACACACCATTCTAGCCCACTACAAAACACCAAACATGTGTTTTGCCACATCCAATCCCAAATTCCAATTATTGTGCAATTTTCTAATTGTTCAGGGGCTTTTATGCAATTAAGCAATGAGGTGCCCCCTCTCATTGGTCCAACCACATGAAGAATGAAACCCGCTCCCCTTGACCGGTCCACTATGAGTTTCCCTCCATTTTGTTGTACTCTACATTACTTTATGTAACAACATCTCAACCCCAAATTTTAAACCCCTTTAATCCTAGCCACATGTTCAACATATAGAGGCTTCACACAAACCTAAGAAACTACCCCAGCCGGCCCTAATCCCAAGGAGCCCCCCTCTCTCTCCTACATAAACTACCCACCCTCTCTCTCTAAAAACACCCACACATACATCTACACAAAGAAAGAAACCCTAGAATTATTAACCAACACCACCACACCAACCCGACCCCAACCCTCAGCCAACCACCGCCACCTCCGCCTCCGACCACCCCCAAGCCGGCTCCCCCTCCGACCCCCTCCTCCCAGACACCCCCTGCCGCCACCAACCGCCGCTACTCCGCCGCCAGCAGCCACCCCCATCACCAACATCACCACCTGCCACCTCCGTCCCTGACTCTTTCCCCTCCCCGGCCACCTCCCTCAGCCCATCACCACCGCCACCAGCATCGTCCCCACCACCGCCACTACCACCTGAACCACCGCCACTACCACCACGACCGCCGCCTCCGCCTCTGGCACCGCTAGCAGCCACCCCCATCACCAACATCACCAACATCACCACATGCCACCTCCGTCCCCGACTCTTTTTCCTCCCCGGCCACCTCCCTCAGCCCATCACCACCGCCACCATCATCATCCCCATGACCGTTGCCTCCATCTCGGGCACCGCCAGCAGCCACCCCCATCAACAACATCACCATCGCCAACTACAACATCACCATCACCCACTCCACCATCACCACCACCCGCACCACCCATAGCCGACCACAGCCACCCTAGACCACGGCCGGCCGTCCCCTACATCCAACAGCCCGCTGTCGGATCTCCTGCAACTGCTGCTGCCGTTGCTATGCTACTTCCACTGCTGCTGTCGAGTTTTCCCGAGTTCCCGCCGGAGCTCCGGCGCCCCTCGTCGGCGACAACCACACGGCGGACATGCACCCCCTGGACACGACATAGTACTGTATGAATATATAATATATATTTAGATATAGTATATAAATTGTGTATTTATGTATATATATATATAGTATATACTTATATATATAGTATATAAATGTATTTATATATTTAATATATTATTTTATGTATAATATCTAATGTATTAAAGTAATTATATATGTATTATGTAATTATATACATATTAATGTATTATGGTATTTAAATAATGTATTTATATATAGTATCTGATGTATAAATGTATTTATATACGTATTAAGGTATCATTGTATTTATATTTATGTATAAATGCTTATTTAATGTATATATGTTATTAATTTATTAAATGTACATATATGTATATATGTTATGTATGTATACATGTACTATGTTAGCAGAGGTAATTAAGCATAGCGGTGATTTATAAATTATTGTTATCTATTCGTAGGCATCCGAGACGGTGCTACCTTGACTGCTGGTTCCGGAGCATTGCTTGTGCACACTAGAGTTCCAGGCAAGTGTACCTTGCCTTGTTGTACTGTTTAAATTCTGTATATTTAGTTGCATATTTATTATTTTAATGTTTATAACTGTGCGCGTCCGAGAAGACTCGGGTGTAGTTAACGAAGACGTTGACGTTAGGACTTGCGTCTGATTTAGAGTCTAGTGGACCCACCTAAAGTTGTGGAGTTATCGGTATGACTCCCCAGGTCTTGACACGTATTATTACACGTCACAGAGTGAGTTCATATAGGGACGCGTGCCTCATTCTCGACTGGCCATCGGTATGAGCAGTACGTGTGAGGGTATTTAGCTTAGTTTTAGTTCTTTAGAGACTTGCATTATAGTGTGTGATGTCCACATCGTGTTCGCGACTTGTACATTAACATTGGACAGGGAAGACAATTAGTAGGCGTATGGGACAGACACTTGGCTGTCGTAGTTTTAGAGTAAACTGCGGGGCCGTGAGCCTCAGTGTTACCCGGTTATGGGCCATGTGTTACCCGGTTATGGGCTCAAGTACCCGTTTATAGGCATATATGCTTGTCGATACATCCGGCAGAGGTTACTAGCTGCGCGCTATCATGATCGGTGATGTAGTTAGCATATACTCCTGGCATCTAGTTTACAGCTAATGTCAGGTACTTAGCCTCTGGCTCGACGCTATGCTTTATACCTTTCACCTACCCATACATACCAGGGTTGTCTTCAAAGTGCATTACACGTAGCTGGTTAGTTCACCCTTGAGTTTACACAGTATATACTTTATGGCATGCATTTTTGTATCTTGTTACGTCCCTCTGAGGAGCTGGTTCCCTTCCAGATCCGGACGAGCACTTGTACCCGACCATCTACGGAGCAGGAGTAGAGACAGGATTCGTGACTGAGGACTACGAGGTATTTCCAGAGGAGTTCCCGTGATTTGAGTACGCATCTGTTTCGGACTAGAGCTTTCGTATCTAGCTAGTTGATACTCTAGTCTAGTTATCTTACTTTTTTCTGCACTTTTATTCCATTACTGTATTTCAATGGGTTTGTCCCCATCAGACTATTTCAGATGTATTATGTATATTCAGACTCTTGTATTTTATTTATCGGCATTTGTTTCAGTCTTTATGATATTGTATTCTGTGGATGAGATTAGACATTACCTGCTGTATATTAGCATATTAGACTTGTTAGTATTTTAGGACAGCGTAGCACGCTTCGATAGAATCCATTAAATTAGGATATCCTTCGAAGTCGTGTCAGCTGGCCAATGCCATGTGGCCTAGTCCTGTGTATCTTGGGATTGGGGCGTGACATAGTTCTAGTGGTGGCCCATGCAGGTCTCTGTTTATCGCTTGTGGTATGGTAACATGCCCAACGAGCCTGCAATAGGATAGAAATTAATATATCACATCCACTTTGATTTTCGCCTTTGAACCTCCTGCGCTTTTGGTTAATTGAATATCTGTATCCCGTTTGTTATTTCGTACTCTTTTAACGAAGTTATATTTCTTGCAGCAAGATGAACTTGCACAGCGGACGCGAGGCATACGGCGCCATTGTGCCATCCACCACCGCCCCAAGGGAGGATACACCCCCTGGACCACCCGGAGAGCAGCCTCCACCACAGGCACCGGTGATTCCCCAGGCCCCGATGATACATTGGCACCAGACTTCTCCTGACGATCGGATGCAACAACCGGAGGGCCAGACTTCTCAAACTGTCCCGCAGCACTTTGAGGGCCAGACGTCCAGGGCTACGCCGATGTCTCAGTCCGAGAGACCGACGTCTGAGGAGACTCCTACGACGCAGCCAGAGGCCCCATTGCCATCACCTCCATCCTTTCCACCATAGATGCCATGTCCAGAGGAACAGTCGCAGATGTTCCAATTCCTCCAGACTATGATGTAGGTGCAATGGAATCAGACCGAGACGTTGAGACAGAGCTTGATGGCAGTTATGGAGAGGACACCTGCCCCAGCACCCGTACCAGCACCTCCACCAGCTCAGACAGTTGGTACTGTACGATGGTTCCGCCAAATGGGCCCGGATACTTTTTTGGGCAGCGAGACCGCAAAAGAGATCTCCGATTGGGTCGCCAACACGGAGATGTTACTAGAGGCTTCTCAGCAACATCCAGACCTTTGGATGACCGCAGTGAGGGCCCAACTGAAAGGCAATGCCCATCACTGGTGGGACTCCATAGAGCGCAGCGTAGGCAAGATGCAGATGTGGGACCAGTTTTTAGAGTACTCCAATGTGAAGTATTTTTCGGCTACGGTCAGGAATGCCCTCTACTCCCAGTTCTTGCACCTGGAGAAAGAGAATATTTCCGTAGACGCATATGACGCAGAGTTTAGTCGACTTAGCCTATTTGGTGCCGCCCTGATACCCAACGATCTGGAGAAGGCCAAGATATTCCATCATGGACTGACGAACGAGATGCAGAGGTACACTACTACTCAGGCGAGGATCTCTTATGAGGAAGTTCTGTCAGAGGCTAGGATCCAGGAGGCTATTAGCAGAGGATCGAGACGTTCCAGCACGATTGCACCAGCCAGAGCTCAGCCCAGAGCAGGAGGACCGATTCGTCATCCAGGAGTGCAGACGCCACAGAAGATTGTGCCCTATCAGCAGAGAGAGCTACCGACATGTCACTTTTGCAGAAAGAAGGGACATGTCCAAAAAGATTGTAGAAGAAGATTAGGACTGTGTTTGAGGTGCGGATCAACCCAACATCAAGCTCAAGAGTGTTCCCAATATAGCGATAGAACCCAGCAGATAGTACAAATGCCAGCTCCACCAGTCCTAGGTATATCCGTAGCATTGCTTAATGATTTATAGCTTATTATGTGTTATTTTAATTTTTAGGACAAAATTCTTATAAGTTGGGTAGATTATAAACCCCCTCAACCAAATTTAGGTTTACTTAGTCTAGATAAAGAGACTAGTTTAATTTGGAGATAATTAGAATTAGATTACATCATTTTAGAATTTTGTACGATATTATAATCGCTTAGTGCACCTTACCGTTGCTCTGATATTTAGGACACTACACTAGCTATTACCCTCAAACAAATTTAATACACTTTGCCTAGACATACCAGCCTACTATTCTGACCCTTGTGTAACTCACAAATACTCTTTCTTGTGCTTCATTTTAGTCGCACAAAAATTGTTACAAACGTCCGTGCGTAAATTCAATTAATTCCAACTTTGCATTCTTTGTCCGTTCCAATTGAAATTGTGACCCAACATCAACCCGTTTTGTCCAACCCAAATTATGATATTATTCTACTCTAAGTCTACTATGCCCATGAGGCTTGGGTCCACCCAATTTTGACCCCAGGTATTTTTAATTAATTAAGGAACACCATGTGCATTAATTTTAATTAAATTAATATAATGACCCAACCTCACTCAAACTAGATCCAACTCTAACCCAAACCCCCACACACACCCTCAAGACTCATATTAAACACCACATACCATTCTAGTCCACTACAAAATACCAAACATGGTGTTTTGCCACATCCAATCCTAAATTCCAATTATTGTACAATTTCCAAATTGTCAGGGGCTTTTATGCAATTAAGCAATGAGGTGCCCCCCCTCTCATTGGTCCAACCACATGAAAAATGAAACCCCTTCCCCTTGACCGGTCCACTATGAGTTTCCCTCTATTTTGTTGTACTCTACACTACTTTATGTAACAACATCTCAACCCCATATTTTAAATCCCTTAAATCCTAGCCACATGTTCAACATGTGGAGGCTTCACACAAACCAAGGAAACTATCCAAGTCGGCCCGAATTCCAAGGAGCCCCTCTCTCTCTCTCCTATATAAACTACCCACTATCTCTCTCTAAAAACACCTACACACACATCTACACAAAGAAAGAAACTCTAGAATTATTAACCAACACCACCACCCTCACCACACTACCACCAACCCGACCCCAATCCTCAGCCAACCACCGCCACCTCCACCTCTGACCACCCCCAAGCCGGCTCCCCCTCCGACCCCCTCCTCCCAGACACCCCCTGCAGCCACCAACCGCCGCTGCTCCGCCGCCAGCAGCCACCCCCATCACCAACATCACCATCTGCCACCTCCGTCCCCGACTCTTTCCCCTCCCCGGCCACCTCCCTCAGCCCATCACCACCGCCACAAGCATCATCCCCATCACCGCCACTACCACCTGAACCACCGCCACTACTACCACGACCGCCGCCTCCGCCTCGGGCACCGCCAGCAGCCACCCCCATCACCAACATCACCACCTGCCACCTCCGCCCCCGACTCTTTCTCCTCCCCGGCCACCTCCCTCAGCCCATCACTACCGCCACCAGCTTCATCCCCATTACCGCCACTACCACCTGAACCACCACCACTACCACCACGACCGCCGCCTCCGCCTCGGGCACCGCCAGCAGCCACTCCCATCAACAGCATCACCATCGCCAACTCCAGCATCACCATCACCCACTCCACCATCACCACCACCCGCACCACCCATGGCCGACCACCGCCACCCTAGACCACGGCCACCCTGACCCCCTCACCCCATCCGTTCCCTACCTTTAACAGCCCATAGCCAGAGCTGCTGCAACTGCTGCTGCCGTTGCTGTGCTACTTCCACTGCTGCTGTCGAGTTTTCCCGAGTCCCCGTCGAAGCTCCGCCGCCCCTCGCCGGCGACAACCACACGGCGGACATGCACCCCCCTGGACACGACACAGTACGGTATGAATATATAATATATATTTAGATATAGTGTATAAATTATGTATTTATGTATATATATATAGTATATACTTATATATATAGTGCATAAATATATTTATATATTTAATATATTATTTTATGTATAATATCTAATGTATTAAAGTAATTATATATGTATTATGTAATTATATATGTATTAATGTATTATGGTATTTATATAATGTATTTATATATAGTATCTGATGTATAAATGTATTTATGTACGTATTAAGGTATCATTGTATTTATATTTATGTATAAATGCTTATTTAATGTATATATGTTATTAATTTATTAAATGTACATATATGTATATATGTTATGTATGTATACATGTACTATGTTAGCAGAGGTAATTAAGCATAGCGGTGATTTATAAATTATTGTTATCTATTCGTAGGCATCCGAGATGGTGCTACCTTGACTGTTGGTTCCGGAGCATTGCTTGTGCACACCAGAGTTCCAGGCAAGTGTACTTTGCCTTGTTGTACGAGTTCCAGGCAAGTGCACACTAGAGTTCCAGGCAAGTGTACCTCGGGTGCAGTCAACGAAGGCGTTGACGTTAGGACTTGCGTCTGACTTAGAGTCTAGTGGACCCACCTAAAGTTGCGGAGTTATCGGTATGACTCCCCAGGCCTTGACACGTATCATTATACGTCACAGAGTGAGTTCATGTAGGGACACGTACCTCATTCTCGACTGGCCATCGGTATGAACAGTACATGTGACGGTATTTGGCTTAGTGTTTAGTTCTTTAGAGACTTGCATTATAGTATATGATGTCCACGTCGTGTTCGCAACATGTACATTGACATTGGGCGGAGAAGACAATTAGTAGGCGTATGGGACAAACACTTGGCTGCCATAGTTTTAGAGTAAACTGCGGGGCCGTGAGCCTCAGTGTTACCCGGTTATGGGCCATGTGTTACCCGGTTATGGGCTCAAGTACCCGGTTATGGGCATATATGCTTGTCGATACATTCAGCAGAGGTTACTAGCTGCACGCTATCATGATCGGTGATGTAGTCAGCATATACTCCTGGCATCCAATTTACAGCTAATGCCAGGTACTTAGCCTCTGGCTCGACGCTATGCTTTATACCTTTCACCTACCCATACGTACCAGGGTTGTCTTCAAAGTGCATTACACGTAGCTGGTTAGTTCACCCTTGAGTTTACACAGTATATACTTTATGGCATGCATTTTTGTATCTTATTACGTCCTTCTGAGGACCTGGTTCCCTTCCAGATCTGGACGAGCACTTGTACCCGACCATCTACGGAGTAGGAGCAGAGATAGGATTCGTGACTGAGGACTGCGAGGCATTTCCAGAGGAGTTCCCGTAATTTGAGTACGCAGCTGTTTCGGACTATAGCTTTCGTATCTAGCTAGTTGATACTCTAGTCTAGTTTTCTTACTTCTTTTTACACTTTTATTCTATTGCTGTATTTCAGTGGGTTTGTCCCCATCAGACTATTTCAGATATATTATGGATATTCAGACTCTTGTATATTATTTACCGGCATTTGTTTCAGTCTTTATGATATTGTATTCTGTGGATGAGATTAGACATTACCTGCTGTATATTAGCATATTAGACTTGTTAGTATTTTAGGACAGCGTAGCATGCTTCGATAGGATCCATTAAATTGGAATATCCTTCGGAGTCGTGTCAGCTGGCCAATGCCACGTGGCCTGGTCCCGTGTCTCTTGGGACTGGGGCGTGACATATGCCCTGGGCTTCCTGCTTAAGGCATCTACTACTACATTATCCTTGCCAGGGTGGTACTGCAACTCTATATCATAGTCTGTCATCAACTCTAGCCATCGCCTCTGTCTCATGTTGAGCTCATTCTGAGTGTAGACATACTTCAAATTTTTGTGATATGTGTAAATCTTAACACGCTCTCCATAAAGGTAGTGTCGCTATAGCTTTACAGCAAATATCACTGCAGCTAGCTCTAGATCGTGCATCGGATAGTTTTTCTCATGAACTCTCAGCTATCTCGATGCGTAGGCTATCACCTTGCCGTGCTGCATCAGTACATATCCTAATCTGCTTCCAGATGTATCACTATACACTACAAATCCTTCCGATCCTGATGGAAGTATCAAAATCGGTGCTGACGTCAGACGCTTCTTTAGCTCATCGAAAGTCGTCTGACACTCCTCAGTTCAGATAAACTCCTCGCCTTTACGCATCAGCCATGTCATAGACGCAGCGATCCTCGAGAAGTTTTCCACGAACCTCCGATAATATCCGACAAGTCCGAGAAAACACCTAATCTCTGTAACAGATGTAGGGGTAGGCCACGTCTCCACTGCAGCGATCTTCTTCGGGTCAACTAATAGTCCATCTCCGGAGATTATGTGTCCCAAGAATGGTACTCTATCCAAGTAGAACTCACATTTGCTGAGCTTGGCATATAGCCTCTCCTGCCTCAGCATCTCCAACACGATCCTGAGATGTCCCTCGTGCTCCTCCTGGCTCTTGAAATATACCAAGATATTATCGATAAATACCACCATGAACTTATCTAAATAATGGTGGAAAACATTGTTCATTAGGCTCATAAATACTGCTAGCACATTAGTTAAACCAAACGGCATGACTAAAAACTCATAGTGCCCGTACTTCGTCCAAAAAGTCATCTTCGGAATATTCTCCCTTCGTACCTTGATCTGATGATAGCCGAATCTGAGATCGATCTTTGAGAATACACATGAGCCACTAAGCTGATCAAATAAATCATTGATGCACGGCAAAGGGTACTTGTTCTTTATCGTTACAGCATTTAATGCCCTATAATCGATACACAACCATACCGTCCCGTCCTTCTTCGGCACAAACAAGATGGGTGCTCCCTATAGAGAAACACTAGCCCGAATGAAACCCTTATCTAAGAGATTATCTACTTGGACTTTCAACTCAACCAACTCCTTCGGTGCTAGTCTGTAGACGGGAGAAGTAATTGGATCGGCTCCGGGAGTCAACTCTATAGTGAACTCTATCTCTCTGTCAGGTGGCAGGCCTGGAAGATCCTTTGGAAACACATCCTCAAACACTGATATAAAGTGAGGGTACATCGGTTCACCTTTTGTAATGTGTGTCGCTAAGGTAGGTTGGACACCATGCTCTCGGGCTTTCCGAAGAAACTCAAACTCAGGGTAATCTGGTGGTCTAAATATAGTACAACCACGTCGACAATCTAGCATCGCGTGGTATTGGCTCAACCAACTCATGCCTAGGATAATGTCATAGTCTAGACTTAACCTCATAATAAATTCTCCTGTTCTATTTACAATACTAATCCTCCTAAAAAATTTCTTTCTTCCCTAATGTATAATTACTCTTCTCATCAAATCTCTTCTTACAATTGTATTCCTCAAATTTCTTCTTTCTGTTATTTATTGCTCCGAGTCACATAGTATAATTATTATAATGGTATCACCCAAGCACATATTAGAATTCCTGGTATCAGATCATCATCTTCCAGATGATAGCCTAAAATTTTATCTTCTCCAGTTAAAAATATCATTCCTGGTATCGCTATCATATGCTACAACTAATTCCTAGCATCTGGCTATGCATTTCCATAAATTATTCTAGAGGGTTAGGAGCAACAACCTTTCTAGCTCCCAGTACTTCCCAAATTACTACTATCTCAAGTAATGGTAGGGTTTTACCAGTTCTAGGAACATACTTCTAGGTCCAATTCTCTTTCAACATTCTACACTAGTTCTAGAATCTAAAAAGAACCTATCAATCTACCCTACTGAGGGTAACAATCTTCTCAGAGAATATTACATAAATTACGTCTTCTGTCGTCTGGACTACGATCTTCTTCTGGAGGGAACCATCAGGCACAAGCATTCATCTTTCTGAAATAAAAGGAGATAAAAAACAAAGATAACAATATTATTTAAAACTGAATGAGTATAATTTGGAAATCTAAGGGCGATACTCACAAACAAAGGGAGTTTTAAAAATTGATTATGGATTGAGATCATATTCAACAATAACTCCTAAACAGTAGGCTCATTTGGTACAGTAACGTAACCAAAACGATATGCTCTTAGACCTGTATAGGCCACCAAAAAAATATGTCACGCCCGAATCCCAAAAATACGTAGGACTAGAAAGACGTAACATGCCA
Organism: Iris macrosiphon; assembly: GCA_036927795.1. Classification (NCBI taxonomy): domain Eukaryota; kingdom Viridiplantae; phylum Streptophyta; class Magnoliopsida; order Asparagales; family Iridaceae; genus Iris; species Iris macrosiphon. Next base: position 627,989 of record JAYESA010000024.1, on the reverse strand, counting down.
GCTACGCATTCGACCAGACTCTGGTCCGACTCAAATACGTATAAGTTATACCATAATGGTCACTATCTAAATAATCCAGTAAATATAAATATCTATGTCTCAATCCACAATGAACAGAATACACAAGAATAAGCTACATGCGCTAAAGTCGGTCGCCCAGTAACACATAAATTCGAATAGACTCGAGAAGAAATATGAGTCTATAAAAACTAGGCTAACATAGCAGATGAATAAACAATATGAATAAAATAACCATAACTCTGATAGAAATGATATAAGTACTAGGTACCAATGCCTGCAAGGCAAACAACTCCATCAGCAACTCCAAAGGCTCTGTAATCGTCTATGCTGCAAAACTGGCAGAGGACTAGGTCCTCAAAGGAACGTAACAAGATACAAAAATAGTATGCCATAGTATAACAGAAAGAAACAAGTGCAATGCCGGTATAATCTAGCATAAATACCTAAGTGAGACACAATTTTGAAGATAATGTTCGATGCGTGGGATGTCCAAAATAAAACCTTAGCTCCGAACACAGAGATACACGAGGCGTATCGTAGCTCCGAGCACAGAGTCACACGGGTGATACTACTACTCCGAATACAGGAATACTACATATATAGGACATATACATATATATAGCATGTGCAAAGGAGCCCAAACAACTAGTAACTGTCGTCCCCTCCCAAAGCGGTCAACGAGTGTTCGCTGAACCTGAACCTCTATCTAACAGTCTCGTCATACTAAAGTAACTATCAATGATCATAACCCTAAATTCGTCCCAGATTCCGGTCATGCTGACAGTATCAGGATACAAAAAAATTTGGCACGATGTTAGTGTCTGAATGTGTCATAGGGTTATGATGTAGACATATATGTACATCAAGGTGTTACGAACAACTATCAATTGTTACCAGACGTTACCGACGAATGTCTGCACCCGATTATGAATCGGACGTGAAGTAATGATTATAATCCAAAATGCGCACAATGCATAGAATAAATAAATAAAATTCTGGTAACTGAGATACAGGATGGCAAGGTATACTTGCCTGGATCCGGATACTGAAGATGGGGCTCCGGTAGAACATCCAAGTCTGCGGGTCTCGTAGTACCGAGAGACAAGATACAAGCTCAATCAATAAACTATCACAATACTATTATAAAATAAGAGGTGGCACACGTCTAGCATAGGCTTCAGTTTTAATTGCACAGCTCACATATACATATATACCCCTCTATCAATTTGTTATTAGTTATCAAGTCCTCAACCAATGAACCACTTACGATATCACAACACCTACTCCTCAATCGATTTCGTCATTAGTTATCAAATCCTCATCCAATGAATAACTTAATAATATTACAACACTAATTCCTAACTTTAAACACACTCTTCAATACCTATCAAAAATTACATATAACATAAACCCTAAAACTCAAAGTAGCATTCATAAACCCTAACCCTAGCTAGGTTCTATTTAACAAGAAGCAACACTATACTAAAACAAGAATAAGGGTATGGGGTTACCCCGGTGCAGCGTGTGATGGCAGCGTCGACATTGCGGTTGGCTGGAGAAAGTGGTGTAGTCGCAGGCATTGGCCGAGGGTGGTCGAGGGAGTCTGCTGGAGGTTCTCGTCCGAGGGGGCGGGGTCGACAGCATCTAGTGGGTGATGGTGGGTCTGCTGGCTAGCCTGGCCGGAGGAGGCTGCTGCTGTGGATGTAGCAGAGACGGCCGATCGGAGTAGACGAGGTGGTCTACAGCAAGTGTTACGGGTGATGGCGGGTGGCAGTTGGCCGAAGGGGAACTCCGGGGTAGTAGGGTGATGGCGGGTCTGCAAGTAAAGGTGGTGGTCGTAAAGATTGCGGTGGTTCGTGGAGGTGATTGATGGCGAGATGGAGGTGGTGGGTTCGTGGAGATGACGGTGGTGGCAGCGTTTGCTCGCCGGAGTTGTTGCTACGGTTGGAGCTCGACTGGAAGTAGGTGATGGACGTGGGTGGTGCAGTAGTTGCTCGCCGAAAGTAGAGGAAGGCGGTCAAGGTTAGAGGCCGGTCGAATTGTGGAAGGAGAAGTAGTGAAGAGGAGGAAGAAGTGAAGAAGAAGAAGAAGAAGAAGAAGAAGAAGAAGAAGAAGGGAATGGGATGTGTTCGACTGGAGAAGAAAGGAAGAGAGGGGAGAGGGAAAGGGGGGTTTCCAAGGTTCCTAGGGATTAGGGTCGGCACATTGGGAAAGGGTGTGTGGATGAGTGGTTATATAGAATAGTGTGTGGTGAGGATGATGATACAATTTGAATGGAGGGCCCAGATTTTACATGGAGAAAGTATACAACAAAAGGGGAGAGAGAGGGTTGATTTGACCGATCAAAGAGAGAGAGAGAGGGGGTTTATTCATTGGTCTTGACCAATAGGGTGGTGACACCTATCACCATATTTGCAAATAAGTCCCTTAACTTTTGGGTATTTGCACATGCATGAAAAATGATAGGAATTTGGTATAGGAAGTGGTGTTTGGTGTTATGTAGGGTGAGGGGGTATTGTGTGTTTTGTATGGACTTAAAGAATGGGGTATTGGGTTAAATTGGGGTTAAGTTAGGATTAGTCAAAGTTGGTATCCCTAATTTAATTAAAATAAAATGTCATGTGCTCTTAAATTAAATGGGGGCACATGGGGTCTTAATTAGGCGTGACACAAAGGTCATGAATGGTGTAGGCTTGTTGTCAGTCTTGGACCCTTTAATTGGTTTGGCTAAACGGGTTGAGTTTGTGTCCCAAAATGGATGGCAATGACAAAGGTACACGATATAGGTTTAAAGGATTAATTTTGGGACGGGAAAGTTGAGGAATTAAATTAAAGCACAAGGGATTTAGTTTGTGAGTGACGGAAAAGTCCAGCACCTAGGTTGGCTTGTCAAGTCAAGAGTACAATAATTTGTTAAAAATTATGGGCTATTGTTGGGCTCCGAATATTGCAACAACGGTAGGGTGCACCAAGGGTTAAAATAAAGAATCAGACAACTACAACATAACTTCTAAACCTCAAATACCCTGACGCTACAACAAAATTTTCTAACCCTATCTAGTCTACCTAAAATAATAATTGAAGGAGTTTACACACACCCTCATGATTCATAAAAAATATCACACACCAATTTTCTCCTCTACAATACACCAAATATGGTGATTTTTCTCATCCAATCCCAATTCTCCTTTACTTGTACAATTTCTAAATTATAGGGAACCTTTGTGCAAATAAGCAACTAGGTGTCCACCTCCCATTGGAGCAAAATAATGAAGAAAGCCCCATTCATGCTTTCACCGGTCACCCCACTTTTTTTCTTCCTATTTTTTTGTGTGTACAACACAACACTTTACCCCTACATCTAATCCTAACCCTCCATTCAAATTTTACCTCAATCTTACCACTCATTCCCTCTTGAAAATCCTTTCCCCATCTTTAGAAATAGGGATATAGCCGGCCTTAATCCCCATGCTCCTATTCTCTCTCTCTCTCTCTCTCTCTCTCTCTCTCTCTCTCTCTCTCTCTGTAAAAAAAATTAGCACATCACCTTCCCTTACATCAACCGAAATCAACCTCACCACCACCTCCTTCTTCCTCTTCTCCTCCCCTAGCAACCTCCTCCATCCGACCACAACTACCCATACCTCTACGATCACCCCACTGCCACCACCTTCCTATAGCCGGAGCACCCCGACCTCCTCCTCCAACCCACAACCTCAATCGTTATCATCAACAACCTTCACCTCACCACCACCCGAGCCTATCTTCTCCTCCATCTCATCGACCTCGACAGCCATCACCACCGCCATCATTCATCTTACCTCATATTCGATCCTGACCTTTTCCTCCAACCCACGACCTCCACTGCCATCATCAGCCACCTTCACCTCACCACCACCCGAGCCCATCTCCTCGTCCATCCTATCAACCTCGACAGCCATCACCACCGCCATCATTCACTTCACCTCCTACTCGAACCCGACCTCCTCCTCCAACCCATCGACCTCCAATACCATCACCTCACCACCACCATTACCTCCCTCATGAGTCGCTGCCATAGCTGCTATGAGCCACTGCTGCGAGCTGCTGCTGCTGCTACTGTGAGTTGCTGCCTGGCCGGAGCATCCCCCTCCACCCACCGGAGGCAGGCAGTCCACGGGCCGCAGGCCGAGCACCCCCCTCCTAGTCGAGCACCCTCTCCCTTAGCTTCCCTTTATTTTCTTGAACCCTAGGTAATGTTCTCCTCTTCCTCTTCCTCTTCCTCTTCATCCTATCTTTTAATATATATATATACCTATGTAAATAAATTTTCTTGATCTTGTTGTTCTTCCTCTCGTATATATGTACATATATATTAATTTGTATTTTCATCCAAAATTGTATGTATATGCATAACCTATTGTTCCCTTTTTTATATTATATATAATCATGCACTTGATCTCTTGTTTGTTGTATATATATATATATATATATATATATATATATATATATATATATATATATATATATATATATATATATGTATATTTATATAATCATTTGCCTTGACACTATCCACCGCATGTTTAACCAAATTTCAACTCTAAATTTCAGATTATTACTTGATCAGATGATTAGTTTAAGTGTTAGTGAACTACTAGTATATATGGTTGTTGCCTAGGTTATATACTAGTTTGATATATAAATAGTGCCATGCTAGTGTAAAAATTTAGAATAGATGTAAATTGTTATGTGCACTTGTTATTGTGTGCGAGTGTACGAGGATTATGTGATGGTTTATATATTTAGAGAATGCGACAATGATTTTATATATATAGTATACACCTTAACCTAATAGTTATGACACATGATTAGTGCTACACGATATTTTGAGTTATAAACACTTACTAATAGCATAGTATCTAGTTGACTTGTGGTGTACAATATTTAAGGATATTTTATATATTTGTGCACGGAGACCTAGAGAGAGAACACTAGCAACCTATGTGTTAGAGGTGCAACTTAGCACCTACACTAATTCTAATTGTGATCGCGATTGTGACATATGAGAAATTATACCTTAGGATAACTTGTAAATATTGTGGGACTAGTAGACTAAGTATACACATACTTCCTTAGCCTTTGACTAGTCAATATTAGCCAACCTACTTGTTAGAACGCTTGTTTGGTCTAGACTCTACGTGACTCATGATGTTGCATATGTTGAACTCTTGTGCATGCTTAGCATAGTGTAATATAGTGATTGATATTTATTGTTATATATTCATAGGCACCCAAGACGGTTCTACCTTGGCTGCGGGTTCCGGATCCTTACTTATTCATATCGGAGTTCCAGGAAAGTATACATTGCCTTGTTGTACTGTTTAAATTTAGTTATTATAGTTTGCATATTTTATTTCTTTAATATTATATAACTGTGCGCATATAAGAATAACTCGGGTACAGTCAACGAAGGTGTTGACGTTAGGGCTTGCGTTTGACCTAGTATCTAGTGGACGCATCTAAAGTTGTAGAGTTATCAATATGACTCCCCAAGCCTTGACACGTATCATTGCATGTCACAGAGTGAGTTCATGTAGGGATGAAAGCTTCATACTTGACTGGCCATTGGTGTGAGCAGCATGTGTGATGGTATTTAGCATAGTTGTATATTTTTTTAGTGACTTGCATTATAATACGAGATGTCCATTTCGTATTTGTGAGTTGTACATTGGCATTGGACGGGAAAGATAATTAGTAGGCGTATGGGACAGATATTTGGCTACCGTAGTTTCAAAGTAAACTACAGAGTCATGAGTCTCAGTGTTACCCGGTTATGGGCTATGTGTTACCTGATTATGGGCTATGTGCTACCCTGTTATGGGCGTATATGCTTGTTGATACATCCGACAGAGGTTACTAGTTACGCGCTATCATGATCGATGATATAGTCAGCATATATTTCTGGCATCCAGTTTACAGCTAATGCCAGATACATAGCCTCTGGCTTGACGCTACGCTTTATACCTTTTACCTACCCATACTTACCAAGGTTGTCTTCAAGTGTATTTCACTTAGCTTGTTAGCTCACCATCGAGTTTACATAGTATTTACTTTATGGCATATACTTTTGTATCTTGTTACGTCCCTCTGAGGACCTTGTTCCCTTCCAGATCCAGACGAGCACTTGTACCTAACCATCTTTGGAGTAGGAGTGGAGACCGGATTCGTGACTGAGGACTTTGAGGCATTTCTAGAGGAGTTCCCATAATTTGGGGTACACTGTCGCCTTGGGCTAGAGCATCTTTATAGCTAGTCGATGTTCTAGTCTAGTATTATTATCTGTCCTTCCGTACTTTTATTTCAGTATTGTATTCAGTGGGTTTATTCCCATCAGACTTATTTGTATTGTATTATGACATTCAGACTCCGTACTTATTTCTAGTATTTATTTTAACACTTTTTATTTATATTCTGTGGATGAGATTAGATATTTACCTGTTGCATGTTAGCATATTAGACTTGATAGTATTTTAGGATAGCATAGTACGCTTCGTCGGGCCCATTAAATTGAGAAATCCTTCGAAGTCGTATTAGCTGGCCATTGCCACATGGCCTGGTCCCATATATTTTGGGACTGGGGCACGACATAGTTTTATGTGGTGGCCCATGCAAGTCTATGTTTATCGCTTGTGGTGTAGTATCATGCCCAGCGAGCCTGCAATAGGATAGAAATTATTAGATCTCATCCACCTTGACTATCGTCTTTGAACCTCCTTCGTATTTAATTATTTGAATATATGTATCATGTTTGTTTGTTCCCATAGTCTTTTAATGTAGTTCCATCTCTTGCAGAGAGATTAACTTGCGTAGCAGACGCGAGGCATACGATGTCATTGTGCCATCCGCCATCGCGCAGAGAGAGGATACATCCCTTGGACCACCTAGAGAGCAGCCACCACCATAGGCCCCGGTGATACCACAGGCCCCGTTGATACACTGGCACCAGACTTCTCAGGATGATCCGACATAGCAGCACGAGGGCCAGACTTCACAAATTGTCCCAACACAACACCTCGAGGGTCAGACTTCAAAGGCCATGCCGATGCCGCAGCCCGAGAGGTCGATATCTCATAAGACACCTACAACACAACCGGAGGTTCCATTGCCACCACCTTCACCCTTTCCACCTCAGATGCCGCGGTTAGAGGGACAGCAGCAGATATTCTAATTCTTTTAGGCTATGATGCAGGCGCAGTGGCATCAGGCCTAGACTATGAGACAGAGCTTGATGGCAGTTCTGGAGAGGCCACCTACCCCAGCACCTGCACCAGTACTTATACCTTTTCAGCCAGCTAGTATGATTCAAGGTTTTCGTCAGAGGGGCCCGGATACCTTTTTGGGCAGCGAGACCGCAGAGGAGATCTTTGATTGGGTCGCCAACACGGAGATTCTGCTGGAAGCTTCTCCGCTGCCTTTGGACCTTTGGATGACCGCAGTGAGGGCTAAATTGAAAGGTAATGCCCATAACTAGTGGGACTCTATGGAGTGCAGCGTCGGCAAGGAGCAGACGTGGGAGCAGTTTCTAGAATACTTCAATGCGAAGTAATTTCTGGCTATTGTCAAGAATGCGCTATACTCTCAGTTCGTACATCTGGAGCAAGGGAACATGATTGTAGATGCATATGATACGAATTTTAGTCATCTTAGTAGATTTGACACCGCCCTGATACCCAATGATCTAGAGAAGGCCAAGAAATTCCATCATGGTTTGACTTATGAGCTACAGAGGTACACTACCACCCAGGCGAGGATCTCTTACGAGGAGGTCTTGACAGAGGCTAAAATCCAAGAGGCTATTGGCAAGGGATCGATGAGTCAGAGGCATCCTAGTGTAGCCGCACCAGCTAAGGCACAACCAGGAGCAGGAGGACTGATCCGTCAACCAAAAGTGCAGACGCAATAGAGGGTTGTTCCGTATCAACAGAGAGAGCTACCGACATGTCACTTTTGCAGGAAGAATGGGCATATTCAGAAAGATTACAAGATAAGGTTAGGACAGTGTTTGAGATACGAATCGAACCAACATTAGGCTCAGGAGTGTTCCTAGTATGTCAATAGAGCCCAATAGATAGTACAAAGGCTAGTTCCACCGGTCCTAGGTATGTCCGTAGCATTGCTTGATAATTTATAGCTTATTATGTGTTTGTTTTAATTTTGAGGATAAAATTTTTATAAGTTGTGTAGATTTTAAACCCCTGACCCAAATCTAGGATTAGGATTCATTTAGGGTTATTTTTTAATTATTTAATAGAGTTATTAATTTGCCTCTTTTAATTTAATTCCCTTTATGTACCTTACCATTGCTTCGATGTTTGGAGCACTACATTAGCTTCTGCCTTCAAATAAATTTCACACACTTGACCTAGACATGCCAGCCTTCAATCCTAAACTTTGTGTAACTCATAAATACCCTCTCTTGTACTTTATTTTAGTCACACAATATTCGTTACAAATATCTATTTTTAAATCCAAATAAATCTAACTTTTGCATCTTTGTCCGTTCTAATCAAAATTGGAGACACAATCTCGAGATATTTTGTACAACCCAATTTATGACAATAATCTACTCTGAGTCTTCTACATCCATGATACTTGTGTCCCACCCAATTTTAATCCTATGCACTTCCAATTAATTAAAGAACACCATTGACACTAATTTTAATTAAATTGGTGCAATAACTCAACCTAACCCAAAACTAGACCCAACACCAACTCAAACCCCCACTCACACCCTCATGGTTCATACAAAATAACACATACTAATTTTCCCTCTATAAGACACCAAACATGGCAATTTTTCTCATCCAATCACAATTCTTCTTTACTTGTGCAATTTCTAAATTATTGGGAGCCTTTGTGCAAATAAGCAACTAGGTTTCCACATCCTATTGGAGCAAAACAATGAAGAAATCCCTCCTTCATGCTTTAACCGGTCACCCTACTATTTTTCCTCTATTTTTTTGTGTGTACAACACAACACTTTACACCTAAATCCAATCCCAACCCTCCATTCAAATTTTACCTCAATTTCACCACTCATTCCCTCATGAAAATCCTTCCCCCATCCCTAGAAATAGGGATGTAGCTAGCCCTAATCCCCATGCGCTTACTCTCTCTCTCTCTCTCTAAAAAAATTCAGCACATCACCTTCCCTATCATTAACCGAAACTAACCTCACCACCACCTCTTTCTTCCTCTTCTCCTCCCCTAGCAACCTCCTCCATCCGACCACAACCACCCTCACCTCCACGATCACCCCACTGCTACCTCATTCCTACAGCCGGAGTACCCCGACCTCCTCCACTAACCCACGACCTTCACCTCCATTATCAGCCACCTTCACCTCACCACCACCCGAGCCTATCTTCTCCTCCATCCCATCGACCTCGACAGCCATCACCACCGCCATTATTCACCTTACCTCCTACTTGAACCCAACCTCCTCCTCCAACCCACAACCTCCACCGCCACCATCAACCACCTTCACCTCACCACTACCCGAGCCCATCTCCTCCTCCATCCCATCGACCTTGACAGCCATCACCACCGCCATCATTTACCTCACCTCCTACTCGAACTCGACCTCCTTCTACAACCCATCAACCTCTACCACCATCACCTCACCACCAACACCACCTCCCTCATGAGCCGCTGCCATAGCTGCTACGAGCCGTGCCGCTGCCGCTTCTGCTAGTTGCTGCTGCTGCTACTACGAGTTGCTGCCTGGCCGGAGCACCCCCCTCCACCCGCCGGAGACAAACAGTCCATGGGCCGCAGGCCGAGCACCCCCCCTCCTAGTCGAGCACCCTCTCCCTTAGCTTTCCTCCATTTTCTTGAACCCTAGGTAATGCTCTCCTCTTCCTCTTCATCCTATATTCTTATATTATATTATATATATATATATATATATATATATATATATATATATATATATATATATATATATATATATATATATATATATATATATATAATTTTTCTTGATCTTGTTGTTCTCCTCTCGTATATATGTACATATGTATTAATTTGTATTTTCATCCTAATGTGTATGTATATACATGACCCTTTGTTCTCTTTTTTCTAGTATATATAATCATGCACTTGATCTCTTGTTTGTTGTGTATATATATATATATATATATATATATATATATATATATATATATATATATATATATATATATATATATTTATATTTATATTTATATTTATATTTATATTTATATTTATATTTATATTTATATAATCATTTTCTTGACACTATTCACCGCATGTTTAACCAAATTTTAACTCTAAATTTCAGATTATTACTTGATCAGATGATTAGTTTAAGTGTTAGTGAACTGCTAGTATATGTGGTTATTGCCTAGGTTATATACTAGTTTGATATATGAATAGTGCCATGCTAGTGTAACAAGTTAGAATAGATGTAAATTATTATGTGCACTTGTTGTTGTGTGCGAGTCTACGAGGATTAAGTGATGGTTTATATATTTAGAGGATGAGATAATAATTTTATATATATAGTATACACCTTAACCTAATAGTTAGGACACATGATTAGTGTTACACAATATTTAGAGTTATAAACACTTACTAATAGAATAGTAGCTAGTTGACTTGTGGTGCATAATATTTGAGGATATTTTATATACTTGTGCACGGAGACCTAGAGAGAGAACCCTAGCAACATATGTGTTAGAGGTGCAACTTAGCACCTACACGAATTCTAGTTGTGACTGTGATTATGACATATGAGAAATTATACCTTAGGATGACTTGTAAATATTGTGGTAATAGTAGACTAAGTGTAAACATACTTCCTTGGCCATTGACTAGTCAACATTAGCCAACCTACTTAGTTAGAACGCTTGTTTGGTCTAGACTCTACGTGACTCATAATGTTGCGTATGTTGAACTCTTATGCATACTTAGTGTAGTGTAATATAGTGACTGATATTTATTGTTATATATTCAGAGGTACCCAAGATGGTTCTACCTTGGCTGCGGGTTCCGGATCCTTACTTGTTCACATCTGAGTTCCAGGCAAGTATACCTTGCCTTGTTGTACTGTTTAAATTTAGTTATTATAGTTCGCATATTTTATTTCTTTAATATTATATAACTGTGTGCGTTTGAGAATGACTCGGGTACAGTTAACGAAGGCGTTGAAGTTAGGACTTGTGTTTGACCTAGTGTCTAGTGGACGCACCTAAAGTTGTGGAGTTATCAATATGACTCCCAATGCTTTGACACGTATCATTGCACGTCATAGAGTGAGTTCATGTAGGGACGTGAGCTTCATAATTGACTGGCTATCGGTATGAGCAGCACGTGTGACGGTATTTAGCATAGTTGTATATTTCTTTAGTGACTTGCATTATAGTATGAGATGTCCACGTCGTATTCGCGACTTGTATATTGGCATTGGACGTTGAAGACAATTAGTAGGCGTATGGGACAGACATTTGGCTACCGCAGTTTCAGAGTAAACTACAGAGTTACGAGCCTCAGTGTTACCCGATTATGGGCTATGTATTACCCGGTTATGGGCTATGTGCTACCCGGTTATGGGCGTATATGATTGTTGATATATCAGGCAGAGATTACTAGCTGCGCGCTATCATGATCGGTGATGTAGTCAGCATATACTTCTGGCATCCAGTTTACAGCTAATGCCAGATACATAGCCTCTGGCTTAACGCTACGCTTTATATCTTTTACCTACCCATACGTACCAAGGTTGTCTTCAAGTGCATTTTACTTAGTTGGTTACTTCACCCTCGAGTTTATACAGTATTTACTTTATGGCATGTACTTTTTATATCTTGTTACGTCCCTCTGAGGACCTGGTTTCCTTTCAGATCCATACGAGCCTTTGTACCCGACCATCTACGAAGCAGGAGTGAAAACTGGATTCGTGACTGAGGACTTTGAGGTATTTCCAGAGGAGTTCCCATGATTTAGGGTACACTGTTGCCTTGGACTAGAGCATCTTTATCTAGCTAATCGATGTTCTTGTCTAGTATTCTTATCTGTCATTTCGTACTTTTATTTCACCATTGTATTCAGTGAGTTTGTTACCATCAGACTTATTTGTCTTCTATTATGACATTCAGACTCCGTACTTATTTCTAGTATTTATTTCAGTACTTCTTATTTGTATTCTATGGATGAGATTAGATATTTACCTGCTATATGTTAGTATATTGGACTTGATAGTATTTTAGGACAACATAGTATGCTTCGTCGGGCCCATTAAATTAGGAAATCCTTCGAAGTCGTATTAGCTGGCCATTGCCACGTGGCCTGGTCTCGTGTATTTTGGGACTAGGGCATGACAATCGGTAATCCATCTACCTCTTTCCAAACTTTGTCTCCTGTCAGTCTCAATGGGGGGTAGCTTATGTTTACCAGCTCTAAAGGCATCTTTGTTCCTTCTCCACGGATGCGACGCAGGAAGGAACTGATGGTAACAATCAAAAATTATGCTTTTCCTCCATTCTGGAGATGGAATGCCTTACTATTTTCTATACATATTGGACAAGACAAAGTACCATGAGTACTCCACCGTGATAACATCACATATGCTAAAAAATTGTTGATGGTCCACATGAGAGACGCTCTCATTTGAAAGTTCTGCTCCTTCGATATATCATATTTTTGAATGCTGAATTGCCACAATTGTTTTAACTCATCCACCAATGGCTGTAAGTGGATATCGATGTTCTTCTTGGCATTTTTTGGATCGGGTATGATAAGTGTCAAGAATATGTAAGGAGTTTTCATACACATCTATGATGGTAGATTATAAGGAGTCAAAATCATCAGCCTACAAGAGTACAGAGATCCCGACTATCAGAAAGGAGTGAATCTATCAGAACCTAAATCCAACCGGATATTCCTGGGCTCCACAGCAAATTTAGGATAACACAGATCAAAATATTTCCATGCCTCTCTATCGAAAGGTTGAGATAATTCTCCTTCATCCATCTTTTGTTCCTTGCTATGCCATATCATATGTTGTATTTTATTAATGGATATATACATCCTCTGCAGCCTCTTTGTGATGGACAAAAACTGTATGTACTTGTAGGGACGCAACCTTGCTCGGACAGTTGACTTTATTTTGCCCCGAATTGGCTTGTACCGGTCCGCATGACAGAAAATATATTTATCTTTATCATTGTTCTCCTTGTAGTACAACATGCAACCGTTTCGACAATAATCTATCTTTTCGTAGAATAATCCGAGTATCCGTATCATCATCTTCGACTTGTAAAAATTTTCAGGAAACTCTTTCGATCATTTTGGCAACAACTCTTTAACAAACTTAATTATCCGGTTGTAGCATTCTTGCGGCAAGTTAAAATCTGATTTTAGGTTCAACAGCCGCATCACCACTGACAGAACAGAATGAAAATCATAATCCGGGTATAACAGAGTATCGACATTCTTGAACATATTATATAATTTCTTCGCATCAGGATTAGGATCCTCTGGATCAAAACTTGGACCGGCCGCATCAAATACCAACTCACGCGCCAGGTTTCACAGTCGATATTCAAAGTTATCGCCTAGAGTGGACTCTTCTACCTCCATATTGAAGTAGGAATGATGATATTACGAAAATAAAGGTTCTCCTTAAGCTGTCAACTCCTTGTAGTTCGGTACGAAATCCTTCTTGTAGAGATGCTCCCTCACAAGATTCACCTCTTTGAATGGTATATTACGATATTTTATACAAGGACACTTGATGAGCCTCCCAATCATGAAATAAGGTTGACTATGGACATATTTAATAAATTCCTCAAAGTCCACCATGAAATCATTTGTCAAACCAATCATACTCTCATGTCGTCGATTGTACATCCATGATCAGTCAACTAAGTATCGACTCATTGATTATGTATGTACCATATATATTAATTCAAACAATATAGATTATTTAGATTCAATATAAGTTAAGATATTTGCTAATGAAGAAGTCTCATAAAGAACTAAATATTGTAAAAGCTAGAGTTAGGATACTTGTTTTACACGTATCCAAAATTATAGCTCCTCGACACTCATCTGAATATGGTCAATACATGCCTTAGTACAGTAAGGTTGTAAAAGTAAGTAAAAAAATAAACTTATCTATCACATGTAAACTAATTGGTAAGGGTGACTAATATTTCATTCAATTTTAAAACTACTAAGAAACAACACTAGAAATACTTAAATTATGCCTAAATATATGAAATATATTTTATAAAATATTATTAATTTATTAATAATCATTTGTTTTTCGATACAAAAAATCTGATACTCTGATCCGTAACCGAAGATATGGCTGATACTCCGATTCGCGATTATATATCTACTTTTAAGTACTTAGTATCTAACTATAGTAACTACTAATTACTATTCATATTAGTGCTCTAAAGTATAACTATAAACGATTATAATATAATTTGATTTTTTAATAGGTTTATTTGCGTTTTTTTTTGCTAATATATATAGTAACTAAATATACCAAAAATTTTAAACCGAACCAAATAATGCTCACCCTTAACTATGACTGAAATCGAACCGAATAATGCTCACTAGGAAGTGGAGTATGTATGGGTATTTATGTTTTAGTATTCGTGTGCAACGTATCGTGTATGTACGTGTCCAGCACCTAAATCTTAAATACAAAAATTATGTATAACCCCTAAATCCATTAATTAAACAAATAAAAAATAGGATTAGGGTTTACCTTCGAGGATGGTGTTCGCCATTAAATTCGAAAGTTCTAAAAAGAGCTTGATTTAATCAACAAACGGAAGAAAGTACAAAGATGTCCTGGACGGACAATCTAAGTACAATATTTTTTGATTCTGGGGTATGGCGATAAACAGGGAGTGCTATGGCGTCTCCTTTATTCCGTGGATGATCCGATACAGGGTGAGGAAGCTAACGTTCTCTCTTTGCTTGTCTCGGTATGCTCTTTCTCTGTATTGGCCGGGGGTGATATGGTTTCTCTCTGAATCAAAAGAAAAAAGCCTCACCTTAGAACATTTAAGTTGCTCCTATTTATAGACAACGTGCTGATGGACTATGGGTGCCGCATATGCCTTGGTTTGGTGGCCGCATAAGGCCCCTTCAACAGAATATGTTTGCAACTGTCGCCATATGCCATGGGCTGATTGCCACGTGGTCTTAGTAGAGATATGTTGTTAAAGAGATTTCGGGGTTGTTCCCTACCTGTTGTGTGCTTGACTTGGTCAACTGGACACGTAGTCAACACCAACTGTGCAAAGATCTCTGCAGTTGTAATGGGAAGATCTTGTGAGCTGGAGGCCGCATAGCAACTTGGCTGCATGATGGGGAGGCCGCATGGGTCTTGTAGCCGCATACGTGCTCTCGTTTGGGCCTTGGTCAAATGGACACTCTGCCCACATGATGACGAGGTCTTATGGGGCCGTAGCCATATATGATGACTGGAGCGCATGGGGACTGTAGCTGCATATGATGACTAAGCCGCATAAGACCGAAGCCGCATAAGATCGAAGCTGCATAGGGGAGGACATGTGGCATGGCGCATCTGTCGAGGCCATTAATACGTGATGTGACTTTCTGTCTTTTATATACCACCCTTGCTCGAGTCTCGAGGCACACAGAAATTTATGTCAGACATCGAAGGCTGTGTCGAGGGCTCTTTATGCGGCCTTCTTATTCTGAGGATGTTTAGGTCGCATGAAGGATATTATGCAGCTCTGAGGGGGGCATGAGCTCTATGCGGCCTGCAGATTTCATGCTTCTATAAGACCCCCTTCAAAGATTCCAAAATAATAAGTTTGGAATACTTTAAAAGAAGCATGGACGAGCACTATTGGCCGCATATGCAGGTTATGCCGCATACCTACATTGACGCATAGTGAGTTCGTCCAGGTTGTCAACTCATTTAATAAGAAGATTCATTTTGATCCTTGTGCGGATCTCTTGGGATTCTACGCCGTCATTGGATAAAGTTGCTCAACTAACAAGGAGTCACCGCCAACCGTTATCGTTGCATGGATCGAGGCGAATCGTGGATGGGGATTCGAACAGCTGTCGTCGTCATCCATTGCCATATAGTCCCCCCTATATATAGGGGGGAGAGAGAAAAGGATCCTTTACAAACTCTCAAGTCTTCCAACTTTCTTGTCTTCTTTCTTCTCTTCTTTCTTCTTGTTTCCATGGCTCCCAAAGCATCCTCCTCCGCCGCTACTACCAAGAAGGCCCCCAAGGGCAAGGCCACGGCCAAGGGGAAAGGTCGTGCTATCGAGGCTGCCCTACCCTATTTGTTGACGATGTTCAGCCGTCGACTAAGGGTAAGTTCATCGGGGAAGATGAAGTGGAAGACCTGAACACAGAGACACATATGCACAGTTGGACACATGGATTCGTCTATGCGCCAACTTCTCACTATCGCATGGGCAACCCGACCATATGAATATCCCTGTCGCATGGGTGACCGAGCCGCATGACCCCTTATGCCGCATGGCTTACTTGGACATATGAGTGACTCAAGTCGCATAGGAGATCTATGCTACATGCCGCATGTCTTACCCGACCGCATAGAGGTTCTATGCCGCATGTGTATATTTATTTATTTCTTCTTGATGATTCTGACCATATTCCTTTAACTTGCAATGATGTTGCCCACCATACCCTCCGATGAATTGGTCCTTGGACAAAACCTGCTGCCCTTGAACATGAACCTTGGAGATCTCGCTGGAGCCATCAGGAAGCAGCTTGAAAAAGATCTCCCGCCTAAACGCCAATAGATGATTGCCAAGCATACGACTGATTTACTGTTGAGTCAGATGAACGCAGGGGAGATCCCTGCTAAGGATGAGAAGTATTTCTTTAAGAAGCCATACTTCCTATTCGGAGATGTGGAGTCTTCTCAAGTGGGGCATATTAGGGAGAACTGGTTTTTCACCTTCCGTAGAAAGGAGATGACATTTCCTTCCTTCGGCCGTCACTTGGCTTTGTCGGACCTGAAGGTGATGATGGGTCCACGGTATATGGACTGGGATTTGACCCCTGAGCCGAGGGGGGCTCCTCTGGGTAACGTCCAAGGCAGGACCAGACAGAGCAAGGGAGAATTTTATAGCACAAATGAGTCACCCTTCTACTCCTTGCTTGGACTGAAGCCCGGCCTCATCAGTAGTGAACTGAGATCGAACCTAAGTATATATGCATTGGGCACCTTTCTCCATCAGGTTTCCCAGAAGGGCTCCTATCCCACAGGATAGTTATGGTTTCTCAGTTGGGCACACTATAGTGTTTCCTGGTGTCGCATGACTCTGTGGATCCTAAAGAAGTATGACTGGAAGCTCAAGGCTGCTGACTTGTTCTTTGTTTTTAGGGGTACGTATTATGGACTGAAGATAAACCGGCTCCTATTCGTTGCCATGATGGAATTATATAATTTTCATACAAGGACCTTCTTCACGCCCGACGGCGAGATGGGACTGACTCTGCACGAGATGCATGATATCTCAAAACTTTCTTGGGGCACGGAGCCCTACGAAGAATATACCCCGAGTAACGAAAAACTCGAAGAGTTAGAGGCGGAGAAACTAAAACTTCTGGCGGTGTACCAGGAATTGCTAAGCCATCATGACATTTGTCAGCAGCTATCATAAAAGAAAAAGTCCTCTGAGGGGTCTTCTTCCCATATCACCGCTTGGACTCGCTATCTTTTTTCGGATTTGAAAGATTCTAACAGAGTTCACGTCCGGGCATCGCAAACTGAACAGAAAGTGGACGATCTAATTTAGGCGCATCGGGAACTGGCTACTATCGAGGTAGAGGAAGTCGAGGGTTCCACAGATGAAGAAGATGAACCGGACGAGCTGGATAATCTTAAAGAAGAACTCAGCTACTTTTATATGGATATGCACAAGTTATCCGCCAAAGCCGCACTGGCGGGATATATGATACTTTGGTTGCATAACTGTGTCATCCTGGGTGGATCCGGGAACTATAGATAGGATCAGTTGCCCTCTCATCCTTTCTGTTGTGAAGTTGGCTTTCGGCCATAAGATGGCCCTTCTACCAGCTATGTTATGCTGCATCCACCGGGGGCTCCGTAACTTCGTTCAGAAGTTTAAGAAATATTCGTGCAAGGTACATTTCAATCGAATCGAGCTCCCTTATCATTACTTGATGGGTTGGCTCCTTCTGTATCATGTGTCCCTGATGAGCCCTGGAACTGACGAGGACATGGTGGCAGCTAACGCCATGATCCACAAATATCGGGGGATGAAGTAGAGATCTGACACAGTCCCCGCCGGTAGGAGAGAGCCCTACTTTATGAATGGCTAAAGTTTCTTTACATCTAAGCCGAAGTTCACGGACGAAGAGAGAGACGTTGCTCATCAAGATACTGGGGGAGCACCTCGAAACCTGTCCGAGAGGCTGTTTCATTGGCTCCAAGCCATTCGCCCCTCTCACTTGGTGTACCAGAATCGAGGAAAAGTTTTTGTAGAGCCTTATCTGCCAAGCCAATTTCCTCGCCAGTTTGGTTATACTCAGCTCTTGTTGGGTCACCCGAGCACTTTCCCCGAGTATGGTGGCAGTTTGCTTAATGAGGTCTGAGGTTGGAGCTATTTTAGCACCGCTGGTACTCGAACCTGGCTTCAGTTGCCAAGGGTCGGGGGATTGTGCCAAGGATGATATATATTGCGATGAAGTACTATTGTACGGCCAACGTCCTGCCGGCTGACTTCGTCCCGGAGAGGAGCTACCTCGAAGGTACCATGTTGATGTCTCCAAAAGCAAAAGTGCATCGGACGCCCAAGAAAGGCAGGAGTGTTGTCAGGCCTCTGCTTATGGAACTGGACCCTTCGACAAAAGAGGCTACTTCTTCTTCTGATAACCCTCCTCCTGCCAAGAGTTAGATAAAGGTCGAGACGCACTATGTCCGCTATTCAAAGAAGGCGAAGGGTGAGGTGGCCCCTGAGATGGGACCCGTGATGAGGTCGAAGCTCCCTGCGAAGGGGGTCAGAAGCGAGGAGGTAGGGCCCTTTGCATTGGGGGTCTCTGAATCAGATACCTCTTTGGATGCTATAGCGGTACCCATAGAACCCCTTAGTTTGATTCTTCCTAATCCTCTCGATAAACATATTTCCTGTGGTCTATTTGATCATTTGCAGACACAAGAAAGAAAGGACCATCCTTGGCGAGTAGCTACTTTGGTGGTTTCTTACGCGGAACCAGAAGAGGAGACCACTCCGGAATCCGACGTGGGCGTCTTAGAACATATACCCGAGACTTTAGGAGCCCAGGGGCTAGACGCGGCTTTGGGGGAGCCTTAGACCCCTCTAGAGAATATCTCTATGGATGACCTATATGCCATGGGGAAGGCTATGACGATGCTGGATGAGCCACAACCTATGTTGCCTGCCTTTGGTATGTTATTTTGTCACTTCACGGAAGATCAGATTCTCTGGCTTCAACTCTTCATTCTGAGGGTAAAACTAATCACCGGTTGTTCTGGATCTTCAAGTGTTACCTCTCCCTTGCAGATAGTGGACGTAACCTCTGAAGAAGGCGTGGAAGAGGAAGGGGGTAGCGAGCTTGTTAGAAAAAGGTCTGAACCTCTCCATCGCTCTCCTGGAGGCAAGGAATATTCGGTCGTGCCCCCATATAGAGCCCATGGTAGAGGAGGTTCCTGTTGTTACAGGTCCACCTGGTATGGAGGCTAATCTTCCAACCATCGTTGCTAGGAGTTCTGATGCGGAAGCCTCTTCAGACGCTAAGGTCGTAAGCTGCCACGATGAGGTTATTCCCTTCTTGAGGTCGTTGGTTAACCTCCTGAAGCTGCCTCGACGTGGTCTAGGGTTGACGTACTGGAGGGGGCCGATGTGGCGAGGCACCCTATTACTTTTGTTCCCACTCTTTGTACTACTCCGGCATTCGTGACTCTGCTACCGGGTATCCAGGCTCTTCGTGCATCCATGAAAGATTGGCTTACAGACAGAGCCGTTGGTTACTCCTCTACTGTTGTTTCATCTTTGAGTTTTTTAAACATCGTTGTGACGCCTGCTGCACCTACAGCCTCTTCTTCAATCTCGTTATCTTTGACTTCGGCTAAATTGGAAGAAATTGACGAAACCGTCAGGCTTTCCATCCGGAGCTTCTACATGTTCTTGAACCAGGGGATCGATGGCGTGTTGGAGTGCAATAAATCTTTTTCCTGGACAAGGTACTTTGCTGAGGGCCAGGTCCACTCTCTGAGGGGTATCCCTAGTTTTGAGCAAATGGCCGACTTTTTGGGCCATAAATTGAAGGAGAGAGAGAGAAATGCCTAACAGAGCTGCGGCGGTATCAGCAGGCGGACATGGGAATACTGATTTTCCATGAATACAACGAGTTCTGAAAGAAGATGGAGACGGAGAAGGCCTTCTTTGCTTCATCTATGGAGTGGTTGCAGTGTGATCTCCGAATCTTGCAAGAGATGAGTGACCGATTGGGCAATCTCAGAGAAGAGTTCATTTCCCGGCAAAAGGACATGACTGAGCAAATTAGACGGCTCTAGGTTGAGCTTGATGCAGTGGGGAATAGGCTCCGGGAGGCCCAGCAAGAAGAGGAGGCCATCCTCACTGAGGCGAGCCAAATAGCACAAAATATGGCTGGCATTGAGGTTCTGGTGCAACAGCTAGAGGTTCTATGGGTAGTTCTCCTTTGCTTCTTGCGTCTTCATTTTGCCTTTGGGCTTGGGATCTTGATAATCCCCCAAAATGTAGTTTGGCTTTTAATATCTCTTTTCAGAGAAAAATAAAAGTTACCCTTTTGTTTTACAATTTATTTGTGTTAGCTTTAGGTATCGTACTAGAGGTAATATGAACATAGTACAATACCGTAGCTTCTTAAGGATATCCCGCTGGGGGGGGGTCTTTGATGGACTTATTATTTTTTACGCACTATGGTGCAAGTAATAAGTTTGAAACAGCCATTTCCAGAGGTAATATGGATGTAGCAAGTTTGATGAACTTAACACCGTTGGCGCACCTAAATTTAAGAGCAAGTGATAAGTTGAGATGACGATTGTTGATAGTCGTAGGAAGAGGTTTGCTCAGAGGTCACTTGGATATGGCACACTCTCGGGGAAGGATGATAGCTCAGAGGTGACGTAGACATGAGCTGATCAATAGCAATACCGAGAGGTTAGGTACGATCCTAATATTTTTGTGGATGGAGAAGAAAGCACACCAAAGGTAGTATGGACGTGGTTGTTTGCTTTCATTGAGAAAATCCTATTGGGGGACTCTTAGTGAACTTATTATTTGTTGCGCACATTGAGTACAAATAATAAATTCAAAAAAATTCCTATCATAAGCAATATGGACGTGATAGGTTATATGGACCCATTACTTTTTGCGCATGTTAGTGCAAGTAATAGGTTTGAGACAATCCCTACCAGAGGTAATATGGATGTGGCAATTTTTGTGGACTTAACACCGCTGGTGTACCTTGGTGAGTACGGATGATAAGTGGGGATGACAACCGATATCAGAGGTAATATGGACGTGATAATTGATAGCCAAGACCCGAGAGGTCTGCTCAGAGATAATATGGACATGGCAAACTCAGCCGAAAAGAAATATTAGGACGGTAGTTCAGAGATAATATGGACGTGAACCAATGTTCGAAAAACTCGTTGAGGAGTGATTTGCTGAGTATGGTCTATCCAGGAGTGAGGATAGACCTGAGGATTTTGCCGCTGGGGAGATCGGTGGGACAATAGCTCAGAGGCAATATGAATATGACCAGCGATGTTATCGACGTAACACTCGACCGTCTTGCGTAGATGCTCATGAAAGATGGTATTCATAGCTCGTTGGTATGTAGCACATGCGTTCTTCAGAATAAAGGACATGAATGTATAGCAGTACACTCCTATCGGCGTTCGGAACGATGTATGCTTCTGATCTTTAGAAGATATATTGATTTGATTGTAACCTGAGAATCCGCCCCTAAAAGATGTGCTCGAAGCCACAGGTGTTGTCAATCATTATGTCTATAATCGATAGGGGAAATTCATCCTTAAGGCAGGCTGTATTTAGATCACAGAAGTCAATGCAGATCCGGATCTTTCCATTCTTTTTTACGACGGGCACGATATTGGCTAACTAGTCTGGATGTTGTTCTTCGCAAATGAAGCCACTAGCTATTAGTTTGTTGACTTCAGCTTCGATGGCGTTCATAATGTTCGGCCAAAATTGTCATTGCTTTTGCTTGACAGGCTTAGCGTTCGGCGAGATATTGAGCTTGTGGACCACGATTTGGGGGTTCAGTCATGGCATGTCTTCGTAGCTCCATGCAAATATATTAATGTATTACCTGACGAGCTATAGCAGGAATTCTCGATCCTCATCAGTCAGACTTTTGCTGATGAAGATAGGTTTGGGGGAGGATTCGTCCATATTGACTTGTACGACTTCATTCTCTATAGGAGGGTCTCGTTGTTCGAACAGCATCTCTCATTTTGCGTTTAGGTGTTGGGCCTACGGTTTGACTTCAAAGAGTAATAGTATATTCTCGTCGTCTTTCTCAGGGTCAGCTGACACTATGTTGGCAGATAATGTTTGCTTGAGCATCTCCCCGATATTGATGTCGGAGTCCCAAACGAAGATTACGAAGAG
The DNA here is from genome assembly GCA_036927795.1 of Iris macrosiphon. NCBI lineage: Eukaryota > Viridiplantae > Streptophyta > Magnoliopsida > Asparagales > Iridaceae > Iris > Iris macrosiphon. The sequence continues at coordinate 605,259 of JAYESA010000024.1, read as the reverse complement.
TGAGAGTGCAACTCGTTTCCTTTATCTGAACCCTCGGAGATTGTGGGAGGTGTTACATACCCTAAGCCATGCTTGGTCTTGTGGTAGTAATCCTCGAACTTGCCTGCAGGAGCAGGTAGACGTAGACGCAGCCTTCGGCCTTTGTCGTAGTTCAATCTCTTAGTGGCCTTCAAATCGTACTTCATCTTCTGGATAAAGTGCTTGGCTTGAGAGCAATACGTGGAGTGATATTTTGCCAGTATCGAGCTCTAGATCTAGTTCCTCGGGGACGAAGGATCGAGGGCATTCTACTCTGCCAAAGATGATGAGTCTATCTTCTATCCTCCTAGCTGGGACTAGGAAGTAAGAGTTTTGGCTAGGAAGAATCTGGTTTGTAGCATGAGTGGTGGTCACCTGTGTCTGCAGGTGCAGGCCCAGACCGTGCTCCATTAAGTACAGTATGCTTATGTGTGCAACTTCAGAGTAGTTCAAAGATAGCACTTTATTCATAAAGTAAGGTATCTTTTCTCCAGGAATTACATCGAGAGAGAAGGGACGTCTGCGTGAGCAGCTACATACTCATCTAGCTCATCCTTTCCGTGATCTATCCCAGTGTGAGCAGCGACTTTGGAGATTTTTTATGCAGCTTTACTACCAGAGGCTCAGACGTGGTAAGTGGTAACGGAACATCCTTCGGCGGTCGACTCGGCCTATGAAGGCGAATGACCAGCGGTTCGGATGTAGTGAATAGTTCCAATTTTTTCTTTGGTGATTGGCTTGGCCTATGAAGGCGAATGACCAGAGGTTCGGGCATGGTAGATAACGTCGGATCTTCCTTTGGTGATCGGCTTGGCCTATAAAGATGAACGACTAGGGGGTCAGGTGCCTTCCAACGTAGTTTTACGATAAGGAAAGATATTATGTCAGAAGAGTGCGCCTTTAGATGTACTCCCAAAGGTTCATCTGATGTTGTCCCAACTCTGCCTCCATCATCAGCATTATTGCCACCTTCATCTTGGTGGACTTGCTTGTCTAAGAGTGCGTTGGAGTAGTAGGACTCGATCCCCTTAAAAGGATCGACAATAGCGACCTCCATCTTGATCGTGCCATGATCGTCGACGTACTTTAGACATTGGTGTAGGGTTGATGGAACGATCATGTATTCGTGTATCCATGGCCGTCCCAGCAGGACATTGTAGGATTCGTCCACGTCTATGACGTAGCAAGTGACCTCGGTCTTCAAGTCACCAATTTAACATTTCAGGAGGATCTTGTCCATAGGGTAGCTCCTTCTTACGTTAAAGCCAGTGATGGCAGTATTGGGGGCTGCAAGGCGATGGATCAGAATACCCAAGGTCTGAAGGAAACTCTGAGGGATGATGCTGATTGATGAATCAGGATCAATGTGCATCCGGTCCACCTTGATGGCACTAATGTACCCTGTGTAGTACAAGGGACGATCATGCCGATTATTTTTTAGCAACATATCATGTTGCAAAAATGTGATATTGGGCACCGCTTCCATCATATTGTTGCAGTGGGGACATGCTGCAGGATCTTCTTCTAACAACTTGACTTGCGCCAGGTAGGCATCAGAATTTTCCAATGCCTCACTTGGAGTATGGGCATCTCTGGAGAGTCGGAGAAGCTCAAATAGTGACAACTTTGTTGGGGTATTGGCGAGTTGAGCCAAGACGTCAAAGTTGTTGGGCTTTTCCAGCCCCTGAGTTGTTTCTTTATGCAACGGCTTATCGAAACATCCCTCTTTTTGTTTGGACTTGTCCGCTGGTGGGGGTTGAGATAGACCCGAATCAGACACAACAGGTACAGTAGTTGGAGGTGCATTGACGTCAGGAGCTTCGTAATCTCGCTGGTAGGCAAGGCCTGACCAGGTTGCCCCTGCCCAAGCATCCTCAGCGGTGGGAGAAACTATGTGGCAGGACTTGGTTTTTCGTATTTTAGACTTGACGATGGAAAGCGCTGCTTGCTGTATCAAATCTGGGACAAGATCCGGGTGGACCCACATGATCTTGCCCCAAGGTGTAGTAAGAGGTATCAGCCCAGCTGGTGGAAGATGGTGGAAGATTGACTATCTCCATTATTGGCCACTAGGGCCTACTTCCCTTCTCTCTCGTGGGGCTTTGGAACCACAGTCAGCTTTTGTTCAAACTTCTTGGTTAAGTTGGCCACTAGGGCCTACTTCCCTTCTCTCTCGCGGCTGCTGTTGCCGCTGTTGTTATTGTTGGAACATTTTCCCCTGTCATCTACGACAGGGATATGTATTCCCATGATCCAGGCGTCTTTAACCTTCTTTTTAGTGCCGACTGCGTTGATAATGAACTATGTCCAATATTTGAATTGACTGTCTTCCATCCAGAGACTGACCGCCGGAAGTAGGTTCCTGCGGCACATGTCCATGAGTGTGAACTCAGGATTTCCTGGAGGCAGCCTCAGTGCTGCTTGGCGGAAACACTCAATAAAATTTTGGGCGAGTTCCCTTTTCCCTTGGGTGACATCTATCAGGGAAGACATCGCCATGTCGCTTCCTCCGTCATAGAATATTTTGAGAAAAAGATACTTGAAGTCGTCAAACGACAAGATGTAGTTGTCTTGTAGACTGCAAATCCAGTCAAATGCAACCCCGAACAATGTTCCCACAAAGATCTTAGTGAGGAGTGCGTCGTTATGAGGTAGGTGCCCTGTTACAGTCTCGAAATAGCTCATGTGTTGACGAGGAGAAATCTTTCCGTCGAATGGGTTCAGGTTGAAGGGCTTGTACTTTGGCGGGTATGGAACATCCCTCCACTTGCGGGGATATGATTATCGTATCTCGAGCACGCGCAGTGAATCCCGGCTGCCCATAGAATCTAGGCAAGCTCGGAGTTCCCGGATTTCCCTCATTGCGTCTTTGGCTTCGTCTCCCGTGGAAGGGGTAGATGAACCGGGCAGAGGGTGATTTTCGTCTATGGGCGGAGTGTTTGCGTCAGAATCCGCATTGGTCCCCGGATCCAAGCTTGTTTGTCCTGAGGCCCTTGGTAGCTGGGAAGCTATACTTGCCTTGATGTCTAGCACTGCTTGGGTCAAGGCTTGCATTGATTCTCTCATGGTCTGTATCATACCCTCGAGGGCCTAGAGGCGCTGCTGATCACTAGGGCCTTCATGCTCGTCTCCTGCCATGTATGTCGTTCTTACATGAGTAGAGGTGGATGGGATAGTAGACGTAGAACTTTTTTCCTCGGACTCTTGCAACGAATAGTCGTCTGGGAAGGTTGGCAGTGTCGTACCCTATTCGGACTCAGAGGGAATACTACTCCCAGCGTAGGAGGCAGCGTCATCTTTCTGAGGGTTGCTGTCCCCAGGGACTTCAGCATTTGTTCCTTTGGAGTCATCATCTCCTCGGAACACCGGATTGTCGTATAGGTCCAGGAGATTACTACCCCAGCTTGTATAACCCCCAGTGGTTCTGAGTAAGAACTACCCCCAATAGTTGATAGCTTCTTCTTTGAGCGGGTGCCCTGGGAAACTCCTTCCGCAAGTCCCGCTACTGGTCCTCCTTGTAATCGACTTCTCAATGCGCTGGTTGAGATTGACGGACTGGAGGTGCTGGACTTCTTCCCTGCCAAGGTGGAAAGGACCTTTCGAGCTGAGTAGCATGAGGCGAATGGTAGCTCATCCTCCTCGGGTGTTTGCACTTGGCCTCCGGATTGCTGTCGAAGAGGTGCCTTCGGGTGCAGTCATTGGAATGTCGACTGCCTGCTTGTAGGTACTGCCACTTTGTTGCAGCGGCAGTTGATAATAATTTTGGCACAGTGATGTCCGGAAGAGGACACTTCACATGCCGTAGCTGCCTCCCTCCCCTTGCGCTTGTGATTGATCACATTGCGCAAGTCAGGCGAGTGCTGACTCACTTTTGTACCCTTTTCGTGAGCGCGGGTAGACCGAGTGCACGGGTGTGTGGGTGTTGTTTTTGCTCCCTGATCTAGGGTTCGTACAAAAACTTTTTCCATATCGTTAGTGGAAGACTTTGAGACGAACCATGTCCATTTGCCTCTGAGGGCTGGACGCACGAGTCGATCTTATACAGCTTTCCATCGGGGGTCCACATAACAGTTAGTGGTGCCCTCTAACGGTCAACCGAATGGACAGTTGCTTGAGCATGGAGAGCTTGCACTACCCCAGACTTCTTCGACTTGGCACCCAGAGGCGCATAGTACGAAAATTCCAAGTTTGGATTTTCACCATTCTCAGCATGGCCTGCAGAACTATCACCTTATGAGATTCAGTCAAAGACGGAACTTCGATTCTCGCATATGCCTGTTTGGTAGCCGCATAAGGCCCCTTCAACAGAATGCGGTAGCAATTGTCGTCGCATTCCATGGGCTGATTGTCACGTGGTCTTGGTTGAGATATGTTGTTGAAGAGATCTCGAGGTTGTTACCAACCCGTTGTGTGCATGACTTAGTCAGTTGGACACGTAGTCAGCACCAACTGTGCGAAGATCTCTGCAGTTGTAACAAAAAGATCTTGTGAGCTGTAGGCCGTATAGCAACTTGGCCGCATGATGGCAAGGTCGCATGGGTCTTGTAGACGTATACGTGCTCTCGTTTGGGCCTTAGTCGAATGGACACTCTGGCCGCGTGACGGCAAGGCCACATGGGACCGTAGCCGCATATGATGACTGGACCGCATGGGGACTGTAGCCGCATATAATGACTAAGCCACATAAGACCGAAGCCGCATAAGACTGAAGCTGCATAGGGGAGGACATGTGGCATGGCGTGTCTGTCAAGGCCATTAATACGTGATGTGACTTTCTATTTTTTTGTATGTCGCCCTTGCATGAGTCTCGAGACACTCAGAACTTTATGTCAGACATCGAAGGCTGTATCGAGGGCTATTTATGCGGTTTTCTTATTTTGAGGATATTCAGGCCTCATGGAGGCTATTATGCGGCTCTGAGGGGGCATGAGCTATATGCGGACTGTATATTTTATGCTTCTATAGAGGGGTGGTGGAGAGGGGGATGGAGTGGGGGGGTCAAGGGTGTCGAGGAGAGGGGGCGGAGGGTCGGGGGTCGTGAGGAGGAGGAGTAGGAGAAGGAAGATTAGGAGAGGGGGTCGGAGGAGAGGAGGTCAGAGGAGAGGGGGGTCGAGGAGGGGTAGTAGAGAGGGGGGTCGAGAGAGGGGGGCGGAGTAGGGGTATCAGGGGTCTCGAGGAGAGGGGACGGAGGGTCGGGGATCGTGAGGAGGAGAGGGGGTCGGAGGAGAGGGTGTCAGGGGTGAGAGAGGAGAATCTGTCGCCGAAGGAGGAGGAGGAGCTGTCGTCGCTCGTCGCTCATCGTCGGGAAGCTGCCGCCGGAGGAGGAGGAGGGTCGGGGGTCAGAGGGTCGGGGGTCAGGGGTAGAGAGGAGAGAGAGAGTGTTTGGGGAAAATAAAAATAAAACTGGAACATTGAATTTTAACGTTTGGCAGTGATGGAATTTTTCGTTGCTATTCCGTCGCGGAGAAAAAATCGACACCACAGCGACGGAATAGCGACGAAAATTAATATATGTTTCTTATATGAATAAATTATTCTCTATGTCATTGGTTTTCCGTCACTAACATAGAGACAGAATTTGATCCGTCGCTATTTTACAGTATTTTTGTAGTGTCTGCTGCAGGGATAACCGTTCGGCGAAGGGTAAGAATCACTGAATAAGTGATATACATGTTATTGAACATGTTCTCTTGTATAAGCCGCTTTCATAAGAGAAGTCTCTGTTTGTGTATATGCTTCTATCTCGTTCACACGATAAGAATAATAGTCCACTATATGCATACCAGAGTCTTTAGAGAATTAATATGGCTCACGAGACACGTTGTGCACCAGAGATAGTAAATGAACTTGCATGTCGTGTATAAACTTCTTGTCGTGCCTGCTTGCATGTATTCAAATATTAATATACTTTTCAAAGATGTTTTACAAAGAAGTATAATTGGACTCTTATCAAGTACTGTATGAAATGAATCTAGGTAAAACAAGAAAGATCACTAGTAATGTAATATTTTATCACATGCTTACTTAGTTTGGTTTTATTGAATATTGCTTATGTTCGTTGATTTTATACTCACCAATGCTTTTCCCAAAGTATTGATCCCCCACCAGTTTTCTTGTTCGCAGGTACTGGATCGTCCGAAGAAGCGATAGTCGAGTCTCATCCTCAGAAGTCGGAGATCAGGAGTCGATGCCTTGAGCTGTATCGAGATATGTTTTGAGCTGCTTTTGTATAGAGAGTCATAATGTATGGAACGATATCATTGTATTCAGAGAGCCTCGTGCCTTGAGCTTCGCTTCGTATACTCAGATGGATTATTGTTTGTAACACTGCTCCTCCGCTGCAAAGTCGATCAGTTCGATGATAACCAAGCCGACAAACGTTGTTGCCTTGAGCGAGCGCAACTCCAGGTTCGCACGGCATCACGTCCCGAAGTGAACGATCTTCCTGCGGGAACGCTGGCGTGGTGATCTCACGCCCATCGGGGGTGATCAGGACCGCGGGAAATTGGGGCATGACAACCCCCCCCCCCCCCCCACACCAAAAAAAAAAAAATAATAAAATAAAATCCTCCCATACCCAAACATTCTAACTTTTACTCGCTCTCTCTTCAAAATCATTTACCTCTTTCTTTCACTTGAAAACCCAAAATATCTTCCTTCTCCGCCTCTTCCAATTCTAAGAATCAATCAACCTAAATTTCATATTGTAGTAACTAAAAATTGATTTGGGAGTCATTTTGGACGGTCTTCTGAAGTTTTTCAATTTAGGGTTTCAAATTTTGGAAATCCGCCGACAGTTGAGATGGGGACGAAGCAGGACTGTAAAAAAAATTGATAATCCTGGATATAGTTAGGACTGTCAAAATTTTCTACAGTCATGACTATAGACAGAACTGTCAAAATTTTGACAGTCCAATTCAACACTGATTGTTTTATAGGACTGCAAAAATTTTGACAGTCCAATTCAATACTAAATATTTTATAGAACTGTCAAAAAAATTAACAGTCCTATTTACAGGCAATACTGTCAAAAAATTTAAAAATTTAACTGTTCTCATCTATTGAATGGCAACCGTGCTCAAAGTTTCCAAGAAACCCAACACCCCAGCGATCTGCATTTCCTTGTACACATTTGATGTCATCTACTATCATCATAATCCTAATTAATTCAGACAAAAATCTCTTGTGAGTAATGGTATATTATTTTGCACACGATCTCTTACCTTGTAACTAATGCGTAATTAAATCAAATAATAATTGGAACAACTTGTTGGAAATTACTCATTGCTCCATGTTTCATTGCTATCAACTCTGAATTAACGAAATTCAAGGAATCTCAGCTCCATCTTCAGCTCTTGACATAACTTTCACAATCGTCTTGCCCAACAATTAATAGTCCATGTTTCGCACACAGTTGAGATAGATACAGATGGAATGTAGAAATTTATTTCTATTGGTTCATATGTGCATGATTCATATAAAAATATGAACCTATAGTTCATATCACGTTTACCCATATATATATATATATATATATATATATATATATATATATATATAGAGAGAGAGAGTGAGAGAGGGAGGTGAGATGGCACCTCACTCTCAAATGAGGGTGGCAGTGACGTGACACCATTCCAGCCACACATTTCATATTTTGAAAAAAATTGACAAATTGCACTTAACTCCTTCCCTTCATTTGTGTGGCTGGGATGGTGCCACGTCACCGCCATCTTCATTTTGAGAGTGAAGTGTCATCTCACCTCCCTTATTCTCTCTCTCTCTCTCTCTCTATATATATATATATATATATTGTTAGAAATATTTACGTTTTCTTATTGATAAATTTCAGAATACAAAAATAAAAATAAATTGATGTTACCGGCCTCTAGGGAAGTCGTGCACGAAGCACTGCCCTAAGAGTTGATTCGGGATCTGTGTGCAGACGTTCCCGAAGCTCCTAGTGGTAAAACCCCCGCACTACCGGTATCTCTTCGCCGCACACGACTTGGAGAGAATGACCAGGACTTAGCTCTGCCCAGAGCTTGGAGAAGAAGACGAAGAATGGAGCAGAAATCTGTTGGCAGCAATTTTTTGGAGAGAAAGAATTCTTATCATTAACAAAGAAGACAGACACATATATATAATACTGATGTGTAACGGTCTGAATTAATATCCGATTAATTCAGCCGTTACACAGGAGAATTAAAAGAATGAACCTGGACACTGAAAAATGTAACGGTCTGAACAATTCGTAACGTTCAGAAATTAATTCCAACGTTCAGAAAAATAAATGAAAAGAGAAGAGGAGCAAAAAGAATTTTAGGGTCCCAACCCGAACCCGAAATCGAATCGGCATTCGGCGGCCGCAGATGTGGGCACGTACCCGCACCCGTTACGAGCGCCGAACCGAACCGAGCCGAGCCGGGCCGGGCGGCGGCGGCGGCGCGCGCGTGTGGCCCAAGGGGTTCCCCACACAACAACTTAATAGAGCAAAGGAGAGAAACTAATATATGTACACAATAGAGCTTTGGCCCATCCGATGTGGGACTAAAGAAAGGAAGAGGAACTTGAGCTTTTGTAAGAAAAGCAAAACCAACAATCCCCCCCCCCAAAAGGTCAAGTTCCGAAACAGAGATAAGAGTGAAGTAAATAGAGAGAGAGAGCATCTGGACAGTAAAATACTATGCATAGATGAGATGGACTACAGCCTTGAATCTCACGTAGTGACTATTGCCTTAATCTGAAGAAGTGCTTGATGGACTATGCCTTGAATCAGACTTCTTGAACCAGATTTAGAAAATAGCACACATAGTACGCTAGAGGTCCTTGATCTATCGGGTGGCGCTTTAAAATGGCCATGCGCACTTTTCCACATTCATGAGAGTTGTCTGGGATCGCCCTGTCCCATAGTCGCGGTCTTCACGACATCTCATATAGGTAAGTCCTTAATGGTTGATGATATGAATCAACTCAGCATTACAGCTTGGACCTATTAAGAGTTTAACCTCATCCTAACCATATCACACAGAAATACTGTCACCATAGGGATGGGGAGTCATTGTACACACGTACAGCCGTTTGGGCTTTATTTTAATGAGACTTTAATCTCGAGTCAGTGTTCAATAAAGTCACCTAAGTTCAGCTTGTTTCTACCCATTGAACCGGCTTCTTGGGATCTCCAGTCAGACTCGATTGGGTTGCCACTGCTGGTGACTAACTTATGGGCTTAACCCCATCCCCCTCGATGATTCTAGGATCAAAGTCCTAGACAGACCCTTCGTCAAGTGATCTGCAAGGTTCTTTTCTGACTTTATATAGTCAAGAACCACATATTTGCCTAGTAGGCTTTTTATTGACTTGAAGCGCAGCTGCAGGTGCCTGTTCATCTTAGCAATCACAGAATCATGCTTTAGTAGTTCAATAACAGATTTATTATCACAATTTATAGAAATTGCAGGAACAGGACTAAGAGAAACATGTATATGCATAATAAGATTTTTAAGCCATTCAGCTTCTGTGCAAGTTGTATCTAAAGCTATCATTTCGGAGTCCATTGTACTCCTAGCTATGATAGTTTGCTTACAAGAGCTCCAGGAGATCGCAGCTCCTCCTAGAGTAAATACATATCCAGTAGTATATTTTATATCATGTGAGTCGGTTACCCAGTTTGGATCTGAATAACCTTCTATGATATCAGGATGACTAGTAAAATGAAGTTTGTAATCTAGGGTGCCCTTGAGATATCTAAATACCCTATCCAAGGCAGTCCAATGTGACTGATTTGGGTTACTGGTATATCTGCTTAGTCTTCCAATAGCAAATGCAATATCAGGTCTTGTCTTGTTTGTTATATACATAAGGGAGCCTATCATCTGTGAATATTTATGTTGTTCCAAAGGTGATCCTTCATTCTTTTTCAGTACAATACTGCTGTCATAAGGAGTAAGGACAGGTTTCTTATCAAATAACTCAAATCTTTTTAGCATTTTTTCAAATGAATGTGCTAAAGATAGAGTATAACCCTCTTTGCCTTTGTTCACTTGCATTCCTAAAATTAAGTTGGCTTCTCCTAGGTCTTTCATATCAAACTGGCTAGATAAATAGTTCTTTGTAATATTTATCAATTCCAGTGATGAACCTAGGATGAGGATGTCATCTACATACAAGCATAAAATGACACAACTTTTACATGTACCTTTAGAGTATATACATTTGTCATACTCATTTGGCAAGAAACCATATTCACAAATTACTTTGTCAAATTTATTATGCCATTGTTTGGGAGCTTGTTTCAAGTCATAGAGAGATTTCACTAGTCTGCAGACTTTCTTTTCTTGACCTTTAGCAATGAAACCTTCAGGTTGGTCCATATAAAGTTCTTCCTCTAGATCTCCATTCAAGAATGATGTCTTTACATTCATTTGATGGATTAGCATATCATATATGGATGCTAAGGCCAAGAGAGTTCTGATGGATGAGATCCTAGCTACAGGAGAGTAGGTATCAAAATAATCTAACCCTTTCTTCTGGTTAAAACCCTTAGCAACTAATCTAGCTTTGTATTTCTCTATAGTACCATCGGCTCTGAGTTTCTTCTTGAAAATCCACTTACAGCCTATTGGTTTATTGCCTAAAGGTAGATCTGTTAGAAACTAAGTGTTATTCTCCATGATGGAGTTGTATTCACTGTTAATGGCTTCTTTCCAGAAGGGAGCATCAGGAGACGACATTGCTTCTTCATAAGTTGAGGGATCACCCTCTATCAAAAAAGTGAAGAATCCTTCTCCTAAATTTTTCTCAATCATATTCCTTTTACTCCGTCTTGGTTCTAAGTCTTGTTCGGATTGAGAGCTAGGTATTTGGACATGAGAACTAGTAGATGGTATGGAAGAAGAGATTGAACTTCTATCCTTAAAAGGAAATATGTTTTCAAAGTAAACTGCATCTCTTGCTTCTATAATGGTATTGTTAGAGATTTTATTTACTTCTGAATGAGTCACTAGAAATCTATTGGCATAGCTGTCTAAGGCATATCCTATGAAAACAGCGTCTACAGTCTTGGGACCAATCTTTCTCTTTTTAGGTTCGGGAATTACGACTTTAGCAAGGCATCCCCAAACTCTAAGGTAATTAATCCTAGGTGCTCTACCTTTCCACAGCTCATAGGGAGTCTTATCTTTTGTCTTACTAGGAATCCTATTAAGAATGTAACAGGCAGTTAAAAGGGCTTCTCCCCACAAGTTATCAGGAGCACCAGAGCTGAGAAGCATGGCATTCACCATATCTCACAGAGTGCGGTTCTTGCGTTCAGCAACTCCGTTAGACTGTGGTGAATATGGAGCAGTTACCTCATGAATTATTCCATGTTCTTCACAGAAGTTAATCATTTCATTTGAGGTATATTCTCCACCACGATCAGATTTAAGGATCTTAATCTTCTTTTCTAATTGATTCTCAGCTTCAGATTTGTAGACCTTAAATCTATCTAGAACTTCATCTTTGGTTTTGAGAAGGTAGATATAACAATACTTTGAATAATCATCTATAAACGTAACAAAGTATTTTCTACCGCCTTTGGTCAAAATCCTATTTGAATCACATACATCACTATGGATAAGTTCTAGAATGTCAGAATTTCTTTCTACAGATTTGAAAGGTAATCTAGTGTGTTTGGCTTGAACACAAATCCCACATTTGTGTTTGTCATCTATTGGAGTCTTGGGAATAAGATCTAAGGTCATCATTCTTTTAATGGAACCTAGGTTCACATGACCTAGTCTGCCATGCCAAACATTTGAAGATTCTATATTAGAGACAATGAGAGAACAATCAGAAATTTTATTCATTGTACTTAAAATGAAAAGACCGTCTTATACAAAGCCTTTTCCTATAAAAGAGTCATGCTTAGAAAAAACTACTTTATTTGCCTCCATTACAATTTTATATCCTGAGGCTATAAGAAGGGATCCACTAACTAGATTTCTCCTGACAGACGGCACATGAAGAACATAATGAAGAGTTAAAATTTTTTCTGATGTCATCTTTAGGTTAACTTTCCCTCTTCCAATAATTTGTGCCGTTGAGCCATCTCCTAGGGTCACACCTCCTCCACTTGATTCCTGATAGTTTGAAAAATAGGAGCGATCAAACGAAACGTGAACATTAGCTCCAGAATCCAACCACCAATCATCAGAATGGTAAGAGAGGTTAATAAGGGGTTGAAAGCTTACAGACCTGAAGGAACTAGAAGAACCTTTGTGAAGCATGTTCGCTTCTGGTCTAACTGAACCCTTTCCTTTGTAGGAGGTCTGGACAGCTTCCTTCTTCCTATGGTAGCAGTTGATGGCCATATGGTTTGTTTTACCACACACAAAACAAAATCTTTTTTGATCCTGAGTCTGACTGAAGTTTTTAGATTTTTGGTTTTGATGATGATGGTTCTGGTGGTTAGGCTGAAAGTTTTTCTTCTTCTTGAAGAAATTCTTTTTGGGTTTATAAGAAAAATTAGACTTGGGTTTTCCTTGGCCTTCTACAAGGTTTACCTTAGCTTTAGATTCAGTCTTAGGCTTAGACCTCAATCTAATTTGTTCTTCAGTTCTAATTTTCTTTAGGACTTGATTGTAGGAAAGTTCTCCTTGTGTATGGATAAGTTCCTTAGAAATATCAGACCAAGAGGGAGGTAGCTTGTCTATTAGGCATGCTATTTTATGCTCATTTGAGAAAGATGTTCCTTTGGCTTGAATATGTCTAAGGTATTCTTGGAATTCATGGAGCTGGTCATTCATTGGTTTGTCATCTACCATGAAATACCTATTAAAGGTTGAAGAATTAACCCTTTCTATTCCAGCATCATCACAGCCGTATTCATCTTCCAAGGCTTTCCAGAGTTCTTTAGCGCTCTTGTATTCAAAAAATATATCATACAAGGATTCAGATAATGCGCTTAGAATTCTATGAAAGCAATGGAAGTCTATCTCTTTTGGGGTTTTTGGTTTCGATGAGGTGGACACTCCTATGTCAGACTCAGTTTTATCAGAATCGTTTGTGATGGGTGTGGACCCATCAATGACAGAAATAAGTCCTAAGGTCGTGAGCCAAAATTTCATTTGGCTCTGCCATCTCTTAAAGTATGAGCCATCAAACTTAGAATGTTTTGCAGTAGAGGATTCCTCCTTACCAGTCATGATTGCAGTCTGAAAAATATAAATTTATTTAATAACAATGTCTAAGATAATAGTTTATATGGTCTTTGCTAAACAATCTTAAAATCTTTAGTTTTTCAAGTGTTGATCAACTCAGGTTAGCTGTAGGGGCCGGTTCCCAGCTAGCGGTGGTCCGAAGACTCTTAAGTACCGTGTCGCTTAGGGCTATTTACACCCGGTTGACAGAAGGACCCTTTCGGCTTGTGCCCGAGTTTGTCTCTACTTTGAAACTTTAGATTTGAAGATTTTATTTGCAATTTTCTTTTTTACTAAACTATTTTCTTTTGGTCCTAGATTGCTTTCAAAATACTAAGTGATTAAAAATGAAGCAAATAGTGATAAAAAATTACAATTGACAAGATTATGAAATGTGGTAACAAATTGCTAGAAGAAATCAACTTGTTAGATTCTAACAGTAACAATTCTAACAAAGTTCAATTCAATGAAATGTGCTAACTTTTCATGCTCAGAATGTGCTAACAATTTTTTAAAATACTTTAAGCAACAGTGACTATTTGTTAAACACTTTAAGCAACAGTGTTAGAAATAATCAATTCTAAGCAACAGTGTTAGAAATAATCAATTATAAGCAACAGTGACTATTTGTTAAACACTTTAAGCAACAGTGTTAGAAATAATCAATTCTAAGAAATAATCAATTCTAACAAATAGTTAGGAAAAACAACAGTAACTATTTAAACAGTAACTATCAATTTGAATATTTTGAATTTTTATTTTCTTTAGAATAAATCAACAGTAAGTATTTATTAGTAACTATTTAAATTATAACAAATACAATCAACTCTTAGATTGTTAGAAATATTTACGTTTTCTTATTGATAAATTTCAGAATACAAAAATAAAAATAAATTGATGTTACCGGCCTCTGGGGAAGTCGTGCACGAAGCACTGCCCTAAGAGTTGATTCGGGATCTGTGTGCAGACGTTCCCGAAGCTCCTAGTAGTAAAACCCCCGCACTACCGGTATCTCTTCGCCGCACACGACTTGGAGAGAATGACCAGGACTTAGCTCTGCCCAAAGCTTGGAGAAGAAGACGAAGAATGGAGCAGAAATCTCTTGGCAGCAATTTTTTGGAGAGAAAGAATTCTTATCATTTACAAAGAAGACAGACACATATATATAATACTGATGTGTAACGGTCTGAATTAATTTCCGATTAATTCAGCCGTTACACAGGAGAATTAAAAGAATGAACCTGGACACTGAAAAATGTAACGGTCTGAACAATTCGTAACGTTCAGAAAAATAAATGAAAAGAGGAGAGGAGCAAAAAGAATTTTAGGGTCCCAGCCCGAACCCGAAATCGAATCGACATTCGACGCCCGCAGATGTGGGCGCGTACCCGCACCCGTTACGCGCGCCGAACCGAACCGAGCCGAGCCGGGCCGGGCGGCGCGACGGCGCGCACGTGTGGCCCAAGGGGTTCCCCACACAATAACTTAATAGAGCAAAGGAGAGAAACTAATATATGTACACAAGAGAGCTTTGGCCCATCCGATGTGGGACTAAAGAAAGAAAGAGGAACTTGAGCTTTTGCAAGAAAAGCAAAACCAACATATATATATATATATATATATATATATATATATTTTTTGACAACGTTCTTTTAATATATATATTGACAACGTTCTTTTAAAGAACGTTTTTGTAGCATCCACATCATCTGTAATAGTTTAACTTTACCGTGTTTCACTTAATTTTTAATTAACAAAATGTAGAAAACGCATTTTTAACGGACCTTTTTATTAAGAAAAAAGTTATTTTGTCTGCAGGAGTGGCTCGCGAGTTTGGCCCGCCCGTCAGGTGGCCGAATCTCATTGTACTCCCCCCCGGACCCGTCATAGGTTGACCTGCCAATGGGACGATAATACATGACGGACGGACCAAACTCGCAGGCAACATAGCAGTGTTATTTTATTAACCAGCCATGTTGTTTTATTAACCAGTCATAATAAATGGGAAGAAGTCACAGAAGAGAATTCAAATATGCACAAAAATATCCTTTTAAATGAAATTTTTGACACATTGTTAATTAATAAATAAGGAAGAGCGGAAGAGTTAAGGGATGGGCTGACGGTGGGTTAAATGAAATGCTATAAAAACGTTCTTTTAAAGGACGTTTTCTTTGTAAAATAAAAAATGCACTTTAAAATGGAGTTTTAGGTCTTCTGTTGTAATTTTTGAAGCATCTATACTCTTATAGCAATTTCAATAACATTAATGTTCTATATGTAACACACACAAAAAAATAAATATATAAATAAATAAAAATTATCACTGTATGTTGCTTTCAGGTAATCAAACAGCCCTAAGTACAGTGGGCGTGTAAATATAGGGAGAGTGCTTGAAAATATATTTTAGTTCCCTTTGTAGTCTATTGTCATGGGCAAGCAGAAGATGAAATCAATTACGTGGCCGGGGAAGAAATGGGAGAGAAAAAATTGAGGGGGAAGGACTCAACTTTGAGGGTCTGTTTGGATTAATGGTTAAGAAAGTTAAGTAAAAAAAAGTTAAAGGGAGAAAAAGAAAAGAATTATGTTTGGTTTGAGTGTGGAGGTTTAGAAAGGAGAGTAACAGAGGGTTATAAGTGAAGGTTTGTTTAACCCTCTTTTGTCTATTTTTTTAATTTTTTAAATCGGAGGTTAATGAGGAGGAAGTGAGAAGTTTTGTTTAAAAATAATAAATATATCCCATTTAACCCTTTTCTTTACTCAAAATCTCCAATCCAAGTAAGGGTTATTAAACACATTCCACTTAATTTTTCCTCAAATCCAAACAGAATTATATGTATTGATTTTTCTCCCACTCACTCTGTTGTTTTTTTTTTCTTTCCTCAATCCAACAAGACGTCTGTTAACTTCTTCTATTTGAGAAATTTGTGCCTTTCTCGATCTCATCCAATAAAGAAATTGACAAACAAATGGTTGGCGAATGGACAGTGAAGTTCGAGTGTTCGACTTGATTTGGCTTCGGCTTTGATAAAATATCCACATGATTTCATGAACAAGGCTAGTATGAGTTATATTTCTTTCAAGGCGTTTACTGGGCCAAACGTCCGAAATTCAGCTTTGAATTGGTCGGGTCAACATTGGTCCAGGTTGACCCAGATCCGATCGACGGGCCGACTTGGTCTAACCCACAAGAAATCTAGATCTAGTATGGGTTCGAAGAAGCAGTCCGATAGTCCGGATCGGCACGGTTAAAAAATCGAACTGAACTGGTTGGGCAGACTAAATTCGGTCGACTAGGTCCAATCCAAGTTCGATCAGAGACCTCCCCCCACTCCGAGGTCCCACTGTTTTTTATATATATATATATATATATATATATATATATATATTGGGAGTAAGTTATCAGAATATTCTATATTATAGTCTTTTGAAGAAACGTTGGAGGAATATTTTGATAATTTACCCCTCCAATTGCCATATATGTCTTGGGAGGGTGTTTTTACTAAAAAAAAAACTCTATAATTAATGTTGTTTTAAAGCCGTTTGAAGGATATTTTGATCATTTTGTTAAAAATGATCAAAATATCCTTATAACAACTATATTTTAGGAATATTTAGGATAATTTGGCCTCCAAAATTTCTATAAATAAGACAATTTCTCAAAATTAACCACAATAAAGTTTCTTCCCTCTCTTGCAATATTTAGAAGTAAACAAATTTCTGAAAATAACATCTTTCTGGATACTGAAGTTTTAACTTTTTGGATATTGGAGTACGATTTTCTAGAGTCTATAGTGCAGTTTTCTGGAGGTTTCAACTTGTGCAAAAAAATTTGGAGGTTTCAAGTTGACGTTTCAAGTAACTTTTAATATTAAAATAATAATTTTTTTGTCTCTTTTTGATTCGTGAATTTTCTTTCCCCTCTCTCTCTCTCTCTCTCTTGGAAAAAAAAAATCTTCTTTTTTATTATTTTTTCTAAATAAAATTTAAAAAAATATGGATCATAATGATGCTACTGGTTCTAACCATCCCTATCAAAGTGGTTCCAAACAGACATTATACTAATTTTTACAATAATAATCATGTTCAAGATTTTGTGCCACTGACACAAATGTTACTCCAGAAGTTAGAAGTATGGCTACTAATATTTCAAATAGGAAAAAAAATTAATTTTATGAAAATTTTATGATAAATTATTTGTCATCGATACCAAGGAAAAACTAATTTTTGATCCAAAAGATCAAAATTTAATAGCTAAAGGTGCACAATGCAAGAAATGCAAGAAAATTTTTACATGGAAAAAAAATGATAACACTGGCACTTTAAAAAGACAGTATGAAATTTATTATGGTAAGGACACAATGTGTCACGTCCCGATCTCCCGTAAGCTAATCGGCCGTCCCAACTAGGCTCGAATCACCTCGCCAGCGCTCCCGCGGGACGATCACTTGACCCATCTGGACGTGATGCCGCACGAGCGTAAGCCACATCCGTGCAAGGCCGTGGTCCATGCAGGCGGTAAGATGTCTAAGCCACAGAGTCGCACAGATTGTCCGAATGCAGCAGAATAATAAACGCATAGGCGATTGGTAACAAGTTCACAGAGTCGTCAATAGCGGAAGCATTGAATAACACAAGTATAGAAGTTAAGCAAACTCTTTATTGATATTGAACAAGTGTTACAGGCGGCGCTTGACCGAGATTACAAATCGCTCAAGCCTCTCTCTCTAAAACAGTAAAAACATGCCAAGTGGCTACATTTGTGGAATGATACATAGGCGATATTCCAACATTATGTCTTGTATATGTGCTTCAGTTCCGGACGCAATGCTCCAAGGCTTCAGAGTGAACTACACGCCTTAGCACGCACAGAGGAGGCATCCGCACCGAACGAGGTTCTCCCGCACCCTGCAAGCAATCTGGTGCACTGGTGGGGTGGCTACTCGCCCGCTCGACAAATCCAAACACGTTATATAGGTTCCGTGCACCATCTATTAAGTTATCATTCTAGTCTTGCCTTAGGATCAGTTTCATGGCAATATTGAATAGGTTATCTCGTGTGGCAGTGCGTCGTGCAATATAAGAGGAAACACGGTGAGACTTACCAACTTACCATTTGTCCTTCCCTGTCCAAGACAAACCAAGTTAATTCAAGCACGAGCATATATATATATATATATATATATATATATATATATATATATATATATATATATAATGACTCCAGGGGCAATATGTAAAACCCCCTTCCTAGAAAATCATATATACCCTTTTTATTTATTAACTATTAATTAAATTGTAGTAATTAGGGGCTAAATAGGAGAAATAGATTTTTTAATAATTTTTATGTTAGGTGTTAGGGCACTTAGATGACTTGTGGGACCATTAGGAATTTTTTAGGAATTTATTCCATGTAGGAGACCCCTTGAGCTGTTGCTAGCCTAACGATGTGCAATACCCTAAGCTATTAATTTTCTTATGAGTATATATATATATATATGTATATACAAATATATATATATATATGTATATACAAATATATATATATATGTATATATATTTTATTAAGAAAGAAAGGAAAAAAAAAAAGAAAAGATAATAGTATTAATATAACAATAATAATCTACTTATTATACTTAAGTTCCTTTGAAACTTTGCTTCAGCAACCTTGTGCTATTCTTCACGTAAGCAATTGCTAGCAAGTGCAGCCAACTTGCTTTTGGAGGAAACCGCAGCAACTTGACACCCAGGACCCGCCCATTTACTTCTCTTCAGCCTTTGCTTCACCCGCGGACCCGCGATCCATCCAATCCATCCCCCTCTTTCCCTAATATATATATAGATAGATAGATATAGTTAGCTCTCTAAAACCCTAACTTAAATTCCAGACCTCCTCTTCCCATCTAGAGCCATCACCGCAGCCAGAGAAGCCCCACCAAGCCATCCAACCATCCCGTCGACGCCGACATCGCGCCCTGCAGTTTCCCACTCGAGGCACCTTCGCTCCGGCGTGATTTTCCGTCGACTCGCTCATCCAAACGCTGTTCCGTCTTCATAGGTATGATCATCCCTTAACCCTCTCCAATATTTGTTTTATAGCTAACCTCGGAAAACGTGTGCCCCTAGGTGAAAAACAGCGCCCAAGTTGGCCCGGACTTACCCAATTCTGAAATCGCAGAAACTTGCGATGACCACCCATATTGCCGAGTTCGTATCTCCCACCACAGAGATCCGAATTCGATGATTCTTTTTGATACCTGTAGAATACATGACCTAGTTTATTTTCTGTAAAATAACCCTGTGCTATTAGTTGCTGTGGACAAAATTATATTCGTCACAAAACTGCGCGCACCCACTTTTTCCAGATTTCTAAAAGTTGGAGATCGGAGCGCGCCCCGCCAAACGGGACCGCCCCGCCGTGTGCCAAGTGTACCGAATGGTGCACGCAGCATAATCGGACACGTGAAAATTCGTGGAGACTGATTCGGAAGCGTGTGCGCGCCGGAATCAGGCCGTATCCGCGGACACATCCCGTGTCGCAACTTTTGTGGAACTCGCGCGTATTTTGTGCACGCTTGTCAGATTGCGACGAAACTTGCGCCACTGGACTCGTGGTAACGCGCTGGTCATGTGACCCAATTTTCACGCAATTCTGAGACGGTTGACCAGATCGCCAATTGGCGGGCCCCACAGTAGACTTTTTGGACCAAATTTTGTTCGGCTCATCAGAATCCAAATTTGGACATACCGTTGGGTTCGTATTGACATTTAGAGTTGTTTGACCCATAGTTTGTCCCATTTAGAGACTGTTACCCTCGGCAATCTTTTCGGTGCAAAGTGGGCCACACGTGGACCCCACTTTTGTCCGAAATTACCGTTTTGCCCTTGTATCCAAATTGGACGAAAGGGATGTGCTTTTTAGCTATTTTGCTCATTCCGGAAACGTTGGTGATATTTATTTCAGCATCCGGAGACATTTGTTCTGTGGCCATAGCTTCTGGTCCTGTGTATTGGACATTTGGGCGCGTACATTTTGCAGCTTCTTGTCAGGCAAGTATACCTTGCCATTGTACTGTTATTTATATTCCATATGTTGCATGCATCTTTATTTTCTGTCCTTAGTTCATATATTTTAATTGTTATATAAAATGCTCGCGACGGTGACGTCGCGATAGGTTTTTATTTATGTATTGCATTGACCTTGTTCATGAGACTACCCCATTATCATGTAGCACCATTAGGTTTCATTTGACTGTGACACATATTTTTACACGAGTTGTGAGTCTCATATAGATCACGGACGCACGTATTGACTGATCATCGGTACGTGTGGGACGTGCGTTAGGAATAACTGATGTTAGAAACTTTGCATGCTAGTAGACTTGGCAGAAATTAGAGGTCCATGGACATAGCCTATTGTAGTACGGTGGTCCCATCCTTGTCCTTGTTTGGTTGCAGGATTGGGCTAGGGTACTAAGAATAGGCTATGGACCAAATCGTGTCATGGATGTGACATGCTTAGAGCATGGGGTGGGGAGAACAACAAGTACCGCATTTAAGCTCCTTTGCACTTTCTCATGTACGCCCGGATTCTCCGCTGGAGATACGGGTCATGATAACCACTATATATTATGTACTATCAGGCGGGCCACCGGCGTTCAAAAGACGACGTGCCTTTTAGGCCCCTGGATCTTCAAAAGAGAACCATGCCAAATCCCAGTTTTCAGCCAGATAGCTCACTTGTGGGGAAAGTTGTTCTTAAACTGCATTCACTTTAGACGGTTAGGCGACCCCTTTGGATATTTATTTTAGTACTTTATTGGCATGTGTTTAAGTATAGTTGTTATGTCCCTCTGAGGACCTGGTCCGCTGCCAGGTGTACCTGTTCTTGAGTATTGCAGGAGCACAGATTTGGAAGGATATAGATGCTTCGTGGATGTCTTCTCTTCGAGCCGTGATTGGCAGCTGGTACTCATATTGTTTGAGTGAGTTATACTTATATTGTATTTACTTTTCCCATTCGAGTTGGTAGTGGATTTGTTTCCATCCAACTATCATCCTTAGATACTTCTTATTGAGATCTAGTTTCATAGATACTGGTTATTTATTTCTATATGATTTTGGTGGATGAGATTTAGATTTTACCCTGTGACTTGTATTACATTTTTACCACTTGTGGATTTGATATTCATAATACAGCGTACGTATGGATTTGGTTTCCATACATTGGAGTTTCCATATCCATGCGGCTGGCATGCTTACGTGTCCTAGTCCTACGTATTTTTGGGACTGGGGCGTGACACAATAGCATATGCAAACACAAGTGTTGTGAGCGAGATTACATTTCGGGTGCACGAGCATATAGGTTATTCAGAAATGTTGCAGAGGATGTTTAAGTATTTCAGTTTATTGGATGCGATGCAATGACTCGCACGCGGATTGTCTCTAAGTGATGATGACTTATCTATATGAACATGAGTCGCTGGCATAGCTATAAAGCAACGTAGTCAATGAAGATGATGGAATGCAACGAGAATATATGATGCGCTGCAAACCATCCCGTCCATGCACAGGAAGACTACATGTGATATTCCATCCAGATCGGATCGGCCCCAGTGCCCTGGTGACCGTCCGTGGAACTATACCTTGTTTCCAAGTTGTCCGCGACATACAATTATTAGTATTCCAAATTCACGAGATGCACGAGATACACGAGTACACGAGATACTTGAATCTTGATTTTTGCTCTGAACGAGTATTGCTCCACGAGCTGTGTTACTTAATTTTCTTGACATGATTCTCGTTCAGTGAATAACTTGCCTTGATGCATTCCCCTGGTTCGGGGACTGCCTTGGCGACCTAACGGTCCCGGATACTTTCAGGTTCATACTTGCACGAAATAACTATTAGATAGTATTCCGAGAAAAACTAGATGAATGTATGACATGCACAGTATTACACGGTCGAGGCATAGTTTATAGGACAAGCATTGAAACGAGGCAACGAATACAAATTAACATATAAGCAGGCAAGCATTGCATTCATATAGAACATAAGCATTTAATTTGGCACGGCCTAAGGGTAAACTGCGGAGTAAAATCGTACTGGACATACCGAGCGACATAGTCTAGGGTCGTGCAGTGTGGCTAATGCACTACAGAGTATACATATATCATTCTACTAGAGGCATAGTGGGGTCTAGTTGCACAAGGCAAAGGTAGCATGCGAGGGTCCATATATAAGCAAAATTTTATTTTTATGTTCTAACACAAGCAATACAAGTTGGGATTATTTTCTTAGCTAGGTGCGTTGTATTCTTATTAGCATGCAGGGGGTGATTCACCTAGCGACTAGTATATATCGTCCATATTTTAAGTGTGCTGGCTAAGCAAAGACAAGTTCATCGTAGCCACCCACATTAGCGATGATTCGCCTCGGTCGAGCGATACTCCGAGCGAGCCTCTGAAAGCCTAAGCTGGAACTCCTGAAGGACCAAGTCTAGAAATCATTTTGCCTCAAACGAGCATTCTCGCTGAGCAAAGCGGGTTGGGTCGTCGCACTTTTGTCGTTTGAATTGGAAGTCCGCTTGAGCGGAACGGGTCATTACATTATACACCACTCAAAAAAAGTATCGTCCTCGAGACTTCCTGAGCGTAAGCCGTTTTATCGCATTATCGAATCTATCCCAAGCGTAGAAATCAGTACCACTAGATCCGTTCGAACACAATCTCCTACTCGTTCCTTATACCGTGTCGCATGTAGGTTGGGTCGGTCTTATTTCTTCTTAGCGCGGAACACGTTGCTTAACGCGGGGTATGTTTCAATCCATCGTGAACAATGGTCTAAGGCTGAGGCAAACTTATACAAGTCGTTATACTTGTCCATACGGATATTCGCTTGCACTAGCATTCGAGATCAGCATATCGTGAGTCTGGATCATGCACATATTCAAAGTGTCCTTCAAACATATGCATGTCAACCAACTTAGCGATAGCGAAGTCTTAGCACTCGAGTTTTACATATCATTGAGTCTTGGATCGTGCACACAATTAAGGCATCCCTCAAACATATGCATTCAACCAAACGTAGAGATAGTGAAATCGGACAAGCTACTTGTGAAAATCTCAAGGGTTCTCTTTTTTTATGAATCACAAAGATACTTCCGACAGGGTCAATCAATTTCAAGTCATTTTCTTCCAACTCAATTCAAGATTTGCACTATCGTTAAGCATGATCTATCCGAGTTAACCGACTAACATTCATTTGTTCGGGTTAAACATAGCACACGTTACCGTTCCAAGCCTAACACTAAGTCTTGCTGTCCCAGTTCTATGGCTTTGTTCAGGCAATGTTATAAAGTCGGTTATTCAGGTTCTTTTACTCGGCTCAGGGTCGTCTGCCTAGTTGTTAGGTCATCTCACAAGGTCATAGGTACAAGTTCAAGCACACGATTCATCGTGCAATTTCGTCGCACGTTGCTCGCCCCAATTCCTAGGATCAAAATATTGTTCATTTGCACGGGGTATTCTACCTAAGCTCGTTTCACTCAGATTTCTAAACATCGAGCACAGATCATCCTACTCTCAATAATACGTTCGTTTGTACAGGGGTCCAGTCCGTTCAGTTAAATCCACGATATATCCAAATTGCAGGACAAGCCTAGTGATTTGCATAGTCTATCTCTCTCAACATGCTTTGATAGAATCCCTATCCATTCTAAGTCTAGACCACCATGCCAAAATTTAATTCTATACCTTTATTTATAACTCCAAGTCGTCCAACAAGATTTATGTATCCGTTCACGAAACCATCAAGCATTATTTACTCTAGATTCTAGGCTAACTTATCATCGAAACACTTTTGATTCACTTGCATTCACAAATTCATCTTATCGTGTCGAACCAAAAGTCAAGATGATCCATCAGTTGTCATGTTCCAGTCTTCCGCAAGTTCGATCACTCTCGTTGGACGTGAGATCACCACGCCAACGCTCCCGCTGGATAATCGTCCTAATCCGGACATGACGTATGTACGAGCATAGAGTTACGCTCGTACAAGACAAGAATGTTGAACAATATGGTTATCTTCGGCACGATCGAGACACCTTATATTTAACTTTGCTCCATCCAAGTTATATTTATATATAATCCATCAAGTCAAGTTTGTTCATGCAATGAATATAATCGTCTATCAAAATCATCCAACTCTAATGTTACCGTTTGGTAGATCCATTGTGTCACGCCCCAGTCCCAAAAAGTACACGGGACCAGGCCACGTGGCAATAGCGAGCTGTCACGCCTCCGAGGATATCCCAATTGTAACCTACGTATCCTGAAATTCTAGCCTAAATGTTATTTTTAGGTTAATTTGGGGCTAGTGGATTTTTTTTCATAATTTTTAGTTAATTAAAAACTAGTAACCCTAATTTTTTAGGACTTTCAAGAATTTATTTTAGGTTCAAACTTAACTAAAAATATCCCAAAATTTTATTTTAGGTTCTAAATAGTCAAATATATTTTCTAGAATTTTCTGGAAATTTTCTGAATATTTTTAGTATTTATTGGGAGTTATTTAGACTAATAACTAATTTTTTAGGACTTCTAGAATTTATTGTGCAAGCGCAGGTATATATAATGGACAAACATAATTTTTTTAGTGTTTATAATATTATTATATATTTTCTAGAATTATTTCAGAATTGTTGGAATATATTTAATATTTATTTTTATTTAAATATTTAAAACTAATTTTTAGAGCTTCTCCTAATTATAGTAGGAAACCTATGAATATAAAATTATCCCAAGTATTTTTTTAGGGTTTTTAGGTTCAAAATATATTTTTTGTAATTTTTCCATATTTTTGTGATTATTTTTAATATTTATTTTGAGTTATTTAGATTTAAAATGACTTAAATAATATTTTGATAAAGGCAAATCAAAAACAAATAATATAAATAAAATCATCCAATCAGATTCTGACATGTGTCAGCCTATAAATATTCATTCAGCCGCATGTACATCTATATATATATATATATATATATATATAATATAATATAATATAATATAATAACCCTAATTATCCCATTATTTTAGAGAGAGAGAGATTTGGGAGAATTGTCGTCTAGGGTTCCTTCATCTTCCAGAAGTCATTGCGCATAGCTCCGGACTCCAAACGAGGCCCAATTTCTTGCGTTAGAACGATATTGAGGTTAGCTTTCTGATTATATAAATTGTTTTACGAAATTATGAGTATTAAATTCTGAAAAATTCGTAGAACACAGCATGTCCAAAAATAGACGTATTTTGATGTTTTCGCGATTTCGGGAGAACCAGAAATCAGAATCATGAACCGTTTAAAGTTTAGGAAAGATAATGTCGAGATCATTGACATATTTGTTTTACAGAATTTAATTCGAAATATTTATATATTGCTAATTCTGTAGAACTTCTAGGTTAGAATTTAACCATCGGTGCACGATACGAAATTTGTATGTGGCATAATTCCCAAACGAATTTGAATTCGGACGAGCCGTAAATTCCAACATCTTTTTGATGCTGAAATCTACAGGAAATCATACATAAAAGTTGAGTTTGTTTTGGTTGACTTTTTGGTCAACAGATCGCCTCGATTTGCGTGTCATGAGTCTCGAGTTGATAAAATTCAGTTCCTTTGGACAAAATTTAGGAATTAACCTAAAAACAGAATAATAAGATTAAAATAGAATTTTAGAGTAATTATTCCAGAATTAAATAAATTAAAATAAATTATCTTTTGACATGGTAAATTTGTAATACATAGGCTATTTGGACTGTGAATTGGATTCTGATTCATACCAGCTAAGGACCCCATGTCACGACCCGCACCCGGATATTCGGGCGCGAGTACGTGGGTACGTCCAGCCTACGCCGCAGTGTCGGCGGTAGTACGATGTCTAGGTCATATTCACAGTTAAAATAAATCTAGCTCATTCACAAATTATAACTAGGCAAGGATAATAACAGGAAAAGGAATGCTAAGATTTCAAATAAATAAATGTGACAAATAGATCCATAGTTTATTACAGAACTAGAAGTTAAATCGAGGACAAACCCGATTACTAAGCTGAAAGGAAAAAAAAACTATCTGCTAACTACTCCTCAGAAGTGGTCTCCTGGGTGGGAACCAGCTCCTCAAAAGTATCATCTGTTCCCTCATAGGGGCCATAATAGGTGGGGGCATAAACCTCATCATCTCCTAAATCAACGGATCCAGTCAGGAAAAGAGCAAAGTACACAATGCACAACAAAGATTAAACTAAATATTTATGACAAGTAGAAAAGAACTGACAAGTATCATGTTGAGGATATGCATAAATAAGAAGTAACAATAACTAAGGGTTAATTGCTGTAAATCAGGAATATGAGTAAACATGAAATATAATGAGACAGAAAAATGGAACTACAACAAGATAACAGGAACTACAACACGACAAGAAACCATGTGTGTGTAAGTGAGTATTTAGAATACATAGTTGGCATATAGGGGGTTATAAGGCTAATCCGGCCGTCATAGACGGCTATTAGACAGGAATAATCGAGATCCGGCTGATGGTACAGTCGTGTACCAACAGCTATTAGTCAGGATAGGGGGAAGGGTAAACTACATGCCTCCTAGTATTCTCCCACCCGACACTAAAAGCAAGACATAAAAATCCAAAGTTCTAACACTACGTGTAATCATCCAATTGTACTAGTAGAGCAGGGAACTAATTATCACAATATAAAGATTAAACTTGAAGTGCAGGTACTTGCCTGATGTTTGGATCCCAACTAGAGTTCTATCGTCGGGAAATTTTCCAGAAATGTGTCCAGATGCTGAAATAAACATTACCATCATGCTTAGGAGATATCAAATAGCTAGAAACGCCTGTCCTTGAGTCCAATTTGGAGACAAGGGCAAAACTGGCAATTTCGGGTCGTTGCTTTTCCTGTTTTTGGATCGCGGTGTGCGATCACCACAGGACGCGATGCCCCGAGCGGTTTGTCCGGGCACCGAGAGGGTCATACAGGCTTCGCAACGCAATTTACGGAATTGGAAACGGGGCAGCGAGGAGAAAGTTACACGTACCTGAACAGGGCTCGAGAAACCGGGCTTTCTCGTGTCCGTGTCGTGTCCGACACGTGTCGACACAAGGAAGAATTAGGGCTAGGGTTAGGGTCTGTTTGGTCGGAGGTGGCGGCCCGACCGGAGCTGAGGCGGAGGGAGGCCGAGGGCGGCTCGCCGGGGGAGCTGGGGCGTTGGCTGGTGGCGGCGGAGCCGACGGGGGTGGGCGGAGCCGACCGGGGCTGCGGCTCGGGGGTCTGGGGAGAAGAGGGAGGAGGAGAAGAAGGATGAGGGGGGGCCGGAGGCAGGTGTTGGAGGAGGAGAGGGCCGAGGAACTGGCGGCTCACGGCGGCGCGGCGAGGAGGGGAACGGCGGCGGCGGAGCTAGGGTTCAGGCGGGGGAGCTGGGGATGGCCGGAGGCGAGGGGGGTCTGGGGTTTAAATAGGAGGAGAGGGCGCGGGGGTCAGCCGGGTAGGCGGAGGGAGAGGGGGACGTGGCGCCGAAAATGGCGGATCGAGGGGGGTCGTGCCGCACGGGGCGCGGGGGCTGACGCGGGCTCCGGCGACGTGGCCGGAGCCGTCGTCGGGAAGAGCGGGGGACGGGGTCGTGGGGGAGAGGCGGTCGCCCGGGCGGGTCGCTAGCGGGTCGGGCGGCGGGTGGACCCGACCCGACCCGTTAGATCGATGGGCTGGGTCTGGGCCGAGGTGAGGGTTTGGGCCGGGTTAGGATTTAATAATTAAATAAAATAAATAGATAAATAAGTAAATAAATGAATAAGTAAATAATAATAGTTTTTAGGTATTTTAAAATAGGTCCGGGGCCCAATAAATTCCAGAAAAATTACCCTAAGTCCAGTTTTTCCATTTTACACCCAAAAATATTATTTCCATAATATTTTAATAGTAATTAACAGCAAATAAAAATCATTTAATTACCAACAGCCTAGGTTTTAATTACAGAAAATTCCCGAAAATTCCAAAAAATTGTGAAAAGTCCAAATTAATAATTCCTGAAAATCAGGGGGCTTACAATCTACCCAACTTATAAAATTTTGTCCTCGAAATTAAATATAGCATAATCTATTAATCCTTTATGTACATAAGGCAAGTCAATCGCAATCAAAATTCTAATCATATCCATTGCAATCACTTCAAGGTTAAAATGACCTCTGTTCCAATCAAAATTCCCACCTATGGTTATCTCTTCTCACTTTCTCAAATTATCCATATCCATATCCAAATTTAAATTAAATTCTTATAACATCTTCAAAATTTAAATAAGCATGTAAATTTCACCTCCCGATCTTTAACTATCATAATCTCCTCTAGAAGTAATCCGAGTCCAATTTCACTTATAAATTTTTGTATGCTTCGACTTTTAAAACTCCATTCACATCCTCAACGTTTCAAATAGGTAGTCCAACCATCAAATTTTAAATTCTTAATTCCAATCATCAAATTGAAGATAATTTAAATGCAATCCACCAATGTTCAAGTCTGAAATTCTATATTTTTATCCTCTAAATTCAATTGATGATTTTACCTTCATTATTCCAAATTTAAATCATGTACCTAAGGTATAAATATTGGGTCCTCAATGTCAAGAATTTTGAAGTTCATTAATCCTCATCATCTTAGTCATTCTTCTAAAATTCTCAAAATTGAATTGACTTGAATCTCCCCCAATCTAAGCTTTACTCGATCACAATCCAAAAGAAATTCCTCTCGAGTTGACAATGCACTGCTACCCAACTTAGAATTTACCCATTTATCACATAAGGCTATATACCTTAAAAAAATATTCCTTAATTTATTTACTCATGTCTTTCAATCCTCGAAACTTCAATGCCGATCATATTACATATGATATGTCCTTAATTACGGAAGAATAATCCTCAAATATGTGATCGGCCTATGGGTATATCTAGTACTGTCTATATATCAAACTTATACCAAGCACGCAGTTCCATCTTTCCGAAATAAGGGAAGACGAAGATCAATAATAAAGATTTCAAGGGTGAGGTGATAGAATAGAAGTATCGGGATCAAGGCGTTTAAAGAATTCAAATGGGAATTGTCAAGCAGTGGTGGATTGAAATCCTATTCTGGTAATTATTTGTTCGCATGCTCGTATTAGTACAGTTATGTAACTGATACAATATGCTCGGACATATCTAGAGGGCAAGTATATTCGTCTACTAATCACTACCTATCTCAATCCACGTAAAGTAGTTATACGAAGGGCGAACCAAGCGCACTATGGTTGATCAGACCGTAATACACTGATTCTGAAATATATTATTGTGGGCCTCCCCAATAATACATATGTCATGAACAAGCTCGATAAAGAGTAAGCTTGCAAAACTAGGCTATAGAATAGCAGCATAAGTCAAGTACAGCAAAAATAAGTACGCTAGATGATGATGAAAGGAGGTACAAATTATTCAAGTTCACAAAACAAACAAAATAAGCAACATTAATAAAAGACTCTACAATCTCTACAGTTATCAAATATAAAAGCATACCAGGTTATTAGCAAGTTCAAAATTACTAGGTTGGGGCTGAGGTCACGAACCAATAGGCACGAGCTAAAACAATACTAGAAACGGTATCTACAAATCACTTACGCGCATTAGCTACTCCAAGAGTCTGCGCGTTCTCCACGGTCATCACGTAAGCTTGTCCGCGTCCTTGAGGTGGTGCCCTCTGCTGCGCTGCTGGGGCCTGGCCTGAACTGGAACTTTTTGTGCAGTTGTGCGTCCTTGAGCAGCAGGACAGTCCTTCATTTGATGTGCTGCTGATCCACAATATAGACAGGCACCTAGCCTCTTTCTACAATCCTGCCAAGTGTGACCTTGTTTTTGACAATAGCCACAAGTGGGAGCTTGTTGGTTCTGTCCTTGAGTTGGATTCATCTGTGGTCGCTTTGCAGCTCTTTCCTATTGTGCTTGGTCTGGTGCTGACGCATACGGCCGCTTCTGGCTGGACTCGATCCTTGTGGTGCACTCCACAGGTCGTGCTGCAGAAAGAACGTCCTCGTCGAAGGTAATTGCATTTGAACTGCTTGGCTTTCGTGACTCCGAGCTAATTCTGTCGATGAAGTTCTTCGCTTGGTTTTGCTGAGCTTCTTGTTGAACCTTCTGATAGGCTTGCATCATCACGTAGAACATTTGGAACATTTGTTGTTCGTCCATAGGCTGTCCTAGTGGAAAGGAAGGTATCGGTAGAGTAGACTGCGTCGATGGTGGAACGTTATCTTGATGGATTCTCAAGGCAGGCTGACTTGCTTGACTGCACTGTGATGATTGGCCTTCACCAACTGGTGTCACATCGTCTTCGTGGGTACCCATAACGCCTTGTGGTATTTCTGCATGAGCCTCGTTGCTGGCTTGTGGGTCCATTTTCCTGCATCCAAAATAAACAATAAGAGGCGCAAAGGAATCAAGGCAGGACGCAAGTCAAGAAATTAATTCGAATTCGATATGGATATCAAGAACGTTTCAAGCAAGTGGATGTGATCCTAAAACTTATCCTATTCTTATTGCAGGCCTGTTCGGTCCCTAAGTTGAAACCGAATAATTTAGTCGTAGACCTGCATGGACCACCATAAAAACGTGTCATGACCCGCACCCGGATATTCGGGCGCGAGTACGTGGGTACGTCCAGCCTACGTCGCAGTGTCGGCGGTAGTACGTTGTCTAGGTCATATTCACAGTTAAAATAAATCTAGCTCATTCACAAATTATAACTAGGCAAGGATAATTACAGGAAAAGGAATGCTAAGATTTCAAATAAATAAATGTGACAAATAGATCCATAGTTTATTACAGAACCAGAAGTTAAATCGGGGACAAACCCGATTACTAAGCTGAAAGGAAAAAAAAACTATCTGCTAACTACTCCTCAGAAGTGGTCTCCTGGGTGGGAACCGGCTCCTCAAAAGTATTATCTGTTCCCTCATAGGGGCCATAATAGGTGGGGGCATAAACCTCATCATCTCCTAAATCAACGGATCCAGTCAGGAAAAGAGCAAAGTACACAATGCACAACAAAGATTAAACTAAATATTTATGACAAG
Source organism: Iris macrosiphon (assembly GCA_036927795.1). Taxonomy (NCBI): domain Eukaryota; kingdom Viridiplantae; phylum Streptophyta; class Magnoliopsida; order Asparagales; family Iridaceae; genus Iris; species Iris macrosiphon. The sequence continues at coordinate 573,904 of JAYESA010000024.1, read as the reverse complement.
TAGAAAAGAACTGACAAGTATCATGTTGAGGATATGCATAAATAAGAAGTAACAATAACTAAGGGTTAATTGCTGTAAATCAGGAATATGAGTAAACAGGAAATATAATGAGACAGGAAAATGGAACTACAACAAGATAACAGGAACTGCAACACGACAAGAAACCATGTGTGTGTAAGTGTGTATTTAGAATACATAGTTGGCATGTAGGGGTTATAAGGCTAATCCGGCCGTCATAGACGGCTATTAGACAGGAATAATCGAGATCTGACTAATGGTACAGTCGTGTACCAACAGCTATTAGTCAGGATAGGGGGAAGGGTAAACTACATGCCTCCTAGTATTCTCCCACCCGACACGAAAATCAAGACATGAAAATCCAAAGTTCTAACACTACGTGTAATCATCCAATGGTACTAGTAGAGCAGGGAACTAATTATCACAATATAAAGATTAAACTTGAAGTGCAGGTACTTGCCTGATGTTTGGATCCCAAATAGAGTTCTATCCTCGAGAAATTTTCCAGAAATGTGTCCAGATGCTGAAATAAACATTACCATCATGCTTAGGAGATATCAAATAGCTAGAAACGCCTGTCCTTGAGTCCAATTTGGAGACAAGGGCAAAACTGGCAATTTCGGGTCGTTGCTTTTCCTGTTTTTGGATCGCGGTGTGCGATCACCACAGGACGTGATGCCCCGAGCGGTTTATCCGGGCACCGAGAGGGTCATACAGGCTTCGCAACGCAATTTACGGAATTGGAAACGGGGGCAGCGAGGAGAAAGTTACACGTACCTGAACAGGGCTCGAGAAATCGGGCTTTCTCGTGTCCGTGTCGTGTCCGACACGTGTCGACACAGGGAAGAATTAGGGCTAGGGTTAGGGTCTGTTTGGTCGGAGGTGGCGGCCCGACCGGAGCTGAGGCGGAGGGAGGCCGAGGGCGGCTCGCCGGGGGAGCTGGGGCGTTGGCTGGTGGCGGCGGAGCCGACGGGGGTGGGCGGAGCCGACCGGGGCTGCGGCTCGGGGGTCTGGGGAGAAGAGGGAGGAGGAGAAGAAGGATGAGGGGGGGGCCGGAGGCGGGTGTTGGAGAAGGAGAGGGCCAAGGAACTGGCGGCTCACGGCGTCGCGGTGACGAGGGGAACGGCGGCGGCGGAGCTAGGGTTCAGGCGGGGGAGCTGGGGATGGCCGGAGACGAGGGGGGTCTGGGGTTTAAATAGGAGGAGAGGGCGCGGGGGTCAGCCGGGTAGGCGGAGGGAGAGGGGGACGTGGCGCCGGAAATGGCGGATCGAGGGGGGTCGTGCCGCGCGGGCGCGGGGGCTGACGCGGGCTCCGGCGACGTGGACGGAGCCGTCGCCGGGAAGAGCGGGGGACGGGGTCATGGGGGAGAGGCGGTCGCCCGGGCGGGTCGCTAGCGGGTTGGGCGGCGGGTGGACCCGACCCGACCCGTTTGATCGATGGGCTGGGTCTGGGCCGAGGTGAGGGTTTGGGCCGGGTTAGGATTTAATAATTAAATAAAATAAATAGATAAATAAGTAAATAAATGAATAAGTAAATAATAATAGTTTTTAGGTATTTTAAAATAGGTCCGGGGCCCAATAAATTCCAGAAAAATTACCCTAAGTCCAGTTTTTCCATTTTACACCCAAAAATATTATTTCCATAATATTTTAATAGTAATTAACAACAAATAAAAATCATTTAATTACCAAGAGCCTAGGTTTTAATTACAGAAAAATCCCGAAAATTCCAAAAAATTGTGAAAAGTCCAAATTAATAATTCCTGAAAATCAGGGGGCTTACACCCCAGGCGAGTACATTCGCTGATAATTTCTATTATTTAATAATTTCTATAATTCAAGTATTTAGAAATGTTATATCTGATTCTTGATACTGTGCTACATGAACTAGTATATAGATTGGATCTTTAGTCATGAGATGTTACATTGGTTATCGTATTGACATTGTACACGACATTGACATTAGATATTGATATTAGACATTGTACATGATATATTGGACATTGATCGTGTATCGTGATGTGTCATGATTGGATCCACAGTACTAGTTGGGGTGGGGAAATTGCTAGTGAGAGATGTGATCAAAATACCTATCGTACAAGTATAGACATTGAACGGTGTTAATCATACACCTCACGTATGATTAGCCAGGCCATGTAGTCATCGAACAAGTTTCCAAGCCAATCACATTTTGAAACTACGATTTCAAACACTTAGATAGTTACAGTTCTCTATTTTAGTTCATATACTACATCATCCGTATATGATATTGTACCTCGTTCTCTTCATTTCGTATATGCACTGATTGTACCATATTGTCTATATTGTATGTTCTCCTTATATTGTCATTACATTTATTTATTGCCTTCTCTCAGTATATAGCATCATCTATTTATTATTTTATAGTCCTTATCAATTAACTGGAACTGTTATTTGAGATGTACTTTGCTCCATCCTGACTGGAAATATTTTTCCAGACTGCACCTTAGAGGACTAGTGTCCGACATATTATGGACCACAGGGAGAGTAGCTGCAAACTTGGACTTGGTATCACAGGTATGATTCCCGGGAGGTCTAGTCGGGATCACTAGTTATTTAGTTAGTTTATTTTAGCAGTTTTTGGTACCGGATTTGTTTCCGGCATACTTTGAAACTTGGATATTATTGTTGAGTTAGATTATTTCTATTTTAGACTCGTGTTGCATTTTGATTTATTTATTTCTTCGATATCTTATCGTGCTCTAGTTTATGTGATTGAGTATATTCTGTATTATATGGTGATATCTGTGTATCCTTATGGAGTTGGATATTCATGTGAGATTGATTAGATAGATTATTGACATAGACAGCGTTCTACCGCCGATGCTGCGGCGTAGGCTGGACGTACCCACGCACTCGTGCCCCTATACCGGGTGCGGGTCGTGACACATTTTTAGTGGCGGCCCATGCAGGTTAGACTTCGCAATTAGAGCGATGTCGTGGTAGTATGACATCTTAGTTGTACTACTGCGTGCCTGCGATAGGATCTAGGATATAGCATACTAGGATGAGAGAAGATATTCAATCACAACTAGGAACACTTCCAATCTATTTATCTTTTTATCCTTATTCCTCATGAATATTGCTTCCTTTAGAATTTTTATTGTCCTTCCTTGATGATATAGTATCTATTGCCTTGATTGATTGCTTAGTACCGTAGTTTGTATTCGTGATTTTCTTGTTAGAATATAGTTAATAGTATACCCTGACAGAGACTGCAATACCATGACAAAAGTGACCATAACCATACATGTTTTTCTTAGATTGCATGTTGTACGATTGTAGGAAGAATTCTCTTAGACTTTGATTGTTGAGGGTTTGACTGTAGTAAAGATTAACGAAGAGGTTATGACTTGACAAAAAGAGACAATGTGCCTTAAATTTTGAGGATAAATATTAAAATTAAATAAAGAGTTGGGAATTTAATATGGCAGAATTGACGATTTTGTTAAATCATTGATTTTTATGAAGATTATGAAATGATTGAATTTATCAATGAATTTTGAGGAATTTAAGAAGGTTATCAATATATTTATTGGACTGCAAGTTATGAACTTATATTTTGAATATTGTATTGGAGGTTTCATAAGTATTACATCATTGAGTATTATGTGAAAAATCGAGGAATAAGAACACAAATGGATTAGTGTTGAATTCAAATTTTGGGATGAGGTTCAATTTTATAATATACATTGATTGGATTTAAATTAGAGGAGTAAGATCATTAATGGATTAGTGTTTGAATTCAATTTTTGTGATGCGATTTTTAAATTTTATAAATATGCATTGATTGAATTTTAATTAGAGGATTGAATATTAAATTCTTGTATTGTGTTATTAACTTAAAATTTTGGAAGAGATTATGATAAGAATGGAATTTGATTTTATATTTGAAGATTTTTATGGATATGATATTTATAGAATTTTGAGAAATATTGTGAAGTAACAATATGGATTAGTTCATGATTATATGATTTGATGAATTTAATTTTGATGGTAATAAATAAATAAATAAAACAATTGAGGATTTTAAATTTCGAGGACAAAATATTTTAAGGTGGGTAGACTTGTAAACTCCGTATCCTGAAATTCTAGCCTAAATATTATTTTTAGGTTAATTTGGGGCTAGTGGATTTTTTTTCATAATTTTTAGTTAATTAAAAACTAGTAAACCTAATTTTCTAGAACTTTCAAGAATTTATTTTAGGTTCAAACTTAACTAAAAATATCCCAAAATTTTATTTTAGGTTCTAAATAGTCAAATATATTTTCTAGAATTTTCTGAGAATTTTTTGAATATTTTTAGTATTTATTGGGAGTTATTTAGACTAATAACTAATTTTTTAGGACTTCTAGAATTTATTGTGCAATCCCAGGTATATAGAATGGACCCACATAAATGTTTTAGTGTTTATAATATTATTATATATTTTCTGGAATTATTTCAGAATTTTTGGAATATATTTAATATTTATTTTTATTTAAATATTTAAAACTAATTTTTAGAGCTTCTCCTAATTATAGTAGGAAACCTATGAAAATAAAATTTTCCCAAGTATTTTTTTAGAGTTTTTAGGGTCAAAATATATTTTTTGTAATTTTTCTAAATTTTTATGATTATTTTTAATATTTATTTTGAGTTATTTAGATTTAAAACGACTTAAATAATATTTTGATAAAAACAAATCAAAAATAAATAATATAAATAAAATCATCCAATCAGATTCTGACACGTGTCATCCTATAAATAATCATTCAGCCGCATGTACATCTATATATATATATAATATAATAACCCTAATTATCCCATTATTTTAGAGAGAGAGATATTTGGGAGAATTGTTATCTAGGGTTCCTTCATCTTCCAGAAGCCATTGCGCATAGCTCCGGACTCCAAACGAGGCCCAGTTTCTTGCGTTAGAACGATATTAAGGTTAGATTTCTGATTATATAAATTTTTTTATGAAATTATGAGTATTAAATTCTGGAAAATTCGTAGAGCACAGCATGTCCGAAAATAGACGTGTTTCGATGTTTTCGCGATTCCGGAAGAACCAGGAATCAGAATCATGAACCGTTTAAAGTTTCGGAAAGATAATATAGAGATAATTGACATATGTTTTTTCTAGAATTATTTCGAAATATTTATATACTGTTAATTCTGTAGAACTTCTAGGTTAGAATTTAACCATCGGTGCACGATACAAAATTTATATGTGCCATAATTCCCAAACGAATTTGAATTCGGACGAACCGTAAATTCCAACATATTTTTGATGCTGAAATCTACAAAAAATCATACATAAAAGTCGAGTTTGTGTCGGTTGACTTTTTGGTCAACAGATCGCCTCGATTTGCGTGCCATGAGTCTCGAGTTGATAAAATTCAGTTCCTTTGGACAAAATTTAGGAATTAACCTAAAAATCAGAATAATAAGATTAAAATAGGATTTTAGAGTAATTATTCCAGAATTAAATAAATTAAAATAAATTATCGTTTGACATGGTAAATTTGTAATACATAGGCTATTTGGACTGTGACTTGGATTCTGATTCATACCAGCTAAGGACACCAAGCGAGTACATTCTCTGATAATTTTATTTATTTGATAATTTCTATAATTCAAGTATTTAGAAATATTACATCTGATTCTTGACACTGTGCTACACGGACTAGTATATAGATTGGATCTTTAGTCATGAGATGTTACATTGGTTATCGTATTGACATTGTACACGACATTGACATTAGATATTGATATTAGACATTGTACATGATATATTGGACATTGATCGTGTATCGTGACGTGTCATGGTTGGATCCACAGTACTAGTTGGGGGTGGAAAAATTGCTAGTGAGAGATGTGATCAAAATACCTATCGTACAAGTGTAGACATTGAACAGTGTTAATCATACACCTCACGTATGATTAGCCAGGCCATGTAGTCATCGAACAAGTTCCCAAGCCGATCACATTTCGAAACTACGATTTCAAACACTTAGATAGTTACAGTTCTCTATTTTAGTTCATATACTACATCACCGGTATATGATATTGTACCTCGTTCTCTTTATTTCGTATATGCACTAACTGTACCATATTGTCTATATTGTCTGTTCTCCTTATATTGTCATTACATTTATTTATTGCCTTCTCTCAGTATATAGCATCATATATTTATTGTTTTATAGTCCTTATCAATTAACTGGAACTGTTATTTGAGATGTACTTTGCTCCATCCTGACTGAAAATATTTTTCCAGACTGCGTCTTAGAGGACTGGTGTCCGACATATTATGGACCACAGGGAGAGTGACTGCAAACTTGGACTTGGTAGCACAGGTGTGATTCCCGGGAGGTCTAGTCGGGATCACTAGTTATTTAGTTAGTTTCTTTTAGCAGTTTTTGGTACCGGATTTATTTCCGGCATACTTTGAAACTTTGATATTATTGTTGAGTTAGATTATTTCTATTTTAGACTCGTGTTGCATTTTGATTTATTTATTTCTTCGATATCTTATCGTGCTCTAGTTTATGTGAATGAGTATATTCTGTATTATATGGTGATATCTGTGTATCCTTATGGAGTTGGATATTCATGTGAGATTGATTAGATAGATTATTGACATAAATAGCATTCTACCGCCGATGTTACGGCGTAGGCTGGACGTACCCACGCACGCGTGCCCCTATATCGGGTGCGGGTCATGACACCAATTTAATGGATCAAACGAAGAGTGCTCCGCTGTCCTAAATAACTAACAAGTCCAATCTCAATCAACAACCGGTAAATCTAATCTCATCCACAAAATAATCAGAAAAAAAGTACTAAAATAAATACTGGAACATAAACACCAGTCTCAAATATTATAGTACAATCAAGAATGTCTGATGGGAACAAACCCACTACTATGATGAAATAAAGTACTAAAATGATAGATAAAAGAGTAATGACTAGGGCATCGGCTGACTAGATAAGATGCTCCAAATCCTAGGCAGAGGGCCTACCAACTAATCACGGAAACTCTGACGGTAGCACCTCTAGCTCCGCCGCGGTAGCGTACCTCGTCTTCTGTCCTCGGCCGTACATTGTAGGGTAATATGTCTCGTCCAAATCTGGAAAGGTACCAGGTCCTCAGAGGGACATAACAAGATACATAGAAGCATGTCATATATATAAATACTGAATAAATAAAGGGTGTGCTAACCATCTAAGTGCATGCAATGTGAGGACAACATTGGTACGTATGGGTAGGCATAGGCATATAACGTCCACACTCCGAAGAGAGTGGCATCTGCATATATAACTTCCATATCACTCCGAAGAACGTAGTATCTGAATAGTATATCGTCCATATCACTCCGAAGAACGTGGCATCAGAATAGTGGAAGTCAATGGGTCCGTGGCTCCTCCGGATACTACGGATTCCAATGTGTGTATCCCATACGCCTACTAGTTGTCCTCCCCGCCCCAATGTAGATACACAAGTCGAATACTCGACGTGCATACCACGTATCTATATGTTGAGTCACTACAAATAAAATAATCCTGAGTTACGTACTAACCGTGAGGCATGTCACACGCACCGATAGCTAGTCGAGTATGCGAACCCGCATCCCAATATGAATTTGTCACGGTGATACATGTAGGAGTGTCAGGTCTCGGAAAATACCAGAGTATCCTCCCAAGGGGTGAGTCTGCTAGCAACTAGGTCAAGTACACTAATCATCGACGCATCCGTCGACTACACCCGAGTAATCTCGGACGCGCACAGTCATATGAAATAATCAACAAGATATCATACAACATATGCATCATTTAATTTAAACAGTAAATATGGCAAGGTGTCTTGCCTGGGTCCTCAAGCTGTGAATGTCAATAGCCTGCTCCTGCAGTATCTTATGGCTGGTCAAGTGACCCTAAACATATAATATTATATAGAAATTCTAACATCAGACACTAAAGCAATTCATATACAAATTACGACGCTGCTCTTAGTACTGACGCAAGGGTCACGGCTGGTCGACTACAGTGTCGTGTGTGCACGTAGCTAAGATGCACACGTGTCCTGTCCTCACTTACCGTGTCTCTCGCGATAATAAATTACCAAGTTATGGGTTACGAAACTGTTTACGTTTAGTACAATTTATGTCCTTATTTCCCATGTTTGAGCATACATGTAGAGGTCCAGGTTTTTAGGTGAAATACCAGTCTTTATAACCGAGTTCTATCATTAAGGTAAATGCTGGTTATTAAATAAATATTAAATCTTGTTAACATCAACATTCATATCTATAGTTTTAACAAAAATTCAGGATTGTGTCCAAGACTACGACACTCGACACGACGATATGACGAATATATAAACACGATACGAGGAGGAAGGAAAAAAGGGCGAGTACCTAGTTGGCTGGACGAGGGTCTCCTCGCTGCCTGGTCATCCTCCGGCGAGTGGTGGGGCTCCGGCGTCGATCGGCGAGCAAGGCAGCAGCGGCTGTAACAGCAACTGCAGTAGTCGTACCAGCAGCTTGGCGGCTGGGGACGGTGGCCAGGGTCATGGGGAAGGCGGCGTTGGTCGGGGGAAGGCGGTGGTCAGGGTGGCACAGGGTGGTTGGCGGTGGTCAGGCGACTGGGGGGTAGTCGGGGTCGGGTTAGATGGAGTTGAGGTGAAGATGATTGATGGTGAAGAGGTTGGTGATGACGGAGGAGGTCCGGTGGGTGCAGGCGGACTGTGCGGTGGTCCGGCGCTGAGGAGGCAGTGCAGGCGGGTGAGGTGGCTGTGGAGTCGTCCGTCGGGGTAGGAGGATGGGGTGCTCAGGTGAGATGAGGGAGTCGGCTAGGGTTTGTAGGTTTTAGGGTTTCCATAGGGAAGAAGGTATATTTATATAGGTGATGGAAATTATGGGCTGACCTTGAGACTTGGGCCGGCCAGGGCTCAATGGGGTGGACTGGTCCACATGAGAGGGTGCACGTGGGCTTGGTTAGGTCCTGCTTAGGGTAAAATTGGCCTCAAATTTAATTAAATTAATAAATATAATGTACAAGGCGTTCTTTTAACGAATATTGCGTAGCTAAGATGAGACACAATAACGAGTATCTAAAAGTTACACAATGGTCAGATGGGTAGTCTGGCATGTCTAGGAGATGTTTGTGACATTGGGTTGAAGGTAACTGCTAGCGTGGCGCTCCAAACATTGAAGCAACGGTAAGGTGTATTAAGACATATAATTGTTGCACATTAATTCTAATTGTATCCAAATTAATCCTAGTTTCTCGAATTAAATTAAATAAATCCTAAATTGGTCGAGGGGGCTTACAATCTACCCTCCTTAGAGCATTTCGTCCTCGAAATTAAAACATACGTAGACAAGACCTGACTGAAATAAAAATAGACCACTATATACCTATGCTTCGAAGAGATGGGGGTAATGCTGTCGAATATCCCCCTCACGTTCCCAGGTCGACTCGCCTGGTGCATGATGCCTCCATGCGACACGAACTAGGGGGATAGTCTGGCCTCGCAATACCTTCTCACTTCTGTCCAGAATCTCAACAGACTCCTCTTGGTATGATAAGCTCGGGCCGACTGTGATCTCTGAATGGTCAAGCACATGACTCAGATCTGGTATGTACCTCCTTAGCTGAGATACGTGGAAGACGTCGTGGACTCCTTCTAAAGTTTGCGGCAAGGCTAACCTGTAAGCAACCTCTCCGATGCGTTCTAACACATCGAATGGTCTGATGTACCTCGGACTCAGCTTTTTTCTGCCTCTAAATCTGATAGTCCCTCGAGTAGGTGAGATCTTTAGAAATACGTGATCTCCAACCTGGAACTCTAGGGGTCGTCGATACGCATTCGCCCAATGCTTCTGCATGTCCTGTGCTGCTCGTAGGTGCCCTTGGATCTTCTTTACCTTCTCCACTGTACGAACAACCAATTCTGGCCCAAGAATCTGTCTCTCGCCTATATCGCTCCAACATACTAGAGAACGACACTTTTTTTCGTACAACGCTTCATAGGGAGCCATCTGAATGCTCGCTTGATAGTTATTGTTGTAGAAAAATTCGACCAAATATAAATGGTCCTCCCAAGATCCCCCGAAATCGAGCATGCATGCTCTTAACATCTCTTCCAATGTCTGAATGGTGCGCTCCGATTGACCATCTGTCTACGGGTGATACGATGTGCTGAACTTTAGGTGGGTACCTAGACTCTCTTGCATACTCCGCCAAAAGTAAGATGTAAACTTCGTATCCCTGTCAGACACTATGCTAACTGGCACTCCATGCAGTCGCACAATCTCCCTCATGTACATATCTGCTAATACCTCCGTAGATTGCCCAACTTTGAAGGGTAAAAAGTGAGCGGACTTGGTGAGTCTATCCACGATTACCCAAACTGCATTGCGACCACTAGGACTCCTCGGAAAGCCCGTAACAAAGTCCATAGTGATATGCTCCCATTTCTACTCCGGTATCGGGAGCGGTTGAATTTTTTCTACAGACCTCTGATGCTCAGCCTTGACTTGCTGACACACCAGGCACTTCGCCACAAAGCTGGCTATCTCTCTCTTCATTCCATGCCACCAGTAGTACTACCTCAAGTCCCTGTACATCTTCGTGCCTCCTGGATGAATAGAGTATGTTGAACTGTGTGCCTCTGATATCAACTCCTGACGAAGTTCCCCATTTGGAACATAGAGACAATCTTCACATCTCAAAGTCCCGTCTTCATGTATACGCAATCCTGTCTGTATTCCAGCCTCTGTCCTCTGTCGAAGCCTCTAAAATCTGGCATCTGTTGGCAAAGCAGCCTTGATCCTCTCCACTAATGTCGATTGCAACTGGAAACTCGACAATTGTCCGTCTACTCCGGACATAACGACCTCTATACCCATCTGCTCTAGATCCCTCAACAAGTGTTGCTGGGTAGTCAAGAAGAATGACATGGGTCTTCTGTTTAACGCATCAGCTACTACGTTGGCCTTTCCCGGGTGGTACTGTAGCTCAATCTCAAAGTCTGTCATCACCTCGAGCCAACATCTCTGTCTCTGGTTTAAGTCCTTCTGGGTGTAGACATACTTTAGGCTCTTATGGTCAGTGAATATCTCCACTCTTTCTCCATATAGGTAGTGCCTCCAAAGCTTCAAAGCAAAGATCACTGCGGCAAGCTCCAAGTCGTGAGTGGGATAGTTCTTCTCATGGGTCCTCAACTATCTAGAGACATAGGCCACAACATTTCTATGCTGCATCAAGGCACATCCTAATCCTTTCCCGGATCCATCGCTATAGATCACGAATCCTCCGGGTCCAGAAGGTATTGTCAAGATAGGCGCTGTAGTCAGACGCTTTTTCAGCTCATCGAATGCCTTCTGACACTCCTCTATCCAAGTGAACTCCTGCTCCTTATGGGTCAAGCGGGTCATCAGCTCTACAATCTTCGCGAAGTTCTCTACGAACCTCCGGTAATATCAGGCAAGTCCTAGAAAACTTCTCACCTCCGAGACATTGGTAGGGGTTGGCCATGTCTCTACTGATGAAATCTTCGCTGGATCTACTGAAATACCATCTCCTGAGATGATGTGTCCAAGGAAAGCGACACGATCTAGGAGAAACTCACACTTGCTCAGCTTGACATAAAGCCTCTATATCCTCAGCGTCTCTAACACTAGTCTCAAGTCCTTCTCGTGCTCCTCGTGGCTCTTCGAATACACCAAGATATCATCGATGAAGACTACCACGGTATTGGTGGAAGTCTCTGTTCATCAAGTTCATAAATACAGCAGGTGCATTCGTCAATCCAAAAGGCATCACTAAGAACTCGTAGTGACCATAACGAGTCCTGAATGCTGTCTTTTGAATGTCTTCTCTTCGCACCTTTACTTGGTGATAACCCGATCTCAAGTCGATCTTTGTGAACATCACTGCTCCTGTTATCTGGTCGAACAAATCATCAATTCGCGGCAGGGGGTACTTGTTCTTGATAGTCAAAGCATTAAGGGCTCTGTAATCAATGCACATGCGTACTGTTCCATCCTTCTTAGGTACAAACAACACTGGTGCTCCCTAGGATGATTTACTAGAACAGATAAATCCTTTGCTCTGTAACTCCTCTAATTGTAGCTTCAGCTCATCTAGCTCCTTCTTGGCCAATCGGTATACATTAGAAGATACCGGTGCAGCTCCGGGTACTAGCTCAATAGTGAACTCTACGTCTCTATCTGGTGGTAAGCCTGACAATTCTTCAGGGAAAATATCCTCAAATTCTACAACTATTGGTGGGGGTACCATCTCTATAGCCATGTAAGCTCCAGCTACCTGGCCTACTCCTTGCTCAACGGTCCCTCGCATGTACTCGAACTCCGGCTGATCTGGCGGTCTAAAAGTGACGCTACCCTTTCGACAGTCCAGTACGGCATTATACTGGCTTAACCAGTCCATGCCTAGCACAATATCAAAGTATGGCATGGGTAATACCAAGAATCGCGCCCTCATCTCTCTACCACATACGACTACCGAACACGTTCGTATAGTGCTGGTAACCGGCACGATACCTCCTCCGGTAAGAATCTTCCAACTCTTAGGTAAGGAAGAAGTAGATACTCTATGCATTGCTACAAATCTACTAGATATAAACGATAATGTAGCTCCAGAATCAAAAAATCCGGTTGCAGGTAATGATGCAACTAAAATGGTACCTGTGATAGCTTCCTCTTCTGTTTCTTCCTCAGTGGCTGCTAATGCAAAGGCCTGTCCTTGCCTCTGCCCTCCAGTCTGCTATCAGGCTCGATCAAAATGTGCTTGCTGGGGGCCAAGGGTGGTCCCCTCTGAAATCCTCCGGGTGCTGGTGGTCGCTGGCCTCCTAGTGCTGGTAGTATCCTCGGAACTGGTGCTGTTGGCCTCTGTCCCGCCTGGGGTGCTGCTTCTCTGCGCTGTGGGTAGTCTCAGGCTTGGTGCTGGTTCGTTCCATAAATCATGCATGTCCCCAGTCTCTTCCGACAGTCCTTCTCGAAATATTCTCTCTTTCTATAGTGGTAGCAAGTCGGAAGCTCTCTTTGTTGGTATGGTGCTGCCCTCTGCTGTGTTTGTGCTCCGAGACGACGGATCGGTCCTCCTGGTCCGGGCTGGGCTCTGGCTGGTATGGTCGTGCTGGAACGTCTTGCTCCTCTGCCGATGGCCTCATGGATCTTCGCCTCCACAAGTACCTCCTCATAAGAAATCCTCGCCTGTGTGGTGGTATACCTTTGTAGTTCGAAGGTGAGGCCGTGATAGAATCTCTAGGCTTTCTCTAGATCGTTGGGTATCAAAACGGTACCAAATCTGCTAAGACGGCTGAACTTCGCATCGTATTCGTCTACTGTCATATTCTCTTATTCTAGATGTAGGAACTAGGAGTACAGGACATTTCTGACTGTAGCCGGAAAATACTTCGCGTTGAAGTACTCTAAGAATTGTTCCCAAGTATGGTTCTTGCCTACACTGCGCTCAATAGAATCCCACCAGTGATGGGCGTTGCCTTTTAGTTGGGCCCTCACGGCGGTCATCCAAAGGTCTGGATGCAGTTGTAAAGCCTCTAGTAGCATCTCCGTGTTGGCGACCCAATCGGAGATCTCCTCTGCAGTCTCATTTCCTAAGAAAGTATCTGGTCCCATCTGTCGGAACCATCGGACAGTGCCACCTATCTGGGCTGCTGGAGGTGCTGGTACTGGTGATGTGACAGGTGTCCTCTCTAGTACTTCCATCAAACTCTGTCTCAACGTCTCGGTTTGATGCCACTGTGCTTGCATCATAGTTTGGAAGAACTGAAACATCTGTGGCTGTCCATCTGATTGTGGCATCTGAGGGGGATAAGGTGGAGGTGGTGGTAATGGAACCTCTGGTTGTGCAGTAGGTGTCTCCTCAGATGTTGGCATCTCGGTCTGCGGCATCGGTGTAGCCCCTGAAGTTTGGCCCTCAAAATGCTGCATGGGGATAGTCTGGGAAGTCTGTCCCTCGTGCTTCTGTGTAGGATCGCCCTGAGAAGTCTCGTGCCAATGTATCAGCGGGGCCTGTAGCGGCAGTTGCCCTCCAGATAGTCCCTGGGGTACCTCCTCTCTTTGGGTGGTGTCGGTTGGCACCACAGCACTGGGTGCACCTCGTCCACTGTGCAAGTTCATCTTGCTGCAAGAGATAGAACTTTATTAAAAGAGTACGGAATCAAACAAACAGGATGCAGATATTTAAAAGTAATACGAAGAAAGTTCAAAGACGCAATCAAAGTGGATGAGACCTAGTAATTTCTATCCTATTGTAGGCTCGTTGGGCATGTTACCATACCACAAGCAAAAATATGACCTGTATGGGCCACCACTAAAACCATGTCACGCCCCAGTCCCAAAAAGTACACGGGACCAGGCCATGTGGCAATAGCCAGTTGTCACGTCTCCGAGGATATCCCAATTTAATGGATCCAACGAAGAGTGTTACGCTGTCCTAAATAACTAACAAGTCCAATCTCAATCAACAACCGATAAATCTAATCTCATCCACAAAATAATCAGAAAGAAAGTGCTAAAATAAATACTGGAACATAAACACCAGTCTCAAATATCATAGTACAACCAAGAATGTCTGATGGGAACAAACCCACTACTATGACGAAATAAAGTACTGAAATGATAGATAAAAGAGTAATGACTAGGGCATCGGCTGACTAGATAATGATGCTCCCAATCCTAGGCAGAGGGCCTACCAACTGATCACAAAAACTCTAACGATAGCACCTCTAGCTCCTCCGCGGTAGCATACCTCGTCTCCTGTCCTGGGCCATACACTGTAGGGTAATATGCCTCGTCCAAATCTGGAAAGGTACCAGGTCCTCAGAGGGACGTAACAAGATACATAGAACCATGCCATATATATAAATACTGAATAAATAAAGGGTGTGCTAACCATCTAAGTGCATGCAATGTGAGGACAATATTGGTACGTATGGGTAGGCATAGGCATATAACGTCCACACTCCGAATAGAGTGTCATCTGCATATATAACGTCCATATCGCTCCGAAGAACGTAGCATCTGAATAGTATATCATCCATATCGCTCCGAAGAACGTGGCATCTGAATAGTGGAAGTCAATGGGTCCGTGGCTCCTCCGAATACTACGGATTCCAATGTGTGTATCCCATACGCCTACTAGTTGTCCTCCCCGCCCCAATATAGATACACAAGTCGAATACTCGACGTGCATACCACGTATCTATATGTCGAGTCACTACAAATAAAATAATCCTGAGTTACGTACTAACCGTGAGGCATGTCACACGCACCGATAGCTAGTCGAGTACGCGAACCCGCATCCCAATATAAATTTGTCACAGTGATACGTGTAGGAGTGTCAGGTCTCGAAAAATACCAGAGTATCCTCCCAAGGGGTGAGTCTGCTAGCAACTAGGTCAAGTACACTAATCATCGACGCATCCGTCGACTACACCCGAGTAATCTCGGACGTGCACAGTCATATAAAATAATCAACAAGATATCATACAACATATGCATCATTTAATTTAAACAGTAAATATGGCAAGGTATCTTGCCTGGGTCCTCAAGCTGTGAATGCCAATAGCCTGCTCCTGCAGTATCTTATGGCTGGTCAAGTGACCCTAAACATATAATATTATATAGAAATTCTAACATCAGACACTAAAGCAATTCATACACAAATTACGACGCTGCTCTTAGTACTGACGCAAGGGTCACGGCTGGTCGACTACAGTGTCGTGTGTGCACGTAGCATCGGCCGGCGAGCAAGGCAGCAGCGGCAGTGGCTGTAACAGCAACTGCAGTAGTCGTAGCAGCAGCTTGGCGGCTGGGGACGGTGGCCAGGATCGTGGGGAAGGCGGCGCTGGTCGGGGGAAGCCGGTGGTCAGGGTGGCACAGGGTGGTTGGCGGTGGTCAGGCGACTGGGGGGTAGTCGGGGTCAAGTTAGATGGATTTGAGGTGAAGATGGTTGATGGTGAAGGGGTTGGTGATGACGGAGGAGGTCCGGCGGGTGCAGGCAGACTGTGCAGTGGTCCGACGCTGAGGAGGCAGTACAGGCGGGTGAGGTGGCTGTGGAGTCGTCCGTCGGGGTAGGGGGATGGGGTGCTCGGGTGAGATGAGGGAGTCGGCTAGGGTTTGTAGGTTTTAGGGTTTCCATAGGGAAGAAGGTATATTTATATAGGTGATGGAAATTGTGGGCTGCCCTTGAGACTTGGGCCGGCCAGGGCTCAATGAGGTGGGGCTGGTCCACATGAGAGGGTGCACGTGGGCTTGGTTAGGTCCTGCTTAGGGTTAAATTGGCCTCAAATTTAATTAAATTAATAAATATAATGCGCAAGGCGTTCTCTTAACGAATATTGCGTAGCTAAGATAAGACGCAATAACGAGTATCTAAAAGTTATACAATGGTCAGATGGGTAGTCTGGCATGTCTAGGAGATGTTTGTGACATTGGATTGAAGGTAACTGCTAGCGTGGCGTTCCAAACATCGAAGCAACGGTAAGGTATATTAAGACATATAATTGTTGAACATTAATTCTAATTGTATCCAAATTAATCCTAGTTTCTCGAATTAAATTAAATAAATCCTAAATTGGTCGAGGGGGTTTACACATTGTCTACTTCTAGCATTCCTCAAACAATATTCAAGCCAAAGTCTATCCATTTTTGATACGTTCTATTCATCGAGTTCGTCTGGAATAATCACCGAACATGTTCCCGTGAGTTCGATCATCCCCGTCGTACGTGAAATTACCACGCCGGCGCTCCCGCAGGATAATCGTTCTCATTGGGACTAATTTTGAGTGTTATCTTTCCAAACTTGATTTCAAGATCGTTCTTTCAAACTCCAAGTTAAATCCGTTATCGCTTATCTCTTTCATCGAACCACAATATTCATTCTCGGGCTAATTTCTATTCGAGCGATATTGTATTCAAGTTCAGCCTGTTTGTTTTAATCCAAAATCGCTTGCATAATTTTTTCAAGTTTCCAACAAGTTCCCTTAACCAAGATATCGATTTCCATTTCCATGAATCCCTAATCGATATAAGCCTTATCATTTATTAAAGACATTCTCCAATCGTTTAATCCGACTATCGCACGAGACCTATGAGTACATTTGGACATTTCTAAATGATCCATATACCACTCGGAATTGAGTCACCCAATTAAATCCTCAATCACGTTCGCATCAATCGCTAGCATATTCACCAAGTTTTTCTTATAATTCATGTACGATACTTAGGTATCGTCTGATAAATCTTAGTCTTGTATATATCCCGTTGATAGTCATCCAAGTAAACCATATCTGATTTTTATCTTTCGACACGAAGTATCGTTCGAGCTATTTCCCAAAATCCAAGCACGATTCTCTATATTCGCCTAAGCGATAATCTAATAATGTCTCTATCGGTTGTCATTCTAAGTCTGACTTGCATTTTATCTGAACGATATCCTAATTCGTTTGCAACTTAGCTTGCACCAAAGGGTCTTGGCGCGCGATACTCAACACAACTTAGCCGAAAGGTTGTGTGCATAGCTAACCGTTCGGACGATATTCTATTCCGCACACTAACCAGTTGGGTAATCACGTATAAGTATTTGGGTTCGCACATAACTTGCAAATTCTAGCACGAGTTTAATCCCACAAGTCTAGCACAGGTCGGCACAAAGGCCTTCGCATCACAATTTTTGTATAAGCAATCATATCATTTACATGCACTTTTTGAAAGTATTTAGACTTATTGTTTGGAATACCCCGATGGGACATTGAGAGAGAGCGTATGCACATAACCCACGAACGAGCTTTCAAAACTGAGAAAATTGAAATAAAGTCCAAAGGCGTAAAGCCAAGATCTGATACCAACATGTCATATCCCGATCTCCTGCAGGCTAATCGGCCGTCCCCGCTAGGCTCGAATCACAGCGCCAGCGCTCCCGCGGGATGATCGCTTGACCCATCTGGGCGTGATGCCGCACGAGCGTAAGCCACGCCCGTGCAAGACCGTGGTCCATGCAAGCGGTAAGAGGTCTAAGCCACATAGTCGCACAGATTGTCCGAGTGTAGCAGAATAATAAACATATAGGCGATTGGTAACAAGCTCACAGAGTCGTCAATAGCGGAAGCATTGAATAACACAAGTATAGAAGTTAAGCAAACTCTTTATTGATATTGAACAAGTGTTACAGGCGGCGCTTGGCCGAGATTATAAATCGCTCAAGCCTCTCTCTTTCTGAAACAGTAAAAGCGTGCCAAGTGGCTACATTTGTGGAATGATTCATAGGCGATGTTCAAACATTAAATCTTATATATGTACTTCAGTTCCGGACGCAATGCTCCAAGGCTTCAGAGTGAACTCCACGCCTTAGCACGCACGAAGGAGGCATCCGCACCGAACGAGATTCTTCCGCACCCTGCAAGCAATCTGGTGGGTTATCAGTACATGAATGCACTGGTGGGGAGGCTACTCACCCGTTCGATAAATCCAAACACGTTATATAGGTTCTGTGCACCATCTACTAAGTTATATTTCTAGTCTTGCCTTAGGATCAGTTTTATGGCAATGTTGAATTGCCTATCTCATGTGGCAGTGCGTCGTGCAATATAAGAGAAAACACGATGAGACTTACCAACATACCATTTGTCCTTCCCTGTCCAAGGCAAACCAAGTTAATTCAAGCACGAGCATATATATAATGAATCCAGGGGCAATAGCATATGCAAACACAAGTGTTGTGAGCGAGATTACGTTTTGGGTGCACGAGCATACAGGTTATCCAGAAGTGTTGCAGAGAATGTTCAAGTATTTCAGTTTATTGGATGCAATGCAATGACTCGCACGCGGATTGCGGCTAAGCGAGGATGACTTATCTATATGAACATGAGTCACTGGCATAGCCATAAAAGAACGTAGTCAATGACGGGGATAAACTACAACGAAAGTATATGATGCGCTGTAAACCATCCCGTCCATGCACAAGAAGACTACACGTGAAGTTCCATCCGGATCGGATCGGCCCCAGTGCCCTGGTGACCGTCCATGGAACTGTACCTTGTTTCCAAGTTGTCCGCGACATGTAATTATTGGTCTTCCAAATTCACGAGATGCACGAGATACACGAGTACACGAGATACTTGAATCTTGATTCTTGCTCTGAACGAGTATTGCTCTACGAGCTGTGTTACTTGATTTTCTTGACATGATTCTCGTTCAGTGAACAACTTGCCTTGATGCATTCTCCTGGTTCGAGGATTGCCTTAGCAACCTAATGGTCCCGGATACTTTCAGGTTCATACTTGCACGGAACGACTATTAGATAGTCTTCCGAGGAGAACTAGATGAATGCATAATATGCACAGTGTTACACGGTCGAGGAATAGTTTATAGGACAAGCATTGAAACGAGGCAACGAATACAAATTAACATATAAGCAGGCAAGTATTGCATTCATATAGAACATAAGAATTTACTTTGGCACGATCTAAGGGTAAACCGCGGAGTAAAACCGTATTGGACATACCGAGCGACATAGTCTAGGGTCGTGCAGTGTGGCAGGTGAACAGTGCACTACATAGTATACATATATCGTTCTACTCGAGGCATGGCGGGGTCTAGTTGCACAAGGCAAAGGTAGCATGCGAGGGTCCATATATAAGCAAAGTTTTATTTTTATGTTCTAACACAAGCAATACAAGTTGGGATTATTCCCTTAGCTAGGTGCGTAGTATTCTTATTAGCATACATGGGATAATTCACCTAGCGACTAGCATGTATCGTCCATATTTTAAGTGTGCTGGCTAAGCAAAGACAAGTTTATCGTAGCCACCCATATTAGCGATGATTCTCCTCGGTCGAGCGATACTCTGAGCGAGCCTCTGAAAGCCTAAGCCGGAACTCCTGAAGGGCCAAGTCTGAAAATCCTTTTGCCTCAAACGAGCATTCTCGCTGAGCAAAGCGAGTTGGGTCATCGCACTTTTGTCGTTTGAATCGGCAGTCCGCTTGAGCGTAATTGGTCGTTACACAATGCATGCTAGACAAACACAACTAAGCACTAGTCCTCAATGATCTTCATTATACTGATTTTTATGCTAATAATCATGTTCAAGATTTTGTGCCACCGATACAAATGTTACCTCCAGAAGTTAGAAGTATAGCTACTAATGTTTCAAATAGAAAAAAAAAATTATGAAAATTTTATGATAAATTATTTGTCATCGATAGTAAGGAAGAACTAGTTTTTGATCCAAAAGATCAAAAATCAATAGCTAAAGGTGCACAATGCAAGAAATGCAAAAAAAAAAATTAATGGAAAAAAAATGATAGCCTGACACTTTAAAAAGACACTATGAAAGTTATTATGACAAGGATACAATGCATGCTAGACAAACACAACTAAGCACTAGTCCTCAATGATCTTCTATATGTAACTTTACTTATTCTGCTGCTCGTAACAAAATCGAGTTAACAAAATATATTATTTGTGATGAACAACATTTTACATATGGTGAAAGTGAATCATATTATGATTATGCAAGTATTACTCTTAATCGTTATTATATTAAAGTTTTTAGATCTCTTCTTGAGCAGAAACTATCAAAATCTTTGAAAAAAAATGCAGCTTTGAAAGAAAATTTGGTAAATGTTAATAAATTTGCTTTAACTTCTGATATAATATGGACTAGTAAAAATTATTATCCTTATATTTGTATCATGACACATTATTTAGATGTAAAATAGATTTTGCAAAAATAAATTATTTGTCTAAGGCCTTAAGAATTTCCACATACTAGTGTTGCAATCGGTGGAGCTATAATACAATTTTTACGTGAATATGATATTCACAATAAAAAATTTAATTTCTTTTGATAATGTTGTTGGGCGCGTTGCGAAAGCGTTTTCCAACCCACCGGAGATAACCAACCAATCTACGAACACCAAGCATAGATGAAGACAAGTATATGGCGGTGACTACGTCACCTGAACAAATTCTAACATTTATAACTCAGATAAAATTATAAGATTGCAAAAACTAATGTTGAAACCCTTTGACCTAATAGGTTCAACCATCTCACTACACTCGAGAAGGAACGACAAAGATTATAATTGAAATCACTCACCAACCCGTAGCAATTTTTCTAACCGAAGTTGACGACTCCTCGATTAGATCTTTTCTTCCTTTTGTCTTGTATGGAGAAGAACCCTAAGAGAAAATTACGGACTTTCTTCTAGATTTTCTTGTGGACGAGCACCTCGAATCTCCACATTTGTGATGCTTTTTGCCTCCACCCTCCTCCTGCGACGATTCTACTTGCTTACCCCGAACCATCAACAAGCTGCTTTTGACTGCCTCCATCGTGACAACTTCATCCGAAGCGGAGTTGCTCACCGACACCACCAACGTCTTCCAGCTTTTCAGCAGAGAACTCAAAAGCAGAAGGGCTTGAAGCTCATCCTCAATCACCATCTTTATCGCAGACAGCTGATTGATGATGCCCTGATCCTCGTTCAGATGTTGTGTCACCGATGCACCCTCCGTGTACTTCGAGTTGACAAGTTGGCGAATCAGAAACCCCTTAATGTCAGTCGTCTTCCTTTCGTACAACGAATGCAGCTTCATCAAAAAGCTATTTCTCCCACAATGCTTTTACAGAACTCTCCATGGACACGTGGTGAAACACCGAGTCGTCCAGCTATTAGCGGATGAATCCTACAGCCTTTCGATCCAGTCGTTTCTAGTCATCGGCACATTTGTCCGTCGGCTTGGCGTTGTCGTCCTCCAACGGACAATGCAAGTCCTTGCACTAGAGTAGATCCTCCATCATTGGCTTCCAAATCGTCCAGTTCCCCCCCTGTGAGGGTGATCATACGAGTGTTCATCTGCTTTGTAAACATAGTTGCCAGAACCAAAATCTGTAGCTCTGATACAACGTGTTGGTATCAGACTATCAGACCAGGGCTCTAATACCATGTGTTAGGCACGTTGCGGAAGCATTTGCTAATCCACCTTAGATAACCAACCAATCTACGAACACCAAGCACAGATGAAGACAAATATATGGCGGTGACTACGTCACCTGGACAAATCTCAACCTTTATAACTCAGATGAAATTACAAGATTGCAAAAACAAATGTTGAAACCCTTTGCCCTAATAGGTTCAACCCCCTTACCACACTCAAAAAGGAACAACAAAGATTACAATTGAAATCACTCACCAACCCGTAGCAATTTTTCTAACCAAAGTTGACGACTCCTCGATTAGATCTTTTCTTTCTTCTATCTTGTATGGAGAAGAACCCTAAGAGCAAAGCATGAACTTTTTCTTAGATTTTCTTGTGGATGAGCACCTCGAATCTCCATATTTGTGATATTCTGTGCCTCCACCCTCCTCCTATATTTATAGGATGAGAAATCATATTTTAGGTCGTAACAGAATTTTCTAAATAGGAAACCTTAAAATAAGAATCCTATTACACCTAAAATAGTCCAACACCAATTATGGACGTCCAAATATGGTCAGATTAAATATTTGATACAAATTTAAAATCTAATCAAATCTTACATTTAATGTTGATTTTCAAATTATATCAAATCAAATCTTTGACCATATTTGGACTCTCAAATTTACCAAATTCAGACTGGACCCCAACAAATGCTAGTAATAACACTTTTTGTATTAATATTTTTAAATCATAATTTTTTGCCTATAGTAGAAGGACATTTTTTTTCATGTAAGATGTGCTTGTCATATTATTTATTTAATTGTACAAGAATGTCTTCAGTTCTTCCAAGCAAATTCAGAAAATATTAGATCATGTCTAATTAGTTTGAACACTTCTGTAAGTAGACAACAAGATTTTAAAACGTTATGTGCACAATATGGTATGAGATTTGTTAAGGATGCACCACATAGAAAGAATTCTATTTAGTGTTAAAATCTTCTATTAAATTTAAAAATGTTATTACACATTATTGTAATGTTAATCTAAGTTTTAATTTTTAATTAACTAAAAATGATTGGTTAAATGCTAGTTCAATTTATAAAATTATTTTACAATGCTACATCTATTTTATCTGGAGTTTATTATCCAACTTCTCATTTAGCTTTAACAGAAATTATTAGCATATCTCATTTATTTTCTAAATATAGAAATGCTCTTGGTTTTGATTATGTTGTTTCCAAAATGAAAATAAAATTTCTAAAATATTGGTGTGATATATCTCTTTTATATTGTTTGGCTTCGATTTTTTATCCTAAAATTAAATTAGATGGTGTATTTATATTGTTAAACGATTTTAATGACAATATGAATGTTGAGAGGTAGGTAACTTAAAAGTAGAAATTAAAAAACTTTTAGATACTAACTACTTTATATGGAAAAAAAAATTTGTATCGAGCCGACCCAGTACAACAGTTCAAGTTAGTAATAGCACGATTTAATGTCTAAGATATCTCATGCTAAAACTATACTACAAAAGAATAAACAAAAATAATCTTCCCTACCAACTCAAGAATTGTCCTTGTATTTAAATTCTTATGAAAAAAATGATGATAATTCTGGATCGTATATTTCAATTTTAGAATGATGAAAAAAACACGAAAAAATATATCATATGCTTTCTTCTTTAGTACGTGATCTTCTAATAGTCCCGATGTCCACGGTAGCATTGAAAACTTGTTTTAGTGCAGGTTCAAGGATGCTAAGCAAGAAAATGAGCAGAATGCTTTCGAATATTTTGAAAGTCTCTATCAGCATTCAAGATTGAGTTCGTGCGAAAAAATAAACTCAACACTTAAGAGATGAAAGTGCCGACATTAATGAACTAGAATTTCAGTTTCTTACTTTGAACGACGCTACTGGAGGAGGAGGAGTTGAGCATTAAACCTAGACGGAAGACGAAAAAGAAAAGAAAAGACTTTGTACATTTTATTACAAATTTTATGCAAAAAAAATCTCTACTTTTTTTTTAGTTATAAAAAAATGTTATACTAGATTTAAATTATAATCACATTAATACAATTATTTAAATTATTTCCTTCTCAAATTTTAATATTTTGAAAAAAAAAATTTGCTAAACCGGGTCGGCCCTTAACCGTCCTGACCCAACCCAGTTCAGCCCGGCCCACCCCCAACCAAACTCGGATCCGAGCTGAATTTTGATCAGGACTGATCAAAATCGATCAACATTGGGTCCGAAGCGGGCCCGATACACACCTTGATATTTCCTTAATGAACTGTGCTTGGCCATAGGAAGTGACCCGACTAACTTTACAAGAACAGAGACTGCAACTTCAAGAATTCATTTTGTTCATCCACCAAAAGTAAGATATTTTATCCTTCCACTCAAAAGTTGTCATGTGTCATTTTCATCAACCTAAAACCACTTTGAGAGTCGTTTGATAAACATCCACACAAATTTTTACCACTAGTTTGACACGTGGCAATCTTTAAGTGAAGGGTGACATTCAACATAGTTTTAGTGGATGTACAAAAATAGTCTGATTGATATAGCCCAAGCACAAATTGCGAGCTGCATCTGTTCTCTTCCTCTGTATTGAATGCAATAAATTGGAGCAGCTCGAGAGTTGGCTCTTTAGATGAGTCGACCTGCTCATAATCCTAGTCAAGCCTCCAGATTGAAAACAGTGTTCATGCTCGCAAGGCCTGCAGATGATTAAATGGTTCTCACAGAAATTGTAAGTTAAACAAAGATTATTGTACCATAGGTGATTCAACCATAATAGAACTTTCCTTTTGTAAAAAAATGCTCCCTTAAAAAAATCCTGGCTTCCCCGATGTTGGGTATGTTCTATTAACACAACCTACTTAGGTTTGACTACCCTTCTTCACCATCATCTATATCCATCTTCACTCCAATTCGTCCACTCTCTATGCTGGATTTTCAACTGCAGATAAATTTCTTTGATCCAACCAAATCATCTACAAATTTCCATATTGAACCATCAAGTATGTATCTAGAGTCGAATCCGGCATAACAGCTTCATAATTGTCTAGAGATGGATTCCTCATAAGGGTGACCTATCCCACTCAATCTGGTGGATACAAATATTAGGGGAACAATTAACTGAGAAGGCCTTCTCTGTCTGGTCATCATGTCTAGAAAGATATCAAAAGTTTCCATAAATTCAAGATATCACTTTATTATTTATAAATGTCAAGAAGATTGTATCATGTCTATCAGCATTATCAAATAATGTACTTCTGGCTTCTTTAAATTTGCTAACAGAATCAGTATGAATATTGCTCTAAACAATAAGAAACTTGCTCATAAGCCAATGAAACTTGTTCTTTGTACAGTGCTATGAAGGAAATGTACGTAGTCTCCTCTACTTTGTTCACAGTATTTGTTAGCCAGAAAACCAAAATTAGTTGAGAGGCTTCAACTTGTCGCATTAGTTCAGCTGTTGCATCTTGCGCCGTATAAACTACAAACAAGGAAATGAGACAAAAAGGCAATCACTCAATGCATTTTTGCATAAAATTACATTTGATATTTCAGATACAAACTCCAGGAGAAATGAATTTGACATACACCCCTATACAACTTTCTGCGTAGTGTGACTTTCACAATTATATAACACCCTATGAAATTGTAATTCAAACTAGATTTAGTTTTGAACCCAAAACCATGTGGCAGTCTCAAAAGCCCAGAAGAGTGCTACGAGGTGGAAAATAACCTAGTCTAATGACAAATCACAATTTTGCAGACCTCATCATAGCTCTAGACATGGTGTGCCTAAAAAGGTTACAGTTTTCACAAGAGAATGCAAATATCATGCTCCTGAGAAAACAGATATATGTATTTTTCATGTCAAAGTGAGAAACTGCAAAAAGAACTAAAAAATAGGAGCCTTTGCCAATATATGAGTTAGGAACCAACTATAACACAGAAAATGGCAAGTAAACCACCTGCCGTAAACGAAAACTGGAACAAATCTGCAGGTGTCTTGTAACAACAGGCACCCAGAGAAGCTGTTCCAACATCCACTTACGTTAGAATTGCAGCTTTTCTTTCAAGCGTGAGATCAACTTGAACTTCTCCTCTGCTTCTACCTGCTGACGAATATTTGTCTTTGTAGCTCTGTCAGGGTGGAATTTAAGCAATGCTCGTTTATAGGCAACATTAACC
Organism: Iris macrosiphon; assembly: GCA_036927795.1. Lineage (NCBI taxonomy): Eukaryota > Viridiplantae > Streptophyta > Magnoliopsida > Asparagales > Iridaceae > Iris > Iris macrosiphon. Next base: position 547,674 of record JAYESA010000024.1, on the reverse strand, counting down.
TGCAAAAAACACTGTAAATGATAAGTACGCCTATAACTAACCAAGCAACACATCGATTCAGTATATACTCTGCTTTACAGAAAACACATTATGCAGCGTCAGCCACACTGCATATATATCCTTAAACAGGTTACAGTAAGGAAAAAGGGTTATAGATCGTGTAGGGATAGAATCAAACCTCGTAGCTACTAGAAAATCAACCGTCCACTTACCTGGTGAGAATACCAAGGCCCATGTGAATTGTGCACGAAATACCGATCGAATATTAAGGTCCCTATATAACCCCAAATCATATTTATTTATAGCATTTGAAGACCAACAAAAAAAGGCCTTTCACAATTTAAACAATAATTATTAGCCATTAAGCACCCACTGTTTCAACTGGACCTATTTGGTGTTGCAAGCAGATGAAGTGAAATTAGTAAAAGCGCAACAAAATTGTTGCGCTTTTACCACTGCCTTTTGGTCACAAGCAAGTTTTGATCTTCACTTTTAGTTATGACATAAAGCGGGTCTTGTCCCCTTCAAAATTTGGATCTCACATCGTCCCTCTCAAGCTTAATGTGGGATGAAAGTGGAATTATAATAAATTTTAGAGAAAATTTGAGTTGTACTCCACTTTAATTACCATAATTCAAGGTGCACCCCACTGCTTTACCATAATGTACAACACCCCCCACTGCTTTACCATAATGTAAAACTCCATTGACCGTTAATTTTTGACCGAAATACCCCTAACAAATCACCATTATTACCGAGGGAAGGAGAATTTCGGTCAAAAATTAACGGTCAACGTCGTTGACCGTTAGTTTTTGACGGAAGTGGGAGGGATTGTACATTATGGTAAAGCAGTGAGGTACACCTTGAATAATGGTAAATAAAGTGGGGTGCAACTCAAATTTTCTCTAAATTTTATTCATTGTTCACAATGTCACAATCTATAATTTTATCCACTAACACACTATAATTTTATCCACTAACACACTACCCAACATAGAAAGTGAAAGAAGTGATACATCCTATGGGAGAAAAATATTGTAACCAAACAAGATATCTCATAAACTCACTTCAAAAAAAGTGGACTTTTGTAAAGTAACTCGTTTCACTCCACTTGCTTGTAACAACCACACCATAAACTCAAAGCCCTCAAATATCCATTTCGTGAAATCAGTGTTTTAAAAGGCGTGAGGTGCACAATTTTAGATTTTTTTTAAATAATACATTTTCAAATAATCAAACTCATATTATATCTAATCAATTCATAACACCATTAAAAATAGTAACATGTGGAGTACGTAAAATAAATAAATATAACTAACATTTAACCATTGTCGAAACTCAAAAATAAAAAACACTAGTTCATAATAATAAGAAATTGTCGGAACCTTAAAATTCTTAACTGAACCATATTATCATTTGTACCACCAACGGATTTGTATCATGTATCATCATTATCCATCAATATATAACCTATTAAGAGCAATTGAGAGAATAGTTGACTGACTTGATACATTTGATAGTGTTTGCATCCTTAAGATTACAATATTTCCAAAGAAGATATTTTCTTAATTGACTTAATAACATCAAAAGTCATCGTAAACGTATGGACTACAATAGAAAGTTTAGTTGAATCATTATGTAAATATTAAAATATTAAAACATATGTATTACAAAAAAAAAAGAAAAAAAAAGACACTAGGATAATGAGCCCCGTACATAGGGTGTTCCTCAAAAGTAGTTGTAAGGTGCAAGAGGTGCATGTATAGGTATGAGGTGAACGAGGCGCGCCTTAAAAGGTGTGAGACGAGCCTCGATTCAAAATATGAGGCATGGATGAGCCTCAAGCCTTGGACACAGCTAGGCACGAGCCTCACGATTTTTTTTAAACAATGCACCAAATAAACGAAGCTCAACCTTAAAGGAAACAAGTATAAACTAGTTTGCATCTTTAGTTAAGAAACTCTTGTAGCTCATCTTCCAAGCCTTCTCCTATCAGAATGATGTCGGCTATGCACAAGGCTGTGAAAAGCACTAGGCGCTAGTCGTGCATGCACCCGCTGACTAGCGCCTAGCCATCCTAGATGGTCGGCTAGGCAGCAGCCTAGATCTAGGAAGTAAAAAAAATCCAACAAAACTACTAAAAATGACAGGAAGTCCCTAAAATCTAAAATCATGCATAGTCGAGCATCGGGGGGGCTAGATGGGCACCTATGCTGGCCTCGTGCGGCCACCAGGCGCCTAGCGGCTAGACGCTGCCTAGACGGCCGTCTAGGCAACCTTTTTGAACGTTGGCTATGCAGCATATGTGACTCCATAAAGATTGACAAAAAAATTATGACCGGTTATCAATCAAACATTAATCCTCTGTGTTGGTGCCAAATTTCTAACCAAGGTTGCTACGAACATAAAAACGCCATGCTATAAAACCTAGATGGCAAGTTGGTGGATAGTAGAACTACCTTTGGGTTATGCAGTTTAAGCTCTTGCAACCAAGGAGCATCCCCCATGATCTCCTAGACTATAAAGAGTTAAAAGAAGAGGAATGATTATACAATTTGCTATAGGAAATTGCGTTAATCTCCATGATACATTAAGAAACTCTTGTAGCTGCAAAGCCATAAACAGGAAGTTCATTCTAAAGGCAATTTGATGTACGGAAATAAAATCCTATATGACATTTGGAACTCGTGAAAAAAGACTGGAAATACAATTTGATTTCATATTGTTCGACCTAACTTAGAACCCTCTCTCTCTCTCTCTCTCTCTCTCTCTCTCTCTCTCTCTCTCATGAGTTTCCATTTTCCTTTGCATAGTTTGTCTATTTCCTATATTTACGTCATTTTCTTTCAAAGTTAACAACTCAATGGTGGCCCAAGTGGTAACTTAATGCGATTACAACTTGGAGGTATTGAGTTCAGTTCTCTCTATATACATATTGTTTAAATTTTTCCATAAATTTTATATCATGCCCCCTTAAATTGTAGGTTAAGGTATTCCCCACCCCCTTCTTCAAAAGAAAATTATGGGTCAGCCCCTGGATACCTGGATTTGATGTTGACATTCAAATTGATTCCTGAATTTTGTTACAAGAAATCAGAGTCTCTACTTCATAAGTGTGGTGTTGGCTTTCGTGTTGTGAGATAGCTTCATCTTTGCGACATAGGCTATCTACATCATCTATACAAGCGCTTCTCAATTCAAAATATAATCAGTCACACTGGACCAGATCTTTGAAGTTTGAACTAGGTAATCAGTCACATTGGACCAGATCTTTGAAGTTTGAACTGGGACCAAGAACACCATTCCCATGCAAACTAAAAAGAGCGTAGTACTATCTCGAACCTGAGTCCTATGTAGTTCCTAAATTATCCTCTTAAATCTTACCAGCATCAGTACAATCAAAGTTTTGATAATTCAAGCAAGGAATTCATGTAACTATTGATCAAAATATCATTGAGTATGGTTGCAACAAGAACATGTTCACTACTGCGAGCCTGATTTCAATTGACTAATTATTTAAGTAAAATCCGCATAAACATAAGCCTTTGTTTGTTAATTCTAACCACACTTGGTTTCAATTTACTTTAATTTTCTCCCAGCAAATTCAAGTACTTAAAGCTCTTAACATTGCCAAGATGCCAAGGACGAGATAATACAGCAGCTAGGAAGCACTAACACATGTAAACTAACACCATGGCTATGTTCAGCAACCAACAAGTGTCGAACAACAGGCAGGCGGTCCCTCCAACATTCTGATACTTAATTTAATTTCCTTTATAAAACAAAAACAAAAATCCATGCTTCAGAGATAAATAAAATAATTAAGCTTACCTCATGAATCGTGGGATATGGACCCCCTGCAATAGGAATGCCTAGTCCACGCAACAATGATGCCATATCTTTGTATTTATGTTCCAACATAACAAGTTCCTTTGTTACTTCAGCGCGAAACCTCTCTTTCAAATTTTCAGTTTCCTTACCCTGACATTGGAAGAATTAACTTTAGAAACTCAGAAGCAGCCAAAAGTCCATGAACAAAACTTGTTGAGAAAGATGAACAATAAATTAGAATATGCGGGAGCTAGATGAGAAGAAAAGCTGTGGATACAGAATCAAGAACAATAATAATTCTAAATCGAAAGTTGAGCATATACAGACCCTTTTTTCTGATTCCCGGATTTCTTCAAGACGCTCCTTCTGCCTTCTTTCCATATCTAGCAAACGTAAACTTTCAGCTTTCCTCTTTCTTTTCAGCCTTTGTACTTCTTCTGACTGAAACAAATAGATGAAGTTTAATATAAAGAAGATGAAATAGCCTACTTGTACTAATGCAGAAGAAAAGCTAGAGGCCCTGAATGAAAGATCAAGATATAGATACTATTATGGACTTCTATTTGTAAAGATTAATTCCTATGTTATGGCAATTCCTCAAGAGTAACAAATTCTAAAACTAGCATTAGTGTATTCTTCTCTTTTCAAATGCAGCTTAACCTTTCTTGTTTTATAAGATATTATACTCTCCTTTTTCGCATAAATTACAATAATCTCATACAGTTTCACTCTAGGTGATGTCAAAAATTTAATAGCAAATTGTATTGACAACTTGTAGCGATACAAATAATGGACCAATCATTCTTATGGAATGATGTACATCATAATAAGTATTGCAAGATGATACTAGCCCCTATAAGGATTGAGCCTTGGAAGTAAATTTAATATGAACAAAATGGTGGTTTCATCCCCACCTGCAATCTCTCAATTCTTTTGGTGAACTTCCATGTTGATCTCAGACTTTTCCTAAAAGTTTCCGTTATCAACCAAGAGCAATGCTATTTAGGTCCATTCTCTAAAACCAAAAAGAAAGATACTTTACACCATGATTTGACTGTTTATTGCTGTCACAAACTTGTATCCTTCAATCTTAGGTTATGGAAGAAGGCCCTTTGTTGGGAACAAGCTGTATCATTCTTTTCTTTGCAACCGACATACCGGCAGGTATAGCAGCCAGCAGCCGATATCTGGAAAAGTGGCTGCATCATACACACATGATTAAATGCAACCAACATGGCAAAATCAACATTGATTCCAGGTTTTTCTATTCCATCATGCACAGTAGCCTCAATTTGTTGTGTTTTTCTCTCCATATTTTGTGACAAGCTACGACCCTATCATGATAAGCAATAGATATTTCATTTCCAGATGATCTCAACTAGTTAATACTCTAATATACAAGTCATAAATCAAAACAACATAACTACCGAACATTATCCTTTTCTGAATACACCAACTTCTACAAGGACCACATCATCATATGCATATACTACAATTTCAAATTAGCGAATACATTTTTAAACAAGGCGTCTCAGTGCCACAAGGCACCCGCTTATATGGGTCTGGGGAGGGTCAAGTTGTATGCAGCCTTACCCTAATATATATGTTGAAGAGGCTATGTTCGTGACTCGAACTTGCACCCTCCAGGATGCAAGCAGCAAGCCTTACCATCACACCAGACACCCTCCAGATAGAAAGAAAGGGAAAAAAAACCATCCTACCAAATCTCAAGTATGTTTGTCCTATCTTGTAAATGAAAAGGCGGAAGGTGCAATTAATCCCTTCAACTGAACTTTGTTCTGATATGCTCTGCTCTCTCAGGAGGCAATTCTAGAATGAGGAATTTGTGATAAGAGGAACAAAAATAAATGTAAAAAAAGTGACCATCTGATGCGTATCTAAAGAAAATGGAGAACCTAAAATAGCTAATCAGGACTGCTTATTGAACTCAGAAGCAGCTTAAATTCCAAGAGATCAAAAAAGAATAACTCGAAAGCCAAACATAACCAACAATTTAGTATAAAGCAAACCTGAATCCGTAATTGTTGCTGCCTTGCAGCCCATTCCTTTTCGTCAGCCTGTCTATACTCATCAGATTCCTTGTGTCTTTCACGTTCGGAAATCAAGTCACCATGCGTTGGGGGTATATGACTCTGCTCAGCAAGCATTCTTCCTGCATGAGTGTTGCAAGATGATCTCCCATAAGTAACTTCAGCATCAACTGAAAGCACTGATTTTTCTGATGGCTGATGATTGCAAAAAGATGTTCCACCAGGAACTGACTTCTCTTGATTTTGGGAACTAGCAATTTGCGGACTAACCACAAAGCTACAATGTGACTGGCTGATGCTTGAAGGTTCCCCAATATTTTGTTTCTTTTGTTCTTGCAAACCAACATTGTCAGGAGCCTCTTTCCCTTCCCAAGGTTGACGGCTGCATGAAAATGTTTTTCCACGACAAGGTACTACTTCTTCCTGAAATCCAGATCCTCCGTGAAGTCCATCAGTGCCTAGTGACGTTCCTGTAGGAACGCGCATGTCCTTATCTGAAAAACTGACTCTGTCATTGATGTCCGTGTTACACTCTACCTTTGAATCAGCTCTCTTGTCATGTTGAAATGATTCATTGATTGACTGAGCACTGTATCCACATGCTTCTGAAATATGTTCTTTCGTCTGGAAACCAGGTTCAACATGAGAAATGCCGGTTAAAGAATCTTCTGCAACACAAGTATTTGCTTTGCTTTTCAAATGTGAGTCTGCTGACATACAGGCTTCAGCATATTTGGCGTTCATGTTACAGTTCCCTTCCAATGGTACATGATGAATTCCTGCTGTTTTACTGTCAGGAAATGCTTCATCTAGTGATCGAGCTTTGTCTCTATATGTTTCTACATTAACTTCTTCCATGTGGACACCTTCATGACGGATGTCAGGAGTAGGATCTGCATCAGTATAACTGTTTGCTTCAATTTTCGAAAAAAGGTCAATGAGTTTAGCAGTAGCAGATGTAAAATCCTTTATGCCGCTAGAGATTCTTCCACTGTACTCGCTAAAGCCGTTGCTTACATAAAATTCAAGATTTCCTTTGCTGCCCAAAGAAACTCTGACCGGAACTTGTATATCCTTCTCAAGGAAGTAGACCCCATCATCTCTGAAAGTGAACTTGAGGCGCACATCTGGAGGGCATAAAGGATGATGCAGCAGTTTTTCTAGGTGTTCACCAGCGAGCTTATTCTGAACAAATGTTCCATCCGTAAATTCATATTTGCCTGTAGATCTTTCATAATTATGTTCATTCTTCTGTGAGCCAGCCTCTTCATCACGACTGCCTGTAGGAGGACTTCGTTCTGCAATAGAAGCATTTGCTTTAGTTTTCAAATGAGAATTACTAAATTCAGGAGCAACATGCATGTCAGAGGAACTCTCCTTTTTATTGCTTCTCTTTATTGAACTGGATTCATCGGGATCTTTACTGCTACAATTTTCAACATCGATTTTACTTTGAGGTCCCTCCTCCGACGATAGTCCAGGATCACCACTTGATGCAGAGGGACTAGCTTGATCTTCGGAACCAAAATGGCCCTTCTCTGACATTTTTTTCCTAAGAGCAGCTCTTTCCCACTCTTCACGGATATTTCCTGAAGAATCTTCCATAACTTCACAATCAGAGGTATCACTTTCATAGCTTTGCCAGGATTCACATTCACTACTATCACTTTCAGAAGTATTTGTCCCAGAGTCGGAACCCAAGCCAAAACGATTTCTAGAAGAACAACCAGTATAATGCATTCTCATTTTGAAAGGGATACTACATTTCGTCACTGAGATTGGACATTCATCACTTTGAGACTCTTCAGATGTTGAGAAGTCACTGGATCCGGGATGAAGCACCTTGTTTTTAGCATAACCATGCAGATTTTTGGGAGCATCATCACTACCTCCCTCTTCATCATCAATGCTAATAACACCACCTGGATAGCAATTATTTCCGGATGCCTTTCCCTTAGATCCCTGATGAGAAGTCTCTGGCTCATCAATAATGACTACATCAATTTCTCCTTTGTCAACATCAATAACTTCAATATTATCTTTAGTTTTGCACCTTTCAAGAACTCTCCTCCCAAACTGATGTCTTGGTTGAGAGTGACCCCTTGACATTTTCTCCCACTTACATGCTCCAACCAACTAAGTTCAGATACAGGTAGCTTCAAGCTAGCTTCTAAGAGTTTCAGAATCTAGTTCTCGTTAAACTTGTTAGCAGACCATGTTTGCACGAGTCAAAAGTAGAATCAGGGTATCTAGGAGTCCTGTACAAAATAACCTGCACTCAGGTAACAAACCTGTGTCTGCAACAAAAAAGAAGATAAAATCATGAATCATTTATATCCTCTCAATAGTAGATGCAGAAAACCAAATTCTGTTGATGAAAACTAGAACCAATAAGAACATTGTGTACATCAACGATTTCCTAAATGCCATGCAAAGTTTACAGCGGTTAACAATAATCATAACAAAACAATCAAGCCTTTTATCTGAATCATTTGGGTTGGCTAGATAAGGTCCATTTCCCCCATCCATGCTCTTTCGGCCTACACCTCCTACAGCAACACCTTCAATTTAAATCCTAACAGTCAATTGCTTTGTGACCTATTCACAATAGAAGCTAGTCAAAACTTTCTTACATTGTCAGTCACGAAGTATAGCATAAGAACTCATCCAATCATCCTCAATTGAATATATTTCTACTATAACCAGGAACACCATCAACTACACTAGAAAATATACTATAACTTATTACAAAACAACAAGAACTTGTATAAATAACCTAACAACATAAATGAAAGTGCAATTCCACAAGAATCTAGTCATTTGTGAAAGTAATCAAATGCAATGCACTTTTACGCATGCCCAAAAACGTAATGTGTTAATTTGAGCACAATTTCAATAAAGAAACCCAAAAAACCCTAATTTCTTCCACCCATCCCGAGATATTTTCTTGCATCATATCCTAAACTGAAGCTACAGCTCACCTCCCACCAAAGTAACCACTTTCTTAGAAAAATGCATGTGCGCACAAACACATGTCAAACTTCTAAAAGTTTCTCTTCGGCCTTCATACATCACATAATACTCCATAAGTACTATATTCCAACCATCCTACTTTGATTCTATTACCAACAACGGAAACAGTACAAATTTCAAAAATCCAAACTAAATTTGTTCAAACAACTATCAATCTCATGCATAGCTCAAGGAATAGAACATGTATTCAACAATTCAACGGACCAATCGAACCCAACGCACTTCTATGCATGCCAATATGCTTAAATGACAAACTTGATCATAATTGAACTAAAGAAACGTATAAACTGAAATAACCCTAACTTCCAAGAAAACCCTAAAAACTGCACAATTACGAAACCCTAGGACGAGGGGTTTGCGCGAGAACGGAATTAGGGTTTCGGAAATCTACTGTGGAACCATAATTTGGAGAAATTTGGGAATAAAAATAGGGATTGGAAACGAACCTGAGGAATAAAATTAGGCTTTCCGCGTTCTCTCTCTCTCTCTCTCTCTCTAGAATGGAATAGGAAGAAGAGAGGCGGAAAGTGGAAGTTTGATGTTTCCACACTTGCTGGTGTCCCGCCAGTGAAACACCCTTATCCTGCTCCGGTAAATTTTTTATTTTCCTTTTTTATCTTTTTTTTCCTTTTGAGTATTTCTGTTCATCTGGTTGAACATGAATGAAATCTTTTCTTTTCTTTTTTAGAGAAAAGTTTCATAAATAAATAATCAAAACAAAGGTTTTGATGCAGGCGAGATTTTGTACTTTTTGAAAATCCATACTTCTCTATCCTTCCAAATGGCTTAAAAGTAAACAAAATTAATATTACCTAAAAAATTGGTTGAAAAAATTAAATTTATTAAAATCATGAAAATTTGAACTTGGCCAACGAAAGAAAATGTCTCACACCTTAACCACATGAGTTAGAAAAGTGTTTGATTATAGTTATATAATATTATGTAGTTAAATAATTAGTTAAAATTTATTTATTTTTAAAAAATTTAATTATGTGAAGATATACATATAGCTTATACGGCTAGTCTTTTAAAAATATATATATATATATAAAAGATATATAATCATAACAAATTATAATTAAAATATATTTAAACTATTTTATAATAATATTAAAAAATAGTATTTTACGATCAACGCACATGCATTTACTAGTTATTACTATAAAACCAAATAATTTGTTTAGGTATGTCTCAATTTGTTTTTTCAATTCTACCCTTCTTATGCTTAGAAATATAAACCTATAAAATATAAATAATGAATAAAAAATAATTAAGTTTCCCAAACGGCCCTAATAGATTTTTAGGTTTAGCTAAACTAAACTTGGTATATGTTTTGGAAAGAAGGTGTTAGAAGTTTTTTTTTTTTTTCTAAGCCCACAATTGTGCTTATTTGTCACGTCATTAGCCCATGATTTCCAAGTGGAAGTTTAACATAGAGTATTACTTGTAAAAATATTCAGGATATTTATTTGTCTATAAAAATATTTTAGAATAGCAAGTTTTAATTTAGAAACACACTAGGTATGTAAGTTCAACGGTATGTAAGTTCAACTATAAAAATCCATGGTTCTTAAGTAATAATAGACAATAGTTCATGGTATTTAAATAAAAATTATCCTTGTTTATTATGGATGACGATGTTCAGATACTACTGTAATATGATGTCTCTCTGATTCTCTTCTATGATACATATTGCACAATTTATGGCAATAATGAAGAAGCACAATTAGGAGAGAGCACAAAAGAATCTTATTGCTAAGCTTGAGTAATTTGGACATCTGACTAATTATGTTTAGTTTCATAATCTTGCTGGAAAATAAAAATCAATTTAGAAATCTTGACGATGATATATCACAATGTCCAAATTGACAAACCTCCATTTTAGAGCTCTTGGAACATCATATCATATAATAATAATAGTAATAATAATAATTTATTATTATTATTACTATTATTATTATTATTATTATTATATTACAATTTTGTGACATGCCCACTTCTTTTGACACCTAATCTCTCTCTCTCTCTCTCTGCTTGAAAATAACTCAAAAATAAGCTATCTAAGTTGTTTGTATATTATCTATTAATTAATAAAAAATAATTATTTTAACTATCATCGTATGTATAGTTTTCACTTAAAAAAAATCTTAAAAGTTTTATAATTACCTTAACATATATCCAAATATATATATATATATATATATATATATATATATATATATATATAACAAATTCAATTTAAATTCTATTTAATATTCAAAATCATATTTAAACAAAAATATAGTATTATCTAAATATATATTCAAATTGTGACTGAATCCACCGGTTTATGATGACGAAGTATAGAATTTTGGTCCCCAGAGACACTCTGATTCTTCATTCTTACCTTCAATTTGGCTGCATGGTTTACACAAATGGAAAAATCAAGACGCTTCTCGAATAAGGACTAGATGTGTACCTTCTGATCAGTTGTCCAATTGTTGTTGATCATTGATGCATATTCTTGATGTCTTACATTTACGAACCCCTTGTCAAAGTCGGCCACAAAACATACAAAATTTGGTTAATCTCTCGTATCGCAGTTGGACGATACAGTCAAAATTATTTCCCAATGGTAACTTCAGTTTTTGAACCAGAGGAGTGGAGATATCAAATTTTACCTTGGCCCTGGCAAAGAGGCTCCAATTGCTAGCATCTTGGAGAGAAGGAGGTCTCATTGAACTATTCATCACCGTAAGTGTGGTAATGAAGTTAACTGTCAATAGATTTACCGGTAGACCGTGAAATTGAATCCAAAATTCTGTTTCAGAGAAAGATTACTCACTAGGGAGTTTGTTGGAAAGACAACGTTCGATAATAAGCAAATGTTTATTAATTTTTCAAGGACCATTATCCATGATAGATTCAAGATCTTCCAAAAATTCAAATCTTGCATAGAATGAGCCGTTATGATATTCTGCCACCTTAATGTTTTCCTTGGTTTTCCAGATCTTGGGGATGGTAGATATGATAGTTAGTGTGTGTGTGTGTTGGATGGGGGGGGAGGGGTAGGGCTTATGGCTTAATGGCATAAATAAGAGAAATCGTCTCTAATCCGCTTGGGGATTGGAATATGAAAAAATGATAGAGAAGTGTCCTCAGACGTAGATGAGGAGAGCAGTGAACTAAGCTTTTCCAGAACTTCTTCATAGCTTGTTTGAGAAGTAGACGCCATAGTATGATGATGGAGTACGAAAAAAGGAATACTTCCTATGGAGAGAAGGGTATAGTAGAGCAGTGGGAATTGGAGAAGAAGATTTTCATAGAAGACGAGGTTGATACACATAATATCATATAATGTTGTGTACTATATGCAAGAAAATGTTAGTTATTATAGCATGCTCCAACTGAATTATAAGGTACTTCTTGAATCAAGTGATGGAAACTTACAAAGAAATTATGATGCTTTAAATTTTCGTGAAAGTTGCAATGGTTATCACAAGAAAAGAGGATGTATATACAAACCATTATGATGCTTGAATATTTTTAAAATGATTATTGATTAATATTTATGGTAGTAGTTTAATCAAACTAGTTACTTTCACGTACGTTGCACGTATAAAAAAAGAAAAAAATTATTAAAAAATTAGATAAAATTTTAAATTATGTTAAAATATTCTAAATATAATTTGAATATATTTTAATTATGACTGATTGTAAATATATTTTTATAATTTTGGATATGTCTTTAGTTAGATAATATTATTTAGTTTGTTTAAATATAATTTAAATATTAAATATATTTTATGATTTATATTTCAGGTAGTTAGAAGGATTTAGATTTTTTTTAAAAATTACGATTTTTTTCAAACAAAGGGACCAAATATCACCCAATTGCGGCTGAAGGGAGAATTTTAAAAAAATTGCAAAGAACGGGATGACTTGCCAACTGAGTTGGCGAAGGAAAAGAAAATTGTGAGCCCGCCAACTCAGTTGGCGAGGGCAGGCAACAAAATAGGAGCGGTCGCCAACTCAGTTGGCGGGTTGGGGCTTGGGTGTGGGCCGTCAAATGAGTTGGCAAGGGAGCTTGGGTGTGGGCCGCCAACCTAGTTGGCGGGTGGGCGCTTTGGGTGTGGAGGGGGAAGATTATAGCCGTTGGTGGTCGAGATGAGGGAAAATTATAGTCGTTGTACAACGGCTAATTCAAGGGCAACGTTACATAATTCGCCAATTAAATTGGCGAGTTACTTTCTATATATACCGCAGCTCCAAATGAATCTTCATCACACTCTCTCCTGCCTCAATCAAATCCTCCAGCACTCTCTCGCTCTCTCCCTTCTAACAAAGCCTCCAACACTCTCTCTGTCTCCCCTCTAGCAAAGCCTCCAAAGTTCTTCTCAGTTTTTTCTAGCCAAAGTTCTCAGCCGTCATGGATCGTAGCGTAAGAATAGTATGCTCGCACGGCGGTAAAATAAATGGATTAAATTACGAATGAGGAGAAAGCCAAATTTTTTTAACTTAACCGAATATTAGTTTTGAAAATATACGTAATCTTATTATTGAACGTTGTTTTATTCATTATGATTTTATTCTAAAGTCTATTTTGGCTCTAATTATTTTTTGATAGATAGTGAATATGCATAAAATTATATTCTTGAGATTAATTCACAATTACGGTATATAAATATATATGTTATTCAAGTAGCAGCAACATTAGATAATAGAAATAGTGAATATTTTTCTGAATACCAGCATGTTAGTTCGGGTGCTAGTTCTTCTCAACAAATTATTTTATTTTTCTAAGAAGGTCATTCATCAGATGAATCTAACCATGATGATGATAGTAACAACGAAGATGGGAATAGTAATGATTTAATTGAAAATATAGATTATGAGGTAGATGGTGATGTTGGTAATGCTATCATTGATGAATTATTTATGGGGAATTTTTTTTCTAGCCGTTCTAATTTTAGGAGTTTTATAAGTAATTTAGCAATTAAATATAATTTTAGTTGTTCAACTAGTGCTATGAATAATGCTCGTGGAATTATATATAGTTGTGATCAACCGAATTATAATTGGAGAGTATATGTCAAATCCATTGGAAATAGTGATATAGTTAAAGTTAGTACATTAGAAAATCGTTATTCTTGTTTAGGGAGACTTACAATAGTACGTCATCGATTAGCTACCGTTGCATGGGTTAAGACCATGATAATTGACATTATTAGAGATAACCAGTCATATAGTCTATCATAAATTATGAAAGATATATATATAGGGAGCACCGTATACATATTAGTTATTCCAAAGCCTGGAGAGGCCGAGAGACGGCATTAGCTAAAATTAATGGTAGTTATGATGAGCCATATGCTAGTCTTGAGGAGTATTGTTATAGAATTATGGAGACGAATCTAGGTAGTACATGTTTGCTTAAAATTGCCGAAAATAATAGGTTTGAAAGAATTTGTATTTGTTTTAAGGAATATTGACGAATTTTAAAGGGGCTGTTTACCGGTTATTAGTACTGATGCTACATTCATTTCGTCTAAATATTAATGCATCTTATGTATTGCTTGTACTCACGATCCTAACTATCAATTATATCATATTGCTTATGCTGTTGCTGAATGTGAGAATAATGATTCTTGGTCTTGGTTTTTAAACTCTTTTAGAATATCTTTTGAAAGTTCTTTTAATGATTGGAGTACAATTTTATTTATATATGATAAGAAAAAAATGATTAATAAATGCTGCGCGTGCTATTTTTTTGCATCTCCTCAATTTTTTTGTATTCATCATTTTAAACAAAACATGAAAAAAGTTGTGAAAGAACTAGCATTTCAACACTTGTTAGACTCGCTTGCTAGATCATACAATAAAACGGATGCAGAGAGTGTGTTTAATATAATTAAAGCCAAGAACATAATGTTGTACGATCAGTATAAACGATGAAAGTTGTCGATTTGATCATTGGATAACAGCATATGCTCATTGTCCTAGATTAGATATTAACACTTCTAATCTTGCTGAATGTTTCAACAACTGGATTAAAAAATTATGAGATAAACCAATAACAATACTTCTCGATGGTATTAGATCCAAGATTATTATACTTCATGACAATCATAGAAAGAAAGCTGAAAATATAGACACAAATTATTGTCCGAAGATGTTAAATACTATGGCTCGTATTATGAAAGAGAAGAATCACCTAGAAATATTAGGTATTGATAGTTATAAGTTTAAAATAATAGACCGTGCAACAAGTAGAACATATATTATAAATATAGCCGAAAGAT
Source organism: Iris macrosiphon (assembly GCA_036927795.1). Taxonomy (NCBI): domain Eukaryota; kingdom Viridiplantae; phylum Streptophyta; class Magnoliopsida; order Asparagales; family Iridaceae; genus Iris; species Iris macrosiphon. Next base: position 532,478 of record JAYESA010000024.1, on the reverse strand, counting down.
CTTGTACTTGTTTTAGATGGTATCATACTTATATACTATGTATACATGCATGTTTTGTTTGTAGATATTGTAATATTAGTATTGAAAGTTTTTATCCTGCAGTATTTTCAACGGAGATCTTGAGAAGTGTATACGAACCAAAAATAAAACAAATTTTAGTTCCCTACAAGATCCAAGCTCCTTTGGTTAGAGGAAAAAATGGAGTACCAGATATAAGATGCAAAGCTGGAAGACCAAAGAAAAACCGCATCAAACCTCGGGATTCATCAACGAGAGATCTTTATTACAGTAATTGTGGTACGATGGGACACAACCGAAGAAGATGTACTAGTTAGCCGAGAGAGTAAAGTAGAATTGTTCAAATATTGTACTAGTGAGTTTGATAGTGAAAGTTGGAGATATGAATAGTTGACAAAGATTTTAATAATAAAAGTTGACAAATATTACAATCAAATATTGTTACAAATAATAATTCTTAACAAGAAAAATCTTTCATCTACTCATCTTCCTTCTCCTCCTCCTCCTCATCATCATCATCATACTGAGTCTGGGTAGGCAACGGTGCTGATGGAGTCGAAAAAAACTGTGTCACTATTTGATAGCTTTTATCTGCTGGAGTCAAGAACTGCTGACTAGTGCCCTCTCCAGCATAGTATTGGAGAATGTCTCCAGCGTACTAGTTGTAAGCCCCATTATTTTAGAATATGGGTAATTAGGTAATTTTTAATTATTTTAATTATTTTGTTTAATTAGATAGATTTAAAGAATTAATTTCTAAAACCTTATTTTAGATATATGACCCTTTGCCATGGCTTTGATATTTTGAGCAATGTACAACCTTTTTTCTTCCAACAAAATTTATAATAATAATTTTAATTGAGTATAACATGAATTTTGTATTTATTTGATCTCCCCCATGCTCCAAAAATATTAACGAACGTCTAGAATTACGGTTACCGTAAAATTGTCTCCTTTTGACTAGAACTTGACCCAACCACAACCCAAACACATGTAGGCATGTAGTGCACCCAAATATCTCCATGTAAAAATATATTATATATATATATGATATTTAAATTAATTTATATCTATTTATAGAAATTCTATCTATAGAAAGTGGTATATGTGGCATTAGTTGGCAAATAACTACCTAACATCTTCCCTAACCAACCCAACAACCAAACCTTATCCAAATATATATATATATATATATATATAAAATTCAATTTAATATTCAAAATCATATTTAAACAAAAATATAGTATTCAAATTGTGACTGAATCCACCAGTTTATGATGACGAAGTATAGAATTTTGGTCCCCAAAGACACTCTGATTCTTCATTCTTACCTTTAATTTGGCTGCATGGTTTACACAAATGGAAAAATCAAGACGCTTCTCGAATAAGGACTAGATGTGTACCTTCTGATCAGTTGTCCAATTGTTGTTGATCATTGATGCATATTCTTGGTGTCTTACATTTATGAACCCCTTGTCAAAGTCGGCCACAAAACATACAAATTTTGGTTAATCTCTCGTATCGCAGTTGGACGATACAGTCAAAATTATTTCAAAATGGTAACTTCAGTTTTTGAACCAGAGGAGTGGAGATATCAAATTTTACCTTGGCCCTGGCAAAGAGGCTCCAATTGCTAGCATCTTGGAGAGAAGGAGGTCTCACTGAACTATTCATCACCGCAAGTGTGGTAATGAAGTTAACTGTCAATAGATTTACCGGTAGACCATGAAATTGAATCCAAAATTCTGTTTCAGAGAAAGATTACTCACTAGGGAGTTTGTTGGAAAGACAACGTTCGATAATAAGCAAATGTTTATTAATTTTTCAAGGACCATTATCCATGATAGATTCAAGATCTTCCAAAAATTCAAATCTTGCATAGAATGAACCGTTATGATATTCTGCCACCTTAATGTTTTCCTTGGTTTTCCAGATCTTGGGGATGGTAGATATGATAGTTAGTGTGTGTGTGTTGGATGGGGGGGGGGGGAGGGGGGAGGGGGTTAGGGCTTATGGCTTAATGGCATAAATAAGAGAAATCGTTTCTAATCTGCTTGGGGATTGGAATATGGAAAAATGATAGAGAAGTGTCCTCAGACGTAGATGAGGAGAGCAGTGAACTAAGCTTTTCCAGAACTTCTTCATAGCTTGTTTGAGAAGTAGACGCCATAGTATGATGATGGAGTACGAAAAAAGGAATACTTCCTATGGAGAGAAGGGTATAGTAGAGCAGTGGGAATTGGAGAAGAAGATTTTCATAGAAGACGAGGTTGATACACATAATATCATATCATGTTGTGTACTATATGCAAGAAAATGTTAGTTATTATAGCATGCTCCAACTGAATTATAAGGTACTTCTTGAATCAAGTGATGGAAACTTACAAAGAAATTATGATGCTTCAAATTTTCGTGAAAGTTGCAATGGTTATCACAAGAAAAGAGGATGTATATACAAACCATTATGATGCTTGAATATTTTTAAAATGATTATTGATTAATATTTATGGTAGTAGCTTAATCAAACTAGTTACTTTCACGTACGTTGCACGTATAAAAAAAGAAAAAAATTATTAAAAAATTAGATAAAATTTTAAATTATGTTAAAATATTCTAAATATGATTTGAATATATTTTAATTATGACTGATTGTAAATATATTTTTATAATTTTGGATATGTCTTTAGTTAGATAATATTATTTAGTTAGTTTAAATATAATTTAAATATTGAATATATTTTATAATTTATATTTCAGGTAGTTAGAAGGATTTAGATTTTTTTTAAAAATTACGATTTTTTTCAAACAAAGGGACCAAATATCACCCAATTGCGGATGAAGGGAGAATTTTAAAAAATTGCAAAGAACGGGATGACTTGCCAACTGAGTTGGCGAAGGAAAAGAAAATTGTAGGCCCGCCAACTCAGTTGGCGAGGGCAGGCAACAAAATAGGAGCGACCGCCAACTCAGTTGGCGGGTTGGGGCTTGGGTATGGGCCGTCAAATGAGTTGGCGTGGGAGCTTGGGTGTGGGCCGCCAACCCAGTTGGCGGGTGGGCGCTTGGGTGTGGAGGGGGAAGATTATAGCCGTTGGTGGTCGAGATGAGGGAAAATTATAGTCGTTGTACAACGGCTAATTCAAGGGCAACGTTACACAATTCGCCAATTAAATTGGCGAGTTACTTTCTATATATACCGCAGCTCCAAATGAATCTTCATCACACTCTCTCCTGCCTCAATCAAATCCTCCAGCACTCTCTCGCTCTCTCCCTTCTAACAAAGCCTCCAACACTCTTTCTGTCTCCCCTCTAGCAAAGCCTCCAAAGTTCTTCTCAGTTTTTTCTAGCCAAAGTTCTCAGCCGTCATGGATCGTAGCGTAAAAATAGTATGCTCGCACGGCGGTAAAATAAATGGATTTAATTACGAATGAGGAGAAAGCCAAAAAAATTTAACTTAACCGAATATTAGTTTTGAAAATATACGTAATCTTATTATTGAACGTTGTTTTATTCATTATGATTTTATTCTAAAGTCTATTTTGGCTCTAATTATTTTTTGATAGATAGTGAATATGCATAAAATTATATTCTTGAGATTAATTCACAATTACGGTATATAAATATATATGTTATTCAAGTAGCAGCAACATTAGATAATAGAAATAGTGAATATTTTTTTGAATACCAGCATGTTAGTTCGGGTGCTAGTTCTTTTCAACAAATTATTTTATTTTCCCAAGAAGGTCATTCATCAGATGAATCTAACCATGATGATGATAGTAACAACGAAGATGGGAATAGTGATGATTTAATTGAAAATGTAGATTATGAGGTAGATGGTGATGTTGGTAATGCTATCATTGATGAATTATTTATGGGGAATTTTTTTCTAGTCGTTCTAATTTTAGGAGTTTTATAAGTAATTTAGCAATTAAATATAATTTTAGTTGTTCAACTAGTGTTATGAATAATGCTCGTGAAATTATATATAGTTGTGATCAACCGAATTGTAATTGGAGAGTATATGTCAAATCCATTGGAAATAGTGATATAGTTAAAGTTAGTACATTAGAAAATCGTTATTCTTGTTTAGGGAGACTTACAATAGTACGTCATCGATTAGCTACCGTTGCATGGGTTAAGACCATGATAATTGACATTATTAGAGATAACCAGTCATATAGTCTATCATTAATTATTAAAGATATATATATATATATATATATATATATATATATATATATATATGGAGCACCGTATACATATTAGTTATTCCAAAGCCTGGAGAGGCCGAGAGACGGCATTAGCTAAAATTAATGGTAGTTATGATGAGCCATATGCTAGTCTTGAGGAGTATTGTTATAGAATTATGGAGACGAATCTAGGTAGTACATGTTTGCTTAAAATTGCCGAAAATAATAGGTTTGAAAGAATTTGTATTTGTTTTAAGGAATATTGACGGATTTTTAAGGGGCTGTTTACCGGTTATTAGTACTGATGCTACATTCATTTCGTCTAAATATTAAGGCATCTTATTTATTGCTTGTACTCATGATCCTAACTATCAATTATATCATATTGCTTATGCTATTGCCGAATGTGAGAATAATGATTCTTGGTCTTGATTTTTAAACTCTTTTAGAATATCTTTTGAAAGTTCTTTTAATGATTGGAGTACAATTTTATTTATATATGATAATAAAAAAATGATTAATAAATGTTGTGCGTGCTATTTTTTTGCATCTCCTCAATTTTTTTGTATTCATCATTTTAAACAAAACATGAAAAAAGTTGTGAAAGAACTAGCATTTCAACACTTGTTAGACTCGCTTGCTAGATCATACAATAAAACGGATGCAGAGAGTGTGTTTAATATAATTAAAGCCAAGAACATAATATTGTACGATCAGTGTAAACGATGAAAGTTGTTGTCACGCCCCAGTCCCAAAATTATACGGAACTAGGCCACGTGGCATTGGCCAGCTGACACGTCACTAAGGGTTTACCAATTTAATGGATCCAAAGTAACGTGCTACGCTGTCCTAAAATACTACAAGTCTAATACAGGTAAATCTAATCTCATCCACAGGAATATCATGAAACATGGAAAAGTAGTGCTGAATATATAGATGCTACGTCTGAAATGTCATATACATATCAGATAAAGTCATGTGGGAACAAACCCACTACAAGAAGTAAGGAAAAGTGAAGTAAGATAAACCAATGCATCGTCCCCAAAATATATAGCTCCAACTCCAGGTGTACTCAGGCAGACTCTGATGGCATCTCCTCTAACTCCTTCTCAGGGCATATCCAGTCTCCTCTCCAGGTCCCTGTGCTGTGGGGTGGGATGTCTCATCTAAACCTGGCAGGGAACCAGGTCCTCAGTGGGACGTAACAAGATACATAAAAATAACAGGCCATGTATGTAAATACTGAATAAATAAATACATGGTGCTAACCATCTAAGTGAATGCAATTTGAGACAACCTAGTACGTATGGGAAAGTGTGGCTAGACATATGCTGACGTAATTCACCAATTCGTAGTGACTGGCTAGTATATGCCACATATGCCCCCGTTCAAGGGCACTATACAATTTTCCATCTACGATGAGTATGGTCACAGGAATATATATATAACAACCGTATCACTCCGTCGAGTGCGGCATCGGGATAAAGAGGTGGGTGTCCCATACGTCTTTTAGTCGTTCTCCCCGCCCAATGTAACTAATGCCAAGTCGTAACTTTCCTGATTTTGTTCTAAGCCGTGATGCACGTCATACGTACTGGTAGCTAATCAACTACGCAAACTTGCATCCCAAAATGAAGTGCAACCTTGTTGCGTGTACCCGTGATAGGGTCTAAGAGGATATTATGATACCCTCACAGTTGATGGTAAGTCTGTATAGACTAAGTTAATTACACTACGTGTCAACGTACTTGTTGACGGTACCCAAGGCAGTCTCAGATACATACTGTTTATATGTAAATTGGTTAAAAAGAATATTCAACAGTTAATAATTTAAACAGTAAAAACTTGGCAAGGTATACTTGCCTACTCCCTGATTGTGTTAAAAAACTTGATCTCACAGTCAAGTTTGAGAGTTCTTGTGACAGGGGGTCACTGACTGTGCTTGGAGATATAATCTGTTTAAGACATACATGGTTCGTAAATATAACATTTAATAAGAGGGTACATAGTATATAAGACATAATATATATAGTCATATAGGGTACATATATATATAGAGTATATATATATATATAGATAAATATAGTAGTATGTATATATATATAGCATATATACATATATTATATATAGATACCTATATATAGATATATATATATTTACATATATATAAAGAAAGTGCAAAATATAACATATATAGTTTATTTATATATACTAGTAGTAGTATATATATATATATATATATATATATATATATATATATATAATAATATAAATATATAATAATATATATAGATATATATATATAGATACATATATTTACATATATACATATATATATATAAAAGAAAATAAAAGTGCAGGAATTGAAATATATATATAATACATATATTTACATATATATGTGCAGGAATTGAAATATATATATAGATACATATATTTACATATATACATATATATATATAAAAGAAAATAAAAGTGCAGGAATTGAAATATATATATAATACATATATTTACATATATATGTGCAGGAATTGAAATATATATATAGATACATATATTTACATATATACATATATATATATATAAAAGAAAAGGAAAATGCAGGAATTTAAATACATATATATAATGTATATCCAGTATTATATCATATAATATATATATATATATAGATATATATATATATAGATATATATATATATATAAAAGAAAAAATGCAGAAATGTAAATACATATATATATATACTGTATTATCCAGTATTATTAATTATATAATATAAATATATATATATAGTACACTATATATAGATATAAAAGAAAAGAAAAATGCGGAAATTGAAATATATATATATATATATATATATTAGTATATAGTATATATCTACATATAATTATATATAATAAAATGAAAGGCATATATATATATATACATATATAATATATATGTATATATATATAATTATACTATATATAAATAAATATATATATATATATATATAGATATATATATATATATAAGAAAGAAAAAGGACATATATTTACATATTTATACAATATAATATAATTATATATATATATACACTGTATATATATATATTCTGTATTAATAATAATAATAATAATAATATATATATTTATATATATATAATTACATATAGAATATATATATATATATAAATATATATATACATATGTATATATACTACATATATATATATAAATAATAATAATAAAAACAAAAATAAAAATGCATAAAATAATATATATACTATACAGTATAAATACTGTATTTATATACTAATAATAATATATATTATATATAATACATTATATGCAATTACATATATATATATATATATATATATATATATATATATATATATATATATATATATATATATATATATATATATATATATATATACATATATACATAAATATATATGTAATACATATAATAATAATAATAATAGATTATATAATAATACATATATATACTGTACATATACAGTATTTATATAATATAATATATTATATATTATAATATAATACATATTAATATAAATATACATATATATATACATATATATACATATATATATACATATATACATATATATATAGTAATATACGTATATACGTATTTAATAGAGGGTAGGGGTATACCTGACAGGTGGGGACCCCTAGGCGTCGTCGCCGGCGGGAGGACGGCGGTGGTCCGGCAGGCGGCCGGCCGGAACAGCAGCTGCAGCAGCAGCTGCAGTCAGCAACAGCAGTAGCAGTGGCAGCTGCAGCAGCTCCGGCGGCGGTTGCGGTTGTGGTGGAGGCGGCTCAGGGTGTCAGGACGGAGGAGGAGAGGGCGGCGAAGGGTTCGGGGTGGGTGGCGGTGGTCAGAGGCGGTGGTGGCGGTCGTTCGAGGAGGTTGGGGTGGCTCGGGGCTGTGGGCAGGAAGAGTCGGCGGAGGGTTGCGGGGGAACTGCCGGCTGGGGTGGTGGTCGTGGGGGGGTGTGGCGGTGGTGGTTCGATAGAGGGGGTCACGGCGGAGCGGATGGGGGTGGTGGCGGTGGTCCACGACGGCCAGGGTGGCGGTGGTGGCCGGTTGGAGGTGGTGGAGTTGCTGTGGGAAGGAAGGAAGGGAGGGTGCTGCGGGGCTGTCGGAGGCGGAGGCGGCGGCCAGGGAGGGTGGCAGTTGGCCGGAGGGTAGCCGAGGGAGGGGCGAGGTGGTCGGCGGCGGTCCCGTGGGCGGGGGTGGCCGGAGGGTGGTGTGGAGAATGAGAGGAACTCGGGTGGGGGGGTTTTATAGGGTTTAGGGTTAGGATATTTTAGTAATTAGTTTAAACTATTAGGGGTAGCTTGGTAAATTAATTTCTAGGATATTTTAGGATCTTTTTATCCTGATATTTTCAGGATTTTTAGGGGATTCCACTTGACACGTGTCCTGTGCACGTTCACCGGCCAATAGGAAAGTGCCACCTCGCACTGTAATTTACAGAAAAATCCCTGTAATTCCATAAATTGCAGAAAAGTCCTAAAATTGGGATTTTGCGTAATTACGCAATTTGTCTGATTTAAAACACGGATTCCTAGAAATACTAAATTGTACAGAAATGAGGGGGAAAGCTGGGGGAGTGCCTTGGGGAGTGTGGGGGTGAGCCTGGGCAGGGGCAGGGTCTGATTCTTTGGGTGATACGGGTCACCGTATTTATTATTTAATAAATACTGCGCACGGTGTTCTCTATTTATTTAGGGGTAGGTAGGGTCATAATTTTTCTACGGTGTCAATACCCTAATTGTAATTTATTCAGTGTAGAATATTATCGTATTTTTGTTTGGCCAAAACAGGTGCCTACTGGTCCTCAAATCCCTAGGGGTACAGAGATGGGTAAAGAGCAGGAAATTAAATAGGAAATAAATACGTACGTTTGTAATGATATTGAAGCACAAAACGAAGTATCTGAGAGTTGCACAAAATGCAGAAAAATAATCTAACATGTCTAGGACAGGTATGTGAACTTGTTTGGGGCTAACAGCTAGTGTAATGCTCTAATTAATTAGGTGATGGACAGGTGCACAAATCAATAGGATATGTAAGCAAAATAAATTTAAAAAGTTGCAATAATTCTAATTAGCTAAAAATAATTTTAAAATACTGAAATCTGGTCGAGAGAGTTTACAGTTGTCGATTTGATCATTGGATAACAGCATATGCTCCTTGTCCTAGATTAGATATTAACACTTCTAATCTTACTGAATGTTTCAACAACTGGATTAAAAAATTATGAGATAAACCAATAATAATACTTCTCGATGGTATTAGAGCCAAGATTATTATACTTCATGACAATCATAGAAAGAAAGCTGAAAATATAGACACAAATTATTGTCCGAAGATGGTAAATACTATGGCTCGTATTATGAAAGAGAAGAATCACCTAGAAATATTAGGTATTGATAGTTATAAGTTTAAAATAATAGACCGTGCAACAAGTAGAACATATATTGTAAATATAGTCGAAAGATCTTGTACTTGTTTTAGATGGTACCATACTTATATACTATGTATACATGCATATTTTGTTTGTAGATATTGTAATATTAGTATTGAAAGTTTTTATCCTGCAATATTTTCGACGGAGATCTTGAGAAGTGTATACGAACCAAAAATGAAACAAATTTTAGTTCGCTACAAGATCCAAGCTCCTTTGGTTAGAGGAAAAAATGGAGTACCAGATATAAGATGCAAAGCCGGAAGACCAAAGAAAAACCGCATCAAACCTCGGGATTCATCAACGAGAGATCTTTATTACAGTAATTATGGTATGATGGGACACAACCGAAGAAGATGTACTAGTTAGCCGAGAGAGTAAAGTAGAATTGTTCAAATATTGTACTAGTGAGTTTGATAATGAAAGTTGGAGATATGAATAGTTGACAAAGATTTTAATAATAAAAGTTGACAAATATTACAATCAAACATTGTTACAAATAATAATTCTTAACAAGAAAAAGCTTTCATCTACTCATCTTCCTCCTCCTCCTCCTCCTCCTCCTCATCATCATCATCATCATCATCATCATACTGATTCTGGGTAGGCAGCGGTGCTGATGGAGTCAAAAAAAACTGTGTCACTATTTGATAGCTTTTATCTGCTGGAGTCAAGAACCGCTGACTAGTACCCTCTCCAGCATAGTATTGGAGAATGTCTCCAGCGTACTAGTTGTAAGCCCCATCATTTTGGAATAGGGGTAATTTGGTAATTTTTAATTATTTTGTTTAATTAGATAGATTTAAAGAATTAATTTATAAAACCTTCTTTTAGATATATGACCCTTTGCCATGGCTTTGATATTTTGAGCAATGTACAACCTTTTTTCTTCCAACCAAATTTATAATAATAATTTTAATTGAGTATAATATAGTTAAAATATGAATTTTGTATTTATTTGATCTTCTCCATGCTCCAAAAATATTAACGAACGTCTAGAATTACGGTTACCGTAAAATTGTCTCCTTTTGACTATAACTTGACCCAAACACAACCCAAACACATGTAGGAGTGTAGTGCATCCAAATATATCCATGTAAAAATATATTATATATATATATGATATTTAAATTAATTTATTTCTATTTATAGGAATTCTATCTATAGAAAGTGGTATATGTGGCATTAGTTGGCAAATAACTACCTAACATCTTCCCTAACCAACCCAACAACCAAAACTTATCCAATCCTAACCATAACAGCCAACCCCACCCTTTCATTTTTGGCCAAAGCAGCCCCCCTTGGCCGAACCTTATTAACTTTAGGATAACTCCCTCCTATATTTAAATTTATTTTAAAAGGCCATATATATATATATCAACTTACCACCAAATCATAACCCTAACCATATCAAATCTCTTTTCCATAGCTAGCTGAACCATCCCCTCTCCCTCATGGGTGGAAATAGCCCCTTTTCCATCTCACCCTCACAACATCATCTCCTTCACCAAAAATTCTCTCATCTCTTCCCAAAGCTCCACTTTTTATCATCCTTCCACAATCTTTCTATCCAAACACCATTAAACCTTCAAGAAGAACCCCATCTTCCCCATAAAAATATCAAAAACCCTATTTAATCATCAACAACCCATCACAAAGGGAGTAGCAAGCCAAGCACAAGCAAGGAGGAGTGTTTCTTGGACAAGAAGAAGCACCATCCTCCAATCCTCCAAAAGTTTCGATAAATCTTAAATCATTCTTTCTCAAATCCCATGGCATGATATTTTTAGGTTATGTAAAATTATTGATTTAGAATCCATATTTTGCCATCTTGTTCTCATCTTAGAATATATAAATTTTTCATGATAGTTTGGTGATAATTTGCTTATCGGTAGAACTAGTTTAAGACTTTTGATGCGATTACTTGAGAAAATCATATTAATTATTAAAACTGAATTGATAGGTATTTAATTGCTAGAAAATAAGTATTTTTAAATTTATTCTCTGTTATTTTAATGTTAAATCTGAACCCTATAATTAAGGGCCACTAGCCTAGGTTTTCGGGTGACTTTATGACATTGTTTTGATAGTAAATAGAGGTTATTTTGGAGAAAATAAAGAAGTAAATATTTTTTGAGATTATATCAGAATATAATATTATATAAAATAATTTTAATAAATATAAACTATACTAAGGGACTGGCAATGTCTCAAACAAGTTTCGGACAAAACTAGTCAACATAAAGTGGCAAAAATCTTGAAATATGTTGATTTTGTCAAATCTGGAATTTATTACCAAAAATTCATATAAATTATGTTTGAATCTGGAATATATGATTTATTATGATTTATTTTTATGTCCTTTAATTGGGGACTTAAACTTAAATTTTGAAAGTCAAAAACCAAAAAACTAGGTTCTGCTACCCTGTAAAAGTAAGCAAAGTTGTTAGAAATAATAATGGGCTTGGTTATGCATAACATCGAATAAATTATATAATTAAGTTATAATTACAAGAATTCGTGATTGGACCCTTAAGTGTATTAATTGATTGATAGGTTAATTGAATCCCGAAGGAGTGGACGCGGGATCATCTTTACCACCACTGACTGTAGAACCAAGCAAGTGTACCTTGCCAAGATGTTTACAGTTCTAAATTATTTATTTAATATTAATTATGCATTAGATATTATATGTATGTGGCTTGTTGATGTACTTGTTGAGCCTAGGGCCGTTATATGATACTTTGTGTCCAAACAAGATTAGGGTACCGACATCCCCTGCGGAGTCGAGTATCATAGTTAGAGAGTCATTCTTTCGAATCCATGATTGGTGCAAACGTTATTTCCACATCCACCCATAGGACACTGGACACGATATTCATGTGGCAGAGTCTTTCTCGACTTGTTTGTGGTACTTGGACTCTGGATAGGACTATATGATGTATGATATAGTTATACATATTGACTATGACTTGTGATGATAGTCAGAGGTCATGATCTTGTGTGTCTTGATTGAGACATGAGGTTACATTGGGTGGGGAGAGTCTTCATCATGCTCTGGGAATATTTTACTTATTAATATTTATTGTGTATTACGCTTTATGTTCCCTCTATGGAATCTAAGGTATTATATATATGTACAGCTTCCTCCTGGTTCCCCCACACGGAGCCTTGAGAGTACTATTAGATTACGGAAGTGTCCCTTGAGATCTTCAGTGAGTACCAGCCCGGGGTACGATACCATACTCTCATTTGCATGTCACATAGTTGGTTACAGTAGTTTACCTTGGATTATGGTTTTATTACACTGTTTACTTCTGGCTTGTTATTTTCTTGTACCTTGTTACGGTCCTCTGAGGACCTGGTCCCCTGCCAGTTTTTGCAGCATAGACGGTTATGGAGCCTTTGGAGTTGCTAATGTGTGTTTCTTGTCATGCAGGCATTGGTGCCAGGTACTTATATCATTTCTACCAGAGTTATGGTTATTTATTAATATTGTTTATTCTTTTGCTAATGTAGCCTAGTTTTTATAGACTTATATTTATTTTCCGAGTCTATTCGAACTTATGTGTTACTGGGTGGCCGACTTTAACACATGTAGTTCATTATTGATATTTTGTTCTTATGTGGATTATGATATAGATATTTTCAGTATTCTTAGATAGTTACCCTTATTATACAACTTATACGTATTCAAATCAGATCAGAGTCTGGTCGAATGCGTAGCTGGCATGTTACGTATTTCCAGTCCTACGTATTTTGGGATTGGGGAGTGACATTGGTGACTAGGGCCTGCTCCAGCTTCCAGCATAATATTAGGGAATGTCTCCAGCATACTGCTGACTAGGGCCCGCTCCAGCATAGTATTGGGGAATGCCCTCTTCGGCGTACTGCCGACCAGCCCTCTGCACCATCCCTTCTACGACGACGTGAGTCTCTGTCGTATAATACTGGTTGGATAATCTGCTGGAAGACGTGATTGTACTAGAGGTATTTTAGGTTTTCGTCCAATACCGAGACGATCAACACGAGTCATAAGTTCCTAAATAAGCACTCGACCTGGTTGGGGGAGAGTTCTCTCTGAGTGTTACAAATATTGTTGGTATGCACCACTTTGAAATATGAAACTTGTACATTATTATTTTTATAATATCTATGTATATGTAATTTTGAACGTGTAATAAAGTCATACCAAATCATGCATGCCATCTACAAAAGTACACAAAGTAGAATCACCTACGGATCTACTCTTGAATCTTTGCTCCCCATATATGTACACTCGGTTGCTCATACGAGGGCATCCCCACCATTTCCTATAATCCAAGTTACCAATGTTTGCATAATGTAAACACAATTTTAGCAAACTATTTATACTAAATCAATCTGAATAATGAGTAACTTAGAACTTACATTCCTCAGTAGATCTTAATCCGGGATACATGTTCGTCACACTAGAATTCTCGAATCGATTTTTCCAATCAACAACGAGACCAAGGATTCTATTTATTGCTTGTATTGGATCATAACCAATTTTCGGTGGATCATTGAGAATTTTTGTCTTATCCCGAATTATCGAAGAACATGGTCTGCCGGATGATACATGGTGTACCGATCATATGTAATATAAGAATTATGCAAACTAAACGAATACGATATCCTCTTGATTTCTGGAGCATCATCTACACATATGTAGGGTAACCAAATAACCTATATAATGACAATGTATCAAATTAATGATTATGTTTCTCTACGATCATAACTGTAGTAATTTAAAGATATTTATCATATAGTTAAATAATTACCTCATGATATGCATTGTATCAAATTGGCTACGATAAAATGATACACTCATATATTGGTAGTGTTGGTAATCTACTACATCTGTGGGCCATCGGATAGCAATCGGAAAGACTCCAACATCACTGATAATGCTAGTGAGAGGCCTACTAACAGAAAAATTCTCGTAGGACTAGAACTAGAATACAAAAATAAGGCATTAGTACAAATAAATTTGTATTCTAATCTAACTAATACAGGTCTTTTATTCTTACCTGAATCAGTGAAATACATCCACAAATACTTTTGTGACTCGATCTCACAAATTCAGTCAAATTTGCGTATAAAAAGGCTAGAGTAGCAGCTTTTCATGCATGCCGAATGGGTTTTGTCAAATCATCCAAGAATAGTAGAAGCTGCAAATTTATCATATTTTCTGATGCGTCGGAAAATAGAATTGCACCACATAAACAGAGAAAATACGCCCTAGTGCAACAAGTGACCTGAAAATATTAAATATTATATAAACACTAAATTAAGTCATAAAAACCTTACTAATTAAAATATATACCCGCAATTCATCTATGTCAACCACCTCGCCAATAGTGCGATGTAGGTCCATGAAGTTGCCACGAAGCCATAAAAACTTCACAAAATTGCCATTTTTTATACCAAATGCAGGCGTAACACCGAGATACCTCCTGATCAGATTATATCCCTTTAAGTGCGGATCAAAATATATAGCGTCACCTGTAATAGGTAACTCTAGTATATTTGCCACATCAAATAGTGTGATCGTCATCTCGCCAAATGGGAGCTGGAAAGTATTGCGTTCAGGCCACCAACGCTCCACAAGACTTACAACTAGGTAAAGATCGTGGATTAAATATATAATCCGATCTATATAGTAGAAACCAAAGGATTGCACTAAAGCCTTTTGGGCATGATTTAGCTCCCACGTATGATAGTTTCTTTGGGTCCGTCAATGTACATGGATCCAGGTTCATAAACCAAAATCATGATCGTATAACTATGAAAAAAATATGCATTATGTCACGCCCCGGCCTCGAGGGCCTCCCGACCACCGTTTCCTCCGCTGGGACTGGACGTGAATCACCGTGCCTCGGCACTCCCGCGGGGCGTGTATGGTCGTTTGATACCGGTATGTGATATCGTGCGAGCCTGGGGTTACGCCCGCACAAGGCAACATCGTTAAAGTTTTGGCTATCATCGTATCAATCGAGTAAGCAGCAGAGGGACATTGTTACAAGCATTTATCGATCTGAGTATTCGGGGCAAATCGAGGGACTTGGGTTTCTTTGATACAAAGGCATCATTCCATACATTATGCCATTTTATACGAAAGCAGCTCGAGGCAATCAAAATCAGAATTTCTGGGTCTTGGGGATGAGGCACGCCTATCGCTCCCTCGGACGTTCCAATATCTGCAAGCAAGTAAACTGTTGGTGGGTCAGTACTTTTATAAGTACTGGTGAGAATAAACAACTGAACAGAAGCATGCATTTACTAAAACCAATACTAAGTAATCATGTTATAAAATATTATATTACTAGTGATCTTTCTAGTTTTACCTATGTTCATTTCATGCATCATAAGAACGGAGTCATATTATTTTGTTTATGAAAATATCTTTTGAAACAGAGTTCATATTCGATATTAAGCAAGCAAGCAAGCAAGCAAGCAAGACAAGCCAATTATTCTGTTATCAGGGTATGCGTAGCGTGTCTCATCAGCTATACTCAAAGACCCTAGGAACAAATGCACATCTAGGAACAAATGTATATCTAGGGGCGGTCCACTACCAAGCCAACACAATGAACTATCTTATATGCAGTGTGGTCCCCGAGTAACTCAGGATCGGCAGCGGTTGATCCAGCTAACCAATGACTCATTTATCTGATGCTATTGGCAGCTGTGATACATAGTTGCTTTCTACTATCTCTGTAGCAGCCGTGACACATGGTTCAGCTCTCCACCAATAGCCATTGTCCGACCGATGCAAATGCATGAAACACTATCAAATAAACTCTAGGATGCAGATGAGACGAACCATCAGACCATATATCTTTGTTGCGGACTAGACGCCCTCACTGAATAATTCAAGCACACGATATGGTTCTCTCGAAGCACAGGCGATAGTGAAACATGTTCATGCAAACTCATACTCTTAGGCAAGCGCTTCAGGATTCTTAGTTAAGCAGACAAGTTCGTTTCAATGACATGCTATGTGAGTTCTCTTATTAGCATGCAAGGCATGTTCTATCATTCTCTTTAAGCAAAGAAGCATTCAAAAACTCAGATTCATTATTAAGGCGTGCAAGAATCAGAGAACGAAGTTCTGCCCACTCACCTTGATACATAGTGCCGACGCGGAGCGGGACACTACACATTATGTTTTATGTAAAAATTATTTATCTTGCAAACTAAAATTTTAAAAAATTACCTCTCTAGTAAATATTCGACTAGATATATGGTCTTCATGTTGCCTAATAATAAGGTTGGTAGTCGGTCCACCAGGAATACGACCGTCATTTTGGTTAGCCATCTATAAAAAATAAATAAATTATGATTATTGTCAACTAATATATACGCCTACAAATATAACAAGTTTGTCAACGATTAAAAAAGTCAAACAGACAATATTTTGACTTATGTCAGATTTTTTGGTTCTTTTTCTCCCGGTTGATCTTGCTAGTTGCAGGGAAGAGAATGTTGAATGTTGTACGTAGAGAGGAAAGAGAAGAGAGTTTCATTGTTGTGGGGAGATGAGGGAAGTATGTGCAGAGTGGAAGAGGGAAGGATGTTGTTTATAGGAATGGAGTGGGCGGTCTTTGAGGGAGAGTGGGGGGGGGGGGGTCTTCGAGGGAAAGAGAGAGAGAGAGAGAGAGAGAGAGAGAGGGAGGGGGGGAGAGGGGGGTCTTCGAGGGAAAAAGAGAGAGAGGGGGAGAGTGGGGGTCTCGAGAGGGAGTGGGGGGTCTTCGAGGGAAAGAGAGAGGGGGAGAGTGGGGGGTCTTCGAGGTGGAGGGGTCTTCTAGGGGGAGTGGGGTTCTACGAGGGAAAGATAGTGGGGGGGAGTGAAAGAGAGGGGGGAGGGGGGTCTTCGGAGCAGGCAGTTGGTCTCATGCCCCGCCAACTGAGTTGGCGAGGGAGCCAACTTTCCCATCCTCACAGCCAACTCAGTTGGCAGGCTCTTCCACTCTCGCCAACTCACCGCCAAATGAGTTGGCGGGCTCTCCGTTCTCGCGTGCACTCGCCAACTGAGTTGGCGAGTCGTCCCGTTATTTACAATTTTTGTTAAATTATCCTTTTACCCGCAATTTTGTTAAAATCCATCCCGTTATATAAAAATCTCTCAAAAAATTAACTACGTGAGGGAGAGAAATATGGTAGTTAAAAAAATTAATTTTTTAAAAGTTAAATAGTGATGATATACATACGACTTAGATGGCTCATTTTTTAAGTCGTTTCTAAGCCGCATTATAATGGTAGAGATAATACGGAAAGATCATCACTATTCATGCATGGTTTGACATCAGTTTTAAGGGCATAAGCCATCGAGATACATACCTTTCTTCTTGTGTTGTCATTAAACTGACGACTTGAGGCAACCAGCCTGTCAACAACCTGAAGCAACTGACCTGACAACTTGAAGCAACCGACGATTTCGAGTTCCTCGAGAAATCATGCTGATAAGTTAGGATAATGGAAGACAAAGAGAATATTGGTAGCCAAAATAGAATTGCTCTGCTTCTCTTATTAAGAATACTAGAAGTTGTGCACGTGGGTTTCACGTTTTTTTTCCCACTTTTTAAATGTATACTTGCATGATATCCATTTTGAAATAGTATAAAATATTTTGAAGTAAATTTATTTTTGAGAAGGTGAACATTTATTGTAGTTGGAAGCATATAATTTTTAGTGTTTAGTAATTATGTTAGTAGGTAAGCATATATATATATATATATATATATATATATATATATATATATATATATATATATATATATATATATATATATATATATATATATATATATATTAATCAAAATCAAATTTATTCAAAAAGAGCCCTACCACAAGAAGCAAAAAGAGACTACAAAACTATGAGAGCATCCTTCCCAAGCCCCAGCTCAACCCCAACCAATCCAAAGAACCCAAAAAGAAAACCAACATATACCAACACAAAAATATACCCCCAAAACAAAATATGGACACCCCCAAAAAATCATGATCCTAAGATTCACCACCCAACTTTGCTAGCCAAAGCGCTAGCATCCTCACCAATGATTGCAATGACCAAGCACTCTTGAGGATCTGCCTAGCCGCTTCCACTTTCAACTGATCAGGAGAGAAGGTATAGCCCTCAAACATAGTTTTGTTCTAGTTCTTCCAAAGCACCCATCTAATCGCAGAAAGCACAATCTGAGAGAGATGATGATGTAAACACCCAAATTTTTAGAATTTAATTTTAAAAATTTAATTATTGGAATTATGATTTTTTGAGATTTTGGAAGATTTTTCTGTAATTTTTAGCTAATTATAATAAATATTCTTCATGGATTTATATTTTTATGTATTAAATTAATTATTAAATAGTGCAAAAATTAAATTTTTGGGTGTATAACTAATAATAGAGTATTGTGTAATTTTTTTGAAATTTATTGGGCTCTAAAACTATTTTTTATGACATATATATATTAAACCAACCCAAACAAACCAAACTGAACCAAACCGAACCTAAACCAACCTAAACCAACCCAAACCAACCCAAACTAAATCGAACTCGACCTAGACCCGAACCCACTACCCGATAACCTGACCCGGACCCGAAACCCTTCAGCTACAGTAACTTCCCTTTCCCTCCTCTTCCAAAACTGCTGACCGGTCCTCTTCAGCTCCCTGTAACTGCCCTCCCTCCACCCTATATAATCTCCAGCCTAGCCGAACCTCACCACCATCATCTCCTCTACTACCCCGACCAACCACGGCCTCCGATGATCGCCGGACCGCCGTCGCACGCCGCCGCAAAGTAGCCGCCCAAATTTTGAGCAACAGCACACAACAAGGTATGCTACTTCTAGCCCATGTATCTCTTTGCACAGTAATTCAAATATCGATCAGTGAAATCCTATGCGAAGACCACATGACCCTCTTGAACCCTGTATAATTAGTTTTGTGTATCCT
The DNA here is from genome assembly GCA_036927795.1 of Iris macrosiphon. Classification (NCBI taxonomy): domain Eukaryota; kingdom Viridiplantae; phylum Streptophyta; class Magnoliopsida; order Asparagales; family Iridaceae; genus Iris; species Iris macrosiphon. Next base: position 512,806 of record JAYESA010000024.1, on the reverse strand, counting down.
GTCCTGAGTAAGTCATAATTGCGACACAAAAAGAAAAAAATGACCCAATTTTGTAGTTCAGAAACTGTCTCAAACACCCATGTTCATGGCTATTTTTCTTTCAACCTAATTAATATTTTTAAATTTCACTTGAACAATAATTTAGACAATATAACCGAGTTTTAATCTCTTTAATTAGTTTATTTTAATTTGTTGTATGTTATGATGTATTTGCGATTGAAGTTGACCAAAAACTTAGTTTTCTAAACACAATTTTTTTTGAAACGGGGTACGTCCCGCTAAACGAGGCAACTTCATCGTATGAGAATTGTACGAAAGGCATGTATCATCAACCCAGACGTGTGAGATTTTAGGAAAGTTGATTTGGATATGCGTGCACACCGAAATTAGCACGTATCCGTCGAAAAGTCTCGTATCGACATATTCTGACACTCGTCATAATTTCGTGTGTGCTTGTCATTTCACAACGAAACTTATGTCATCGGATTCTTAGTGTTATGCTGGTCCTGCGATCCAAGTTTAGTTCGATTCTGAGAACGTTGACGAAATACCGTTTAGTGGGCCCCACGGTTTCATTTGACGGACGATTTTGTGACCGGCTCATCTGAATCCAGTTTTGGACATTCCGTTGGATTTGTGCTATCATTCTGGACTCGTAGATACTAAGTTTGACAAATTTGAAGAACTTTATCTCTGACACATTTTTCGGTGCGAAGTGGGCCACATGTGGACCCCACTTTGACCAAAAATTGTCAATTTTGCTCATATGTCCAAATTAGACTTATGGGTAGTCAATTCTAGCTATTTCATATATTTTGAGAGCAATGGTAATATTTGTTTCAGCATCCGGAGGCATACCTAAAGATTTTACTTATATCGGAGCAACTAGCGGAGCTCAGAACACATGCAAGTGTACCTTGCCAACTTGCATAAGATCATGTGCTATTATTTGCTTATATTATTTTTATATACTTCTGTGTTGTACCTGTTCAACTTAGGACAGTGAGAAGTTTCTTAGCGTCTGAACAAGATTCGGGTGTCGACGCCGTACGCGGAGTCGTGTAACGTCACTTAGAGAGTTGATTCCACGATCCTATATTTTACGTGCTTGCTTTACCAAGTACGTCAAACTCTAGGACACTTGACACTATTCATGTAACAAAATCTTTTTTGAGTTATTCATGGTGATTCTATATAGGTTTACAGGATTTGTGACATAAGACTTTCATACATAGATATCATTATGACTAGTTGTACTAGCTATATGTCATGAACTTGTGTGTTATGGACATGAAACATGAGGTTACATTGGGTGGGGAGAGACACACAGACTACAGGCTGATTATATATATATATATATATATATATATATATATATATATATATACTTATGTTACTGGAGAGTGTCTTAGTCTTTGTACCAAAGCTTTGGTACATGTATTTGGCCCTTCGTGGTGTTACTGCTACCGGCTCCCCAACACAGAGCTTGTAGTGGTTTCAGCCTGAGGACTAGTGATGCTCTCAAATTGTATTTCACATAGCTGGTTACATAGCTTGCCCTGAGGATCTATTTTTATATACTGTATTTCATTTTGCTTGAATTATTCTTGTACCTTGCTATGTCCCCTGAGGACCTGGATCCGGATTATATCCCTAGGTACAGCAGAGGAGGAATACCCCGAGATATACGGGACATGAGCTGACGCTGGAGCAGTACTGGCACCAGAGGACGAGGTTGTGCAAGAGGATTTTTCCTCAGTATTCTGTTACATACTCAGTTAGTTATGCTTCCAGTTATATCATATCTTGACTCATGGACTTATGTATTGACTTATTTTATCTAGTTGTTCCCCGAGACACTATTTATTTGGACTTGTTGATAGACTATATTTATTTTTATCTATTATCTTGATTAGTCTATCATATTTAGTTATGTTTCTTTCTGTGGATGAGTTTAGAATTATTCTGTGATAGATGGTGTAGACTGTATTGATATTTATTGTAGCTTAAGTGCACTCTAACGGGTCCATTAAATTGGGATTGCCCATTGGAGTTGTGCTGCTGGCCATTGCCACGTGGCTAGTCCCTCAGTATTTTGGGACTGGGGCGTGACAGATGATGAGGCCCCATCCCCCAAACAAGGATACGAGAAAAGAGAGGTCACACTGAGCCTCAAACATGGAGGATGTCATGGAAGTGGTCCCAAACTCTTCGAGCATACCAACCTATAGAGAACAAGTGATTGATAGGTTCCACCTCTGGATCCTCACAATAATGGCACAAGTTAGAGAGAATCCTTGTTGCACCAACATGTCATCCGTCGGAATCTTCCTCATGATCACGTACCAATAAATAATAGACCCTTTATTTGGAATGCACTTGCTCCAACCAAATTTTAGAACCTCATCCTCAGGGCTAGCTTCCCCGGCCGTCCGCCATATGGACCGACATGAGAATAATCCGTCAGTCATAGGCTACCAAAACAAGCAGTCTGGCCCCCCTGCGGACGAAAACCCATTGTGTATATGTATGTGTATGTATGTATACGGGAAAAAATAATGTCCATTCGCAAATGACATTTTTTAAACTGAAAAATAAAAACTTCCTGCAAAGTGCAATTTTTTGACAAGAAATGTGATGTAATTTTGCTCAATTGTTTTTTAAAGACAATTAATGGAAAGAACAAAAAAAATGAGATGCTTAATGAGAATTTTTTTCATTGAAAACGTCATTTCAAATGGTGCATTTACATACTTTCAATAAAAATGCCATTCCAAAGAACGTTTTAATGCCCCTATCAGAATTTTTTCAATGTTTGTTCTCTCATCCTAATTTCATAAAACTTCATTTTTTGTGTGAAAATTTCTGTAAAAACATTAATTAGAAAGATGTATTGGGCCAAAAACTAATATAAAACATGTTGGCAAGAAGGGTTATTACCATATTAATTACCATGTTATTTTTTTGAGAAATTTTGACTTACCCCCAACTTTTTTTTTACCATATTTAAGGGTGCACCCCACATTGTTTCCATAATGTACATGTCCCCCCACTTTTGACAAAATTCGTCCAAAAGTAAAGGTCAACTGTAAACCCCCTCACCCAAAAATAGGTATTTTGTGTGTATTTTGTATTTCTTGTATTTATTTTAGATTTTTTTCAAAATAATTAAAACCCAATGATTATATTAGGACACTTCACCGTGGTTTGGACATTAATAATATAGGATGGCCCCAAAACCTGTATCGCCCATCATAGAAAGTAGCCTACACAGGAGATACTACTTGTAGGATCTTTTCGGGGCACAAAAAATTTGACCCCTTGGCATTAGTATGACATTAGTGTAACAACCCTAGATTAAGTGTTAAGTATTTAGATATTATATATATAATTTATTTGTGGTTATTTTTCTATTCCAACTTCCTACAATTAGCATCCCATAATTCTCCATGCCAAATTAGGTAAATTCCCTTTTTGTAAGATTTCATATTATTTACTATTAACATATTTTGTGGATAACAATTTAATTACTTACTTAGTTAATTAGATATTATAATTATTTAATTTATTATAACTAGATAAATATCTGATTATTAATTATAAAATATTATATAAAATATTTTGGGTGTAGTATTTTATTAATGCTTTACAAAGAAATTTTCTAGAATTTATTTTGTGTGTAAATATTATTTTTGGGATTTTTAACTCATATATATATATATAAATATATAGTTAGTAATAATAATAATAATATCAATAATAATAATAATAATAATAATAATAATAATAATAATAATAATAATAATAATAATAATAATAATAATAATAATAATAATAATAATAATAAATAAAAAGGAAAAGAAAAGAAAAGAAAAGAAAAGAAAAGAAAAATAAAGTAAAATAAAATAACTTAATTCCTAAAACCTAATACTAAACCCCCTAAACTAAACCTTAATCCTAAACCCACTCCTAATTACTAATCCTAATAACTAACCCCCCTTAGCCACTCTCCCAACCCGATTTCCCCCTCTCCCTCTCTCTCTCTCTCTCTCTCTCTCTCTCTCTATATATATATATATATATATATATATATATATATATATATATATATACACGCGTACATATACATAATATGATCTCCCAAACCCTAACCCTAATCTCTTAAACCCTAACCCTACCCCAGCCCCGACGACCTCAGCCCAGCACCGCCGCCCCCGCGTCGACCACCGGCCGACCGGCGGCTGCATGCGTGTACATCGCAGTTTTGAGCCCCTCTTTGCGGTATGATATCTCTCTCAGCTCTCATCCTTTTCTCGAACAGTTTATCCGTGTACGTTCACAACTTAACTCTTTTGGATTTTCATTCAAGCGGGACGAGTTTTCGTGTCCTGGATTGGTCAAAAAATTGACCAAAAAATGGCCAAAAAATTGACCAAAACAGTCCAGAAACTTTAACCCAAACCCCCATGTTTACACCCAATTTGCCATCAACTTGTTTAATATTTTCAAAAACTAATTGAAGATTTTTTTTCTCAATATAACCGAGAATTTTTCTATTCTTTTAATTTTTATTAATTTGTTATATGTGTTAAATTATCCGACCTCCAAAACGACCAAAAACTTAATAATTTAAAACTATAATTTTGTGATACGGAGTGCGAACCTGCCAAACGGGACCGCCTTATCATATACCAATTACACCGAAAGACGCGTATGGTATATCCTGATGTGTGGACATTCGCGAAAGTTGATTCAGACGTATGTGCGCGTCGGAATCAACCCGTATCCGTAAAAAGTTCCCGTATCGCAACTTTTGTAAAACACCACCCCATTTTGTGTACGCTCGTCAGAATGTGACAAAATTTGCGCCATTGGATTCGTAGTATCACGCTGGTCCTGTGGCCCAAGTTTTACGCGATTCTGAGACAGTTGACCAAGTCGCCTATTCGCGGGCCCCACGATTGACTTTAAGGGCAAATTTGTGATCGGCTCACCGGAATCCAAAATTGGATATACCGTTAAGTTCGTATCATCGTTTAAAATTTATGTGACCTATAATTTGTCCCATTTAGAGACCTTTACCTCTGGCACATATTTCGATGCAAAGTGGGTCACATATAGACCCCGCTTTGACCCAAAATTACCGTTTTGTTCCTGTGTCCAAATTAGACAAAATGGTAGCGTTTTCCAGCTATCTCGCTTATTCTGGGAACGTTGGTGATGTTTATTTCAACATCCGGAGACGTTCATTCTGGTGTCATAGTTCTGATCCCTTGTGCTTGACGTCTGGACGCTTACACTTCGCAGCTTTCTTGCCAGGCAAGATACCTTACCAAATTGCTTATAGTACATTTGCATGCTTATCATATTTTTATACATTCATTATATATGTGCTTTCTTTCAGTCATAATTATATACTATATATATGTTGACACACACTTGACACATAGTATCATGGGAGGGGAGGACAATCAGTAGACGTATGGGTTATATCCACTCTGGTAAACCGTAGTAACTAGCACGCACTATGGTAGTTGTGTCACACTATTCGCTACCCTAGCGGTATATCGATTTCTGGTATCGCGCTGGTCGCTACCCTTGCGGTATGACGACTTCTGATGTTCATGGACGTGTGTGTGAGTTATGAGATTAGATAGAGTAGCCTACCCATGCCCATACGTCAAAAAGTTATCCTCATTATGCATATTCATATAGATTTTCTAGTACAGCGTACTTATATATTTTCTGTCTATTATGCATGTTTTAATGTATTTAATTGTCATGCTTTTCTGTATCTTGTTACGTCCCTCTGATGACCTGGTCCCTTTCCAGGTGTAGACGATCTTGACTATTCGCAGGAGCACAGATCAGGACTTGCTAATTATCTCTCTTTCGAGGAGGTCTTCTTTTCGAGTCTCATTGTTCATTAGATGTGCTTATTTTGTTTCTCTCATAGTCTAGTTTGGTAGTGGATTTGTCTCCACCCAACTACTTGTTCTTATCAAGCATTTTATACTTGATTCAGTTATATAGTTGATTGGTTATTTGATTATGTGGATGAGATCTAGTTATGCCCTGTGACTTGTGACAATATATATACCACATGTGAGTTAATATTCATATTACAACGTACGTGTGTATTATGATATTCATATATTGGAGTTGCCATATACATACGGCTGACATGCTTACGTATTCCTAGTCCTATGTATTTTGGGACTGGGGCGTGACATATTTTTGTGGTGGCCCATGCAGGTCGAGAGCATATTGTCTCGGTTACGTTACTGTACCGAGAAAGCCTGCGCATAGGAATAGAGTATAGGATCTCATCCACTTATTTAATCACCTCCCTTGATTTCGTTCTGCATTCTTATTTAATTGCTTGCATTGCATCTTGCTTGATCCTTTCTCAACGTTAATCTTATCTTTTCTTTCGTGCTTGATAGGGGTTAGGAAGATGACTTGTACTAGGTATATACACTCTATTGCTCAATAACACTATTAGTTAAATTCTTGTAAGTTGGGTAGTATGCCTCATAACCTAGTATCACATAGTCCTTTTGTCCCATTAATGAAGTGTAATTGAATGACACCAACTATAGGCTTGCATAAGAAGATAGTGATTATCTAGACTGTAGAACTTAGAGCCCAAACCCCCATTTGGTTGACTAGAGACTTAGACAAGTAGTTAGTATGGCAACTGTAGAGGCACAACACCGATCTTCTTGGTGAACTTAAATTATTCTGTACCTTCCTCCATCAAAATCAAGCGTACTTATATTTTCTGGACTACCTCCACTTATGCTGCTATTTTATAGCCTAGTTTTGCAAGCTTATTCCTTTATCGAGCTTGTTCATGACATATGTGTTATTGGGGACGCCTACTAATACATTGTCTAAATCAGAATCAGTGTATTATGGTCTGATCAACCTTAATGCACTTGGTTCGCTCTTCGCATGACTACTTTACGTAGATTGAGATATAGTTGACTCAGCTTGCTAGACGAATATACTTGCCCTTTAGACATGTTCGAGCATATCATATCGGTTACATAACTGTACTGATATGAGCATGCAAATAGAAATTTACCAAAATATGATTTTAATCCACAACTGCCCTAACAACTCTTTTTTTTTTGAATTCTTTAAATCGCCTTGAACCCCGTACTTGTATTCTATCACCTCCTCCTTGAATTCTTTACTATTGTTTTTCGTCTTCCCCTATTTTGGAAAGACGAATGCTCGTACTTAATATAAGTTTGATACACGGAGAGTACTAGATATACCCCATAGGCCAATTATATTACCTTGTGACTACCTTTTGTAATTAAGGGCATATCACAATGTGATATATTTAGTGTTAAATTTTTTTTGAGGATATGTTGATATTTTAACTAGATGACATACCCACGATGCTAATAGATGACACGAGTAGCAGTAGTAGTATTCTCTCCTATCACCATCTTGTCTTCTTGGGTTGCTCATCTTCTCTTTCATATCCATTCCTTGTCCCATGCTTAATTCTCTATATCGTAGTTACATCTTTTCATGCCATCATGAATTGTTTGATTTACTTCAACCTCACCCTTTATTTTGTTAGTTAAAACATAAATGTGTTAGTAATAATTAATAACTAAAAAGGATGAGTTCATAATGATAACCCTTATGTATATGCACTATAACAATATCTGTATTCTCTTATTATTTTTAAACCTTGAGTAGCATCTTTTAGTCTAACAGGAATTAGTTGGATTGTTAAAATAGTTCATACTTCTAATAGTTTTATAAAGTTAGTCAAGACCTTAATTGTTGTCCTAAAACTTAGACTAAGCTTAGGAAAGAGTTGAAGGCACTTGTTACGAACTGATGACTATGACAAGTCATTGGCAAGGTAGCGCCAGCTGCAGCTAGACCATTATAGTAGAGTAGTCGAATTAAATTGCAGATATACTGGCCAGGTGGCGTGGCAATATTAGACTACGATACTTGACCGTTACAGAGAAAAATCATGGTTATGAGATTCCAGACAAGTATCTCAAATTTTTTGACCCAATGAATAAACCCGCCTTACAACCTAGACAATAGCCTCAAAAGACTTTTACTACTAATAGAATTCTTGTAAGTTGGGTAGTGTAGATGAGCTAGAGGATAAAAAAATAGTGTACAGACAATAAGGGAGAAAAGTGTTAGAATGGCTGACCATAACCTTTTAGGAAGCACTGCAAGCTAGCAACGAAGTGTTAATAGCTATTATAATTTATTACGAATATGGGTTAGTGTTAATTTCGAGGATGAAATTCTCTTAAGTTGGGTTGATTGTAAACTCCATCACCCAAAAATAGGTATTTTGTGTATATTTTGTATTTCTTGTATTTATTTTAGATTTTTTTTCAAAATAATTAAAACCCAATGATTATATTAGGACACTTCACCGTGGTTTGGACATTAATAATATAGGATGGCCTCAAAACCTGTATCGCCCATCATAGAAAGTAGCCTACACAGGAGACACTACTTGTAGGATTTTTTTGTGGCACAAAAATTCGACCCCTTGGCATTAGTATGACATTAGTGTAACAACCCTAGATTAAGTGTTAAGTATTTAGATATTATATATGTAATTTATTTGTGGTTATTTTTCTATTTCAACATCCTACAATTAGCATCACATAATTCTCCATGCCAAATTAGGTCAATTCTCTTTTTGTAAGATTTCATATTATTTACTATTAACATATTTTGTGGATAACCATTTAATTATTTACTTAGTTAATTAGATAATATAATTATTTGATTTATTATAACTAGATAAATATCTAATTATTAATTATAAAATATTATATAAAATATTTTGGGTGTAGTATTTTATTAATGCTTTACAAAGAAATTTTCTAGAATTTATTTTGTGTGCAAATATTATTTTTGGGATTTTTACCTCATATATATATATATATATAAATAAATATATAGTTAGTAATAATAATAATAATAATAATAATAATAATAATAATAGTAAATAAATAAATAAATAAAGAAAAAGAAAAAGAAAAAGAAAAAGAAAGAAAAAGAAAAAGAAAAAGAAAAGAAACAGAAAAGAAAATAACTTAATTCCTAAAACCTAATACTAAACCCCCTAAACTAAACCTTAATCCTAAACCTACTCCTAATTACTAATCCTGATAACTAACCCCCCTTAGCTACTCTCCCAGACCCGATTTCCCCCTCCCAGAACTCTCTCTCCCTCTCCCTCTCCCTCTCTCTCTCTATATATATACGCGTACATATACATAATATGATCTCCCAAACCCTAACCCTAATCTATCAAACCCTACCCCAGCCCCGACGACCTCAGCCTAGCGCCGCCGTCCCCGTGTCGACTACCGGCCGACCGACGCATTGCCGAAGCCGCCGTCCGCCCGCGCACCGCGCGCGTGTACAGCACAATTTTGAGCCCCTCTTCGCGGTATGATATCTCTCTCATCTCTCGTCCTTTTCTCGAGTGGTTTGTCCGTATACGTTCACAACATAACCCTTTAGGATTTTCATTCAAGCGGGACGAGTTTTCGTTCCCGGATTGGTCGAAAAATTGACCGAAAAATGGCCGAAAAATTGACAAGCAGTCCAGAAACTTTAACCCAAACCCCCATGTTCACACCCAATTTGCCATCAACCTGTTTAATATTTTAAAAAACTAATTAAAGGATTTTTTTTCTCAATATAATCAAGAATTTTTTTGTTCTTTTAGTTTTTATTAATTTGTTATATGTGTTAAATTATCCGACCTCCAAAACGACCAAAAACTTGATAATTTAAAACTATAATTCTGTGATACGGAATGCGCCCCACCAATTGGGACCGTCTCATCATATACCAATTGCACCGAAAGGCGCGTATGGTATATCCTGACGTGTGAGCTTTCGCAAAAGTTGATTCGGACGTGTGTGTGCGTCGGAATCAACCCGTATCCGTAAAAAGTTTCCGTATCATAACTTTTGTAGAATACCACCCCATTTTGTATACGTTAGCCAGAATGCGACAAAATTTGCGCCATTGGATTCATGGTATCACGCTGGTCCTGTGACCCAAGTTTCATCTGATTCTGAGACAGTTGACCAAGCCGCATATTCGTGGGCCCCACGGTTGACTTTAAGGACGAATTTGTGATCGGCTCACCGGAATCCAAAACTGGATATACCGTTGAGTTCATATCATCATTTAGAATTTGTTTGACCTATAATTTATCCCATTTAGAGGCCTTTACCTCTGGTACGTATTTTGGTGCAAAGTGGGCCACATGTGGACCCCGTTTTGACCAAAAATTACCGTTTTGCCTCTGTGTTCAAATTGGACAAAATGGTAGTATTTTCTAGCTATTTCGCTTATTCTGGGAACGTTGATGATGTTTATTTCAGCATCCGTAGACGTTCATTCTGGTGCCATAGTTCTGATCCCTTGTGCTTGACGTCTGGACGCTTACACTTCGCAGCTTTCTTGCCAGGCAAGATACCTTGCCAAATTGCCTATAGTACTTTTGCATGCTTATCATATTTTTATACATTCATTATATATGTGCTTTCTTTCAATCAAAATTATATACTATATATATGTTGACACACACTTGACACATAGTATCATAGGAGGGGAGGACAATCAGTATGCGTATGGGCTATATCCATTCTGGTAAACCATAGTAACTAGCACGCACTACGGTAGTTGTGTCACGCTAGTCGCTACCCTCGTGGTATATCGATTTCTGGTGTCGTGCTGGTCGCTACCCTTGCGGTATGACGGCTTTTGATGTTCATGGACGTGTGTGTGAGTTGTGCGATTAGATAGAGTAGCCTACCCATGCCCATACGTCAAAAAGTTGTCCTCAGTATGCATATTCATATAGATTGTCTAGTACAACGTACTTATATATTTTCCGTCTATTATTCATGTTTTACTGTATTCAATTGGCATGCTTCTATGTATCTTGTTACGTTCCTCTGAGGACCTGGTCCCTTTCCAGGTGTAGACGATCTTGACTATTTACAGGAGCACGGATCAGGACTTGCTACTTATCTCTCTTTCGAGGAGGTCTTCTTTTCGAGTCTCATTGTTCATTAGATGTGCTTATTTTGTTTATCTCATATTCTAGTTTGGTAGTGGATTTGTCTCCACCAAACTACTTGTTCTTATCAAGCATTTTATACTTGATTCAGTTATATAGTTGATTGGTTATTTGATTATGTGGATGAGATCTAGTTATGCCCTGTGACTTGTGACAATATATATACCACATGTGAGTTAATATTCATATTACAGCGTACATGTGTATTATGGTATCCATATATTGGAGTTGCCATATACATACGGCTGGCATGCTTACGTATTCCTAGTCCTATGTATTTTGGGACTGGGGCGTGACATACCCATTTGACCAAAAAATGGACGGAAATACCCTCGTCTTCTCCCTTTCCTCTCACCCCTCCCCCCCTCCCCAATGCGGCCGCTGCCGTCGACCCCCTTCCCGCCACCGACCCCCTTCCCGCCACCGATTGTGCTCCCCCCTCTTTGCCTCGCCGCAGCGGCGGCTGCTGCTGCTGCTGCGAGGGCGGAAGCAGGAGCGGGGAGGAGGACGGGCGGTGGGGGTGGGTATAGTTCCCTGCTCCGTATTGGCACTATGTACAAGAGATATCGCTTTGCTGGCTCGAGCGAAAGCCTTCTCGAAGAGTTTTTTGATCGAAATACAAGATTTATCTTGGTGAGTGGGCATAACTTTATTCTCTGATTCTTGCACGCCTTAATAATAAATCTGAGTTTTTGAAATGCTTGTTTGCTAAGTAGAGAATATTCACATTGGGAATGATAGAACGAGAACCTGCTTGCTTAACTAAATAACTTGTATTGCTTGTCATTGAGTAAGAACCTTGCCATACTAACTAAAAGTATATAATGTTGCATGCTAGGTCACACTGACACGGCTATCGAACAAACTCTTGCCATGCTAATAAGAAGAGTAAAGAAATTGCTTGAACAAGTCTCTATGTCATATGCTAAATAAGAGTAGAATTGCATGTTTTAGTTGTCACGCCCCGATCCCGCAGGGGGCCGTTCGTCCTCGCTTGGGTCCTTACAGGACCGGTCATCCTCGTTTGGGCGTGATGTCGTGCAAGCCTAAGCTGCGCTTGCACAAGGCCAAAGCTTGAACAAGGGCAAGTAAGCTATTCAAGACAGGAGCAACGACACAATATTGCAGAAAAGTAAAGAACACAATGACATAAGAAAACAAGCTCTTTTATTGATAATCAAGATGTGTTACAAGTGACGCTTGGCCGAGATTACAGTTCGCTCAAGCTCTCTTTCTCTCAATTATAGTGACATCATTCTATATATTACATTCCTTTATACAAAAGCAGCTCAAAGCAATCTCGATACGGCTCAAGGCATCGACTCTAGATTTCTGGGTCCTTGGAATGAGGCACGGCTATCGCTTCCTTAGATGATCCAGCACCTGAGAACAAACAAACTGTTGGTGGGTCAGCACTTTGGAGAAAGTACTAGTGAGTATAAAATCAACGAACAGAAGCAACACTCCCTGAAACCAATACTAAGTAAGCATGTGGCAAAATATTATATTACTAGAGATCTTGCTACTTGTAACTTAGTTTATTTCATGTAGCACATGATTAGAGCCAGTTTACATCTTTTCGAAAACATGTCTTGAAACCAGTTTGCATATTCAAACATTTAAGCAAGCTATAGGGACAGTATTCTATCGTGCAGTGCACATCATGTATTATGAGCCATATTCGATCTCTTAGGAACAAAAGTTATCTCTAGTGGACTATTCATCTCGAATCAAGACAAGTGCATCAAGTGGACTATTCAATTCAATGCAATGGGGGCAGCAGCATATTCAAGTAAAACAGATATATCTCATTTAGCATTTATGACAATGAACATAAGGAAATACAAGTGATCACTTATTCAGTGATCCTTACCCATGGCCGAACGGTTATCCCTGCAACAGACATACAAGTTAGCAACATATGCATATATATATATATATAAACAAGGTTCTTTTTCCCTGTCTGTCTCTGCATCAAACAATTAGGTATGCAAGAAGGCTAGCCTAGCATGTATCCTAACTACATGATGGTCCCCTCCACGGGATTAGCAGTTGGGACGTACAAGCCTATCTCATTAATAGACCTCTATCATTACCCTCCCATAAGTAAGGACTTCTAGCCTCAGGGTATCTAGATCTCTCCCAGGACGAATGATCCTAGTGTCCCAGAAAACGCTCGAGAGATAAACCTTGTGCACAAGTTATCCAGACCAAATGCAAGAATGCAAGTTTCTATCCGATAAAAATGCTATCAGGCAATTGATGAATCAAGCAAGCAAGCATATCAATCAAGCTATAGAGTCGGAGCTCTCAATACTCTTGCCTAATAGTCACATTGTAAACCCCCTCACCCAAAATAGGTATTTTGTGTGTATTTAATATTATTATAATTATTATAGATGTTGAATTTCTTTAGAGTATTCTCTTAATAATTAGAAAATAAATTTTTAGTATATTTACTTATATAAATATTTATTTAGAACCAATTTTAGGCTATTTTAGATTTTTGGAAATTTTTCTAGAATTTTTAGGAAATTAAAACATAGGAAACCTAAATTTCTAGGACTTCCATGATTTACTATGAGACCATACTTGCATATTGTTCCTACTAAATATTTATTTTAGGTTAAAATATTTAATTATATTTTTTTGTAATTTATTTAGAATTTTAAGAAATTTATTTAGATTTTTGAAATTATTTAGGATTTATTTGGATATATATAGTATTAATATTAGATAGATGCTAATTTAGTGTTAATAGATATTAATAAGATTATATGTAAATTATTTGCATTATATTTAATTCTATTTAAGATTATAAATTATTGAGATGAACTCAAACTCTATTTTAAATTAATTCAAATCCTGAGTCTACTAGGAAAGCAACTTCATGCATATCCTATCCTTATTTAAACTGATCATAATCATATCCAAATTAGCCAATCCTAGTTGTATTCAATTAAGTAGTGTCCACCATTATAAATACCTCATCATTCATATTTTTCTTCCCCAAATTCCCCTCTTTTTCGTCCAAAAACAGTCAAAATTCGTCATAAATTCAGCCTCATTTTCTAGTAGTTATGACGACTTAAAAAGATGAAATCTCCTAGCTCCGAACTCCAAACGCGCTCCAGTTTTTTTTGTTAGAACCATATCAAGGTTAGTTTTCTGAATATATAAATTATTTCAGTAATTTCAGAACCTATTTTTCCAGAATATTCTGAAAGTGCCAGTTGTCCAAAATCAGATGCGTTTTCGTATTTTCGAGATTTCGGGAGATTTCGAACTCGGAATTACGAGCCGTTTGAAGTTTCAAAAATATGACATGATGAAATTACATAAAATTAATTTTTCAGAATTTAATATGGAAGTTTAATCTACTGTAAAATTCGTGCAACATAGACGTAAATAGGAAACTACCGAAAACTGTCATCTGTGCGCCCTTGTGGCCATAACTCTTTACCGACTTGTGATTTTATGAAACTATTGATTCTAGCATTCATGTAGCGTTGAAATCTATAATATTCCACACACAAATCTAGGATTTGAGTTGGTTGACTTTTTGGTCAACGGATCGCCTCGATTTGCGTGCCACGGATCACAAATCCGTAAAGTTGACTTTCTTTGGACCAAAATTAGAGTTTAACCATAAAATCAGATTATAATAAGATTAAAATACTATTTTAGGTTATTTTATTCAGAATTAAAATAGATTAAAATGGAGGAACCTATTCACCCACTTTTGTAATCTAACTTGTTTAATTTATGTGACGGGTAGATCGGACGACGCCTTGAGTTGGGACTTCATTATTTTTCAAATCAGGCAAGATACCTTGCCAAATTGCTTATAGTATTTTGCATGCTTATGATATTTCTGTATATTTATTACATTTCTGTTTATTTATTGCATGTGTAGTTCCTTTCAGTCATTACTATATATTAGATATATTGACACACACTTGACACTTAGTATCGTGAGAGGACAATCATTAGGCGTATGGGCTTTTAACCACTCTGGTAAACCGTAGTATATAGCTCACACTACGGGCGTGTGTCGCGCTGGTCGCTACCCCCGCGGTATGTCGATTTCTGGAGTCTCGCTGGTCGCTACCCCCGCGGTATGTCGATTTCTGATGTCCACTGACGGGTGTGTGAGTTGTGAGGTAGATCGAGTAGCCTACCCTTGCCCATACGTCGAAAAGTTGCCTTATTTGCGTTCATATAGATTGTCTTGTACATCGTACTTATATATTTTCAAACATTATGCATATTTACTGTATTCAAATTGGCATGCTTCTATGTATCTTGTTACGTCCATCTGAGGACCTGGTCCCTTTCCAGGTGTATCTGTTCTTGAGTATTCGCAGGAGCGCGGGTTCGGATGGTTATATATGTTTCGAGGATGTCTTTTCTTCGAGCCCGTGATTGTTAGCTGGTATTCTTATATTGTGTTTATTGTGTTGTACTTTTCCATTCGAGTTGGTAGTGGATTTGTTTCCATCCAACTATCATCCTTGGATACTTATATTGAGACCTAGTTATATAGATGTTGGTTATTTATTTATATTGATTTTCTGTGGATAAGATATAGATTGTACCCTGTGACTTGTGATATATTTTATACCACTTGTGGATTTGATATTCATATTACAGCGTACGTATGGGTTATGGTTTCCATATATTGGAGTTGCCATATCCATGCGGCTGGCATGCTTACGTGTCATAGTCCTATGTATTTTGGGACTGGGGCGTGACATATTTTTGTAGTGGCCCATGCAGGTCGATAGCATATTGTCTCGGTTACGTCACTGTACCGAGCAAGCCTGCGCATAGGATTAGAGTATAGGATCTCATCCACAATTGACTGTGATTCACCTTCCTTCCAATCTATTCCATTTGAATAATTGCATCCTGCTTGATTCACGTGCTTCCCTATTAGTTTCTTGAGTATAGCCTCTCCTAGAATATATAAGTCCCTGTTGTTAGATAATAAGTAGGGTAACCTTCCTATTAAGAGTACAACTAGAGTGCTGACACACCACTAAGTTTAGAATATCTAGTGAACCCTAGAATTCCTTATCTATAGATTGGTTTACCATTACCCCTTGATGTATTATGAGGACTTGAGAGTAGTATAGACACTACTAGAGTTAGTTAGAAGTTTTACCATAATGTTTGACCCTAGTATTGAGGAACCAATAGAAAACCAAAATTGAATATTAGGACTGAACCTAACCTTCATAGTTAGATAGTATTGGAGAACTATAAACTTAGATCATTGTCTTATTATTAGTAGACAGCACCTCAGGAAGCCTAGAGGAATGTAATCAATATTTTTTTTCCTTGATCATGCCTCGAACATAGCAACTGCTCCCCTTTAGAAAACCATGATGCTATCTAGAGCCCTCTATTTTAATTTCATACATTATTCCTCTGCGACCTTAACGTTCGCTAATTGCGCGACGACTAAATTATGTTCTTCTTTTCTCCATCTTTCAACTCGTGCCACCTGACACTTCTGATAGTAGGCCAAGTAATTTTATTCTGTGTTAAGGACACATAGTTTGCTAGGATTATAGTTGTAGTCTTGAATTTGAAAATTTTGTGCTTGGTAGTTAGAGCTTGATAAGTTTGAGTTGTTCTTGTAGATTGTGACCCGATGATTATCCCTTAGTTTTAAATCGCGTATCTTGTACCACACCTCGATACAAATTATATCCCCTTCCCCTTGAAGGCCAGTAACTTTTCCATTCTTGCTATTAACATTTGTTCTATAATCACTATGTTTAAGACTTAAGATAACCATTATCTATATAAAGCAATAAGAGACATTAATGAGTACCAAGATCTTTTCCTCGTGTACCCTAATAAGAGTTCTACTTTATTTACACCCTCAAGACAATTACAGTGTTAGTTTATGTTATAAGTTGGGTAATATACCTCACAACCTAGTATCACATAGTCTTTTGACCTATTATTGAAGTGTAATTGAATGACATAAATTGTATGCTAGCATAAGACAATAGTGTTCATTCAGACTGTAGAACTTAGAGGCTCATACCCCTATTTGGTCGACTAACGACTTAGACAGGGAGTTAGTATGACAACTGTAGAGATTGTAGAGTCTTATTTCTTCTTTGTGAAGTTAAATTATTTGTACTTTCTTTCATCATAATCCAGCGTATTTATATTTGCTGTACTACCTTGACTTATGCTGCTATTATAGCCTAGTTTTTGCAAGCTTATTCTTTATCGAGCTTGTTCATGACATATGTATTATTGGGGGGCCCACAATAATACATTTCAGAATCAGTGTATTAGGGTCTAGCTAACCTTAGTGCGCTTGGTTCGCCCTTCGCATAACTACTTTACGTGGATTGAGATATATAGTGATTAGTAGACGAATGTACTTGCCCTCTAGACATGTCTGAGCATATCGTATCGGTTACATAACTGTACTAATACGAGCATGCGAACAAAGAATTACCAAAATAGGATTTCAATCCACAACTGCCTTGACAATTCCCATTTGAATTCTTTAAATACCTTGATCCCCATACTTCTATTTCTATTACCTTTCCCTTGAACTCTTCATCATTGTTTTCTGTCTTCCCTTATTTCGGAAAGACGAAACCTCGTGCTTGGTATAAGTTTGATATACAGATAGTACTAGAGGTACCCGTAGGCCAATCGTATTATTTGGTGACTGTCTTTTATAATTGATTAAGGGCCTATCATATGCGATATATTTGGGTGTTAAAATTTTTGAGGATTGAATAACATGATTAAATATTTGAGGAATAGTTTTCTTAAATGTATAGCCTTATGTGATAAATGGATAAATTCTAAGTTGGGTAGAAATTGAATTGTCAACTTGAGGTGAATTTTTTTGATTGTGATCAAGTAAGATTAGATTGAGAGATATAAGTTATTTTAAATTTTGAAAATTATTTAGAGGAATGATTAAGATAATGAGGATTTAATAAATTATGAAATATTGATATTGCGGACCAAATATTTATACTTTGAGCACATGATTTAAATTTTGAATATTGAAGGTTGAATCATCGATTTAAATTTTGAGGATAAATATAGAATTTTAGACTTGAACAATTGGTGAATTAAATTCAAAATTTTATAAATTGATGATTTGAATTAAAAGTTAAATTTGATTGTTGTATCACCTATTTGAAATGTTGATGATGGAAATTGAATTTAAAATTTTGAAGAGTACAAAATTTATAAGTTAAAAATAGGAATAATGTTTGATTATAACTATTTTCTAGAGGAGATTATGATAGTTGGAGATCGTGATATAAAATTTGATATGGAATTATTTAAATCTTGAAGATGTTATATGGATTCAATTTAAATTTGGATATTGATGATTTGGAAAAGTGAGAAAAGATTACAATAGGTTGAATTTTGATTTGAACAGTGATTATCTTAATTTTGAAGTGATCGCGATAGATTTGAATAGATTTTGTTATTTAAATTTTTGGAAGAGATTGTGATTGACGTGCCTTATATACGAATGTGAAGGATTTAACAAATTATGACTTATTTTAATTTCGAGGACGAAATTGTTTTAAGTTGGGTAGATTGTAAACCCCCTCACCCAAAATAGGTATTTTGTGTGTATTTTATATTATTATAATTATTATAGATGTTGAATTTCTTTAGAGTATTCTCTTAATAATTAGAAAATAAATTTTTAGTATATTTACTTATATAAATATTTATTTAGAACCATTTTTAGGCTATTTTAGATTTTTGGAGATTTTTCTAGAATTTTTAGGTAATTAAAACATAGAAAACCTAAATTTTTAGGACTTCCATGATTTACTATGAGACCATACTTGCATATTGTTCCTACTAAATATTTATTTTAGGTTAAAATATTTAATTATATTTTTTTCTAATTTATTTAGAATTTTAAGAAATTTATTTAGATTTTTGAAATTATTTAGGATTTATTTGGATATATATAGTATTAATATTAGATAGATGCTAATTTAGTGTTAATAGATATTAATAAGATTATATATAAATTATTTGCATTATATTTAATTCTATTTAAGATTATAAATTATTGAGATGAACTCAAACTCTATTTTAAATTAATTCAAATCCTGAGTCTACTAGGAAAGCAACTTCATGCATATCCTATCCTTATTTAAACTAATCCTAATCATATCCAAATTAGCCAATCCTAGTTGTATTCAATTAAGTAGTGTCCACCATTATAAATACCTCATCATTCATATTTTTCTTCCCCAAATTCCTCTCTTTTTCGTCCAAAAACTGTCAAAATTCGTCATAAATTCAGCCTCATTTTCTAGTAGTTATGACGACTTAAAAAGATGATATCTCCTAGCTCCGGACTCCAAACGCGCTCCAGTTTTTTTTGTTAGAACCATATCAATGTTAGTTTTCTGAATATATAAATTATTTCAGTAATTTCAAAACCTATTTTTCCAGAATATTCTGAAAGTGCCAGTTGTCCGAAATCAGATGCATTTTCGTATTTTCGAGATTTCGGGAGATTCCGAACTCGGAATTACGAGCCGTTTGAAGTTTAGAAAATCTGACATGATGAACTTACATAAAATTATTTTTTCAGAATTTAATATATAAGTTTAATCTACTGTAAAATTCGTACAACATAGACGTAAATAGGAAACTACCGAAAACGGTCATATGTGCGCCCTTGTGGCCATAACTCTTTACCGACTTGTGATTTTATGAAACTATCGATTCTAGCATTCATGTAGCATTGAAATCTATAGGATTCCACACACAAATCTAGGATTTGAGTTGGTTGACTTTTTGGTCAACGGATCGTCCTAATTTGCGTGCTACGGATCATAAATCCGTAAAGTTGACTTTCTTTGGACCAAAATTAGAGTTTAACCATAAAATCAGATTATAATAAGATTAAAATACTATTTTAGGTTATTTTATTCAGAATTAAAATAGATTAAAATGGAGGAACCTATTCACCCACTTTTGTAATCTAACTTGTTTAATTTATGTGACGGGTAGATCGGACGACGCCTTGAGTTGGGACTTCATTCTTTTTCAGATCAGGCAAGATACCTTGCCAAATTGCTTATAGTATTTTGCATGCTTAGTATATTTCTGTATATTTATTGTATTTCTGTTTATTTATTGCATGTGTAGTTCCTTTCAGTCATTACTATATATTAGATATATTGACACACACTTGACACTTAGTATCATGAGAGGACAATCATTAGGCGTATGGGCTTTTAACCACTCTGGTAAACCGTAGTATATAGCTCGCACTACGGGCGTGTGTCGCGCTGGTCGCTACCCCCGCGGTATGTCGATTTCTGGAGTCTCGCTGGTCGCTACCCCCGTGGTATGTCGATTTCTGATGTCCACTGACGGGTGTGTGAGTTATGAGGTAGATCGAGTAGCCTACCCTTGCCCATACGTCGAAAAGTTGCCTCATTTGCATTCATATAGATTGTCTTGTACATCGTACTTATATATTTTCAAACATTATGCATGTTTACTGTATTCAAATTGGCATGCTTCTATGTATCTTGTTACGTCCCTCTGAGGACCTGGTCCCTTTCCAGGTGTATCTGTTCTTGAGTATTCGCAGGAGCGCGGGTTCGGATGGTTATATATATTTCGATGATGTCTTCTCTTCGAGTCCGTGATTGTTAGTTGGTATTCTTATATTGTGTTTATTGTGTTGTACTTTTCCATTCGAGTTGGTAGTGGATTTATTTCCATCCAACTATCATCCTTAGATACTTATATTGAGACCTAGTTATATAGATGTTGGTTATTTATTTATATTGATTTTCTGTGGATAAGATTTAGATTGTACCCTGTGACTTGTGATATATTTTATACCACTTGTGGATTTGATATTCATATTACAGCGTACGTATGGGTTATGGTTTCCATATATTGGAGTTGCCATATCCATGCGGCTGTCATGCTTACGTGTCATAGTCCTATGTATTTTGGGACTGGGGCGTGACACACATCTTCTTGCCTCAGGGTGGACTATTAGTCTAGATGCACCAGTTCAAGCTATTCATACAGTTCTATCATTTTGCAAAGCGATCAATAAAACATGTTCAAGCAATCTAGCTCTTTTAACAAGTAACAAGTAAGAACAGATCTATAAATCTAGCATGCAATTCTATCTCTTTAGTGCTATAGCGAACATGCAAGCAATCTATTATTAAGAAAGTATAGTAGTCATTCCTCTATCTCTCTTAGACAAGCATGTAGCTCTACTCAAGTTTAGCATACGATGGAAACATATAAACATTCTTTTACTCTTGTTTATTAGCATGACATCGGTTCGTTCGATAGCGATGTCCGTGTAACTAAGCATGCAATATTTTTATCTTTTCTTAGCATGGTAATGGTTTTATCTCTTTTAGACAATCATTCAAGTTCTCTAGTTAGGCAAGTAGATTCATTTTAATGACAAGCAATACGAGTTCTCTTATTAAGGATGCAGAGTCAGGTTCTATCATTCTTCTTATAAAATTATCTTCTTATAACAAGCAGTAAAAAACTCAGATTCATTATTAAGGCATACAAGAATCAGAGAATGAAGTTCTGTCT
Source organism: Iris macrosiphon (assembly GCA_036927795.1). Lineage (NCBI taxonomy): Eukaryota > Viridiplantae > Streptophyta > Magnoliopsida > Asparagales > Iridaceae > Iris > Iris macrosiphon. The sequence continues at coordinate 491,073 of JAYESA010000024.1, read as the reverse complement.
ACTTACTTAGATCAATCATCTTGTCTTTCGATCAGAGAATACTTTGAGAAGGCTTTCGCTCGAGCCAGCAAAGCGATATCTCTTTTACATAGTGCCTATGCGGAGCGGGACACTATATTAGTTCAAAAGAGATAGAAAAACTACTACCATGCTTGCTTAAATAGAGATTTCTTGCTTGTTCCCTATCGTACTGAATGAGATAGAGATTTCTTGCTTGTTCCCTATCGTAATGAATGAGATATAAATTGCATGCTAGATAAATAGAGATTTCTTGCTTGTTCCCTATCGTACTTAATGAGGTAGAAATTGCATACTAGATTTTATAGAATCGTTATCGTGCTCGCTTATAATATATTTCACTTACCTGTTTTCTTTTATCGAACTATTAAAGATGATTGATTCGAATGAGAAGAGACTAATAGTGCGCCCTGAGGTACGGTCCTTGTGATCTAGTGGGGTGTGCTATTAGTTTTATATAAGAAGATAAATCTATCGCCCGTTTTGATAAGAATAAGATATAAGTTTTTGCTTGATTATTGCTTGCTTGCATTATAGAATTATCTGATAGATATTTCATGTCATGTATTGGTCTCAGATAACTTGTGCACAAGATTTTCTCTCTCGAACAGTTTCTGGGGCACTGGAAATCGGTCGGTCCAGAAGAGATTTTTGTTTCACTCTGAGGTACGGTCCTCGTGATCTAGTGGGGTGATGTGTCTATTAGTGAAGAGCGAAACCATTATGTCACAGCTGCTAGTATTCTTTTGTGTTGGTGAAGAGATGAACCTTGAGTCACAGTTGTCGATATACTCGCGTTCTAGTGCAAAGCTGAACCTTGAGTCACCGCTGCTAAACATGGAACAACCCATGGACCATCATGTAGTTAGGATGCATGCTAGGTTAGCCTTCTTGCATACCTAACTGTTTAATGCAGAGACGGACATGGAATATAACCTTTATGTATATGCAAATTGTTACTAACTTGTATGTCTGCTGCAGGGATAACTGTTCGACGAAGGATAAAAATAACTTAATAAGTGATGTATTAATTTCTGAATATGCTTGAATTGTGTACTGCCCCTAGACTTGCATGCTTCACTTGATTAAACTGCAGCCCCTTTGTATAGAATGAATAAGTCTACTATAGATAACTTGTGTTCCTAAAGAGTTGGTATATTGGTGCATGATACATGCTGCGCACTGCACGATATAACATTGTCCCTACTGTATGCTTGATTGTATCGTATATGCAAACTGTTTTCAAAGATATGTTTTCGAAAGAAGTAAACTGACTCTGATCCTGTGCTACATGAAATGAACCTAGGTAAAAGTAGCAAGATCACTAATAATATGATATTTTACCACATGATTACTTAGTGTTGGCTTCATGGAGTGTTGCTTCTGTTCGTTGATTTTAAACTCACCAGTACTTTTCCCAAAGTGCTGACCCCCGCCAGTTTGCTTGTTCGTAGGTACTGGATCGTCCGAAGAAGCGATAGCCGAGCCTCATCCCCATGACCAAAAAATCTGGAGTCGATGCCTTGAGCCGTATCGAGATATTTTGAGCTGCTTTTATATAAAGTGATGCAATGTATGAAACGATGCCATTGTAATCGAGAGAGAGAGAGAGAGAGAGAGAGAGAGAGAGAGAGAGAGAGATTGAGCGAATTGTAATATCGGCCAAGCGCCGCTTGTAACACTTTTGAATATCAATAAATAGCTTGTTTCCTTATGCCATTATATTTTTTTACTTTTCTGCAATATTGTGCCGCTGCTTCCGTATTGAATAGCTTACTTGTCCTTCTTCAAAGCTTTAGCCTTGTGCAAGCGCAACTAAGGCTTGCACGGTATCACGTTTATGCGAGAACGATCGGTTCCGCAAGGCGCCAAGCGAGGACGATCGGCCCCTTGCAGGAATCAGGTCGTGACAGTGGGGATGGGGGGGGGGGGGGGGTGGCGGGGAGGAGGGGGAAGGAGGAAAGAGGAAATGACATTTTGGTCAAAAAAAATTGGTCAAATGAGTTAACTGTTACGTTTGGACGGATTCCGTCAAAAGTGGGAGAACATGTACATTATGAAAATAATATGGGATGCACCCTTAAATATGGTAAAAAAAAAGAGAGTTAAGTCAAACAATTTATATATATATATTTTAAAATTTTAAGTCCTAATGGAAAAAGGAAAAAAAATGCTACCAAACACCCCCACAAAAAAAAAAAACCAATGAGAAAACGTCGACAGCAGGATTCGAACCTGCGCAGGCGAAGCCCAACAGATTTCGAGTCTGTCTCCTTAACCACTCGGACATATCGACCCTGCTATCTGACTCTCTATTGTCTATCTAAATATAGATAAATTATTTTGGTACAAAACTAGGATATAACCTTGCTATCGATTAGAGCAGTATACAAACCATACTAACTTTTAGCATCCAATTAAGACATACATTAATCAGACATTGGTAATTGAGCACATACAAGTTAACATTAAAAGAGAGAAACTAGGTAGCATGGACACTCCAAAGTGTAGCATTATCGTGTCGACACTCCACAGATAATATATTTATGGATACTCCGAAATATGCTACCACGGACCAAAATAAATATCATGTCAGTGTCACCGTGTCCTTATCCTGTTATGTCGGATCCGTGTTTGTGCAACATAGAGAATAACTTATGTAAGTCGCACCCTCTTCGGACAACTAAGCAAGGTCTGGATACTACATAAACTTAGACATCAAAGTAGTTGGTACTGTTCTTATGAACATAATAACCGACCAGCAGAGCATATTTTGAATTATCTTTGGACACAATTGATGTTGCGGTACACATAATAAACAGATCACGACATTAACTTCTCCAAACTGAGAAATATGGATGTACAGATTGGCACACAAGGATAAATATCATCCAGTAGAAGCAGAAGCCAGACCAGAGCCTTCTCGCTGCCGAAATTTACAAGTGCCAGAATGAGTGATTCAAAGAAACAGACACCACAGTGTAAGGGATCAAGTAGCTTTGTTGGTAGAGACGCCCTCTTAAGCAGTATAATAGGAACAATGGAACATACAGGCCTATTACGCAGTATCTAGGGCCTCATTATGGTAGAGACTTCTATGAAGTATATACATGCTACCTCTACACACAGTCATGCTCACCTCACCTCACCTCACCTCAACTCCTTACCACAAGTCACTCTACATATCCATCGCAATCCTATGTTTTAAGTACATAAGAATTTGTTCACACCCCATTTTATACAAATACTCGATCTCACAAATGGATTGACTGACTGGGTCGACCAACGTTTCTTCAATACGTTGTTCTTCAGAAGTCTGTCTCGTTCCATGCTTTGAACCATTTCGATCCACTCTGGATCATCACGTACCAGTAGGGCGTTCAATATGTCAGAAAAGTCTTGTTAGTCCTGTTACACCATATATGGCTGCGGGTGTTGTAGTTTCCTCCACTCCGTCTGTTGATTCAGTTGTTTCCTCATTTTCCTCCGCCACTGTCGCCCTCTCCATTGGTCCCCTTGGGGAGCCTGGACCACTCTGGATGTTGGGGTAGGGCCGGATACAAGGATACAGTGCTTTAGGATTGCACATGATCCCGATGTCATTCTCTCTTGAGATTTTTGTCGCTTGGCCTTCGTCCAGTCGATCCAGTTCGAGGACACCAGCGTTAGGCGTCTCATTCGGTTGGACAACTGGCATTGGTTAATTTCCCGAAAACATCCACCCAAGCTCCGGATGACATCTCGTTAGCTAGGTGTCTCATTTGGTTAAAATTTGTCTGGTGAACTTGTTGCTTGTCATCCATTCTCATTACTTGCTTCCCTCAAGACCCCCGACCAGCTCCTCCCTCATGCCATCCCCCGTCGGGACCTGTCAGGCCTCAACGTGATGCTAAAAGCATTTGCAAGTTGCTCACACCGGAGGCACCCATTCATATAGGTCCGGTTGGTCCAGAAGACTCCCGTCCGACATCGTCGAGAGCATCTGCATTGCCCGGATACTCAGAAAAAGCCAACCGCTGCTGCATGACCGTAGCAAGGTCCATACACAGGGGAATCCTAACCACACTGGTGATCTTGTAGATGGACTCCACATCCCACAACTGAAGTGGGCATCCAGGAAATCGTACCTAGGTGGTCACAACGTACACCGAGCATGTCCTGTTCTGAGGTCAAAGAGGACTTCCATCGCTCGGTGATCACCAGCCTAGCCTACCATGAAACATGCATCCACGACCCGGTCTAGATCAACTGCAGAGGAGAAACGACAGAAGAAGACTCCATTCTCCATGTAGAACACATCCATCCATTCATCCTTCCGGTCACCATATTCTCCGGGGAAACGATGCTAGGCTAGAGTAGGCCGGCCTGGGGCCAACCATGTAGACGAGAGCAGTGTTCGCCCATCGTGACATGATTGCGGCCACATTCGTCGTCGTAATGGTCGCCACCTTAGCACCATTGATCACAGAAGGAGCAAAGTATTGGAGCCTCACATCTTTCACGACGGACGCTGGTTTGACATAGAGATGTCCACCTTTTCGGTCTAGACAAGGCAACTGCCAATGGAGTTCTTATAACCTCTTTGTCATTATTCTCCCCTGAAATTTACGTTTCCCCTGAGTAACTGTCGCCACATCCAGAGGATCATTTTGACCCCTCCCTTTCTCCGCAGACCGCATGTCTTTCAACACTGCAGTCGAGTCGAGTCGAGTCTAGTCGAGTCAAGTCGAGTCGAGTCGAGACATCCCTAGCCTTCCTCGGGATACGTCTCATGTATCCGGGGGGAAGTAACTAGGTTGACTTCCCTCGTTTGGTACCCAAGAGAGGTCCTCTGCAATAAGTCTCCTCGTATCCAGGGCCGGTCCTAGAGGTCTTAGGGGTTGGATTGTCTTAGCCGGAGTTAATTTTGATTGTCATTCGTCTCTATTGAAAAAAAATATGTTTAAGTTGTGTTTGAACTGGACTGGTCCTAAGAAAACTAAACAACCTGAAATGTTGACCTATGGAGTGTTGGCGTTTTCTACTTTGCTTTGGAAGTTTTAGTCCCACATTGAAAAACCATCAATGTGTATATCTCAATATATAACTTTGCTAAGTATTGGTATATGAACATGGAGTGGTGGCCCATGTGGGTTGATTTTTCTAGAGGGATTAAGTGTGAACCCCATTATGGCAATCTTTATTTTGTCACCACCTTTGAGAAGTTTTTCTTAGGAGCTAAGCCCCGAAGCGACTCGGACTCGGATTCAAGGGCGCAAAGTGACACTTTGTTGGCGCACTTTGCACTTAGCACGTCAGCATCGTCGCACAGGTGCTATGCGGTCAGCGAGCTTGTATGAGTGAGTCGCATGTGGAGAGGACATGATCAGCTGTTGGCGGCGCATGCATCGCATGGTTATCCGTGCCATCCGGATTATGCAGCGTATGCGGCGCGGGGGTGTCTGTGCACAGTGGCTGCTGCTTTCGGCGTTTGGCGGCGTTTGACGGCACTGTTTTGTGCAGTGTGATCGGCGGAGACGATGACACATGCGACTATGGCTACGCATGCGACATGGTGTCAGATAACGCATATGCGGCCTTAAGCTTTCTCAGGCCGCTTTGGTGCTGTTCTCCTCTATATATATATAGGAGCTTCTGTTTCTTTCACAGAGGAGAAAAATTGAGAGCACCAGAGCGTTATGCGGCGGCAGTGAGCACCCTTCCACAAAGTGTTTTCGAGTGATCCGAAGGTGACCAAGAGCATTCCAGAAGTTCTCGTGTGGACTTGCTGGATCCTGGGGGCAGTTCGTTGTATAGCGCGAATCTTGCCTTGAGCTCCGGTGGTTTTGATCATCCCAGCATAGCGTTTTATTCTTTGTTTTTCTTTTTTATCACCGTTTCTTTCCGTTATAGCGTCTACAAACGTAAAGAGAAGTACAACTTTCTAATTCTTATTATATTTGCATTTTTTTTGGGTCGTCAGTTTGTAACATGTTCGTGTTTAGTGTTGCTGTGAAGTTGTGTGTCACTATAAAGGCGCTCTCGAGTGACTCACAGTGCACCAACTTTTGTAGAAGACGAACTCTTGAGTGAGTCTCTACTGTGTGGACCTCCTCTACTTTGATTTGGCTTCGGGACTAACAATCTCAAGGCAAGATTTGAGTTAGTATGGACAACCGCTCAAACCTTCTCGATACTAGCTTTCACAAGCTTGAGAAGTTTGATAGCGAACACTACAACATTTGGAAGAGGAAGATCTCCTTGAATCTTTATCTTGTCAAAGTTGCTTATGTGTTGGTTGATCATGAACCTACCATTCCCGAAGATGGAGGAGAGCTTGCAATTGGTATGGCGTAGGACGTGCACTCAAAATGGAAGGAAGACAATGAACTCTATAGGTTGTTGATTGTTAATGCTATGGACGACTCGATGGCAGAGTCCTACAACAAGAAGGAGAAGGCAAGAGATGTGTGGGAATCTCTTGAGAAGCACTACAAAACTGACGAGAAAATATCTAAAATCTATTTCGTCGAAAAATTCTTCACATTGTAATTTGAGGACGAGAAGGTGATGTTACCACAAGTTAAGGAACTTCTGAAGATATACCAGAAACTAGAGGAAGAGGGCATGAAGCAGGAAGACAAATTTATGGTGGGGGCTATCGTCACCAAACTTCCTCCAGGCTAGATCAAGTTCAAGACTGACATGTACCACAAAAAAATAGAGATCCAGCTCGAAGATCTTCTTTACTGGATTCACATTGAAGATGAAGCCAAATGGAAACTTAAGTTGGACTCTTTGTCCAAGCAGTTGGCTAAGGCCAATATGGTACATGCTAGTGACTCTAAAGGAAAGTAGAATTTTTCCTACAAGAAGAAGAAGGGCTTCAACCAACTGAAGGTGAAGTCTGCTCAGTTCAAGCCAAAGCCAAAGACTGATGTGATGTGTTACAACTGTGGCAACAAGGATCACTACAAGAGCGACTGCAGGTCGAAGCCTAAACCGAAAGAGCAAGGTAAGGTTAACCTAGTTGCTATGATTATGCAGGTTGAGTCACATGACATGGACACTAACTGGTGGGTGGACACTGGTGCCTCTTGCCACGTGTTCTCTAAGAAGGAGCTGCTAGCCAAATACGAGCCTACCTCTGAGAAAGTCTCGATGGCGGATAAGTCTTAAGTTTCAATAGTGGGGATCGGGTCGGTAGTGATGAAGTATACTTTTGAAAAGTCACTTACACTGGAGAATGTGAAGCACGTACCAATGATCGCCAATAATCTGGTTTATGGGAGTATGCTGTACAAGACGGGCCTGAGGATGAATATCAATGTCGGTCAGATGGTGATGTCCAACAAGGGAACATACTTCTGAAAAGCTTTATGTACTGAAGAGATGTTTAAAGTGCAGCTTGTAACTCCTTCTGTTTGTATCAATGCAGTCTTTACTTCTGGTTATTCTCTTGAGTTATGGCATAATAGATTAGGACATGTGCATTGTGAACGCATTAACAAGATGTCTAGTCTAGGCCATATCTCCATATGTGTGGATAAGGAGGTAGAGAAATGTAAAGTCTGTGCGCAGACAAAGATTATCAGGAAGCTATTCAGAAGGGTGAACCGAAGCACAAATCTTCTGGAGTTGGTTCACTCAGATATTTGTGACTTCAAGCAATTCTCCACAAAGGCCAGAATAAAGTATTTTATCACTTTCATTGACGCTTTCTCGAAGTACACATTTGAATATCTTTTTAAGTCAAAATATGAAGCGTTCGAGAAGTTCAAGGACTTCAAGGATTAAGCAGAACGTCAAACTGGTCAACAACTCAAAAGACTCAGAAGCGATCGAGGCGGAGAATATCGTTCCTTAAAATTTGCATCATTCTGCAAAGAATATTGAATTTTCAACGAAATAACTGCTCCGTATTCTTCCCAATCTAATGGTATAGCAGAAAGGAAGAACATGACGCTGATAGAGATGATGAACTCCATGTTGTTGATAGCAGAATTTCCAAAGTGCTTCTAGGGAGAAGCAGCGCTTACGGCTATATTTATTCTGAATAGAGTACCATTCGCGACATCTGACATTACTTCTCATGAACTCTGGTTCAAGGTCAGACCTGTCACGCCCCGATCTCTCGCGGTCCTGATCGCCCCCGCCGGGCATGAGTCACCGTGCCAGCGCTCCCGCGGGATGGTCGTTCCCCTCGGGACGTGATGCCGTGCGAGCCTGGAATTGCTCTCGCACAAGGCAACAACACTAGTCGTCTTGGTTATCATCGAACCGATCGAGTTTGCAGCAGAGGAGCAGTATTACAAAAAATAATCCATCTGAATAAACGAAGCAAAGCTCAAGGCAGGAGGTTCTCTGAATACAATGACATCGTTCCATACATTATGTCCCTCTATACAAAAGCAGCTCAAAAAATCTCGATACGGCTCAAGGCATCGACACCAGATTTCTAGGTCCTAGGGATGAGGTACGACTATCGCTTCCTCGGACGATCCAGCACTTGCGAACAAGCAAATTGTTGGTGGGTCATCACTTTGGGGAAGTACTGGTGAGTATAAAATTAATGAACAGAAGTAACATTCACTAAAATCGACAATAAGTAAGTATGTGATAAAATATTATATTACTAGTGATCTTTCTAGTTTTATCTAGGTTCGTTACATGCAGTACATGAGCAGAGTCATATTATTTCTTTTGGAAACATCTTTGAAATTAGAGTTCATGTTTAAATACAACCAAGCATACAAGGCAAGCAGTTCAAGCAAGATGTACCAATTCTTATACAATCAGGGTGTGCACAGCGTATCTCGTGATCTATACTCAAAGACTCTAGGGACAATGCAATATCTAGTGGACTAACCTTTTAATGTTATGAGGCGATCATCATATTCGAGCAAGCATGCAAGCTTAAGTGCGATGCAAGACAATAAGCGAAAATAACATATCACTTATGTAGTGATTCTTACCCTTTGCTGAATGGTTATCCCTGCAGCAAACACACAAGTTAGCAACATATGCATATATGAATATGGTTCTATTCCCTGTCCGTCTCTGCATCAAACAGTTAGGTATGCAAGAAGGCTAGCCTAGCATGCGCCCTAACTATATGATGGCCCATGGAAACCATGATTAGTAGCGATGTTGTCACGGTCCAGCACTACACTAATATACTCGCTCATATACTAGTTGCTTTGACTCATGAACCAGCTAACTAATGGACATAACACCCTCCTAATAACGACTTTATTGCCTCAGGATGTTTTATATAGTCTCCCCTAGGCCGAACGGTCCCAATACCCCAGGGTACCGCCCGAGAGACCCGATACTTGTGCAGAAGTTATCCCGATCGATGCGATAAATGCTCTATATCAATTAATAACATTTAAATATGATGCACATGTTTATAACAAGCAAACTATTCAAGCATTTCTCTTCTATTCAATCGATCGATAGGTTCAATCATCTCTTTACATATCTAATAGGCACATCCCCAAGATCCCGTAGGACCGATCTTCAGGGTCTTTAGGGTGCACTACTAGTCGTATCATTCATAATAATCCATTAGCAAATAACGAGTTATTCATAACAGTTCTATCTATCAAGCATCAATGAAAAAAAAATGGCACGATTCTTCTCTCTCTTTTAGTTAAGCATGCAGTTCTACTCTTATTTAGTATACGATGAAAATATATGAACATTCTTTTACTCTTGTTTATTAGCATGGCAGCGGTTCGTTCGATAGCAGTGTCCATGTAACTAAGCATGTAATATTTCTTTCTTGACTTAGCATGACAATGGTTCTATCTCTTTTTAACAAGCATAGAAGTTCTCTAGTTAAGCATGCAAATTCTCGTTCTATCATTCTCATGTGAACATTATCTATTTAGCGAACAAGCATTAAAAAACTCAGATTCATTATTAAGGTATGTAAGAATTAGAGAATTAAGTTCTGTCCACTCACCTAGATTAGTCGTCTTCTGGTTTAAGAAGGAGCTCTTCAGGAAAGTTTTTTTTTGACTCAGCAAACCGATATCTCTTTTACATAGTTCCAACACAGAGTGGAGCACTATAAGACCCAACTTGAATGTCATTCGAGTGTGGGGGTGTCTGGCGTATGTGAAGCTTCCAAACCTCAAGATTCAGAAGATGGAAACGAGAACTATGAAGACCATATTTTTGGGCTATGTTGATAAGAGTGATGCTCGGAGGTTCCTTGGTATCGAATCTAATCACAACATAGAATCTCACGATGCAGAATTCTTTGAAGACAAGTTTTCTAGGCACAAGAATCTTGTTCTCGTGGATGTCCCGACGAATGCTACTAGCACATACGAGGCAAGTACCTCTCAAAGAGAAGTAGTCCAAGAAGAATTTGTCGTTAATGAGACAACATTTGAACCAGAACCCGCTGATTCGAGAGTAAAGTAAGTGAGAAGGCCAAAGGACTTTAGAGAAGACTTTGTTACCTATCATGTGTAAGCTAATCCCTTTACCTATGATGAGACAATGAAGACCAGAGATGCTATTTTCTGGAAAGAGGCTGTCTATGACGACTTTGACTCAATAATTTCTAATAATACACGAAAGTTAGTTGATTTGCTTGAAGGAGCTAAACCCATCGGATGCAAGTGGATCTTTAAGAAGAAAATAAAAGCAGACAGAACTGTTGACAAGTTCTAGGCCAGGCTAGTTGCCAAGGAGTTTTCTCAGATGTAGGGGATTGATTACTTTGATTCCTATGCTCCCGTTGAACGGATGAATACTATCAGGATGTTGATTGCTCTAGGTGCTATTCACAGAATGATGATTCATCAGATGGACGTTAAGACAACATTTCTGAATGGTGAACTGACTGAGGAGATTTAGATGCAGCAGCCAGAAGGGTTTGTCGTCAAAGGTCTTGAAGACAAAGTATGCAAACTGGTAAAATATCTGCATGGTCTGAAGCAAGCTCCCAAATTATGGTACGAGAAGTTTGACAAAGTTATCAGATCAAATGGCTACAAGGTCAGCGAAACTGATAAGTGTGTGTACACGAAGTTCGCTGGTGATAGAGGTGTCATCGTTTGTCTCTATGTGGACAACATGCTAATCCTAGACACGGATGAAAAATATGTCACTAGAACAAAGATGTTCCTCTCGTCTAAATTCAGTATGAAGGACAATTCAGTATGAAGGACATGGGAGATGCATATCTCATTAATGGAATTAAGATAATCCAAACGGAAGCTGGGCTTGCTCTATCACAAGCTCACTACGTGGAGAAGATGCTCACACGCTATGGATATCAGGATCTTCCAGGGATCGATACTCCATATTGGTGTGACAAGAAACTGAAGCCTAACCCAGAAAAAGCGTCAAACAGTTGGAGTATTCTAGCATCAATAGGAGCTTGATGTATTCTATAAATGCCACTAGGACTGACATTGCTTTTGCTGTGGGAATGCTGAGTAGATTCACGAGTAACTCAGGTGTTGAATATTGAAAAGCATTGAAGAGGGTAATGAGATAACTCAAGAAGACTCAGAAGTTTGCACTTTACTACAACGGAGATCCATCAGTGGCAGAAGGCTTCAGTGATACTAGTTGGTGCTCAAAAAAAAAGAGCGAGAGATCCACATGAGGATATATTTTCTCAATGGGTGGAGCTGCTATATCATGCAAGTCAAAGAAGAAGACTATGCTCTCACACTCATCAATGGAGTATGAGTTTCATGCACTTGCGGCTGCAACAGATGAAGCAGAGTGGCTTCGGAAGCTCATGTACGATCTTCCAATGGTTAGTGCACAGATTCTGGCTGTACCGATATACTGCGACAACCAGGAAGCTGCAGCAGTGACATCTAATAATCTTTTTAATAGAAAGAAGATAACTGTACGGCTTTAACACAGAGCACTGGACAATCTCATCAAGACTTGTGTCATTTCTGTGGTGGATGTTCGGAGTCAGGAGAACCTGGCAGATCCGTTCACTAAAGGTCTCAAGCGCTAGCTAGTCGAAGACACAACAGGTAAAATAGGCTTGAAGGACCTCTGATATTGTGTTTTTGTAATCATACCATTAAATTTTATGCTATTAGTTTAAAGAAAAATCTACTAGGCATCTAGCTTTTGGTTTAAGGGAGGATTATTGACTAGAAAATATCAAGTACAGTGGGCAGTCTTTTGGGACATGATGGGATACGTACCTAGAACCACTGTGGTCTACTACTTGTTATTTATATTTATATATAGAACAAATCCTGTGTAAGGGTGGCTTATACGCCTTAATAAGTTCTTGGGCAGAGTGAATGTTTGGCTTGCGCTGGAGGAAGCACGTATAGTTCAGCACTACAAGGGACTTGTATCCCATGCTACAGTGGTGTGGCACCACGATGAGGTAAAAGATGTAAAGCCTCGGCTGTGAGCCATGTCACAGCGACAATAACACCGCAAATAGGCAGGTAGCCTAATACTGAAAAGATAGAGAGTTGTAGCACAACACTATTAAGAGGCCGGTGACCTCATGCTACAATGGGTTATACCACATGAGATAGTTAACCTCGATTGCGGGCTATGTCATAGCAGTGTAGCACCGCACGGAAGTGCATGGCTTCATATTGGGATGTAGTACAATACTACTAAGAGGCTAGTAACCTCTTGCTACAGTGGGTGATACTATAAGAGGTAGTTAACCTCCGCTACGAGCCATGTCACAACGACATAGCACCGCACAGAAGCGCAAGGCTTCATGCTGGGAAATTTTAAAATCTCTTAAAAGAACTCACCTAAGTGTATGAACATAGATATAGGCCGTCTCTTGAGGGTAAACTTGTAGACATCCAAGATACATACACCAAAATTAGGTCAGCATAGGGCCTTTAATGTGCGACCAGAGGCACAACTAATGTCATTGTGCGAGTGGGAAGAATAGTAGCTATGGTTCAGAATTCAGGGCTTAGTCCATTCTTGTATCGTACTGTTGTTTGACACATACGGGAAGATTCAAGTCGTGGACGACATCTATCCTAATGCATAATAGGTAGTCACTGTGAGGAATGCTCGACCATATATTATAATATATGTGGAAGATTTTTGGTGTTTTCCACTTTGCTTTGGGAGTTTTAGTCCCACATTGAAAAACCACCAATGTATATATATCTCAATATATAGCTTTGCTTAGTATTGGTATATGCACATGGGATGGTGGCCCATGTGGGTTAATTTTTCTAGAGGGATTAAGTGTGAATCCCATTATGACAATCTTTATTTTGTTACCACCTTTGGGAAGTTTTCCTTAGGAGCTAAGCCCCGAAGGGACTTAGCGACTCAGACTCGGACTCAGACTCGGGATCAAGGACGCAAAGTGGTGCTTTATTGGCGCACTTTGCACTTAGCACGTAAGCAGCATCGCATGGCGCTCGTGCGCTTATTTTATGCGCAAGTTGCATGCACGGTTGCTTGCTCGGGCGCATGCTTCGTGGTGCTATGCGACCGAGGCACTATGTGTCATCCCCAATCTCCCGCAAGTTCGATCGTCTCCGCTGAACGTGAATCACCATATTGCAGCGCTCCCGCAGAATAATCGTTCTCATCGGGACGTGATGCCGTGCGAGCTTGGAGTTGCGCTCGCACAATACGGTAACGTTAAACGTCATGGTTAATTATCGAAATAACCAAGTTGCAGTAAAAGTTAAATTTTGTGTACCAAGCACACATATGAGTATATGTAGCAAAGCTCTCGAAGGGTCCAAATGAAAATACCACAAAGGAAAATGCCACAAAGACGATATAACACTCTTGCTCTTTTTTCTACCCACAAATGTACTTACTATTCCATACATCATGTCCCATATATCCAAGCAGAGTTACTATGTAGTGCCCCGCTCTATGTTGGCACTATCTACAAGATATATTGTTTTGCTGACTCAAAAAGAAAACCTTCCTGAAGAGCTCCTTGTTGAACCAGAAGACGATTGATCTTGGTGAGTGGGTAGAACTTTATTCTCTGATTCTTGTACGCCCTAATAATGAATCTGAGTTTATAATGCCTGTTGCTAAGAAGATTATTATTTCCTTTGCATGAATGATATATCTCTGCATGCTTAACTAGAACTTGTTTGCTTGTCAATAGAAGAACCTTGCCATGCTAATAAGAAGAGAAAGAGATTGCTTGCATGTTACCTTATCATTTCTGCATAGATAGAACTATATGAAATGCTTGAACGGTATCAGAGAGATGGTGGCTCATCTGCACAAAGATAGAGATGGCGGCCTTCCCACACAGAGATAGAAGAGAAGAGATAGATAGTCTGCTTGTTCATGATCATCTTGCATCATAGAGTTTATCTGATAGAGCTACATGCAATTGCATCATTCGGACAATGACTATTAGTGAAGAGCTGAACCTTGGTCCCGGCTACTAATTTGAGCGTATTTTAGTGCAGAGCAACCATAAGTCATAGCTGCTATTAGCTAGATAGAGTTAGGATACCTTGAGGCAAGAAGTCCTCGTTATCAGGCGGGTGTTCTGTCATTAGTTAGCTGGATTACCGCTACTAATCCTGAGTTTCTCGGGGACCATCATATAGATAGGTTATTTTCTTTTGCATGATAAAAATGATAGTCCATTAGATACTGCATTATCCCTAGAGTCTTTGAATATAGCTCACGAGACACGATGCGCATACCTTGATTGGCACATCATGCTTGAACTGCTTGTCTTGAATTGAACATAAAATCTGATTTCAAAGATGTTTCCAAAAGAAGTAATCTGACTCATTCCTGTGCTGCATGAAATGAACCTAGGTAAAACTAGAAAGATCACTAGTAATGTAATATTTTATCACATGCTTATATAGTGTCAGTTTTAGTGAATGTTGCTTCTGTTCGTTGATTTTATACTCACTAGTACTTTTTTCAAAGTACTGAAACTCCACCAGTTTGCTTGTTCGCAGGTGTTGGATGTCACGCCCTGATCTCGTGCAGGTAATCGGCCGTCCCCACTGGGCGCGAATCACCGCACCAGTGCTCCTGCGCTCCTGCGGGATAATCTTTTCCATCTGGACGTGATACCGCACGAGCACAAGCTGCGCCCATGCAAGGCCATGATCCGAACATGCGGTAAGATGTCTAAGCCACAAAGTCGCACATATAGTCCGAATGCAACAAAATAAGAACGAACATGTGATTGGTAACAAGTTCACAGAGTCGTCAGTAGCGGAAGCATTGAATAACACAAGTATAAAAGTAAAACAAGCTATTTATTGATATTGAACAAGTATTACAAGCGACGCTAGGCCGATATTACAAGTTGCTCAAGTCCTCTCTCTCGAAACAGTAAAAGCGTGCCAAGTGGCTACATTTATGGAATGATACATAGGCGATATTCCAACATTATATCTTGTATATGTGCTTCAGTTCCGGATGCAACGCTCCAAGGCTCCAGAGCGAACTCCATGCCTTAGCACGCACGTAGGGGTTTCCGCACCGAATGAGGTTCTCCCGCACCCTACAAGCAATCTGGTGGATTATCAGTACATGAATGCACTGGTGGGGAGGCTTCTCGCCCGCTCGACAAATCCAAACACATTATATAGGTTCTGTGAACCATCTATTAAGTTATCTTTCTAGTTTTGCCTTAAGATCAGTTTTATGGCATAATGTAAAGCCTATCTCGTGTGGCAGTGCGCCGTGTGATATAAGAGTAACACGGCGAGACTTACCAACTTACCATTTATTCTTTCCTGTCCAAGGCAAACCAAGTTAAACCAAGCACAAGCATATATAATAAAATCCAGGGGAAATTACATAAGCAAATACATGTGTCGTGAGTGAGATTCTGTTTTAGGTGCACGAGTTACACAGATTATTCAGAAGTATTTCAGAAAATGTTCAAGTATTCAATTTGTATAAGTGTGTTATACTCATATCCGTTCAGGTGATTCAGATTACTAGGCATGATGCAATGACTCATACGCAGATTGCCGCTAAGCGAGGATGACTTAGTCTATATGAACATGAGGTCACCGACTTAGCCATAAAGGATCGATTTATAGTCTTGTGACGAAATGGGGTGCAACGCTTGATACAAGGCGAGCAATTCAAGGCGAACATATGATACAAAAGAGCTATTGTGTCATGCCCCAGTCCCAAAACACGTAGGACTAGGACACGTAAGCATGCCAGCCGTATGGATATGGCAACTCCAATATATGGAAACCAAACCCATACGTACGCTGTAATATGAATATCAATCCACAA
Organism: Iris macrosiphon; assembly: GCA_036927795.1. Taxonomy (NCBI): domain Eukaryota; kingdom Viridiplantae; phylum Streptophyta; class Magnoliopsida; order Asparagales; family Iridaceae; genus Iris; species Iris macrosiphon. The sequence continues at coordinate 474,825 of JAYESA010000024.1, read as the reverse complement.
GTGGTATAAATCTATCACCAGTCACAGGGTATAATCTAAATATCATCCACAAAAATCAAATATAATTAAAACCAATATCTATGAAACTAGATCTCACAACAAAGTATCACGTTTAAAGAATTCAAATGGGAATTGTTAAGGCAGTTGTGAATTGTTAAGGCAGTTATGTAACTGATACGATATGCTCAGACATATCTAGAGGGCAAGTACATTCGTCTACTAGTCGACTATATATCTCAATCCACGTAAAGTAGTCATGCGAAGAGCGAACCAAGCGCACTAAGGTTATCTAGACCTTAATACACTGATTCTGATTAGACAATTGTATTAGTGTGGTTGATCAGGCCCCAATAACACATATGTCATAAACAAGCTCGATAAAAGATTAAGCTTGCAAAACTAGGCTATAATAGCAGCATAAGTCGAGATAGTTCAGAAAATATAAATACGCTGGATTATGATGAAAGAAGGTACACAATAATTCAAGTTCACAAAGAAGATAAGACTCTACAATCTCTACAGTTGTCATACTAGCTCCTTGTCTAAGTTGCTAGTCGACCAAATAGGGTATGGACCTCTAATTTCTACAGTCTGAATAAACACTATCTTCTTATGCAAGTCTAAAGTTGTGTCATTCTATTACACTTCATCAATGGGTCAATAGGGCTATGTGATACTATGTTGTGAGGCATACTACCCAACTTAAAAGAATTAAACTAATACCATAATTGCCTTGAGGGAATTCTACAGAATAATTGAGTCCTTGTAAATAAAGTAGAACTCTTATTAGGGTATATGAGGAAAGATCTTGGTACTCATTTAAGGTCTCCTATTGCATTATATAGGTAACAGTCATCTTAAGTCTTAATCATGGTGCTTATAGGACAAGTGTCAATATTAAGAATGGAAAAGTTACTGGCCTTCAAAGGAAAAGAGGATATAACCTATATTGAGGTAGGGTACATGTTATGTAATTTGAAAACTAAGGGATAATCATCAAGTCGCAATCTACAAGAATAACTTAAAACTATCAAGTTCCAACTACCAGCACAGAAATTCAAAATTCAAGATCTATAATCTTAGCAACTATATATCCTAACATAGAATAAAATCACTCAGTCTACAATCATAACGGTTAGGTGGCACAAATTAAAAGAAAGGAAAAGAAAAGCATAATTATTCATCGCACAAATAGCGAACGCTAAGGTTGCAGAGGAACAAGATATGAAATTAAATAGGAAGTCTCTAGATAGTATCATGGTTTTCTAAGGAATATGTGGGATGCTACTCTTCTGTGTTCGGGGTATGATCGAGGAAAATATTACATTCATTCCTCTTGGCTTCCTAAGGTACTGTCTGCTTAATAATAAGACAAGGAGCAAAATTTATAGTTCTAATATTATCTCACTATGAAAGTTAAGTTTGGTCCTAATATTCAACCTTGGATTTCTATTGGTTCCTCAATGCTAGGGTCAAACAATATGGTCAAATTTTTAACTAACCCTAGTAGTGTCTATACTATCTCAAGTCTTCATAAATACATCAAGGGGTAATGGTAAATTAATCTATAGGTAAGGGACGCTAGGGTTCATTAAGTATTCTAACTTAATGGTGTGTCAATTCTTGGTAGAAATATCAACCTAATTGTCATCCTAACAACAAGGGTTTTTATATTCTAGGAGAAGGCTGTACTCAAGGAACTATTAGGGAAGCACATAAATCAAGCAGGATGCAACTATTCAAATAGAACAGATTGGAAGAATGCGAGTCATAGTCAATAGTGGATGAGATCCTATATTCTAATCCTATTTGCAGGCTTGCTCGGTACAGTAACGTAACCAAGACAATATGCTCTTGACCTGCATGGGCCACCACTAAAAACATGTCACGTCCCAGTCCCAAAACACGTAGGACTAGGACACGTAAGCATGCCAGCCGCATGGATATGGCAACTCCAATAAATGGAAACCAAACCCATACGTACGCTGTAATATGAATATCAATCCACAAGTGGTATAAATCTATCACCAGTCACAGGGTATAATCTAAATCTCATCCACGAAAATCAAATATAATTAAAACCAATATCTATGAAACTCGATCTCACAACAAAGTATCTAAGGATGATAGTTGGATGGAAATAAATCCACTACCAACTCGAATGGAAATGTACAACACAATAAACATAATATAAGAATACCAGCTATCAATCACGGGCTCGAAGAGAAGACCTCCTCGAAGTATATGTAACCCTCCGAATCTGCGCTCCTGCGAATACTCAAGAACAGCGATACCTGGAAGGGCCAGGTCCCCAGAGGGACATAACAAGATACATAAAGCATGCCAATAAAGTACTGAAATAAATATCCAATGGGTCGCCTAACCGTCTAATTGAATGCAGTTTAAGAACAACTTTCCCCACAAGTGGGCTATCTGGCTGAAAACTGGGATTGACATGACTCTCTCAGAGAATCAGGGGCCTCAAAGCATACCGTCTTTTGAACGGCAGAGGCCGCCAATTGTATAGGGGTCATCACCGCCTGTATCTTCAGCGGAGCTTCCGGGTTACATAAGAAAAAGTGCAAAGGAACCCAAATGCGGTACTTGTTGTTCTCCCTACCCCATGCTCTAAGCATGTCACATCCATGACACGATTTGGTTCATAGCCTATCTTTAGTACCCTAGCCCAATCCTGCAACCAAACAAGGACAAAGATTGGACCACCATACTACAATAGGCTATGCCCATGGACCTCTAATAACTGCTAAGTCTTCTAGCATACAAAGTTTCTATCAGCAGTCATCCCTAACTCACGACCCATACATACAGGAGGCCAGACCTGTCACGCAGTCCGTGATCTATATGAGACTCACACTCGTGCAACAACTGTGTTAAGGCCAATGAACCTAATGATGCTTCATGATAATGGGGTGGTCTCATAAACAAGGTCAATGCATATACATAATAAAAATATATCATGACGACACCGTCGTTGCACCCAAGTTTCCTTGGATGCGCATTTTATATAGCAGTTAAAATATGTGAACTAAAGACAGAAAATAAAGATGCATGCAACATATGGAATATGAATAACAGTACAATGGTAAGGTATACTTGCCTGCTCTGAAAAATGATGAAGTCGCAACTCAAGGCGTCGTCCGATCTACCCGTCACATAAATTAAACAAGTTAGGTTACAAAAGTGGGTGAATAGGTTCCTCCATTTTAATCAATTTTAATTCTGAATAAATAACCTAAAATAGTATTTTAATCTTATTATAATCTAATTTTATTGTTAAACTCTAATTTTGTTCCAAAGAAAGTCAACTTTACGGATTTGTGATCCGTGGCACGCAAATCGAGACAATCCATTGACCATAAAGTCAACCAACTTAAATCCTAGATTTGTGTATGGAATCATATAGATTTTAATGCTAATGAATGCTGGAATCGACAGTTTCATAAAATTACAAGTCGGTAAAGAGTTATGGCCACAAGGGCGCACAGATGACATTTTTCTGTGGTTTTCTATTTACGTCTACGTTGCACGAATTTTACAGTAGATTAAACTTGTACATTAAATTCTGGAAAAATAATTTTATGTAAGTTCATCATGTCATATTTTCGAAACTTCAAACGGCTCATAATTTCGAGTTCGGGATCTCCTGAAATCTCGAGAATACGAAAATGCGTCTGATTTCGGACAACTAACACTTTTGGAATATTTTGAAAAAATAGGTTCTGAAATTACTAAAATAATTTATATATTCAGAAAACTAACCTTGATATGGTTCTAACAAAAAAAATTGGAGCGCGTTTGGAGTCCGGAGCTAGGAGACATCGTCTTTTTAAGTCGTCATAACTACTAGAAAATGAGGCTGAATTTATGACGAATTTTGACTGTTTTTGGACGAAAAGAGAGGAGTTTGGGGAAGAAAAATATGAAAGATGTAGGTATTTATAATGGTGAAGACAACTTAATTGAATACGACTAGGATTGGCTAATTTGGATAGGATTAGAATCAGTTTAAATAAGGATTGGATATGCATGAAGTTGCTTTCCTAGTAGGCTCAAGATTTGAATTAATTTAAAATAGAGTTTGAGGTTATCTCAATAATTTATATTCTTAAATAGAATTAAAGATAATATAAATAATTTATATATAATCTTATTAATATCTATTAACACTAAATTAGCATCTATCTAATATTAAGACTATATATATCCAAATAAATCCTAAATAATTTCAAAAATCTAAATAAATTTCTTAAAATTCTAAATAAATTATAGAAAAATATAATTAAATATTTTAACCTAAAATAAATATTTGGTAGGAACAATATACAAGTATGGTCTCATAGTAAATCATGAAAGTCCTACAAATTTACGTTTCCTAGAGTTTAATTACCCAAAAATTCTAGAAAAATCTCCAAAAATCTAAAATAGCCTAAAAATGATTCTAAATAAATATTTATATAAGTAAATATATCAAAAAATTTATTTTCTAATTAACTAAGAGAATACTCTAAAGAAATTCAACATCTGTAATAAATATAATAATATAAAATACACACAAAATATCTATTTTGGGTGAGGGGGTTTACATATTGCACGCTATTCTACCGATTCATGCGACTATCATGGGTAGACGGCTAGTCCAAGGTAGTATGCCCTACCAAGGCTCGAATACCGTGTATTGCCCGACCCAAAGACGACGTCGCATACCATAACCAAATTTGGCACACAATACACCAGATATTCCTCCTAGGCCGGTACGATCCCGGTGCCCCGGTGATCATCCGAGGAATCAGATACCTCATGCACGAGTTGTTCGTGACCATGCAAGTCTCTAGTCTTGGGTCTCTTGTCAGGTACATATTAGGGTCAGGTTCAAGTTCAAGTTCAAGATTGTTCCTAAATATATCGACTCCCCTAGCTGTTCAATTCATTGCAGCACGAGTGTTGTTTAACTTGTCAAGATGCAGTCCCTAGTTCGGGACTGCCTCGACGACCTAACGGTCCCGAATACTTTCAGGTTCATTCTTGTGCGGAACGACTATTTGATAGTCTTTCGGGAAACTTAGATGAATGCAAGACAAGGATAGTGTTACACGACCGTGGCATGAATTATGTGACAAGCATTAAAATGAGGCAACGAGTACTAGCTACAATGTAAGCAAGCAAGCATGCATTTATATGAAACATAAGCATTTTCGTTGGCACGGTCTAAGGGGTAGTGCGATGAGTGCAACCGTACATGGACATATCGAGCGACATAGTTCTTAAGGCGTGTAGTGTAAACAAGTGAAGCAGTGCACTATGAAGAGTATATAATGATCTATTCGAGGCATAGCTGGTCTACTTGCACGAAATAAAGGTAGCATGCGAGGTTCCATTTATAAGCCTAATTTTATTTCTATGTTCTAACACAAGCAATACAAGATGAGATTATTTTCTTAGCTAGGTGCATTATATTCTTTATTAACATGCAAGGGGTGGTTCACCTAGCGACTAACATGTACCGTCCATATTTTAAGTATGCTGGCTAAGCAAAGACAAGTTCATCGTAGCCACCCACCTTAGCGATGATTCGCCTCGGTCGAGCGATACTCCGAGCGAGCCTTTAAAAGTCTAAGTCTGAACTCCTGAAGGGCCATGTCTGGAATCCTTTGCTTCAAATGAGTCTTCTCACTGAGCAAAGTGGGTCGGGTCATTGTACTTGCACCGTTTGAATTGGTTGTCCGTTTGAACGGAATGGATCATTACAATAGATCGTCCGAGGAAGCGATAGCCGTGCCTCATCCCCAGGACCCAAAAATTGGGAGTTGATGCCTTGAGAAGTATCGAGATATTTTGAGATGCTTTTGTATAGAGGGACATAATGTATGGAATGATGTCATTGTATTCAAAGAACCTCATGCCTTGAGCTTTGCCTCATATACTCAGATGGATTATTATTTATAACACTGCTCCTCTATTGCAAACTCGAAGACGACTAACGTTGTTGCCTTGTACGAGCACAAATCCAGGCTTGTACAACATCATGTCCCGAGGGGAACGACCGTCCCACGGGAGCGCTGGCTCGATAATTTATGCTCGGCGGGGACGATCGAAACTACGGGAGATCGGGGCGTGACACACTATAACTGCGTACTTGAAAATAATGCCCACAAACGTGGGTCAGTACATAGCCATACTGGTGAGCGGGGTAACCCACTCGTCTAAATCGATACTAAATAGATAGTGAATACAAATAGTTATATGGTGATCATTCTACTTGAATTCTAGATTCATTTTATAGCAGAGATATGACATGTTAAGGAAAACTGTAAAGCAGGTTAAGCATGCAAGCATTCAACTCAAGCAAATATAGTAGCATTTATATCTAACTCAAAGGAGACTAAGCATGCAATCCGTTCTACTCAAACCCAAAGCAAAACGTGAACCTATCGAACCATATCGCACTTCAAGCCTCAATCTATCGAATTATGCCATAATCCAAACCTCGTTAATCTAATCTATCGATGCGCGCACTCTTGTCTGAGGAAAGGTGGCCGCCCGTCGCCTACACGAATGCACAAACCAAACTAAACCAGCCAAACCAACTCTTATCTATATGAAGTCACTAGCCAAGCCATAAAAGACTAATCAACTATAGTTCTGTAGTGCCCCGCTCCGCATAGACACTATGTACAAGAGATATCGGTTTGCTGACTCAAAAATAATATCTTCCTTAAGAGCTCCTTGTTGAACCAGGAGATGACTGATCTAGGTAAGTGGGCAAAACTTCGTTATCTGATTCTTACACGCCTTAATAATGAATCTGAGTTTTATAATGCCTGTTGCTAAGAAGATTATCGTTTCCGTTGCATAAATAAAAGAACTACATGCTTATCTTGAACTTGAATGCTTGTCAATAGAGAACCTCGCCATGCTAATAAGAAATAGTAAGAGATTGCTTGAACATGTTTCCATATCACTTGTGTTTTGATAGAACTACTTCGTACTTGAACTTGTTTAGAGATATGGCGGCCAGTCCGCATAGAGATAGAATAGAAGAGATAGATAGTCTGCTAGTTTATTTCGTCTGCATCATAGAGTTTATCTGATAGTGTTTCATGCATTCGCATCGGTCGGACAATGGCTATTAGTGCACAGCTGAACCTTGGTCCCGGTTGCTATAATGTTATTGAAGAGCAACCATGAGTCACCACTGCTAATAGCATCAGATAAAAGAGTTATTAGTTAGCTGGATTTTCGCTACTGATCCTGAGTTTCTCGGGGACCGAAAAGCATATAGATAGTTTATCTTATTTTCTTGATAGAAGGATAGTTTCTAGATAGTGCATTATCCCTAGAGTCTTTGAGTATAGCTCACGAGACACGCTGTGCACACCCTGATAGTAGAATAATCGGTTTGCCTTGTATGATTGAATAAATTGAACATGAACTCTAATTTTAAAGATATTTCCAAAAGAAGTAATATGACTCCGTTCATGTACTGCATGTAATGAACATAGGTAAAACTATAAAGATCACTAGTAATGTAATATTTTATAACATAATTACTTAGTGTTGGTTTTAGTGAATGTTGCTTCTGTTCGTTGATTTTTATACTCACCAGTACTTTCTCCAAAGTGCTGACCAACCAACAGTTTGCTTGTTCGCAGGTGCTGGATCGTCCGAGGAAGCGATAGCCGTGCCTCATCCCCAGGACCTGAAAATCTGGTTTCGATGCCTTGAGCCGTATCGATTGTTTGTGCTACTTTTGTATAAAGGGACATAATATATGGAACGATACCATTATATTCAGAGAACCTTGTGCCTTGATCCTTTCCCCGTTTATTCAGATGAATTATTATTTGCAACATTGTCCCTCCGCTGCGTACTCGATCGATTCGATGATAGCCATAACTTTTACGATGTTGTCTTGTGCGGGCACAACCCCAGGCTCACACGACAACACATACAGATGGAAACGATCGTCCCGCGGGAGCACTAGCGCGGTAATTCGTGCCTAGCAGGGACGGTCGATTCCTGCGGGAGATCGGGGCATGGCATAATGGTATCAGAGCGACTCGACCCTATGGACATTTCGCTGATTAGCTTCAACTCAAGATGTTCTTTGCCACTTGATATCGTTGCCTCAATGAGCGTTCCATACAATAAGTCCGTAAATTTTCTTAAAGTTGTCGGCAAAAGTTTTCTGGATTTGATTTATTGCTTGAGTTATGATTTATGATTTCTGATGGCTAGAATTTTATTGAGTTCTGATTGCTAGAGTTTTTGATTGAGGATGGTGAGGGATGAAGACTATCGCTGCTCGGGATATCGAAAGTTTCTCCTTGAGTTTCGAGGATAAAATTTTTTCTTGGTGGGTAAGTATGTAGTGCCCCGCTCCGCGTAGGCACTATGTATAAGAGATATCGATTTGCTGACTCAAAAATGATATCTTCCTTAAGAGATCCTTATTGAACCAGGAGATGACTGATCTAGATGAGTGGGCAGAACTTCGTTCTCTGATTCTTACACGCCTTAATAATGAATCTGAGTTTTATAATGCATGTTGCTAAGAAGATTATCGTTTCCGTTGCATGAATAATAGAACTGCATGCTTAGCTTGAACTTGAATTCTTGTCAATAGAGAACCTTGCCATGCTAATAAGAAAGAGTAAGAGATTGCTTGAATATGTTTCCATATCGCTTGTATTTTGATAGAACCACTTCGTGCTTGAACTTGTTCAGATATATGGCAGCCAGTCCGCACAGAGATAGAAGAGAAGAGATAGATGGTCTACTAGTTCATTTTGTCTGCATCATAGAGTTTATTTGATAGTGTTTCATGCATTCGCATCGGTCGGACAATGACTATTAGTGCAGAGCTGAACCTTGGTCCCGACTGCTATAATGAGTAAAGAGCAACCATGAGTCACAGCTGCTAATAGCATCAGATAAAAGAGTCATTAGTTAGCTGAATTTTTGCTACTGATCCTGAGTTTCTCGGTGACCGAAAAGCATATAGATAGTTTATCATGTTTGCTTGATAGAAGGATAGTTCCTAGATGGTTCATTGTCCCTAGAGTCTTTGAGTATAGCTCATGAGACATGCTGCGCACACCCTGATAGTAGAATAATCGGCTTGCCTTGTGTGCTTGAATAAATCGAACATGAACTCTGATTTTAAAGATGTTTCCAAAAGAAGTAATATAACTCCGTTCCTATACTGCATGTAACGAACATTGGTAAAACTATAAAGATCACTAGTAATATAATATTTTATAACATAATTACTTAGTGTTGGTTTTAGTGAATGTTGCTTCTGTTCGTTGATTTTTATGCTCACCAGTGCTTTCTCCAAAGTGCTGACCCACCAACAGTTGCTTGTTCGTAGGTGCGGGATCGTCCGAGGAAGCGATAGCCGTGCCTCATCCCAGGACCCAAAAATCTGGTTTTGATGCCTTTAGCCGTATCGATTTCTTGTGCTACTTTTGTATAGAGGGACATAATGTATGGAACGATGCCTTTGTATTCAGAAAACCTCGTACTTTAATCTTTGCCCCGTTTATTCAGATAGATTATTGTTTACAACACTGTCCCTCCGCTGCCTTCTCGATCAATTCGATGATAGCCACAACTTTAACGATGTTGCCTTGTGCGGGCACAACCCCAGGCTCGCACGGCATCACGTCCCGATGGAAACGATCGTCCCGTGGGAGCGCTGGCACGGTGATTCGGGCCTAGCAGGGGCGGTCGATTCTTGCGGGAGATCGGGGCGTAACAAGTTTGACCCGATCCAACACCGAGTAGCTAGCCTACCTGGTCATCTTGAACCGCCAGTACCGTGTCCAAGACACGTTACCATTTGTTTCCTCTATGGCCGAATGGTTCTGGTGCCCCAGAGCCTATCCCGTTTGAGAAAACCAAAATTTGTGCGCAACAGGTTGTTCGTGATTGTAAACTCCAATAGTAGGTATGACGAGAAAATCGAGCCTTCTCTCCCCACCTAACGATACTCACCTCGATCCATCCAATGCACCATAACCATTCTCCAACTATAGCCTAAGGCACCATCTCAAGTTATCTCCATTAGGTACTATGCCATTTCTCGATACAGTGCTCCAATTTTGGTGCAACACCCCTCGCTCCGAAAGCTCCGTGGCACAATACTCCAATAGTGGAACAATGCCCTCTCCGATGCAGTTGTCCAATTTTGAACCACAACTGCACGCTTTGCTTGACAAAACGTCCAACTTGATACTCATGCACGGATGCACGCTCGCTCGCCCGAAGTGTCTCAATGTTCTAAGCAAAATAATCCACTCAAGCTCCAATTGCCCAAACGTAAGACCAACTCAAGCCACAAATTATATCCAACCAAACAACGTATACTCTATACACGCCACAATGCAGTATTTCCAATATTCTAGTCCAAGTGTTCAAGCCATTACGTGTATTCCATATTATTAGGCATGTACGTGTGGAGGAGCAAGGACATAGCCCACTGACCAAGTCTGAATCCACTAAGCACCCTGCCTTGCCGATATGGCCGATCCCTTGAATCCGTGGTCCGATGCAAAGAATGATCTAATCAATTGGTATAACCGTACGAGCAGGCCGTGCTCTCCAAATTATCCGACCGATCGAACTAAGGAATACGGCATTATCGCTCCAATTCTGCTATCCCATTACTGCTCTGAACGAACACCTGATTCCATTGAACTCCGCACGCGATCTGCACATGAAACCAACTCAAATCAATACTTGTTCCCAAATCCATTCAAATCGAAATATAACCAACCATTGCCTCATTTAATCTAACTCAACGTAATGCACAGTACGGTTGCGGGATATTACACTATGCGTCCATGAGCTATACGTCCAGGTGCTATGCGACCTGGAGCTATTCGACCAGGTGCTATGCAACCGAGGTGCTAACCTTGTTCCAAACTGGAACAAAACTTGCCCATTTTTTGCTTCTAGCAAACAGACCCTGAGAGGCTAGTTAAGGTTTATACAGAGGGATAATACAGTGTTAATCATATTAATTAATTAGGATTCCCCGACTATCAGTTACACTAAAAAAATACACTATTTTAGTGACAGAATTATCCGTCGCTAAAATACAATTTTTTGTCGTTATTTTCAAATAGCGATGAAATTCTTCCGTCAAAATATTAATGTCGCTACGGATTTTCCGTCGATAATCCGTCGCTCAAGCGACGGCTTATCGACGGAATGAGCGACATAATTTCAGTGACGTATTAGTGACATATAATTTTTGTCGCTAAACTTTTCGACTACTTACTGACATAATAGCGACAGATTAAGTGAGCACAAAAATTGTCAAATTTTCCAAAAAGTTTTGTACATTCCGGACACACATAGTTCGTTGCTAATCTGTCGCTAAGTCGTCACTCCCAGTGACGGATTAACGATGAATTTTAGAGACAGACCCTGATACATGTTTTGTAGATTTGTGTGTCTTGGACGTTTTAGCGACGATTTTATTCGTCGCTAGGTAGTCGCTGACCTGAGATTGTCCGTCGAAAATCCGTCGCTAACATGAGATTTTCTAAATTTTCCGTCGCTAGTATATCGCTAGTCCATCGCTAAAGGTAATATTTTTTTTCAAAAATTAATTTTTGTTGAGCATATACTTGTTATACATTCACCAATTTCCACACAAATAAATTTCACACAAGTAAATTCTACACAAACTATGAAAACACCTACAAATATGTCCAAATGTTATATATACAATGAACTAATAAAGTAGAGTAATCCAAATATACCACAAACTCAAAAAATACAACGGTAGAGGCGGTGTTATACAATTTAAGTCCAAAAATACGACGATGTTATACAATTCCACAAAGTCAAATAAATACAATCAAGTCAAGTAAATACAATCAAGTCAAAAAAATACAACCAACTCAAAAAAAATACCATAAACTCAAAACTCTATCAAGTCGACGGTGGAGGTGTAGGCGGCGACGATTGTCGGCTAGCCATGTACTTCGCAACCATAGCGATGATATTATGTAGATCATCAGGAGAAACGGCAGATGGAGCAGTGACAGGAGCCGTCGAAGGAGCTGGAGGACCCATCGATGCCGTCGGAGGAGCTGGAGCCGTCGGAGGAGCTGGAGGAGCTGTCGTAGTAGCCGTCGGAGGAGCAGGTGTTGGAGCATCACGCATGTATATCAACTTTTGGACCAACCCATGTAGCTCATGCACAATCGTCGTTAGCTGCTCCGGAGACATCGCACCAGAAGGAACGCCGGAGACGGACACTGATGGAGCTGGAGTAGCCGTCGGAGGAGCTCTAGAAAGAACCGACGAATGGGATGCCAACAATCCGGTACCTTATATGCTCCTGCCTTTCCCTCTCTCGACAGCTTGTACCCACCGATCGTTTCTCTCAGTCGGTGTACTTCTCTCAGCGCTCCCCTCTAACGTCTCATATGTCTGCTATATTTATTTATATAGATAGGTTTAGAGGTAAGGATTTTAGAGTTGTATATGCTATATTTGATTTTGATTAGTGTATCATATTATATGCTAGATATCATATTATATAATTTAACCAAGGTTCAAAGTATCGGAACCAAAATCGGTATCGGACCATTCTGTAACTCTAAACCTATTTGATTTTTAGTATTTTTGAAATTGAATGAAATAGTAATCACCCTTGTCGATTAATTTCCATGCGATAGATTAGTTTTCCTTTTTTATATGCTTTTATAATCTTAATATAATCTAATATAACTTCATAAACCAATAGAATGGATAAAAAATTAACCTAGAAACTAGAAAGTGTCATAGTTTGACTGTTTGACCTATAGTTGACCTAGTTTGACTATTTCGACCTAGAAACCTAGAATCACCACCGACAGGACAACTCCTTCGATCCTTTGGCAATAACTCTCTAACAAACTGAATTATCCGGTTGTAATATTCCTGCGGCAAGTTAAAATTAGACTTTAGGTTCAACAGCTATATCACCACCGACATGACATAATGAGAATCATAACCCAGGTATAACGTGGTATCGGCATTCTTGAACATATCACATAATTTTTTTGCATCAGGATTAGGATCCTCCGGATCAAAACTTGGACCGGTCGCATCAAATACCAACTCACGTGCCAGGTTTCGTGGTCGATATTCAAAGTTATCTCCGAGAATGGACTCTTCTACCTCCGTATTGAAGGAGGAATGATGATATTGCGAAAATAAAGGTTCTCCTTGAGCCGTCCACTCCTTGTAGTTTGGTATAAAATTATTCTTGTAGAGATGCTCCCTCACGAGATCTACCTCTTTGAATGGTATATTATAACATTTGACACAAGGACACTTGAGGAGCCTCCCATCCATGAAATAAGGACACTTGATGAGCCTCCCATCCATGAAATAAGGTTGACTACTGGCATATTTGAGAAATTTCTCAACGCCCGTCATGAAATCATCTGTCAAACCAATCCTACTCTCATATCGCAGATTATACATCCACGATCGATAAACTAAGTATCGACTCATTGATTATGCATGTACCATATATTCAAACAATATGGATTAGATACAAGATGAGTTAGGATATTTGCTAAATGATTAGTTAGTTAGGATACTTGATGAAGAAGTCTCATAAAGAACTAAATGAGCTATTGGAAAGACCATTATTTGAGCATTTCTCCATGTTTTACTAGTATCCAAAACTATAATTTTTCGACACTCATCCGAATATGGCCAATACATGCCATAGCATAGTAAGGTTGGAACTACTAATTACTATTCATATTAGTACCCCGAAGTGATAATCGATACTCATAGTAATGGTCCGACACCGATTTCGATACAAAGACCAATACTCTAAAATGTTAATAATTCATTATAGGTTAAATTAGTGATAACCGTATCGATTTTAGGGCCGATGAATAAATTGATACCGATACGGATTTTTGAACGTCACATATTCTATTTTCGATATTCTAGGATACGCTCTAGCCTATGTATTAAGAATTACGTACGTCTAAGGATACACATATAAATCAAAATAATTATATATGTAATATTCAATTTGTCAATCTTCTTCTAAGTTAATTATAGACACATACAATACATATTACCATTTTTGTGTCATAATACTCGTGTCAATTTGTCTGTATTTTTTTCAATACGTGTGTCTGTGCTATAAATCGGTACAAAATCCTTCTTGTAGAGATGCTCCCTTACGAGATCGACCTTTTTGAATTGTATATATTGACATTTGACAGAAGGGCACTTGATGAGCCTCCCATCCATGAAATAAGTTTGACAACTAGCGTATTTGAGAAATTACTCAACGTCCGCCCTGAAATTATCTGTCAAACCAATCCTACTCTCACGTCGCCGATTGTACATCCACGATCGGTCAAATAAGTATCGACTCATTGCTATATTTCACGTGAATGCTTATGCACGTACCCTATATATTTGAACAATTGGATTATATACAAGTGTCAAAAGGAAAGAAAATAAAATAAATAATATAAAGGAGTTATTTGATTCTTTAAATAAACAAGAAAATCCTAAATAATCTAAATACATATTCTATTCAGATATATACTACATACTTAAATTCTATATAAGTAAATGGTAAAAATTTATATTTATCAAATTCTACTAACATATTTTCTTTCCCGAATTAGCTTGTAGTGGCAAGGGTCTAAAAGCATATAGTAAGGTTGTAAAACATATGAAAGAGGAAAACTTATCTATCGATATATAAATCTATCGACAAGGGTTACTACGTACTATTGAGTTAAACTTACCAATAGTTATTTATTTCTATTACCAAAAAACTGATACATTGAGTTAAACTTATATGAACATAACATAGTTTGCAGTATCGGCGATACCGATCCGATATAGACCAAAATCCGTTATTAACGATTCCAACATTCAAAGTCTCTTTTTTGGTCAATTCGAAAAATAAAATTGATGAAATAAAGGCCAATTAGCAAGGGGTGTAAACAATAAGGTTGTAAAAGCATATAATTGAGTATTTTTAGTGTATCTGTGTCCATGTCTATGTTTTCGTTTTCGTGTCCAATGTCTCGTATCTACGTGTCCAGTACCCTAAATCCTGTATGCTTAATAATTAACCAAAATACGAATGAGGGTTAGGTTATAGCTTACCTTCGACGGAGGAGGAGGGAATCTGACGGAGCGTGGGCAGGAGAGGGGGGTCGAGGAGGGGGCAGAGAGGGGGGGTCGAGGAGAGGGGGAGTTCGAGGAGGGGGCAGAGGCAGACGGAGGGGGGCAGAGGGGGGGGGGGGTTCGAGGAGCCGGAGGGGTGTTTCCGGAGGGGGGGGGTTCGAGGAGGGTGTCGAAGAGCGGGGAGGGGGGGGGGGTGTCGAGGAGAGAGAGAGAGAGATTGAGAATGGGGGAAAATGAAACACGTTCTGAAATTTTAAGTTTTCGCAGCGACGGATATTTCCGTCGCTATTTCGTCGTTAACGTAATCGCGACGGATTAGCGACAGCTTGTTGACGAAAAATAATATAATTTGTTTACATAAATAAATTAGTCGTAATTTCGTCGAAAGTTCGTCGCTGACTCAGCGACGAATTATTTTTTGTCGCTGAGATCAATCGCTATTTAACAGTATTTTTGTAGTGTGAGTCGGTAGAGAACCACTTACTTCTCCGTGCAGTATATATATATATATATATATATATATATATATATATATATATATATATATATATATATATATATATATATATATTAATTAATGTTTATTCCGACGGGAGATTGGAATATGATTGGATGAAAGTTAAACTTGATACCGTGAGATACTTTCTTTTATTAGTTGGTTTCTTTCATTTGTACGTTGCCTCCATATATATATATATATATATATATATATATATATATATATATATGTGGCTGCTGACGGCTCTCTCTATGGAAAAAAAAAAGGTTTCAAAGTTCTCTTCTTGAAGTACTATACAAGTTAAGTTGCTTCGAAGATGAAACCACGTATATATAGTTTGGTTTGTTAGAAAGTGACTAATCCAGAGGAGTGTCTAGCATTCATAAAACATATATGTTCAATTAATAGAAGATGTCTATGTAACTCTATATATTTTGCAACACATACATAGATGTCAATTTCTTAAAACATGATCATTTGGATTCATTGATATCAAGGGCGGAGCCAGGATTCTAGTTTACCCCGGGCTGAACTCAAAACATGCTAAAAAAAATTTTAACACAAATTATTTCTCAGAATGTCATCATATTCCAAATGTGTGCTTCAAAATATCATTTCCGGACAAAAAAAAGTTATCAAATGACATAGGTTGAATTTCATAAGTAGACATGTTGCTTAAGATAATTAGGAAAACATCATCTTTATATATAAGATGAAAAATGGAAAAAAAAACATGGAGAATAAAGATGCAATATTCGACGAATCTGCTCTCTTTGCTTCTGCCTTCCAAAAATCTCCTTAAACTTTTCTGCCTTCCAAAAATCTCCTTCAACTTCTTCTATCCAATCCAGGAAAGAAAATCTACCACAAAATGAAGGCCAATCAAAGACAAATAAAGATAATGAAAGAGAATGATAGAATAATAAATACCAATATAGGACACTTACTAGCGAAATTGGACTCTTCGATCCTTCCAAGAAGCAAAAGCATCTATTATCGAATCTGTATCGATCATTTCTGTCATTTCTCTTTCGATATAGAGAACCATTGAATCGCTCAAGTACTCATCTTCCATCTTGTTACGAAGAGTACTTTTGATGTGTTTCATTGCTAAAAATGCACGCTCTGTAGTCGCCGTAGAAACAGGAAGTGTCAAGACAAGACGAATCAACCTATCGATCAAATTATAAGTCTCTGCTTTATTTGTTTCTATTAACCCACGACACAATTCTGAAATTGTTGACATATTCTGAAGCTTCTCGTGGTGAACCACATCAAGTCGATAATGATCTAACTGAAATTTCAAATGATGCATATCTTGTCCGCTAAAATCACCTGGATAAAACTTCTCGGCAAGTAAAAGAATACGATCAGGATCCAAAGCTTTGAAGTTGTTTCTAGGATCTAAAGCAGAGCTAAGCATAAGCAGTTCCATCGACTCTTCATTGAATCTAGCATGTAACTCATCCAACTGATAATCAATCGTAGAATTAAATATGTCAATGTGATAGTGATGCTCAATTGTAATTTGATCATTCTGTTGGCAAGAACGTCGCGTAGCTTCTTTGTACCGAGTGCTCATATCGGGTATATCGACATCAAACTTCACACAGATTGATTTCACATGCCCAAGGAGATAATCAAAACCTTCTTCTCGTAGTGTTTGAAGTAATACTTTTGTCGATGATACTAAATTCATTGCATTCAAAATATCTAAAGATTTATGTTGCAATGTTCGACAAAGCATATCTGTAATCCCCATAATCTTGTGCATAAGATGTAATATGAATATAAAATCAAAGGACTTCATTACCATTATAGAACCACCAGCTTCCCCACGAATTGCATTTGTAGATCCTTCTTTAACCAAGGATTTCAGCACAATAATAGTTGCACCATACATATCTATCAAACTACAAATGGAGTCAAAATGTGAGCTCCAACGAGTAGTACCAGCTCGATGCAAACTACCCATCTGATTAGCCCCTCTACCTGTCTCACGCTCACCACTAGCAATGTCACATTCAATCTCAATAGCTTGTGCATATCGTAGCTCGATATGCCGCTTAGGAGAAGCACTAATCAAATTGACAATGCATGTCAACTTTGAAAAGAATAACCAAACTGACATTTGATTTCCAGCAGCTGCAACTAATGCAAGTTGTAAACGATGAGCAAAACAATGAACATAATATGCATACTCACAATCACTGCAAAATAAAGCCTGTAATCCATTCCATGCACCACGCATATTGCTCGCACCATCATATCCCTGACCTCGTAAATCTCGGATGTGCAAATTGTGCCGAGTGAGAACTTTTGATATTTTCTTCTTGAGAGTCAAAGCACTGGTATCTTTAACATGTACAATCTCAAAGAACCGCTCTTTCAAGTTTCCGTGAATATCTACAAATCTAAGAACAATCGCCATCTGTTCTTTATTCGATGCATCCTTCGCTTCATCAACCAAAATACAAAATCTCGCATCTCCAACTTCTTCTCGAATTTTTTCTCTCACTTTCGTAGCTAAAATATGCAAAACATCTTTTTGGATCATATGAGACGTATAAGTTGCATTTCCTGGAGCTTTCTCTAAGACAACATTATCAACCTCAACATTCAACTTTGCCATCAAACTAATCATCTCAATTAGATTACCACGGTTTTTTGACTTTAAAGATTCATCATGACCTCTCAAAGCACATCCTTGTAAAGTAAGCCACCGAATACTATTAATGGTAGTCTTAAGACACAATCGATTTCTCTCAATATTTTCTAAACTTTGAACATTAATGACTTTATCGATATGCCGAGATGTATTCTTTAATGCCTCAATATTTCTCACAGCATTGTTATGTGGAGAAGTAGAACCTCCTATATGTGCCAAGAAGACACATTTGGCTCCATTGTTTACTCGCTTCCAGCTATTGAAACCTTCAACGGTAAATGTAGGATGTCGAGGTTCACGATCTTGAAAAACAAAACATGGAAAGCAAAATATCGCATCCTTTGAAATAGAGTACTCTAACCATGAAAATTTTATAAACCAACTTTGTTGAAATCTTCGGTTTTGAACCCCGGTTTTAGTCCTCGGATACTCAGCCAAGATAGGTTGATTTGGTCCCCATTTGATATAAGAACGTCTAACTTCATCTTGATTATAAACCGAATACTTCCATATTGGAATACGTACTGCAGGATCTCGTTCAAGTTCATTCTCATCAAATGCAATTCGTGGAATCTTTGCAGGATGCTGAGGTTCTGCAGTAATCATAGGAATATCGATACTCGTTGATGGTTCTACTTGAGTCGTAGGAGCAAGAGTAGATTTGGAACCCGAAGATGCTCCAATTGTTGATGTTTCTTCTTCACCTTTCCTTTTAAAGAACGAAAAAATAGTTTTCGCTTTTTTTTGTTCTTGATTTTCCATCCTAATAAAATAGAAAGTAGTTATTGAAAATTCCTTAAGAACTAAAATTCCTTAAGAACTAAAATTCCTTAAGATGACTCATAGAACTATTCAGTATCAAACTTCATGCATTTTGAACTATTCAGTATCATAGAAACTTCGTACATTTTGATTCTTTATGCATTTTTCATCCAAATATACAGAAGTCAAGTATTATATTTCAGCAAGCTTTCTGAAATTTCTTTATTTGGATTTTAATTTTGGGTTTAAGGCAACCCCAAAACTGGTATTTTGCCTTAATTTCTCAATTAGATAAAGTCCAACAGATCTCAAAAAATGATAAACTAGACTAATGAATATTTACAGAGCATTGAAAATATGACAAATTGTCCAACAAAGCATTAACAGCAAATAAGGTTATCTAACTTTTCCAACAAAGCATTAAAAATTTGAAAATATGTCAACAATTTTTTTTTAAAAAATTTACCTGCACTGCACAACACTGTCTGCTGCCGGTCTACTACTGCTACACCTACACAGTACACTGCACAGCTGCTTTTCAAACCTTAACACAAAAATAAAAAAATTTATCAGACTAACAAGTAACAAATCTCTATCTTAGATAAAAAAAAATAAAAAAAAATAGGATGGGATATACGGTATACCTATGGCCAAGCAGTCCAGACTCCAGAGCACTTCTCCAAAAACAAAATGGACAAAATAGTCTATAAAGAGAAAGACCGAGAAATAGGTGTCTGATGTCTCCAGTCTCCTTCTCTTTCTTGGGACCTTGAGGTAGGTGATCTTTATATAGAGTCTCTAGCGGCGCCCTTGCTACTGATCGGCCGCTGATGGGACTTCATACCTCACCTGCCGGCTGCCCTTGCTATAGAGTCTCTAGTCTATAATAGAGAGAGTCAGAGAGATGAGAGACTTCATACCTCACCTGCCGGCTGCCCTTGCTACTGATCGGCCGCTGATGGGACTAGCGGCGCTGCGGCTGTGCGGTGCCGCTGCTGAACCCTAGTAGAGATTTGTTACTTGTTATTTCCCCAAGGACCCCAACTCAACTTGTTATTTCCCCAACTGATGGAAATCAATCTGTGTCATGTGAAGACTCTCTTCAGTGAACTGGGCTGAATCTGCTTTGACAACCCACTGGCCCACTGAACATAAAAAAAAAAAAAAAAAATTTTCGGATTGGCTGGGTGGGCTGGAGCCCACCCCAACCCACCAATACATCCGCCCTTGATTGATATACATGTATAACCAAATTGACGTCATACATATGCATGTTGGCAGTACATTGTAGCAGAGGAAGCATAGATACAAGCAAGCCAGCGTGAGTGTTGATCATAATTATATAATTTAAGCTAAGCAGCATTAGGATAGGAAGCATCCATGGCAATGCCACAGAGACCTTCCTTGGCCTCCACGTCCCTTTCCATCCTTATGTATCCATCCTCACCCCACGACGTCCCCCACGAGTTCTTCACCAACCAGTACTTGGTTCCGTCGCTGGTTGCACCGTAGCCTACGACTGCAACACCATGGTCCAGATCGGTCCCGCAGTCCCCGGTGAAGACACCACTCGAGTACATCTGGAACGCGAAGCCACCTGCGTCTATGGCAACAGCTATGGGCTGGCTGGCCGCGGCCTTGAGGAGAGCTGCTTCGCTGTTCACGGTCACGTCCTCGAAGCCGGTGATTGAGGCGGCATGGGAAGCGGCCTTCTTGGCGTTGCAAGTGCCGTCGGCTGCTGTATAAGGATAGTTGGCCTCGGTGGTGATGCCCTTGTTCTTGATGATGTATTTGAAGGCATCATCCATCTCCCCTCCGTTGCAGCCTTGATCGTCACTGGTGACGTCGCAATCTACAATCTCTTGCTCCGACAGGGATATGAGCTTGCCCGTGCTTAATTTGGTAATTCCTTCGGTTGCAGCAACCGCTGAGAATGCCCAACAAGATCCTGAAAGGAAGGAAGGAACGAACGAACATATATAAATAAATACTAGCTAGCTAGCTACTTGTGAATAATAAGATTTCATCTCAAGTACTCATGATCACTTCCGCTAGCTAGCTAGCTCATTAGTCATTAATTAATTAATTATGATCGAGTACGCACGTACGTACCACATTGGCCTTGATCCTTGATTGGGGTGACTGCACCCTTGGTCCTCCAGTCCATGGTGGCAGGAATAGCCGTAACGTTCTCGTATTTGAAAGTACTACTGATTCCGGCCTTTGAAGTAGAAGGCCTGAGCGTGTTGCGACTTCTGAACTCCTCATTAGTGAGATCCGCAAACTGATTCAAGCCCAACTTGAACTTGTGGTTCGACTCGGCATTGAACGACTCAATGCGCTCAACATTTGCCTTGAAGATCTCAAAGCGGTCAGCCTTCTCTGCGGCATTCTTGTACACTCTCCCGTGCTGAGCCATCCACTGCTCGTGCCTCTCCAACATCCCCGGCTTCGAATTCTCATCATTAAGTAGTGTGCGGGTTGCTTCACCCTGAGAAGCCCCCCAAATGGCCACTATCAACAGCAAGGCCAGCGCTAGGCATTTCAATGTCTGGGACTGGGAGGCCATTGCTAGTATATAGTTACTAGTCGATGATTTCAATTTGAGGCCGAGTGATCGATGAGAGGCTAGTAAGGTTTGCACATCTTTATATAGCTAGCTGAGGATAGTTAGCATAGTAGTGTTCATTGATCAGATCGAATTCCCCACTATTATTCAGGTGGTGGAGAACGACTTCTGCGTGCCGTATAGATTCATGTTGATTCCGACCCCATATCATATACTCACTCACTCGAGAGATTAATAAATGATTGCATCATTTGATTTGCATGAAAGTTAAAGTACTTGATACCGTGAGATTCTTTCTTTCATGAATATTGTAGCGTAAGAAACTGTACTTTCATAGCTAATTAAACCGCAGTTCATGATTGGCATCTCATCTAAGTTCAATTAGATGTAGACCTCGACCGGCATGCTATTCTCCTTCAATATTCTTACGGACACTACAATATGTAGGGACTTTGCAATATGTAGGGACTTTGCTCTTTTGTCTTCTTAGTTAGTTTTTATTATTTATAGATTTCTTAAGAGAGAATATAACTAACTTTAGGGGCGACCTTTTCGTTCTATTTCAATCGAATCAAAATAGTCAATACCGAATAAACCAAATTTCTAACCATCAAAAAATAGGTGGGGGGACACATATGTGGGGGTACAGAATATTGGGACTGAATTAGCAGGACAACTGATCTCGTCTGCTCTAATTTACAGCTATTACAATGAATGGACCATTCATTGTCCAATGGAGTGAAACAAACGCCTAGTGTAAAAACCCAAACTTTTAATATTGTCCAATGAACCTAATATTAGAGAGTTGGCTTTTCTCCATTGGACAATAGACTATTAATTATGAGAAAAGCCCACAGCGCACTTAGAATAAATCTCTGTGGGAAGGTTCGTTGGCATGATCTCGGGATACCGTTCTGTCACGTCCCAGTCCCAAAATACG
The DNA here is from genome assembly GCA_036927795.1 of Iris macrosiphon. Classification (NCBI taxonomy): domain Eukaryota; kingdom Viridiplantae; phylum Streptophyta; class Magnoliopsida; order Asparagales; family Iridaceae; genus Iris; species Iris macrosiphon. Next base: position 452,189 of record JAYESA010000024.1, on the reverse strand, counting down.
TAGGACTAGGAATACGTAACACGTCCAGCCGTATGTATATGAACTCCAATATTTGAAAAATATATACACACGTACGCTGTTCATGAATATCCAATTTACCAGTGGTAATATATTGTTACAACCAGTCATACACAATATATATCTCATCCACAAAATATCAAGGAATATTGTAAGTGCTGGAATATAAGCGCTGACTCTGAAATGTCATAGTACAAGCCATATATGTCTGGTGGGAACAAACCCACTACAAAAGCTAAGATAAAAGTGCTGAAATCTAGCATGACTAGAGCATCGTCTATCTAGATAAAGAGGCTCCAGCTCTAGATGGTAAGTCTGCCCATGATCAGGGAAATTCTGATGGCAGCTCCTCTAGCTCCTCCTCAGACGCGTACCTCGTCTCCTGCCCAGGTCCATACACCGTGGGATAGTATGTCTCATCTAAATTTGGAAGAAAACCAGGTCCTTAGTGGGACATAACAAGATACATAAAAGCATGCCATATAAATACTGAATAAAATAAATAAGGGTGTGCTAACCATCTAAGTGTATGCAAAAGTGAAGAGCTCATAGTACGTATGGGAATGTGTAGGCTAGACATATGCTGACTTAATTCACCAATCGTGGTGACTGGCTAGTATATGCCACATATGCCCCCAGACCCATGGGCACTCTGCAATCGTCCATCTCCGAGGAGCATGGTATCCGAAAGTATAACGTCAAGGAGGTGGGTGTCCCATACGCCTACTAGCTGTCTTCCCCGGCCAATACGGGTATACAAGTCGAATACACAACGTGCATACCACGTAGCTACATGCCAAGTCACAATTTACCAGATATCCTGATTTCGTGCTAAACCGTGATGTGTGTCTCACGCACCTGTAGATAATCGAGTACGCGAACCCGCATCCCCACATGAATTTCAATTATGATGTGTATACAAGTGTCAGGTCTAGGAGGATATCAGAATACCCTCGTATCTGTAGGTGAGTCTGCTAATGTCTAAGTCTGTTACACTATGTATCGACAGATTTGTCGACCACACCCGAGTCACTCTCGAGCGTGCACAGTTATATGTATATTGTAACAAGATCACAAACAACAATTTATATTTTAAACAGTAAAATTTGGCAAGGTATACTTGCCGAGTAATGGTGCAAGCGTCTACAGCAGTGTTCTAAGTTTTAGTGAAAGAAGAAATGAAGTTAAGGTTTGGGGTGCAATGCATGGAATATATATAGGGATTTGGAGTCGGTTTACGCAGGGTTAGTTTAGTATTTAAGGGCTTCAAAACCACTTACTGCTGCTATTTTTCTTTCTTTCTTGGTCTCGGTTTGCGGCTGAGGGGGTTTTGTAATGATGGGGTTTTTAAGAGGCGGTGGAATGAACGGCTCACATGCATAGTGAAGCAAAGCAAAGCAAAATTGGGTTTTGCTTCTTGCTGTAATATTTTCTATGCGGGTTTCGGGTGTAAGCGGGTAGTGGCTTAGGTGTTGTGGTTTGGGTTTTACGTGCGGTGAAAATGGGAGTTTACGCGGGGGTGAACTGCTGCTGCTGAGGAGTTTTACGCGTGAAGAAGTATACGCGGGGTGAAAAGGGGAGTTTACGCGGGGTGATGGGCTGCTGTTGATTTTCTTTTCGTTACTTTACGTGGGGAGGGTGGTTAACGGGTTACGGGTTTGATTCAATAGAAAATTTCTATATAAAATTATACATATACATATATATTCACAAAAAATTCTAAAAACTATATTAATGCATACGGTTAAGCTAGCAACTGTCCAAAGGGTCTTCTACATGGAATAATTTGGAAATTTTTATAATGGCTCCAAGAATCTTCTAATTGCTCAAACACCTCGAAATAAAATCTAATAAAATCTATTCTCTCTTATTTAGCTCATAACTAATATAAATAAATAAATAATACGTTTATCTGGATAAGGGGTTTTATATTCTACACAACTTATAAAAATTTCATCCTCGAAATTAAAACTAGGTCATGGTAGAAAGTCAAGGATGGTATAAGGTATAAATCAACAAAGTAATTTCATACCTTGGTTTGTGAATAGGTTCGGAAAACGTTTGCGCATGTCGTCCTCACGTTCCCAAGTGGATTCTCCTAGTGCGCCATGCTTTCATGCTACGCGGACCAAGGGAATAGACTGGTTCCTCAATACTTTCTCTCGACGATCGAGGATTCCCACGGGTTGCTCTTGATATGACAAGCTCGGCCCAATGGTGATCTCTGAATGGTCGAGGACATGACTTCTGTCTGCCACATACCGTCTGAGTTGTGACACATGGAATATGTCATGTACTCCCTCAAGTGAAGGTGGTAGCGGAAGTCGATACGCTACTTCTCCCACTTTCTCTAATATGTTAAATGGTCCAATATATCTTGTACTAAACTTGCCGCGCCCTCCGAATCGAATTTTAAACCCCCTCGTCAAATGAAGGATTTATTTAATTATTCTAATTAAGATACAACCACAACCCAAATCCCAAGTACCCAAATTAAGGTATCAGTCTACACCAAGCCTGTTATGCCATGACTCCTGTGTACCATCCAAAAATCTAAGTTCTTTATGTTTTCGACGCATTAGTAATTACCAAGTTAAATTGTTAAATTAATTTAAATTTAAGGCCAATTTCACCTCAAGCAGAACCGAACCAAGCCCACATGCGCTCTTTCAAGTGGACCATTTCCATCTCAACAAGGCCGGACAGGCCCAAACCTCGAGGCTAGCCGCAAACCACATCACCCATATAAATATACATCTCTTTCACTCAAACCCTAAAATCCCTATCACCACCATCTTCAAGGGAACCCTAGCCGACTCCTACTCCAACCGAGTTCCCCAACCCGCCGGACACCCCAGCCCGACTGCTCCCCAACCCGCCGGACACCCCAGCCCGACTGCTCCCCAACCCGACCGGTGCACACCCCAGCCCCGACTGTTTTCGACCAGAGCATTAGCCGCAGGCCAACGCCGCCCGATCGCTCCCCGCGTCCTGACGGCCACCCCCACATGGCTTAACCCAGCAACGATGCTGCCGGAGCAGCTGCTGCTGCTGCGGTCCCTGCTCTTGCTGCTTCAGCCGCTGCCGCTGACGCTTGCTCGTCGGCCGACCCCGGAGTTCCCATTCGTCGGAGGACGACCAGGCGACAAGGATTACCTCGTCCAGCCAGCGAGGTAAATGCCTATACTCCTTCCCCCTCGTATCGTGTTCGTATGTGAGCATCGTGTCGTCGCATCGAGAGTTGTATTCTTGGACACAACTTAATTAATCCTAAATTATATATATGACGGCATGATGATTAGCAAGAGTTAGAACTCATCTAATAACCAGCGATTACCTTAATCATGAGACCTGTCATCAAGGACCAGTATTTCACCTGGACCCCTGGGCATAAACCAAGTATGATTGAACAAGAAAATCAAGGACATGTTTCCGTGCAGAGTAGAAGTAGTTGTCAAACCTTAACTCGATAATGTATTATTGCAAGGCGTACATTGACCAAAGACAGAACACGGGTACACCCTAGCTACGTGCACACGTGACGCTGTATTCGGTCAACAGTAAACCGGCAACAATATCGAGGAGCAACGTCATAATTAATTATATATTTCTTAGTGTCTGATATTAGATCGTTATATTATATTTTGTGTTTAGGACCATTGGACCAGCCGGGAGATACTGCAGGAACAGGCTTCTGGCACTCACAGTTTGAGGACTCAGGCAAGATACCTTGCCCTATTTACTGTTTAAATTAATGGTGCTGATGTTGTATGATATATTATGGTTCTATTTCATATGACTGTGTGCGTTCAAATTTGATTCGGGTGCCATCGACGGATGTGTCGATGATTTAGTATACTTAACCTAGTCATTAGCAGACTCACCCCATTGGAGGATACTCTGATATCTTTCGAGACCTGACACTTTATACGTTTCACTGTGACATTCATGTTGGGATGCGGGTCCGCGTATTCGACTAGATATCGGTGCGTGTGACATGCATCACGGTTAGTACGTAATTCAGGTTTATATTTTGTGTTAGTAGAGACTGGCATGTAGCTACGTGGTATGCACGTCGAGTATTCAATTGGCGTATTTACATTGGAAGGGAAGGACCATTAGTAGGCGTATGGGATACACCCATTGGAATCCGTAGTATCCGGAGGAGCCATGGATCCAATGACCACTTTATTCAGATTCCCCGTTCCTCAGAGCGGTATGGACGTATATATACTGGCAGATTCCCCGTTCCTCGGAGCGGTATGGACGTTATACTATTCAGATTTCCCGCTCTTCGGAGCGGTATAGACATATATATACTTGCAGATTCCCCGTTCTTCGGAGCGGTATGGACGTTATACCTACACCTACTCATACGTACCAAAGTTGTCCTCATATTGCATTCACTTAGATGGTTAGCACACCCTTTATTGCATTTACTCTATTCAGTATTTATATATGGCATATTTCTATGTATCTTGTTACGTCCCTCTGAGGACCTGGTACCTTTCCAGATTTGGACGAGACTTACTACCCCACAGTATACGGCCCCGGACAGGAGACGAGATTTGCTACAGCTGAGGAGTTAGAGGTGCAACCGTCAGAGTTTCCGTGACCAGTTGGTAGGCCTTCATCCTAGATTGGGTGCATCATTATCTAGATCCGATGCCCTAGTCATTATCTTTTATATCTCATTTCAGTACTTTATTTCGTCATAGTAGTGGGTTTGTCCGCACCAGACATTATTGGTTGTACTATGATATCTTGAGACTGGTGTTTATCTTCCAGCAGTTTATTTAGTACTTCTTGCTATTTTATATTGTGGATGAGATTAGTTTACCTATTGATTGACTAATATTGGACATGTTAGTACTTAGGACAATGTAGCACTCTTCGTTAGGATCCATTAAATTGGGTTATCCTTGGAGATGTGTCAGCTGGCTATTGCTACATGGCCTAGTTTCGTGTATTTTGGCACTGGGGCGTAACATGGTTTTAGTGGTGGCCCATGCAGGTCCTCTTATTCGCTTATGGTATGGTAACGTGCCCAGCGAGCCTGCTATAGGATAGAAATTACTAGGTCTCATCCACTCTGATTACGTTTTTGAGTTTCCTTCGTGTTACTTCTAAATATCTGCATCCTGTTTGTTTGATTCCGTCCCCTTCTTAATGAAGTCCTATATTTTGCAGCAAGATGACTTGCGCAGTGGACGAGGAGCACCCAGAGCCGCGGTGCCAGACAACACCACTCAAAGATAGGAGGTACCCCAAGGGCAACCCCCGCTACAGACACCGATGATACATTGGCACGAGACATCTCAAGGCGATCCTACACCACAGCCCGAGGGACAGACTTCTCAGACGACCCCCACACAGCATTGTGAGGGCCAGACTTTAGGAGCTACACCGATGCCGCAGACTGAGAGGCCGACATCTGAGGAGACGCCTACTGCACAGCCAGAGGTCCCACTACCACCACCTCCACCTTATCCACCCCAGATGCCACAGCTAGACGGACAGCCACAGATGCTACAGTTCCTTCAGACTATGATGCAAGCACAGTGGCAGCAGACAGAGACTTTGAGGCAGAGTTTGATGGCAGTAATAGAGAGAACACCTGTCCCAGCACCCGTACCAGCACCTCCACCAGCCCAGACCGGTGGCACTGTTAGATGGTTCTGACAGATGGGACCAGATACATTCTCAGGCAATGATACTGCAGAACAGATCTCGGATTGGATCGCCAATACAGAAATGCTACTAGAGGCGTCACAACTACACCCAGACCTTTGGATGACTGCAGTGAGGGCCCAACTAAAAGGCAACGCCCATCACTGGTGGGATTCCATTGAGTGCAGTATAGGCAAGAACCATACCTGGGAACAGTTCTTAGAATACTTCAATACGAAGTATTTTCCAGCCACAGTTAGGAATGCCCTGTACTCCCAGTTTCTACATCTAGAATAAGGGAATATGACTGTGGACGCATATGACGCTGAGTTCAGCCATCTTAGCAGATTTGGTACTGTCCTGATACCCAATGAACTAGAGAAAGCTCAGAGATTCCATCACGGCCTCAATTTTGAACTACAGAGGTATACCACCACACAGGCGAGGATTTCTTACGAGGAGGTTCTTGCAGAAGCAAGAATCCAGGAGGCCATTGCCAGAGGAGCTAGATGTCCCAGCACGACACCGCCAGCCAGAGCCCAGCCCGGAGCAGGAGGACCGATCCGTCGTCCCGGAGTACAGACACAGTAGAGGATAGCACCATACCAGCAGAATAAACTTCCATCTTGCAACTACTGCGGTAAGAGAGGACATTTCCAGAAGGACTCACAGAAGAGACTAGAAATATGCATATTTTGTGGAGCGAGTCAGCACTATGCCCGAGACTGCCCACAACGCAGAGACGTAACACCCCAGACGGGACAGAGGCCAACAACACTAGTTCCGAGGATACCACCCCCACTAGGAGGACAACGTCCACCAGCTCCAGAAGGATTTCAGAGGGGACCACCCTTGGCCCCGCAGTAGACACAGTTTGAGCGAGCTCGACAGCAGATCAGAGGACAGAGACAGGGACAGGCCTTTGCATTAGCAACTACTGAGGAGGAAACAGAAGGAGAAGCAATCACAGGTACCATATTAGTTGCCTCATTACCTACAACTGCATTATTTGATTCTGGAGCTACATTGTCATTTATATCTAGTAGATTTATAGCAATGCATAGAGTAGCTACTTTTCCCTTACCTAAGAGTTGGAAGATTCTTACCGGAGGAGGTATCGTGCCGGTTACCAGCACTATCTGAACATGCTCGGTAGTCGTTTGTGGAAGAGAGATGAGAGCGTGATTCTTGGTGTTACCCATGTCGTACTTTGATGTTGTGCTAGGCATAGACTGGTTAAGCCAGTATAATGCTGTACTGAACTGCCATAAGGGAAGCGTCACTTTTAGACCGCCAGATCAACCGGAGTTCGAGTACATGCGAGGGACCGTCGAGCAAGGAGTAGGACAGATAGCTAGAACTTGCATGGCTATGGAGACTGCACCCCCGCCAATAGTTGCAGAATTTGAGGATGTTTTCCCCGAAGAATTGCCAGGTTTACCGCTAGATAGAGATGTAGAGTTCACCATTGAGCTAGTACCCGGGACAACACCGGTATCTTCTAATGTGTACCAATTGGCGAAGAAGGAGTTAGACGAGCTGAAGCTACAATTGGAGGAGTTGCAGAGCAAGGGATTTATCCATCCTAGTGCATCACCCTGGGGAGCACCAGTGTTGTTTGTACCCAAGAAGGATGGAACAGTACGCATGTGCATTGATTACAGAGCCCTTAATGCTTTGACTATTAAGAACAAGTACCCCCTGCCGCAGATTGACGATTTATTCGACCAGTTGACAGGAGCAGTGGTGTTTACCAAGATTGACTTAAGATCGGGTTATCATCAAGTGAAGGTGCGAAGAGAAGACATCCAAAAGACAGCATTCATGACTCATTATGGTCACTACGAGTTCTTAGTAATGCCTTTTGGATTGACGAATACGCCTGTTGTATTTATGAACTTGATGAACAGAGTATTCCACCAATACTTAGACCAGTTCATGTTAGTCTTCATCGACGACATTTTGGTATACTCAAAGAACCACGAGGAGCACGAAGAGCACTTGAGACTAGTGTTAGAGACGCTGAGAAGAGAGAGGCTTTATGCCAAGCTGAGCAAGTATGAGTTTCTTCTAGATCGTGTCGCTTTTCTTGGACACGTCATCTCAGGAGAAGGTATTTCAGTAGATCCGGCCAAAATTTCATCGGTAGAGACATGGCCGACCCCTACCAATGTTTCGGAAGTGAGGAGCTTTCTAGGACTTGCCGGATATTACCGGAGGTTAGTAGAAAACTTCGCGAAGATTGCAGAGCCGATGAACCGCTTGACCCGTAAGGAGCAGGAGTTCACCTGGACAGAGGAGTGTCAAAAGGCATTCGATGAGCTGAAGAAGCGTTTGACTACAGCACCCATCTAGACCATACCATATGGACTCGGAGGATTCGTAATCTATAGCGATGCGTCCGGAAAAATGATTATGATGTGTCTTGATGCAGCATGGAAAGGTTGTAGCTTATGCTTCTAGACAGTTGAGGACACTTGAGAAGAACTATCCCACCCACGACTTGGAGCTTGCCGCGGTATTTTTTGCTTTAAAGATTTGGAGGCACTATCTATATGGAGAGAGAGTAGAGATATTTACTGATCATAAGAGCCTAAAGTACGTCTACACCCAGAAGGATCTGAACCAGAGACAGAGATGTTGGCTCGAGGTAATGACAGACTTTGAGATTGAGCTACAGTACCACCCGGGAAAGGCCAACGTAGTAGCCGATACGTTGAGCAAAAGACCCATGGCATTCTTCATGACCACCCAACAACATCTGTTGAGAGAGCTAGAGCAGATGGGTATAGAGGTCGTTATACCCAGAGTAGATAGACAATTGTCGAGTTTCCAATTGCAATCGACATTAGTGGAGAGAATCAAGGCTGCTTTGCCGACAGATGCCAGATTTCAGAGACTTAGGCAGAGGATAGAGGCTGGAATGCAGACAGGACTGCGGATACATGAAGACGGAACTTTGAGATACGAAGATCGTCTTTATGTACGAAATGGAGAACTTCGGCAGGAGTTGATGACAAAAGCACACAGTTCGACCTACTCTATTCATCCAGGAGGCACGAAGATGTACAGGGACTTGAGACAGTACTACTGGTGGCATGGAATAAAGAGAGAGATAGCACGCTTTGTGGCCAAGTACCTGGTGTGTCAGCAAGTCAAGGCTGAACATCAGAGATCTGCAGGATTGCTTCAACCACTACCGATACCGGAGTGAAAATGGGAGCACATCACTATGGACTTTGTTATGGGCTTTCCGAGGAGTCCTAGTGGTCGCAACGCAGTATGGGTAATCGTGGATAGACTCACCAAGTTCGCATACTTTTTACCTTTCAGAGTTGGGCAATCTACAGAGGTCTTAGCAGACATGTACATGAGAGAGATTGTGCGCCTACATGGAGTGCCAGTTAGTATCGTGTCTGACAGAGATACGAGATTTACATCTTACTTTTGGCGGAGTATGCAAGAGAGTCTCGGTACCTGTCTGAAGTTTAGCACAGCGTACCACCCACAAACAGATGGCCGGTCGGAGCACACCATTCAGACACTAGAAGACATGTTGAGAGCGTGCATGCTTGACTTTGGAGGATTATGGGAGGACCATTTACATCTGGTCGAGTTTTCCTACAACAATAGCTATCAGGCGAGCATCCAGATGGCTCCCTATGAAGCGTTGTATGGCAGGAAATGCCGTTCTCCAGTATGTTGGAGTTATATAGGCGAGCAACAGATTCTCGGTCCAGAGCTGGTCGTTCGTACAGTGGAGAAGGTGAAGAAGATCCAAGGACACATACGAGCAGCACAAGACCGGCAGAAGCATTGGGCAAATGCGCATCGACGACCCTTAGAGTTTTAGGTTGGAGATCACGTATTTCTAAAGATCTTGCCTACTCGAGGGACTATCAGATTCGGAGGCCGAGGAAAGCTGAGTCTGAGGTACATCGGGCCATTCGATGTGTTAGAATGCTTCAGAGAGGTTGCTTACAGATTAGCCTTGCCGCAGACTTTGGAAGGAGTCCATGACGTCTTCCATGTATCTCAATTGAGGAGGTACATACCGGATCCGAGTCATGTGCTTGATCATTCCGAAATCACAGTCGGCCCGAGCCTATCCTACGAAGAGGAGCCTGTGGAGATTCTAGATATAAGTGAGAAGGTATTGCGAGGGCAGACCATCCCCCTAGTTCGTGTTGCATAAAGACATCATGCACCCGGCGAGTCAACCTGGGAACGCGAGAAGGATATTCGCCAGCGTTAACCCCACCTCTTCTAAGGCCTAGGTATGTAGTAGCATTTTTAATTTCAGTCTTTAGTTCTTATCATACGTATGTTTAATTTCGAGGACGAAATGCTCTAAGGAGGGTAGATTGTAAACCCCCTCGTCAAATGTAGGATTTATTTAATTATTCTAATTGAGATACAACCACAACCCAAATCCCAAGTACCCAAATTAGGGTATCAGTCTACACCAAGCCTGTTATGCCACGACTCCTGTGTACCATCAAAATATCTAAGTTCTTTATGTTTTCGACGCATTAGTAATTACCAAGTTAAATTAATTTAAATTTAGGGTCAATTTCACCTCAAGCAGAACCGAACCAAGCCCACATGCGCTCTTTCAAGTGGACCATTTCCATCTCAACAAGGCCAGACAGGCCCAAACCTCGAGGCTAGCCGCAAACCACATCATCCATATAAATATATATCTCTTTCACTCAAACCCTAAAATCCCTATCACCACCATCTTCAAGGGAACCTTAGCCGACCCTTACTCCAACCGAGTTCCCCAACCCACCGGACACCCCAACCCGCCGGATACCCCAGCCCGACTACTCCCCAACCCGCCGGACACCCTAGCCCGACTGCTCCCCAACCCGACCGGTGCACACCCCAGCCCCGACTGTTTTCGACCGAAGCATTGCCAGCAGGCCAATGTCGCCCGATCGCTCCCCGCGTCCTGACAGCCACCCCCGCGTGGCTTAACCCAGCAACGCCGCTGCCGGAGCAGCTGCTGCTGCTGCGGTCCCTGCTCTTGCTGCTTCAGCTGATGCCGCTGACGCTTGCTCGTCGGCCGACCCCGGAGTTCCCATTCGCCGGAGGACGACCAGGCGACAAGGTTACCTCGTCGAGGCAGCGAGGTAAACGCCTGTACTCCTTCCCCCTCGTATCGTGTTCGTATGTGAGCATCGTGTCGTCTCGTCGAGAGTTGTATTCTTGGACACAACTTAATTAATCCTAAATTATATATATGACGGCATGATAATTAGCAAGAGTTAGAACTCATATAATAACCAGCGATTACCTTAATCATGAGACCTGTCGTCAAGGACCAGTATTTTACCTGGACCCCTGGGCATAAACCAAGTATGATTGAACAAGGAAATCAATGACATGTTTCCATGCAGAGTAGAAGTAGTTGTCAAACCTTAACTCGATAATGTATTGTTGCAAGGCGCACGTTGACCAAAGACAGAACACGGGTACACCCTAGCTACGTGCACACGTGATGCTGTATTCGGTCAACAGTAAACCGGCAACAATATTGAGGAGCAACGTCATAATTAATTATGTATTTCTTAGTGTCTGATATTAGATCGTTATATTATATTTTGTGTTTAGGACCATTGGACCAGCCGGGAGACACTGCAGGAATAAGCTTCTGGCACTCACAGTTTGAGGACTCAGGCAAGATCCCTTGCCCTATTTACTGTTTAAATTAATACTGCTGATGTTGTATGATATATTGTGGTTCTATTTCATATGACTGTGTGCGTCCGAATTTGATTCGGGTGCCATCGACGGATGTGTCGATGATTTAGTATACTTAACCTAGTCATTAGCTGACTCACCCCATTGGAGGATACTCTGATATCTTCCGAGACCTGACACTTTACATGTTTCACTTTGACATTCATGTTGGGATGCGGGTCTGCGTATTCGACTAGCTATCGGTGCGTGTGACATGCATCACGGTTAGTACGTAATTCAGGTTTATATTTTGTGTTAGTAGAGACTGGCATGTAGCTACGTGGTATGCACGTCGAGTATTCGATTAGCGTATTTACATTGGGAGGGGAGGACCACTAGTAGGCGTATGGGATACACCTATTGGAATCCGTAGTATCCGGAGGAGCCACGGATCCAATGACCCCTTTATTCAGATTCCCTGTTCCTCGGAGCGGTATGGACGTATATATACTGGTAGATTCCCCATTCCTCGGAGCGGTATGGACGTTATACTATTCAGATTTCCCGTTCTTCGGAGCGGTATGGACGTACATATACTTGCAGATTCCCCATTCTTCGGAGCGGTATGGACGTTATGCCTACACCTATTCATACGTACCAAAGTTGTCCTCACATTGCATTCACTTAGATAGTTAGCACACCCTTTATTGCATTTACTCTATTCAGTATTTATATATGACATATTTCTATGTATGTTGTTACGTCCCTCTGAGGACCTGGTACCTTTCCAGATTTGGACGAGACTTACTACCCCACAGTATACGGCCCCGGACAGGAGACGAGATTTGCTACAGCTGAGGAGTTAGAGGTGCAACCGTCAGAGTTTCCGTGACCAGTTGGTAGGCCTTCATCCTTGATTGGGTGCATTATTATCTAGAGCCGATGCCCTAGTCATTATCTTTTATATCTCATTTCATTACTTTATTTCGTCATAGTAGTGGGTTTGTCCCCACCAGACATTATTGGTTGTACTATGATATCTTGAGACTGGTGTTTATCTTCCAGTAGTTTATTTAGTACTTCTTGCTATTTTATATTGTGGATGAGATTAGTTTACCTATTGATTGACTGATATTGGACATGTTAGTACTTAGGACAACGTAGCACTCTTCGTTAGGATCCATTAAATTGGGTTATCCTTGGAGATGTGTCAGCTGGCTATTGCCACATGGCCTAGTTCCGTGTATTTTGGGACTGGGGCATGACACGAATGGTGCCTCTGGTGGGTGATATTCTCAAGAAAATATGATCGCCCTCTTTAAACTCCAAGGGACAACGATGAAGGTCTGCCCATTGTTTTTGTCTGTCTTGCGCTGTTCGCAAGTATCCTTTTATTTTATTTTCTTGACTGTCTCGACTGTTTGAACAACCAACTCTGGTCCTAGAATTTGCCTTTCTCCCACATTACTCCAACATACTGGGGAACAATATTTTCTACCATACAATGCTTCATAGGGAGCTATTTGAATGCTCGCTTGATAGCTATTGTTGTAGGAAAACTCGACCAAATGTAAATGGTCTTCCCATGATCCACTGAAATCAAGCATGCATGCTCTCAACATATCTTCTAGTGTCTGAATAGTATGCTCGGATTGGCCATCTGTCTGCGGGTGATACGATGTACTGAACTTTAGGCGGGTACCAAGACTCTCTTGCTAACTTTGCCAAAAGTAAGACGTGAACCTCGTATCCCTGTCAGACACGATACTAACTGGTACTTCGTGTAGTCGTACGATCTCTCTCATATACATATCTGCTAAGGCTTCTATAGATTGCCCAACTCTGAAGGGTAAAAAGTGGGCAGCCTTGGTGAGTCGATCTACGATCACCCATACCGTATTATGACCATTAGGACTCCTCGGAAGCCTATAACAAAGTCCATAGTGATATGCTCCCATTTCTATTCTGGTATAGGGAGTGGTTGAAGCAATCCTGCAGATCTCTGATGCTCAGCCTTGACTTGCTGACACACCAGACACTTGGCCATAAAGTGTGCTATCTCCCTCTTCATTCCATGCCACCAATAGTACTGTCTCAGGTCTCTGTACATCTTTGTACCTCCTGGATGAATAGAGTATGTTGAGCTGTGTGCCTCTGACATCAGCTCTTGATGAATTTTTCCATTTGGGACATAGAGACGATCTCCACATCTTAAAGTCCTGTCTTCGTGTATGTGCAATCCTGTCTGTATTCCGGCTTCGGTCCTTTGTCGAAGCTTCTGGAATCTGGCATCTGTTGGCAGGGCAGCCTTGATTCTTTCAACTAATGTCGACTGTAACTGAAAACTCGACAACTGTCCGTCTATTCCGGGCATAATGACCTCTATACCCATCTGCTCTAGATCTTTCATCAGATGTTGTTGGGTAGTCAAGAAGAATGCCATGAGTCTTCTGCTTAGTGCGTCAGCTACTACGTTGTCCTTTCACGGATGGTACTGCAGCTCAATCTTAAAGTCTGTCATCACCTCGAGCCAACGTCTTTGTCTCAGGTTCAAGTCCTTCTGGGTGTATACGTACTTCAGGCTCTTGTGATCAGTGAATATTTCCACTCGTTCTCCGTATAGATACTGTCTCCAAAGCTTTAAGGCAAAAATGATTGCGTCAAGCTCCATGTCGTGAGTGGGGTAGTTTTTCTCATGGGTCCTCAGTTGTCTAGAGGTGTAGGCCACAACCTTTCCATGTTGCATCAAGACGCAACCTAAACCTTTTTCGGATGCATCGCTGTAGATCACGAATCCTCCGGGTCCAGAAGGTATGGTCAAGATAGGTGCCGTAGTCAGATGCTTCTTTAGCTCATCGAATGCTATCTGACACTCCTATGACCAGATGAACTCCTACTCCTTACGGGTTAAGCGAGTCATTGGCTCCGCGATCCTTGCAAAATTCTCTACGAACCTCTGGTAATACCCGACAAGTCCTAGGAAACTCCTTACTTCTGAGACGTTGGTAGGGGTCAGCCACGTCTCTACTGATAAAATATTTGCTGGATCTACCGAAATGCCATTTCTTGAGATAACGTGTCCAAGGAAAGTGACACGGTCTAGAAAAAACTCGCACTTGCTCAGTTTTGTATAAAGCCTCTTACGTCTCAGTCTCTCTAATACTAGCCTCAAGTGTTCGTCGTGCTCCTCGTGGCTCTTTGAATACACCAAGATGTCGTCGATGAAGACTACCACGAAATGGTCCAGGTACTGGTGGAAGACTCTGTTCATTAGGTTCATAAATACAGCAGGTGCATTTGTCAATCCAAAAGGCATCACTAAGAACTCGTAGTGACCATAACGAGTCCTGAATGCTATTTTTGGAATGTCTTCTCTCCGCATCTTTACCTGATGATAGCCTAATCTCAAATCTATCTTTGAGAATACTACTGCTCTTGTCAGTTGGTCGAACAGATCATCAATTCGTGGCAGGGGGTACTTGTTTTTGATTGTCAAATCATTAAGGGCTATGTAATCAATGCACATTCGGAATGTCCCGTCCTTCTTTGGTACAAATAATATTGGGGCTCCCTTGGGTGATGCACTAGGATGAACAAACCCCTGGATCTGTAATTCTTCTAGTTGTAGCTTCAGTTCATCCAATTCTTTCTTGGCCAATCGATACACATTTGAAGATACCGGTGCTGTTCCTGGTACTAACTCAATAGTGAATTCTACTTCTCTATCAGGCGGTAGGCCTGACAACTCCTCTAGAAATACATCTTTGAATTCTGCAACAATTTCTGGGGGAACTGTCTCCATAACCATGTAAGCTCCAGGTGTTAGGTCTACTCCTTGCTCGATGGTGCCCCGCATGTACTCGAACTCCGGGTGATCTGGTGGTCTAAAAATGACGCTACCCTTCCGGCAGTCTAGTATGGCATTGTACTGACTCAATCAGTCCATGCCTAAGACAACGTTAAAGTTTGGCATTGGGAGTACTAAAAATCGGGCTTTCATCTCCCTACTACACACGACTACGAAGCACGTTTTAATAGTGCTGGTAACCGGTACTATACCTCCTCCGGTAAGAATCTTCCAACTCTTAGGCAAGGGGAAAGTAGCTACTTTATGCATGGCTACGAAACTACTAGATATAAAAGATAGCGTAGCGCCAGAATCAAATAATGCAGTTGTAGGTATTGACGCAACTAAAATGGTACCTGTGATAGTTTCCCCTTCTGGTTCCTCCATAACTACAGCTAAGGTAAAGGCCTGTCCGTGCCTTTGACTGGCTCGATCAAACTGAACCTCTTGTGGGGCCAAGGGTGGTCCCTTCTGAAATCCTCCGGGGGCTGGTGGATGCTGACCTCCAGTCGGGGGTAGCAGCCTCTGGGTTGGTGCTGTTGGCCCTTGTTTAGTCTTGGGTGCTGCCTCTCTGCGTTGTGGGCAGTCTCTGGCCATGTGTTGACTTGCTCCACATATCATGCACAGTCCATGCTTTTTTCGGCAATCTCTTACGAAGTGCCCCTTCTTGCCACAATGGTTACAAGTCGAAAGCTCCTTGTGCTGATATGGTACTGTCCTTTGTTGTGCCTGCATTCCTGGACGATGGATTGGCCCTCCTGCTCGGGGCTGAATTTTGGCTGGTATGGTCGTGTTGGAGCGCCTCGCTTCTCCGCCGATGGCCTCCTGAATTCTTGCCTCTGAAAGAACCTCCTCATAGGGGATCCTTGACTGTGTGGTGGTATACCTCTGTAGCTCGGAGGTAAGGCCGTGATGGAACCTACTGGTCTTTTCCAGCTCGTTAGGTATTAGGATGGCACCAAATCGATTAAGTCGACTAAATTCTGCGTCGTAGGCATCGACGGTCATAGTTCCTTGTTCCAGGTGTAGGAACTGGGAGTATAGAGCATTCCTGACCGTAGCCGGGAAATACTTTGCATTGAAGTACACGAAGAATTGCTCCCACGTCTGGTTCTTGCCGACGCCGCGCTTTATGGAATCCCACCAGTGATGGGCGTTGCCTTTGAGTTGGGCTCTCACTGCAGTCGTCCAAAGATCTGGATGCAGCTGTGAACTTTCCAGTAGCATCTCCGTGTTGGAGACCCAATATGATATTTCCTCTGGAGTCTCGCTACCCGAAAATGTTCCCGGGCCCATCTGGCGAAAACCTCGGATAGTACCAGCTGGTTGGACAGGTGCATGTTCTGGATTAGATGTCCTCTCCTGAGCTGTCATCAAGCTCTGCCTTAAGGTCTCAGTCTGATGCCATTGCGCCTGCTTCATAGCTTGGAAGAATTGGAACATTTGAGGCTGTCCCTCTAGTTGTGGCATCAGGGCTAGAAAGGGTGGAGGTGGTGGTAAGGGTGTATCTGCATGTTGTGTCGGTGCCTGGGAGGTCTGTCCTTCTTGCTGGGCTAGTATAGCCTCATGAGTAGGACCATTGTGGAGGTATGGGGTTGATGGATAAACCAGTGTCCGTCTCGGGGACTGGTCTCTTGGTGTAGTCGGGGTCCTATTGACATCAAGCGAGGTGTCTGTTGCCTGATCAACCCTACATCTGTGTGTCCACTGGGTACGTCTATATTTCTGGGGGAGGATAGAACAAGATAAAAAAAATCAGGATGTAATTATAAAATAGAATGTGGAAGCATAAAATAGGCTGGGGAACTGTCCACGTATTCTATAGTCAAAACTCCTAACATGCATGAAGTCTCTTCCTGCGTAAAACAGGGCATTCAAGGTCGTTTGGCGTAAAACATGTTACTAAGCTATCCGCGTAAAAATAGAGGTTCAAGGAGTTTGGCGTAAAGTGGAGATTCAACTATCTGGTCATAAAACATAGTTTTTAACTGTAAAGCAGAGAAGCATAAAGTAAAGCTTTAGAGTTATCCACGTAAAAGTCTATTATACTTCCTGCGCAAAGTCTTCGTAAAAAGTTCTGCGCGAAAAATATGCTTGCATAAATTTTGCGTAAAAAAAATATCAGCGTAAAGTCTTTGCGTAAAAGTTCTGTGCGTAAAATCTGTCTGTGCGTAAAAGTTCTTTACGCGTAAATTTTTCTTAAAATCTTGCATATGTTACAGCGTAAAGTCTGACATACGTTGCAGCGTAAAGCTGTACAAGGAACTGGATGAATTTGTCAGACAAGTTAATGATCCTGACATCTGACAAAAAGTACTACATGATAACCGAGAGGACGGCTGTGATGATGATTTTGCACAGAGACCCAGGTTTGTCGTTTAGTGACATATTTGATATATCACTCAAAGGGAGAAAAATTTAGTCTTCTGCATACGCTGCCTATGCTATATTGATATAAATGAGCTTTTACGCTTAAGGCAAGAAAAAATCAGATGCCACATAAAAAGCTATTTCTGCACAGGGCTCAAGGCATATCTTTGCATTAAATGCACGAGATTCCGTTCTCTGACTGGAAAAGCTAAAGTTGTGACAAATACGCTCACATCACCTATCCTTATATTTTACGTCTATCTATTTTATGCTGGTCATCTATTTCTCAGGAATCCTCAAGTTTTACGCAGGCAGTTACCTACGTAGTTTGTATGACAGGTCATACGCAGGATTTAGGAAGACTATGGAAACGAGGTCAGTAGTTGTCATAACCGCAGCGTAAAGTAGGCAGTCTTCTACAGAGTTTGGCTTTTACGCCAACAGAATAGTTTCTTGGCTTTTACGCCAACAATAGTCAATTGGTTGATCTATAAAAATAGAGGTCCCTGGTCATGGCGTAAAGGGTCTTTGGCGTAAAACTCTATTTTATCCGAAACATAGGATGGTTTGAAGGGAAGAATGAGGTTTTAGTCAAGTGTGGAAGAGATCCTTATACTCTATTCCTATACGCAGGCTTGTTTGGTACAGTTACGTAACCAAGATAATATAATCTTGACCTGCATGGGCCACCACTAAAAATATGTCACGCCCTAGTCCCAAAATATGTAGGACTAGGAATACGTAACACGTCCAGCCGTATGTATATGAACTCCAATATGTGGAAAATATATACACACGTATGCTGTTCATGAATATCCAATTCACCAGTGGTAATATATTATTACAACCAGTCATACACAATCTATATCTCATCCACAAAATATCAAGGAATACTGTAAGTGCTGGAATATAAGCGCTGAGTCTGAAATATCATAGTACAAGCCAGATATGTCTGGTGGGAACAAACCCACTACAAAAGCTAAGATAAAAGTGCTAAAATCTAGCATGACTAGAGCATCGTCTATCTAGATAAAGAGGCTCCAGCTCTAGATGGTAAGTCTGCCCATGATCAGGGAAATTCTGATGGCAGCTCCTCTAGCTCCTCCTCGGACGCGTACCTCGTCTCCTGCCCAGGTCCATACACCGTGGGATAGTATGCCTCATCTAAATCTGGAAGGGAACCAGGTCCTCAGTGGGACATAACAAGATACATAAAAGCATGCCATATAAATACTGAATAAAATAAATAAGGGTGTGCTAACCATCTAAGTGTATGCAAAAGTGAAGAGCTCATAGTACGTATGGGAATGTGTAGGCTAGACATATGTTGACTTAATTCACCAATCATCGTGACTGGCTAGTATATGCCACATATGCCTCCAGACCCATGGACACTCTACAATCGTCCATCTCCGAGGAGCATGGTATCCGAAAGTATAACGTCAAGGAGGTGGGTGGCCCATACGCCTACTAGCTGTCTTCCCCGCCCAATGCGGGTATACAAGTCGAATACACAATGTGCATACTATGTAGCTACATGCCAAGTCATAATTTACCAGATATCCTGATTTCGTGCTAAATCGTGATGTGTGTCTCACGCACCGATAGCTAATCGAGTACGCGAACCCGTATCCCCATATGAATTTCAATTATGATGTGTATACAAGTGTCAGGTCTAGGAGGATATCAGAATACCCTCGTATCTGTAGGTGAGTCTGCCAATGTCTAAGTCTGTTACACTATGTATCGACAGATTTGTCGACCACACCCGAGTCACTCTCGAGCTTGCATAGTTATATGTATATTGCAACAAGATCATAAACAACAGTTTATAATTTAAACAGTAAAATTTGGCAAGGTATACTTGCTGAGTAATGGTGCAAGCGTCTACAACAGTGTTCTAAGTTTTAGTGAAAGAAGAAATGGAGTTAGGGTTTGGGGTGCAATGCATGGAATATATATAGGGATTTGGAGTCGGTTTACGCAGGGTTAGTTTAGTATTTAAGGGCTTCAAAACCACTTGCTGGTGCTGGTTTTCTTTCTTTCTTGGTCTCGGTTTGCGGCTGAGGGGGTTTTGTAATGATGGGGTTTTTAAGAGGCGGTGGAATGAACGGCTCACATGCGTAGTGAAGCAAAGTAAAGCAAAATTGGGTTTTGCTTCTTGCTGTGATATTTTCTATGCGGGTTTCGGGTGTAAGCGGGTAATGTCTTAGGTGTTGGGGTTTGGGTTTTACGCGTGGTGAAAAGAGGAGTTTATGTGAGGGTGAACTGCTGCTGCTGAGGAGTTTTATGCGCGGAGAAGTATATGCGGGGTGAAAAGGTGAGTTTATGCGGGGTGATGGGCTGCTATTGATTTTCTTTTCTTTACTTTACGCGGGGAGGGTGGTTAACGGGTTGCGGGTTTGATTCAATAGAAAATTTCTATATAAAATTATACATATACATATATATTCATAGAAAATTCTAAAAACTATATTAGTGCATATGGTTAAGCTAGCAACTGTCCAAAGGGTCTTCTACATGGAATAAATTTGAAATTTTTTTATAATAGCTCCAAGAATCTTCTAATTGCTCAAACACCTCGAAATAAAATCTAATAAAATCTATTCTCTCTTATTTAGCTCATAACTAATATAAATAAATAAATAATACGTTTATCTGGATCAGGGGTTTTACACGTTCCCTCCAAATATTACTAATAATTTTAGTTACCTAATTAGCCCTTGTGTTCGAAATCTCAAGGCATCACATGAGAATTTACCTTAAGATGTCATACAAAGTACGAGCACGCTAGATACGAATCCATGAAAGTTTAATCTGGATTCACCCGAGAGTGGATACAACATTCAGTCAATCAATATCCTAACCACGCATTGGTAGTTGATTCACATATCATGCCCATATTAAAAAATAATATATATTTATAATATCACCGTTCAGGTATTTGGAGTCATTCTTGATGCAGAACCCAAATATAAATCATTTAACACGTGACACGGTATGTCGCACCTCGACGCACATTCGATCATATACACTTTCAGGCAATAATTTGTATCAGCAAGGATACATTATTCAAGTCCAATTACCAATTATACATTGGGTCACATGAATCAAGATCACATTGTAAAACAAAGCTTATGTCATGCACATAGCCGATTAATCACTATCCCCTTAGTCTAGTTCATACTGAAATCTCAGTTCAACTCATGCCATGTTCATAACCAATCTTAGCTCATGGTCATGTCTAGCATGAGGTCTGGTTACTAAATCCATTATTTCTTAGAATCATAATACGAGCATTAATCTAATTATAAACCACAAGGAATAAAAAAATATTCAATCATACAATCAAGACCGCATGGGTCTCTAGGACGTATGGGAAGTCCTGGCCGCATATGAAGTTAGGGTCGCATGGGAAGTCAGGGCCGCATGAACCACTTGGCCGTATATGTAGTTAGCATCGCATATTCAGGGTTAAAGTCGACTCCTTGGGACAAGTGTTGAAGTGACGGCCAATAAATGAAGTGTTAGTGATATAACATAAAGTAATTAATGTGACTGATATGACAATTCAATAAAGTGTATCAGAGAGAAAGGACAAAGTCATAGAATTATGTGCCAACGGTTCAAAGTCATGCATCCAAGGAAGGTGGTCGCATGCTCTGCTTGCCACATAACTCACTCGGCCACATGTTGCAATTTGGACTTAGCGAATTTCTCATTCGTTCAGTAAGTAAAAATACAAGGAGTTCTAGAATTATCTCTAGAACACTTGTATGATGGCAGTCATGTATCCAACAAGATGGACGCATGTTGGTTAGTATACGACAAAGAGTTCAGGCCGTATAACCCTCTCAGGACGTATATTACTCTCAGCCACATAGCTCGATGACCGCATGTGAACTTCGTCTTCTCCAACATCAGGTTCGGCCATGGCGGAAGCTCCAAAAACTATAAATTATTTTCTTCATAAAAACTTTATTTTAACTCCGAATCAAGTGAAATGAAAGCCAAAATACTTGAAATAAAGTTCTTCAAATACCATTTTTAGTATATAAAAACCACAAAAAAACATATAGCACCCATGAAAATCCTACCTTAAGAATGTAGATCTACTCAAATTCATCCATCAAAACCAAAAACTCTAAGTAATAAAAGTGCTTAGAAACACATAACAAATATAATGAACCAATAATATGGAGGATTTATCCATTTTTTATGCAAGGTGTACTTGCCTATAGGAAAAGGGGAGATAAAACACAAGAGAGAGAAAATGAACTAACGAAGAAAGAGAAGGAGAGGTTGGCTTATATATGATAGGGTTGAGAGTTGAACCAAGGGTTCTCATGACTTGAACCAACCCTCAAAATAAACAATGAACCAGGTTAAACCAAAATATTGTTCTAGTCTACATGCACATGCAACCACGCTAAAATAAAATACGTTTCAAATACGTATATCGGGAACGGTGAGTGAAATGTCTATCCACCTTAGAAAAATTTTGTCCTCAAAATTTGAATCCAAGTAAGCTAAAGAAGTCAGGACAAGCACGATATAATCATACTAGAAAAACTACACATACAAGTAATATCATCACAACACATAGGTGATCATCTGGCCATGAAATCTAGATACGGAGGCTTAAGGTAGAATATACCTTCTGAATCGAACATGTGCGGGTACCGAGATCAAATATCATCCTCGTGATCCCACGTTGATTCTTTAAGAGTCTGATATCCCCAGGTAACTCAGACAAGAAAAATAGTCTGGTTCTCGAGTACCTTCTCATTTCGATCCATAATAGATACGGGTTGCTCCTCGTAAGATAAGTCGGTACTAACGACTAATTCAGAATGGTCGAGAATATGATTCAGATTCGGGAAAAACCTACGCAACTGAGATACATGAAATACATCGTGCACCTCACGCAGTGAAGGTGGAAGGGCAAAAAGATAAGTCACATCGCCTACCCGATCGAGAATGTCGAACGACCCAACGTATTGCGGACTAAGCTTCCCGTGAACCTAGAATCTAACGACTCCACGGGTAGGCAAAATTCGCAAAAATACGATCCTAAACTGCCCAATGACGATGCCAATCTTGCCCAACCCGAAGCCGCTCTCTGATCTTCCTGACAACTTCTACTGCCTGTGTGATCATTTTGGGTCCTAACATTTTTCGCTCACCAATGTCATCCTAAGCAAATGGTGATATACACTTTCTGCCGTACAGTGCCTCGAAATGTGCCATATGAATACTGACCTGATAACTATTATTATAAGAGAATTTTACTAAGTGAAGGTAATTTTTCTAAGATCCACCAAGGTATCTAAGGTATAGGCTCGTAGCATATCCTCCAAGGTCTGGATGGTCCTCTCTGATTGTCCGTCTCTCTGGGGGTGGTAAGGTGTGCTGAATCTTAACTTGGTACCCAATATCTCGTGCAAGCTTCTCCAAAAGTAAGAAGTGAATCTTGTATCTCGGTCTGATACTATACTTACTAGCAGTCCATGCTGTCTCACAACCTATCGCATATACAAATTTGCCAACTGCTTTATAGACAGTTACACTTTGAAGGAGAGAAAATGTGTCAATTTTGTGAGTCGATCCACTATCACCCAAACTGCATCTCGACTAGTCGGCGATCTAGGTAAACCGGTCATAAAGCTATGGTGATGTATTCCCACTTCCACTCTGGAATAGGGATTGGCTGCAATAATCATACCAATCTTTATTGTTCTGCCTTGACTTGCTGACATATTAGACATCGTGATACGAAGCGTGCTATTTTCCACTTTATTTTGGTCCACCAAAAGTATTGTTTGATATCTTGGTACATCTTTGTGCCTCCCGGATGGATGAAATTCTGGAAACTATGTGCTTCAGTCATAACTTTTTGACGAATATTCTCGCTTGGTACACATTGACGATTTCTAAACCTTAGCGTTCCATACGCATGTATTGTCAACTTCTTCCGAAGACCCGACTCATATTCTTTTCGCAGCTTTTGAATCTTCGGATCGTCTACCCGAGCTAGCTTGATTCTATCTTCCAAAGTTGACTGAATCTTTGGGCTAGCCTGAACTCCTGTACTCTGTGAAGTAATATCTTGATACCCATCTCTCGTAAGTCTGCTAGAATATGCTTCTGAGTAGTCAACATAAATTTGCCATTTCTTCTGCTAAGTGTATCAGCAACTATATTAGCCTTGCCTGGATGGTACTGAAGTTCAACGTCATAGTCTTTCAATAACTCTAACCACCTTCTCTGTCTCATGTTCAGGTCCTTCTGTATAAACACATACTTCAAACTCTTATGATCCGTGAATATTTCTACTCGATCACCATATAAGTTGTGCCTCCATAACTTAAGTGCGAACACCACTGCTGCTAACTCCAAATCATGAGTTGGATAGTTCTTCTCGTGATCTCTGAGCTACCGAGAGCATAGGCTATCACTCTCCCTTGTTGCATCAAATCATATCCAAGTCCTGTGCCAGATGCATCATAATACACTATGAATCCTTCGGAGCCTACCGAAAGAGTAAGAATTAATGCAGAGATTAACTTCTTCTTCAACTCCTCAAAGGCTATCTGGAATTCTGCTGACCACACAAATTTAACTTTCTTGTGCTTCAACCGAGTCAAAGGTGCCGAGATCTTAGCAAAGTCTGACACAAATTTTCTATAGTATCCTGTCAAGCCCAGAAAACTACACACTTATTCTACTGTCTTCGAAATCGGCCAGTTCTCTACTGCATCTACCTTATTGGGATCAACTGACACTCCTGCTCCAAAAATAATGTGCCCAAGAAAAGATACGTGATCCAGCCAAAATTCACACTTACTAAGTTTCGTATATAACTGGTGCTCCCTCAAAGTTTGTAGTATTATTCTCAGATGTTCTTCATGCTTCTCCTCATTACGAGAATACACAAGGATGTCATCGATGAATACTACCATAAATTGGTCTAAGTATGGCATGAAGATACGGTTCATCAAATCCATGAATACCGCTAGAGCATTAGTCAGCCCAAATGACATAACTAAAAATTCATAATTTTTATATCGTGACCTAAATATTGTCTTCGGTATATCCTTCTTCCGAACTCGCACTTGATGATATCCTGATCATAAATCTATCTTAGAGAAGACTCTTGCTCCACTTAATTGATCAAACAAATCATCAATCTAGGGTAATGGGTACTTGTTCTTTACGGTCACTGCATTCAACCATCTGTAATCCATACACAACCGCATCGATCCATGCTTCTTCACCAATAATGCTGGTGATCCACACGGTGATCCACTAGTCCGAATAAACTTCTTCGCCTTTAGTTCTTCCATGTGTCGATATAACTAATCAAGTTTCGATGGTGACATTGGGTATACCTTCTAGGATACTGGTTCTTCTCTTGGCATTCAACCACTCATTGGGAAAGATATCCATAAATTATTTAAATATCTTGGGTATCGGGACTTCTTCCTTTGCTACTGTTGTGACTCCTCCCTAGTGCTGGTTTCTTGCTATTCTGCTATGGATAAATTCTTCTAGACCAGAAATTCTAAACAACACTCTATCCTCACAAAAGTCTATTGTTTCATGACTGTCTCTCAACTAGTACATGCCTAAGATAATGTCAAAGTTATCCATAGAAAACTCGATCAACTTTGTAGGTAATAAATGCCCACTTACTATGACTAGACATGCTAGGCATACCCTACTAACTTCTACGATCCTAGTGCCAGTGAGTATATTCAGCCTCTATGGCAATGTCTCAAACTTTAATCCAATACGTGTCATATATTATGCAGATATAAATGAGTGCGAAGCTCCAGAATCAATTAAAGCTATAGCATAAAAGTTGTAACAAAAATGTTACTTGCCATTACGTCGCCTAACACCATAACTATAAAAGCTTAAAAAATATGCATCCATGCGTCCAACAACCATGCGCCCCAAAGTAAAGCACAGAAGAGATCAGGCCGTAAATTTATCCTGCAGCCCCGAAAGGCAACATCAATGAGTCCCAATTAGCCGAAGCAGCTTTGGCCACTGATGGACATAACACGTCATCCTAGCAATAGGAACGTCTCTGACACAGAATCTTGACAAAAAGAATTTTAGAATGCCTTAAAAGGCATGAACAGACTAAATTACAGAAGTCTCACGTCAGCACAGAACTTTAGTCTCGATGGAAGTACAGTTCCATGTGTATAGCATAACTGGCCCATGCATCCCAGACTTCATACGGTCCTATGCGTCTCTGGCCTCATGTATCCCAGACTTTATGCGATCCCATGCATCTCTGGCCCCATGCGTCCCAGACTCCATGTGGCCCCATGCGTCTTTCGCCCCGTGCGTCCCAGACTCCATATGTTCTATGTGTCCCTAGCCCCATATATTACTAGCTCCATGCGTCTCTGGCCCCAGGTGTCCTAGACTCTATGAGTCCCAAGCGTCTCTGGCCACATGTGTTTCAGAATCCATGAAGACCAAATCTTGCTATTAAGACAAGAGTAATTCTCTTCAACCAAGTGCGGACTATGTGTCAAGCTGACCAAGTCATGCCCACAAAGGACAAAAAAAGTCTAGATCTTCAGCAACAAAAAATCTAAACAAGCTTCCACGTGGAAGCTTGGCCTGCTCACGGTTACAGTTGTACCCTATTAAGGAGGCACATGTACCACCCTTTAGCATCAATGTGGCCCAATATATGCCCACCCAAGGATGACTATATATATCCGGGTAGCATGCCTAAAAAGAGGACAGACAGAGAGGAAACGACCGTCCCGCGGGAGCGCTTGCTCAGTGATTTACGCTCGGCGGGGACGATCAAAACTATGGGAGATCAAGGCATGACACACTATAACTGCGTACTTGAAAATTGTAAACCCCCTCACCTAAAATAGGTATTTTGTGTATATTTTATATTATTATATTTATTATAGATGTTGAATTTCTCTAGAGTATTCTCTTAGTTAATTAAAAAAATAAATTTCTTGATATATTTACTTATATAAATATTTATTTAGAATTATTTTAGGTTATTTTAGATTTTTGAGATTTTTCTAGAATTTTTGGTAATTAAAACTTAGGAAACATAAATTTTTAGGACTTCCATGATTTACTATGAGACCATACTTGAATGTTGTTACTACCAAACATTTATTTTAGAGTTAAAATATTTAAATATATTTTTCTATAATTTATTTAGAATTTTAAGTAATTATTGGATTTATGGAATTATTTAGAATTTATTTGGATATATAAAGTCTTAATATTAGATAGATGCTAATTTAGTGTTAATAGACATTAATAATATTTTATAAATTATTTGTATTATCTTTAATTATATTTAAGATTATAAATTATTGAGATAAATTTAAACTCTATTTTAAATTAATTCAAATCCTGAACCTACTAGGAAAGCAACTTCATGTATATCCTATCCTTATTTAAATTCATCATAATTCTATCCAAATTAACCAATCCTAGTCGTATTTAATTAAGTAGTGTCCAACATTATAAATACCTCATCCTTCATATTTTTCTTTTCCAAATTCATCTCATTTTCGTCCAAAAAGAGTCAAAATTCGTCATAAATTCAGCCTCATTTTCTAGTATGTTATGACGACTTAAAAAGGCGATATCTCCTAACTCCGGACTCCAAACGCGCTCCAGTTTTTTTGTTAGAACTATATAAAGGTTAGTTTTCTGATTATATAAATTATTTTAATAATTTCAGAACCTATTTTTCCAGAATATTCTGAAAGTGCCAGCTGTCCGAAATCCGACGCGTTTTCGTATTTTCGAGATTTTAGGAGATCCCGAACTCGGAATTATGAACCGTTTGAAGTTTCGGAAAGCTGACATGATAAACTTCCAGAAAATTATTTTTTCCAGAATTTGAAATATAAGTTTGTTATACTGTAAAATTTGTGCAACGTAGACGTAAATAGAAAACCACCAAAAACTATCATCTGTGCGCCCTAGTGGACATAACTCTTTACCGACTTGTGATTTTATAAAACTGTCGAATATGGTGTTCATGTAGTATTAAAATCTATAGGATTCCATTCACAAATCCAGGATTTGAGTTGGTTGACTTTTTGGTCAACGGATTGCCTCGATTTGCGTGCCATGGATCACAAATCTGTAAAGTTGACTTTATTTGGACCAAAATTAGGGTTTAACAATAAAATCAGAATAATAAGATTAAAATAGGATTTTAGAGTAATTATTCCAGAATTAAATAAATTAAAATAAATTATCTTTTGACGTGATGAATTTGTAATACATAGGCTATTTGGACTATGACTTGGACTCTGATTCATACCAGCAGCAGGACCCCAGACGAGTACATTCTCTGAAAGTGTTCCAGTAGGACGTTAGTATTTAGCCACCACGGTTAGTTTACATCAGACCCTGAGTCGGAGAACCCAAAGCGCGTTCGTACATTTACATGTACGCAAATATTATTCAGTTTGGTATATATATTTATGTACGTAATTACTATATGTATTCCAATAATTATGTAAATAAATTGATGGTTATATTATTATATAGTTATATGAATATATATGTAAGTAAATGCTAATTGATAATTATGACTAAATATTCAGACTGTACGACCCTAGGACACCGTGGACTACCCCGTATTTGTCCTTGACCCTGTTGACCCTAAGAACAATGTTGGTGTCTGCCTTGTGTATACCGACGTACTGACGAGACCGTGTTAGTTGACTGACTTATTGTGTACAGTACTTAAAGACTCGACACCCGCGTAATTCAACGCGTAATTGACCGTGTTAGATGGCTAGTGCCACCCCTAGTGTACCCCGAGCCCAGTATAAATATTGTTGTGTGTGTACTAGTGTAATGACTAATGATTTATTTGCATTATATTATATGTACATAGGATGTTGGATTTATTCTGCACGACTTTTGGAGCAGGCTATTGGTACATCGCAGCTTTCTTGCCAGGCAAGTATACCTTGCCATTGTACTGTTATTCATATTCCATATGTTGCATGCATCTTTATTTTCTGTCTTTAGTTCATACATTTTAACTGCTATATAAAATGCGCATCCAAGGACACTTGGGTGCAACGACGGTGTCGTCGTGATTATTTTTATTTATGTATTTGCATTGACCTTGTTTATGAGACTACCCCATTATCATGTAGCATCATTAGGTTCATTGGCCGTGACACAGTTGTTACACGAGTGTGAGTCTCATATAGATCACGGACTGCGTGACAGGTCTGGCCTCCTGTACGTATGGGCCGTGCGTTAGGAATAACTGTTGTTAGAAACTTTGCATGCTAGTAGACTTGGCAGTTATTAGAGGTGTTATCATGTCATGGATGTGACATGCTTAGAGCATGGGGTGGGGAGAACAACAAGTACCACATTTGAGCTCCTTTGCACTTTTTCTATTGTGCGCCCGGATTCTCCGCTGGAGATATGGGTGGTGATGACCACTATATATTATATTATTATCAGGCGGGCCACCGGCGTTCGAAAGACGACGTGCCTTTTTAGGCCCCTGGATCTCCAATAGAGAACCATGCCAAATCCCAGGTTTTCAGCCAGATAGCTCACTTGTGGGGAAAGTTGTTCTTAACTGCATTCACTTAGACGGTTAGGCGACCCCTTTGGATATTTATTTCAGTACTTTATTGGCATGTGTTTAAGTATCTTGTTATGTCCCTCTGAGGACCTGGTCCCCTACCAGGTGTATCTGTTCTTGAGTATTCGCAGGAGCGCAGATTCGGATGGTTACTTATGCTTTCGAGGATGTCTTCTCTTCGAGCCGTGATTGCTAGCTGGTATACTTATATTATGTTGGATTATGTTGTACTTATATTATATTTGCTCTTATATTCGAGTTGGTAGTGGATTTGTTTCCATCCAACTATCATCCTTAGATACTCCTTATTGAGATCTAGTTTCATAGATGTTGGTTATTTAATTATCTTTGATTTCCTGTGGATGAGATTAGATTATACCCGGTGACTAGTGACATATGTTTTATACCACTTGTGGATTTGATATTTATAATACAGCGTACGTGTGGATTTGGTTTCCATATATTGGAGTTGCCATACCCATGCGGCTGGCATGCTTACGTGTCCTAGTCCTATGTATTTTGGGACTGGGGCGTAACAAAAATAATGCCCACAAACGTGGGTCAGTTCATAGCCATACTGGTGAGCGGGGTAACCCACTCGTCTAAACCGACACTAATAGATAGTGAATACAAACAGTTATATGGTGATCATTCTACTTGAATTCTAGATTTATTTCATGGCAGAGATATGATATATTAAGAAAAACTGTAAAGTAGGTTAAGCATGCAAGCATTCAACTCAAGTAAATATACTAGCAGTTATATCCAACTCAAAGGAGACTAAGCATGCAATCCGTTCTACTCAAACCTGAAGCAAAGCGTGAACCTATCGAACCATATCGCACTCCAAGCCTCAATCTATCGAATCATGCCACAATCCAAACCTTGCTAATCCAATCTATCGATGTGCATACTCTTGCCCGAGGAAAGGTGGCCGCCCACCGCCTACACGAATGCACAAACCAAACTAAACTAGCCAAACCAACTCTTATCTATATGAAGTCACTAACAAGCCATAAAAGACTAATCAACTATAGTTCTGTGGTGCCCCGCACCGCGTAGGCACTATGTATAGGAGATATCGGTTTGCTGGCTCAAAAATAATATCTTCCTTAAGAGCTCCTTGTTGAATCAGGAGATGACTGATCTAGGTAAGTGGACAGAACTTCGTTCTCTAATTCTTACATGCCTTAATAATAAATCTAAATTTTATAATGCCTGTTGCTAAGAAGATTATCATTTCCGTTGCATGAATAATAGAACTGCATGCTTAGCTTGAACTTGAATGCTTGTCAATAGAGAACCTCGCCATGCTAATAAGAAAGAGTAAGA
Source organism: Iris macrosiphon (assembly GCA_036927795.1). Classification (NCBI taxonomy): domain Eukaryota; kingdom Viridiplantae; phylum Streptophyta; class Magnoliopsida; order Asparagales; family Iridaceae; genus Iris; species Iris macrosiphon. The sequence continues at coordinate 421,632 of JAYESA010000024.1, read as the reverse complement.
GATTGCTTGAACTTGTTTCCATATCACTTATATTTTGATAGAACCACTTCGTGCTTGAACTTGTTCAGAGATATGGCGGCCAGTCCGCACAGAGATAGAAGAGAAGAGATAGATACTCTGCTAGTTTATTTTGTCTACATTATAAAGTTTATTTGATAGTGTTTCATGCATTCGCATCAGTCGGACAATGGCTATTAGTGCACAGTTGAACTTTGGTCCCGGCTGCTATAATGTTAGTGAAGAGCAACCATGAGTCATAGTTGCTAATAACATATGATACAAGAGTTATTAGTTAGCTAAATTTCTGCTACCGATCCTGAGTTTCTTGGGGACCAAAAAGCATATAGATAGTTTATCTTGTTTGCTTGATAGAAGGATAGTTCCTAGATGGTGGATTATCCCTAGAGTCTTTGAGTATAGCTCACGAGACATGCTGTGCATACCCTGATAGTAGAATAATCGGTTTGCCTTGTGTGCTTAAATAAATTGAACATGAACCCTAATTTTAAAGATGGTTCCAAAAGAAGTAATATGACTCCGTTCCTATACTGCATGTAATGAACATAGGTAAAACTATAAAGATCACTAGTAATATAATATTTTATAACATAATTACTTAGTATTGGTTTTAGTGAATGTTGTTTCTGTTTGTTGATTTTTATACTCACCAGTACTTTCTCCAAAGTGCTGACCCACCAAAAGTTTGCTTGTACGCAGGTACTGGTTCATCGGAGGAAGCGATAGACGTGCCTCATCCCCAGGACATAAAAATCTGGTTTCAATGCCCTGAGCTGTATCGATTGTTTATGTTGCTTTTGTATAGAGGGACATAATGTATGGAACGATGCCATTGTATTCAGAGAACCTCATGCCTTGATCTTTGCCCCATTTATTCAGATAAATTATTATTTGCAACACTGTCCCTCCGCTGCGTACTCGATCGAATCAATGATAGCCACAACTTTAACAATATTGTCCTATGCGGGTGCAACCCCAGGCTCGTATGGCATCACGTCCGGATGGAAACGATCGTCCAGCGGGAGCACTGGCACGGTAATTCGTGCCTAGCGTGGGCGGTCGGTTCCTGCGGGAGATCGAGGCATGGCATAATGGTATAAAAGTGACTCAACCTTATAGACATTCCACTGATTAGCTTCAACTAAAGATTTTCTTTGCCACTTGATATCGTTGCCTCAATGGGCATTCCATACAATAAGTCCGTAAATATTCTCAAAGTTGCCGATAAAAGTTTTCTGGATTTGATTTATTGCTTGAGTTGTGATTTGTGATTTTTGATGGCTATAGTTTTATTGAGTTCTGATTGCTAGAGTTTTTGATTGAGGATGGTGAGGGATGAGGACTATCGCTGCTCAGGATATTGAAAGTTTCTCCTTGAGTTTCGAGGATGAAACTTTTTCTTGGTGGGTAAGTATGTAGTGCCCCGCTCTACGTAGGCACTATGTATAAGAGATATCGGTTTGCTGGCTCAAAAATGATATCTTCCTTAAGATCTTCTTGTTGAACCAATATATGACTGATCTAGGTGAGTGGGCAGAACTTTGTTCTCTGATTCTTACATACCTTAATAATGAATCTAAGTTTTATAATGCATGTTGCTAAGAAGATTATCGTTTTCGTTGCATGAATAATAGAACTACATGCTTAGCTTAAACTTGAATGCTTGTCAAAAGAGAATCTTGCCATGCTAATAAGAAAGAATAAGAGATTGCTTGAATATATTTTCATATTGCTTGTATTTTGATAGAACTACTTCGTGCTTGAACTTATTCAGATATATAGAGGCCAGTCCGTAAAGAGATAGAAGAGAAGCGATAGATAGTCTACTAGTTCATTTTGTCTGCGTCATAGAGTTTATCTGATAGTATTTTATGTATTTGCATCGGTCGAACAATGACTATTAGTGCATAGCTGAACCTTGGTCCCGACTACTATAATGTTAGCAAAGAGCAACCATAAGTCACACCTGCTAATAGCATCAGATAAAAGAGTCATTAGTTAGTTGGATTTTTGCTACTGATCATGAGTTTCTCGATGACCGAAAAGCATATAGATAGTTCATCTTGTTTTCTTGATAGAAGGATAGTTCCTAGATGGTTCATTGTCCCTAGAGTCTTTGAGTATAGCTCACGAGACACGCTGCGCACACCCAGATAGTAGAATAATCGGCTTGCCTTGTGTGCTTGAATAAATCGAACATGAACTTTGATTTTAAAGATATTTCCAAAAGAAGTAATATGACTCCATTCCTGTACTGCATGTAACGAACATTGGTAAAACTATAAAGATCACTAGTAATGTAATATTTTATAAAATAATTACTTAGTGTTGGTTTTAGTGAATGTTGCTTTTGTTCGTTGATTTTTATACTCACTAGTGCTTTCTCCAAAGTGTTGACCCACCAATAGTTTTCTTGTTTGCAGGTGCTGGATCGTCCAAGGAAGCGATAGCCGTACTGTAGAAGCATGAAAAATACTCTGGATGACTCTACGCAGCATGGTGATGCATGACAGCGTAAACAGGGGACCTCAGAGCCATCAAGCGTGCAACGGAGCTTTTCCACTGAGCACAGCGTACAATATAAGCTCAAAGGACCATCTGCATAAGTGTGGTATGTCCAGGCTGCTTCAGCGTAGACAGGGTGCTTCATCGCCTCTATGGCGTAGAACTCCTCCGCTTTCAATGCAGCATTAAAGCGTACGAGGAACGCTTCGTGTTCCCCAAAATGAATCTGTCAAATCACACAGTGAACCTGACGTCTGACTCCTGACAAAAGGTACTGCACGACTACCCAGACGACGGCTGGAATAGTGGCAGACCACTCGGGACACGCCTCTGCATTTAATGAACAGGATGATGGCGGATCTCTGCATTTAATGCAGGGGATTTGATTAAATGTCACCAAACCGTCGTTTAGTGACATCCCCTTTGCGTAAACTGCTTTTACGCATACAAGGGGATACGCCGCCTTGTTTTACACAGGCAGACGTGAACTGTTTACGCTCCGCGAAAGACAAACAGACTGCCACGTCAAAAGCTGCTCTTCGTACAGGGCTCGAGGCACGTCTCTGCACCTAATGCTCAGAACGGTGGCAGGCCTTCAGAACACGCCTCTGCAATTAATGCACAGGATGATGGCGGATCTCAGTATTTAATGCGAGAGATTTGATTATATCTCCAAGAGCTGTAATTCCGGCTGAGACATCCACATCATCACTCTGGCACGTTACGCAGCGGCTTCTACGCCCATTTAGCTTCTGTGCCCGCTCGGCTTCTACGCCTCTTCAGCTTCTATGCTCACTCGGCTTCTATGCCCATTCGGCCCTCTGTGCCTACTCGGCTTCTATGCCATCAGGTTTCTACGCCTACCTGGCTTCTATGCCTACTTGGCTTCTACGCCATGGTGACAGACATTGGCTTCTATGCCAACCTCTTCTACACGAGGGATACCTACCTACGTGGCTTCTACGCCGTGATCTTCGTAGCAGTTGTACGCGTTTTGTCCCTTAGTTGGACCCGCGTCACACGCTCATCCAAAAGATCATCTATACGCAGGCATTGGTTGTTTTAACCGTTGTGTAAAAGGGTGCTGTACTTTCCACTACTCGGTTTCTACACCGACTGAGTGGTCATTGTCACTAAAAACTCTATAAATAGAGACCTCTATCAACAGAGGAAAAGGTCGAAAAAATAGAAGGTCGAACTTTCGAAAAGATCGAACCAAAGGTCGAATTTTGGAGAGGTCGAAGAGTCCTTGAGAGAGAGAGAAGAATCCAGAGCTCAGGCAAGGAGTAGCGATCAACGACTCTGGCATCATGCATCCACTCTCCTTAGCAACCTCCGAAGCTGCTCCCCGTCTTCTACGGCACTTCTTCACCATCGTGTGGTCCAAGGGCTAAAGTGATCGACTGCAGATCAGACACCTATAGCAATATTTACCCAGATTTAAAAATTGTACTCCCACATCCTAGTATAGGATTAATTGTACAAGCTTGTTTATAAACCAAAGAAACGGGTTTCGTATAAACCCACGTCTTATATACATTCTTTCGTTTATCACCATAAACAAGATGGCGACTCTGTTGGGGACATCTTTCTCTTCTGATGAGGAAGCGATTGCTCAACACAATGCGGTATCCGTGGGATCCGTGAAGAAGATACTGGTCGTCCAGTTCGACCAGTCTGCCTACGAAGACATGCTTCGGACAGGGGATAGCTCTCACTCTCTCTGTTCAAGTCAACAGGAAGCTACGCAAGGTCTGGGTGCCCAAGACATCCACTACCATTCCTGTCGACTCTCCGATTTCTCCGACCAACGAGGTTGTAACATTGCTCCCTCTGCGCCTTGCGCGTAAAATTCAGTCGCCTGTCTCTGACGGGGCCGACAAAACTTCTGGCAATGCCTCAGCGCTAACCCAGAAGTATACTCCACGCTTCGTGCGTGAAATTCAGTCTCCCGTCTCTGGCAGAATAGACATAACTCCTGGTAAGGCCTTAGTGCCAACCCAGAAGTATCACCCGCGCCCTGCGCGTGAAATTCAGTCTCCCGTCTTCAGTGGAATAGACGAAACTTCTGACAGTGCCTTAGCGCCAAATCAGAAGATCCAAACACGCTCCGCGTGTAAAAATGCATCTGCCCTCTGCGGAGAAGCAGATGATCCCTGCAATCCATGCAAGGGAAAGCAAGCGGCGGACTGCTCAAATTCCCGGCCTTCACGCCCGCAAGGTTACAATCTGCCCGCCCTCCGGATTACGCGAGGAACTGATGGCCGACTGAGGGCCTCCTCGGCTCTCCGCCAGCCGGAGCACAGTGCCAAATTACGCCGGAAGAACTCCTCCAGCGTAAAGCAGACTCGGTTTGCGGAAGAACAAGCTCCTCGGGGATTATCCGCTAACCTGATGGCCAACCTGTTGTACACAGGTAGCACAGGGAAAACTGGGGTTCCCAACATCCGCATGGCCACTGCGGTGAACAGAAGGAACAAGCAGTCTTCTTCTTTTGTAAATCCTCCTGACCTGCGTACATATCTAATCCAGAAACGCAACGATAGGGGATCTTCCAGCATGTCTATTACGCCTCCTAGCGAGCACCATTGTAATAGTCATAGGATTGTAGTTAATTGTTGCTATTCTGAAGCAAGACGGTCGGTCTTCGACCGGTTAAACTACTCTCCGTCTTCCCAAGGAGAAGACCACACACATGCATCGGTGAACATGGCTTCATACATACCTAGAGGACGATCAAGCTCAAGACGGTATCCCTCAAGAACTCCAAGCCGAAGGAGATTCAACCAGCTCCTTAGAAACACTGAAGCTGGGGCATTCCAAAACACCCGTTCGAAGTCACGACAGCCGGCTTCGTACTCTTCTGATTCCGATGCTGGGGGTCGCCAGTCCCCCGAGTCAGATGCTGAAAGTATAGAGTCAACTTCTACAGCGACCTATACTAATCCTTCAATGACACCCAGGGAGATGGGAGTTTATGCCATTGGAGATGAACACGAGGAAGCTTCGCCGTCAGGGAGCGCGGAATAATGCATCACTATACTGGAGACGTCTCTGAAACAAATGCAATCCATGATGGAGAACATGCACCAGATGATGCTGACCCAACACGCAGCTGCTATGACTCAAACAGTGGTCCCTCCAACTCAGATACGTGTGGGGGTGGACTTACCACCATCCAACACGATCCAAGAGCCTGCTCTAGACCAGGAGTCAGCAGTTCCTCCGCTTCCTCACTCGGAGAATGTATTACCTCCTGTTGGAGTCGCAATACAACCAATTCCGCACCACTCCGAGGTCTCGCTACCAGCTGAAAACCCGATGCAAGCAGTATGGGAGTTGAAAGCCCAGTTTGATGCCTTGAAGCACAAAGATCAGCTCAAGAAACTGGGAATCAACCAGCCTTACCCGGCTATCTGGGAAGAGGTCCCTTTCCTTCCGAGATACAAACCACAGACTATGGCTTTGTTTGAAGGAAAAACGTCACCAAGTCAGTACATGAACTACTTCAGTATGATGACGGTGCTATTACAAGGGAATGACGCCCTCCTCACTCGGGTGTTCAAAGGCTGTCTCTCGGGGGTAGCTTATCAGTGGTACCATAGCCTGGCGGACAACTGCATTTCGTCCTTCGAAGACTTCAAGGCCTTATTCTTCACACGATTCTACAAGGGAGGGATGGACATGTCTATGTCCTCTCTCATCGAAGTAAAGCAGAAGGAGAAAGAGGGCGTTCGTACCTTCATCGAACGTTTTCGTCAGGCCACTTTACAAATGCCTCCCGGAGTTCCAAACTCGGCATTGGTGGACATTTGCAGGAAGAACCTTCTTCCCGTTATCTCGGTGTTCACAGGACCATATCAGTTCCATGATTGGCCCTCATTCATCATCTCAGCGGTAGCCTCCGAAGACAACAGTCGGAAGGCGCGTGACAATGGCATCATGATCTCTGCCTCCGACAGAGGCAAGAGGTCATCTCCCAACAACGACCATCCCCGTAGTTCCAAAGGGAAGGAAGCCCTGACAATCAACACGTCCAGACAAAAGACTGCGGCTACCACGCATACGAGACCAGGGACTACCAGGCCCGTTGAAGTATACTCTTTTGAAGACAACGATATTCCGAGCATATTCGAGTGTCTCGTCAAGAGCGGCAAGATCACCCTTCCGGAGCAAAGGCGGCCCCAAGAAGTCGGTAGTACTAACAACCCTAAGTACTGCATCTTCCACAGATACGTACACCACCCGACAAAGGCATGTTACATACTGAAAAGGAAGATCCAGGAGTTGATCGACGCTAAGGCCATCTCTCTGCACAATAGCGAGAAGACGGTCACGGCCAACATGATCTCTCTGCAATTTGGCAATCTGCCTCCCCAAGAAGTCCCGGACGGTGTTACACCTATTTCCCGGACAACAATGAATATCGTCAATCTCCCTCCAGCTAGGAGTCAAAATCATGACCTGGTACCCCTAACTACCTGGCGGGGCAAGATTATGTGGGTTCATCCCAATTTGGTGTCGAAGCTCGAGAAAGAGACTAAAGCTACTAAGGATAAGTCTAGAGAGAGCTCCAAATGCAAACCATGCCATATGGTTGCGACTTCTTCGACGTCAGACGAAGACGAGGTATTGGCTGCAACCCGCTCAGGGAAAGCTTACCTCAAGGACTACGGAGCTAGTCAGGAAGATGCACCGGCAGACGTTTCAGCTGCCAAACCTTCAGAACTAGAGCCCGCCGTACCAGAGGCCGGTCCTTCGAGACCAACTTCGGCGGACATGGAGAAGCAAAAGGAAGTACGCTTCGACAAACCTTTGAAAAATATTCAAAACAAAGGTTTAGAGAAGCCCTACAACTTCGATATCCTGGCGCAACTAGCCAATACACCAGCCAGGTTGTCCATCTTCGAGCTACTCAGGCTCTCCCAAGACACTCGTCTAGCCCTGAGTGAAGCACTGATGTAGGCGGAAGCATACTTGACCCAGCTCAAGTCCCCTGACGAAGAACCAGTGGCGTGCCCTCAATGCCACAGTGTGATGGAGGTGGTCCCGAACATCACTTTCACTCAAGATGACATGCTATTAAAACATAACAGGCATGACAGACCCCTCTATTACACCGGATACATCGGTTCCATGGAGGTCGACCGGATTCACATTGATCCGGGATCATCAATCAGCATCATTCCTCATAGTCTGCTCAGACCACTGAGGATCCCCACCAGCGAGTTGGCTTACACCACCACCACAATCGTGGGCTTCAACGCTCGGAGAAGCAAGCCATTGGGAAAAATTTGTCTGAGGATCCAGATCGGGGATCTCAGATCGGTGGCTACATGTTATGTCATCGATTCAGAGGTATCCTACAACATTCTGCTGGGTAGATCTTGGATCCACGACCACAACATCGTTCCTTCGACTCTACATCAATGCTTCAAATATGTAGACACTCAAGGAGCGGTACAGACGGAGGTTGCTGACCTGAACCCATTTAAAGGAGTATAATCTTACTATTCCGATGCCGTGTTGTACTCTCAGGACTGTACGAAAGAAGTGTCAGGCGAGGCAGAGAAGGAATCCCACCGGGAGACTGAAGAACCCGCTGTCGAACAACCCCTGTCAATCAGAGTAAGAGGGCGAACTACTCACCCAAAAGCCATGGAGCCTATGGCTATCCACCTGAACAAAACCAGGTCGGGAAGAGGAGGGCATCCTCTAGTAATCACTTTGAACCAGAAGCCTCCACCCTTGGTCATCAATCTTCGGTGCGACAGGCAGCCGACTGATGTAAATGCAACCAGGAATACGGTTTCCGATGATAATAAAAGACCCCTTTTCCAGTATATCGACGCTCAGATTCCAAATCAGGAATCCTCTCCCCATGACGATATAGAGCCTATAGCACAGAAATTCTTGGCAGCTATAGATTCCTATCATCCGTACGCATGGGAAGTAGCGTCATCATCCAATGTTGTCACGACATATGGACCACACGAGGATTCTATCTTTATTGTTCCGCTTGCCCGCAGCGGTCAGCGTCCAATAGTCTTCGGTTGTATGCGCAACGAACCGACTATACAAGAAGATTCCTTCGACGACGATGCTGGTAAAATGCAAGTTCACAGGTACAGCCCGCAAGCTTTGAAGATCATGCAAAGCATGGGCTACGACTTGAAGCTGAAACTAGGTCTCAACTATGGGAAAGGCAGACGAATACCGCTGCACGGCGATCCCTGCTATCAACAAACTCGTTTCGGGTTAGGGTATGCCACCTCCCTTGCAACTTTCGAGTCGAACGAGGATATTTTTTCCTCTCTTCAAGATGGCTCGTCGCCCTCCGACTCATCTGAGGATCTCGAACGAACATTATCAGTGAACATGGTAGTGGCGGGTTCCTTCGAAGCAGACGAACAAGAATCTGAGCCGTTTGAGAATGACTCCTGGGCTCAACAAATGGATACACAATGGGAGTTCCGCTTCGAGCAGAGAGAACCTTCCACTGAAGACAAAGTTATCCTGATCAATGTTGGGGATGAACTTTCGCCAAAGCTGATATTTATCAGTAACAATCTTTCCCCAGCTGAAAGGGAAGAAGTTATCCAGCTGATAAAAGAATACATCGACGTCTTTGCGTGGAATTATGAGGATATGCCAGAACTTGATCCAAAGGTGGCTACCCATAAACTCAACATATTGCCCGATTCGAAGCCTGTGAAGCAGCACCAACGTCGGTTCCGCCCGGATATGATGGACGCCATTGAAGCTAAAATTAAGAAGTTGATAGCCTGCGGTTTCATCCGGGAGGAACAACATCCCGACTGGGTCGCTAATGTTGTCCCGGTCATGAAGAAGAATGGGAAAGTGCATGTTTGCATCGATTACCGAGATCTGAATGTAGCCTGCCCCAAGGACGAGTTTCCTCTTCCCATCACGGACGTCATGATTGACAATACATGCAGTTTTGAACGTATGTCTTTCATGGACGGATTCTCAGGATACAATCAGATCAAGATGCATCCTGAAGACGAGAAGCATACTGCCTTCCGGACACCATTGGGGGTATATTGCTATACGGTCATGTCCTTCGGATTGAAGAACGCCGGGGCTACATACCAATGGGCTATGAGTAACATATTCCACAAGCATTTACGCAAGATATAGCTGTCAAAAGCCGCCTCAAAGGTAATCACATCCAAGACTTGAAGACAGTATTTGAGTTGATGCGCCAACATCAGCTCAAAATGAATCCTACAAAGTCCTTTCTAGGTGTATCTAGTGGCAAATTCCTGGGATTTGTCATTACCGCCAAAGGCATTCAAGTGGACCCTCATAAAGTCAAGGCCATCTTAGAAATGCGACCATCCCGTAATCTGAGGGAACTCAGGGGATTTCAAGGTCGCCTGGCTTATATCCAGAGATTCATATCCAACCTCTCTGGGAGATGTCAGCCTTTTTCTCGTCTCATGAAGAAAGGTGTATCCTTCATATGGGACAAAGCCTGTCAGCAAGCGTTTAACGATATCAAACGCTACCTCATTCATCCGCCAGTTCTGGTGCCTCCCGTCGTAGGAAAACCATTCTTCCTGTACGTTCGAGCAATGGACCATTCTTTGGGAGCTCTTCTCGTGCAGAAAAATGATGTAGGACATGAACAGGCCATCTACTATCTAAGTAGAATGATGATCGGAGCTGAGCACCGGTACAATCCAGTGGAGAAGGAATGTTTGGCTCTGATGTTCAGTATCCAGAAGACGCGATACTATGTCACCGGCCAGACTATTCATATCATCTCCAGGATCAATCCTCTTCGAGTACTGATGAACAAGCCAAGTGTTCTTAACTCCCGACTCGCGACTTGGGCGATGTTATTAACACCATATGACATGGTGTACGTCCCGCAGAAGTCCATCAAAGGCCAAGCATTGGCTGACTTCCTAGCTGCCCATCCGATCCCGGAGGCCTGCAAATTATACGAGGATATTCCCGACGAAGTTACAGAATGTAATTCCGTAATGGAAAGTGACGCATGGCAACTATTCTTCGACGGCGCCTCCAGGACTGGTCCCAAGGGAAACGTAGTTTCAGGGGTAGAAATTGTCCTGGTTACTCCCGACAAACTCGTCATCTACCGAGCATACTCTCTTAGCGAGCCATGCTCCAACAATGTTGCAGAGTACAACGCTCTACTAATCGGGCTCCAAGTCGCTAAAGAGCTGGGGGTCAAATCTCTGGAAGCTTTTGGTGATTCTCTGCTTATCGTCAATCAAGTCAGAGGAATATATGAAGTCCGGAATCCGGACCTTATCTCCTATCACCGAGCAATGGTCGAGATAGCCATGACATTCAAAGGGTTCTTCCTAGAGCATGTACCTCAATCTCAGAATCTGGAAGCTGATGCCCTAGCCAGTCTAGCTGCAGATTTAGCTACTCCTATAAGAAGGCAGAATTCGGTGATCCTCCTTAACAGGGATTTATTCTGTGTGAAAAATAACTTTCACATAGAACGCAGCTACGCTGTGAACACGGATCCTCCCACAAGAGACTGGAGAAGTCCCTTTATAGATTTCGTGGCATACAAAATCTTGCCGGAGGACCCTAAAGAAGCGGTATCCGTCAAAAGACGATCATTACGCTTCTACTTTGATGCATCTTCACAATGCCTATATCGCCGGACCTACGACGGAATGCTATTGAGATGTCTCTCCAATGACAAAGCACAGCAGATTATCCGTGAAGCTCACGACGACGTATGCGGAGCACATCAATCCGGTCCTAAGCTACAGGATCGTATCAGGAGAATGGGCTATTATTGGCCCACTATGATCGCAGACGCAATCAAATATGCAAGACAATGCAGAGCCTGTCAGGTTCATGCAGACTTTATACATCAGCCGTCTGAATATCTACATCCTACGGTTGTATCCTGGCCTTTTGAAGCATGGGGTATGGATATCATTGGTCCTATTCACCCGTCTTCTTCCAGAGGTCACCGGTTCATACTAGCCATCACGCACTATTTCTCCAAATGGGCAGAGGCGATCCCTCTTGCTGAGGTGAAGGCATTTAATATGATCAGCTTCATCAAGCATCACATCATTTATCGCTTTGGGATTCCCCGAAGGATAATCCATGACAATGGGCCTCAGTTTATCAGCCAAGCATTTCATCAATTTTGCGGTAAAAATCGGATACAAAATATCGCTTCTACGGCATATTATCCAGCTGCTAATGGTTTGGCGGAAGCCTTCAACAAAACCATTACCAAACTCTTGAAGAAGTTCGTCTCCTCGAACAGGAGAGATTGGAATGAGAAGCTGGAAGAATGTCTCTGGGCATACCGCACAACGGTCCGAACACCGACAAGTTGTACCCCATTCTCATTGGTCTACGGATTTGAAGCAGTTCTTACCATCGAAATTCAAATTTCGTCACTCAGGATAGCAGTCGCTAATGAGTGACTCAGGAAAAGAATAACCTACTAAGGCTTCAAGAGCTAGAATGATTAGGCGAGAAACGCCTTCAAGCTCAACAGAGCATCGCCTTCTACCAGGCACGCATTTCTAGAGCTTTCAATCAAAGAGTAAAGGAAAGAGTGTTCAAAGTTGGCGAGCTAGTCTTAGCTGTAAGAAGGCCAATGATTCTTATTCACAGGAGTAAGGGCAAATTCCAGCCCAAATGGGAAGGCCCTTATGTGATCGAGACGACATTCTCAAATGGCACTTACAGGTTAGCCCAGCCTAACAGAGACCTCATAATAGCTCCTATCAATGGCAAATTCCTGAAAAGGTACTATGCTTAGCCTTCTCTGCTTAAGTGAAATATGACGAAAACCTCATTCTGACAAAACTACTTCCAAAACGAAACTAGTTGGGTCGTATTCTATCATGTCCATATAACCTCTGAATAGATATGTTCGACTAATTTGGAACTGCAAGATCTATCACGTCCATATTACCTCTGATAGTGTTTTGTGTACAAACTTTAGTCAAAGCATATTCTATCATGTCCATATAACCTCTGAATAGATATGTCCTACTGAAACATATTCTATCATATCCGTATGACCTCTGAATAGATATGTCATGCTAAAGTTTATCGAGAGTATATCACGTCCATACTACCTCTGATATAACTTTCACCCAAACCTGTCATTTATATTCCGAAATGATGGATCCACAAAGTCAGATGAAAAGCCTCTTTATTATTCCCCAAAAGAGAGCAAAATTACATTTGCAAAGCAAAAAGAAAAGTACATCATGAAGGGGGGCGGTCAAATCGCGAATCTGCTGCGCTAGTGCAGCCATCCTCGCATTCTTGGAGTCCAAAATGGTAGCTCGAGCTCGCTCCCACCTTGTGTCCTCATTATTCAAGCCAGATAAATCAGACAGAGCATCTGCAAGAGCGGCGTGCATGGCACTAGCATGTGCCAAGTTCTGTTGAGCCTCTTCCATTTGGCTCTGTAACACATGAACACCTGCGGCTGAAGCGCGAGACCACTCCTTCGCTAAGGCGATCTTAGCCTCCAACTTGCGGACCCTCACTTCATTTCCCTCATGTTCAGCTTTGCTCTTGGCCAACTGGGGAACGACACACTCTAAGAGGGTATGCTCATCATTTATCTCCTTCTGTCGTATCTCCATGGACTTGCTCAGAGCTTCCAGCTCCCCAGCCTTGCAGTCAAGGAGTCGTATTCAGCTTGAACGAGACCGTCAACGCTGCCTCGAGACAGCCGCAGATATTCGTTAATGAGTTGCTCCAAACCATTAACTATCTCCTCCAGGGCATCAGCTACCCCAGTATTGTCAAATTCCCTGACCGGCACTATCACAGCCTGATAAAACCTCTTCAGAGCCTCGAAGCTCAAATTCTTCTCCAACACCAGTGATATCAGCGTTTTCAAGGTGGTGTAGAAGATACTGGTATACTGCTCAGTCAGCTGGGCTAGGTCCGAATGGACGCTGGGAGTGGCTGCGATATTGGCGAACCTCCCTCCAGGGACGACCGCAATCGATGTGGCCACAGTCGTCGTCTCAACAGGTGGCGCGACAAAAGAAGATGCGCCAACAATAGTCGAAGTCATCGGCATACTCGAAGGAAGCGATGTCGCAATAACAGGCTCATCCTCCTCTCGAGGTATCGGGATCTCTTCTGCAGGCGAGCCGGCACCCGAAGATGCTTCCTCTTCAAAATTAGGCACCTCCGTGTCGCCACCAGGGCCTGACACAGAGCCGAAGGGCGCATATACATCGCCCTCCCCGAAGAGGTCTTCCCCTGAAAAGAAGACAAGAGAAAGTTAATATCAACATAAGGTTAATTTTCCTAAAAAAGAGGCATAAAAAGATGACATTTACCCATGGCCAATGGTGTATATGTCGCGTCTGCGGCCTGTGCAGCTAAATTATGTCTTAGAAATGTTAGGCAAGCTGTCATACCTGGAGAAGGGGGTGCACTAAAAAATACGGGGATATGCTCTTCCAGGTCTTCACTGAGATCCACTTGAGGCTCATCGGCTGGAATCTCGCTAGCAGCGCTGGCAGGCACGGCAGGGGTCTCTCCCGATGCTGATCCGGATAAAGGTATATGCAATCTTATAATCAGCCCCGGAGGCGACTTCGTTCCACTACCTGAAGCAGTAGCAGCGACAACAGTCTCCAGCTGAGATTCTCCGACACCGCCGATCGAAACTGTAGAAGGTCCCTCTCTAAAAGGCGAGGAACCTCCAATCAAAGAATCATCCCCAATACGGGGAGAAGCAAGCTCACTTCCAGGAGCCTCAATACCATGGATCCGGAGAGGACGAGTAACCGTCTTCTTCTTTCTCTTACGAGGGGAAATCTCCTTCGGAGCAGGAGCCCTTCGCTTCCCAAAGATTACCAAAGCCCCTGCAGGCGGAGGTACTTCACCCCTCGGTACCGATACAAGAGGCTCATCCGGGGTAACAGACTCTTCACCCTCGTCAGAAGAAACCGAGGGGATTTCGACTCTTCCCCCGGGCTTGGAAGAGGGCACCCTAAAACTTCCATGCATATCAAAATCATGATGGAAAGTGTTGGTTGCCACATAGAACTGGGCATACGTATGGAGGATGCGCAACTCCGTGGAGAGTGTGGTGAAGGGCAAAGTAAAAACTGCCCCAGTACAGCCATGATAAAATATCGCCATCCCTTCGCTCCATCAATGAGTCCGCCTCTGAACCTGAAGCTGGTGACGGCATTGCCCACGTGCAACTGATCATACCCAAACTGCCTGGCAAACCGACTAGGCAGGTAGGGTTCGAAGAAGCAGTGGTCTTTACTTCTGTACAGCAAGTGGGAAGGTCTAATGCAGACCAACCAATTGAAAGCTTCGGAAGAAAGAATGGTCTTCTCTCTACCTAAGCCCTCAAGCCTAATCTCCGATTGATTGCGATGAACAGAGGGGACAGTACAAAGGAGCTTCCAGCTATGGCCGTAATTCAGCACCCGCCGACAGTCTAAAACTGTGAGCACATTCCAGGAGGATTTCTTGTAATTCAGCAAGAAACTACCCCCCAAGCTACTGTCGGAACCTGGAAACATCACCCGGGGGTTATGGAGAATTAACCATCCCATCAAATACAGGTATGGTAATTCCACCCGGGGAAAGCTTTCACGCTGAGCTTCATCGGCAAGCAGCGCCTCAGTCATCGCCCTCAGGCCAGCTTGTATGCGTCACACCATGGCAGGGAGCAAGCCCAGTCTCGCCCCAAACACCAGACGCACTGCAGGCCACAGGGTGTTGCGGTGAATACGATCCACGGATGTGATCCCGGGTACCACCAGTCGGCGCAGCCATATAGAGAGGAAGCCAGCCAGTTGAGCTTCCTTGGACAGGCCTGCGGCAATGCCTCAGATAACTGTAGGCCTTAGTGCCTGCAGGATATCTTCCTATCCCTTCGTCAAGGATCTGATCTGGAGCCCCGGCGTCCTCCATAAGATCATCGACTACCTGAGCAGTAAGCATGCTCAGAGGATTCACGGGCTGATCCTTGCCTTCTAAAACTTTCTCCGGCTGAGCAGTCCTGGCCCGGTAGAAAAAGAGGTAGGACGTCCATTTACTGGTGTGAGCCAAATCTGAAGGCTCAACATAGAAGGCGGTGCAAGCGAGGTAGTGGCACATCAGCTCTTGGTACACTTCCACTACCCGAGGGTCTGAATCCCCCAGCTCCCGGTTCGTGGGAACATACTCTTCATACGGAGTATCCCCCATCGGCAGTCTCGAGATCTCTGCCATCTCATGGAGGGCCAGTCCCAACTCCCCCAGTGGAGTGGCGAAAGTCCCGATGAGCGAAATATATCACTCCATCAGTTCCAGAAACAGGTTAGGGTTAGGAGGTAACCCAACACTGGTGGCACTCACAGCTGCAAACAGGCCGATGTTCTCCAACTAGATCTGAAAATGCTTCAGGGTCCAATCAACTAAGCGAGCCCATCGAAGATTTGTTGGGGTCATCCACCCATTCCACCGAGGATTCACCTTGGGGTATATTCCCCCGCGCCCCATAAAATCATTGCAGAAGGTCGGCAATTGCACCGGCTGAAGCACCAAGCTGTCTTCACTCGGGACACTGCCCGGGTACAGTCCCCTGAACGATGTTACAGGACCAGAAGGGCGGCTGACAAATAGGCCAGATCCTTTCTGATAGAAGATCTTCCCCGGCCTACCGTGAAGATCGGGAGTCAGCGTCCACGACATCCTACTGGGATGTGTAGCATGGAATAATGCCGAGATGGGATAATCTTTCGGCATCTTGGGCAGATTCAAGACCAAGCCCCCGGCAGGGAAGACCCAGAGTTCTTTCTTGGGCTTCGTCTGGGATTGCTTATCAATCATGTCCCCGAAGAGAAAAGCCGGCTTTATATATTGGTCCCCGTCTACGTACGTCAGGGGCTCTCCATTAATTATGTTCAGCAGCGTTCGCTCGCCCTGAGCCGATATCAAAATTTCCCTTCCTTCGGGATACTGGGGCCCGGAGATAGGAAATGTCACATGGGACAGATCCTCCAGATAGTTGGAGTGCAGCATCCCCGCAGCAGAACCCATCATCTCGGCTAGCGGAGACTCGTGCAAGTTAACTGCAAGGGTGCAAGGAAAATACGTCATCTTCTATACTAGACATTACAATCTTGCAGCATATGCCAAGAGCCAACAGTCTGTGCTTTACGCCAAGACTATAAAAACCTGATCATTTACGCTGGGATCCATTTTCAAAAGCGTAAAATTCAGGTTGGCAGTATGCAGTCTGTGCTCTATGACAGACTGACAAAATTCGAGCTTACGCCAGGATTTTCATCCACGAGCGTACGACTCAAATTTCGTAGTATACACCAAGTTCTCGACGGTCAAAGCTTTTACGCTCAACTGCAAAAATCTAGAGTTTTTACGCTGACACATTAGAAATGTGGGCATAAAAAGATGAAACGTCTCCGTGCATCATCTTCCTCAAAGAGGTTATCAGCACAGAAGACGACCTAGCGCGGTCACGTTCAACGTGTGCGAAGGATTTTTCAAATTGTTCTCTTCATCCCCAAGACTCTACCTTCAATCCCGGGTGCACTGCTCGTCGCCGGGACGCTTCGCTCAGAAGGAAGCTCGCCTTGCCCGACAGATATTGCTCTTGCTTGAGCAGAAGAACGAGAAGAAGAATCGACCTTCTTTCCCTTAGAGGAGGAGGTTTGCTTCAAGGCCATTACTGGAAACTTTGAAGACTCGGAGAAGAAATCGAACAGTCGAAGGCTTTCCTTCGCAGAAAACGGATGAAAAGTTTTTCCCTCAGAAACATGGGGTATATATAGAGTTCGGATGGACTCCTCGAAACCCTAACCAAATCAGAAAATTAATATTCGGTTATGATTGGGGACTACGTCAGCCTATTGTTCTCGAAAGGCGGACAGTCAGCGAATTCAAATTTTTTTCGCACGAAGCAGATTCGTGGTTCCTACGCTAAGGAGCTTTCTACGCTCGACAGCTACAGATCTACGATTTTACGCTCACAGGCTACAAATCTATGGTTTTACGCCAGATGCCTTTGTGCTCGGTAAGCTTTTATGCTCGAGAGGCTACAAACCTATGACTTCACGCTCAGCAGCTACAAATCTATGGTCTCACGCTCGATGGCGTTTAGTTTACGCTCAGAAGCAACAAATCCACGACTTCACGCTCGAAATATTTCCTTTTCACAGCTACAGATCTACAGTTCTACGCTAAGGAGCTTTCTACGCTCGACAGCTACAGATCTACGGTTTTACGTTCACAGGCTATAAGTCTATGGTTTTACGCCCGGATGCCTTTGTGCTCGGTAAGCTTTTATGCTCGAGAGGCTACAAACCTATGACTTCACGCTCAAGAACTACAAATCTATGATTTCACGCTCGGTGGTGTTTAGCTTACGCTCACGAGGCTACGAACTTATGATCTTACGCTATGACTCTTCGCACATCTGAAAGATACGCAAGCCAGAGTACGCGTACATCCGAACGGTTCTCAAAGCGGTCAATTGCAAGAGTTCACACAGAAGATACTCCTTCTTGACCAGAAGATATCCCAAGTACCCGAAGCATGCAGAGTTCAACATTGAAAATTACTCCTCTTCATGGGTCGATTCGAAGTTCATCCAGACTCCAGTCTGAATATTTCGTCTACAAATCAAGATAGCAACTCAGTTTGACAGCCATTTTTCGCCCTGTTCCAAGGGATTTTCAAGAAATCATTCTTGAAGATGATGTCTGAACAAGAATTCTGTTTATCAGAAGCAACAGTTCAGAGTTCTACACGGTTCCTCGTTCCCAATAGCAGAACGGTTCGAAGACTCAACTTAAATGCTAAAGCAGCTTTCTGCGCATCCCTAGCTATGCGTAAAAGACAGAGCGGGACCTAATACTCTTTCTAACAGAGTCAGCGTAAAGAATCAGACGTGTCGAAGCTACACATATTCAGACTTCACAGCAACATATGGCAAGACAATCATATGCAGAGAAGAAAGACGACTTTATTAAGGATCAAAATCACGATTTTACATGAAGGAAATCCAGTCTACAGGGGTTTTCTTTATTTTCGTGATTACATATGAGGGAAATCCTGTCTACAGGGGACTTCCTCGTCGTCGTATAAAGATCGCGCCCAGAATCTGTTCTGTTAGGTTCTTGCATGGGCGTCAATTCTTCATCCATCTTCTCCAGCAGTCAGTCGGTTACCGCAAACCAACTGACATATTGTCAATGGCGGGAGGATACAGGACTGGGCATGCACAAATGATGCAGATCCCATGCTCCGTACACCATGACAGATTGAGTTGGGATATTTCACCCAACTCAATCCCAGACAGAGCTAGTCTATCTGCTCTCGTCCACGGAGGTAACGGGAGAAGACACCACTTGCAAGTAGCGTGGTGAAATATGACCCTTCCTCTCTCTCCGGAAGAACCGCCATACAAAGTTGCTGATTATCCCGAGCAAGGGAGGCTATGATATCCTTCCATGATCCATCATTGCAGATGACACTTGCTCGAAGATGCCGTCTTCTTCGGCTCCTTACACGCTGGAAGAACATGATCTTCTTCTTTCTCAGATCGACCCGACGAACTCCGGCGATCATCTCTGCATGGTGAAGGAAATATGGGAAAAACAGGATAACTCCTCAGCCTTTTTATAGGCGAAAGAGATCACACCGATCCCCAATAACTCCGCCATAAAGTCAGCCTTGAAAGAACGTGTCAGACTTGACCGTTTCAGGCTCCATTCAGAAAATGCTTCGAGTTACGAGGAACGGTTCATGCTTCATTCAAAGCGTTTCAAATTACGAGGAATTTGAAAGCTTTGAAGGGGGTCTTGTAGAAGCATGAAAAATACGCTGGATGACTCTACGCATCATGGTGATGCAGGGCAGCGTAAATAGGGGACCTCAGAGCCATCAAGCGTGCAACGGAGCTTTTCCACTGAGCACAACGTACAATATAAGCTCAAAGGACCATCCGCGTAAGTGCGGTATGTCCAGGCTACTTCAGCGTAGATAGGGTGCTTCATAGCCTCTATGGCGTAGAACTCCTCCGCTTTCAATGCAGCATTAAAGCGTACGAGGAACGCTTCGTATTCCCCGAAATGAACCTGTCAAATCACGCAGTGAACCTGACGTCTGACTCCTGACAAAAGGTACTGCACGACTACCCAGACGACGGCTGGAATAGTGGCAGACCACTCGGGACACGCCTCTGCATTTAATGAACAGGATGATGGCGGATCTCTGCATTTAATGCAGGGGATTTGATTAAATGTCACCGAACCGTCGTTTAGTGACATCCCCTTTGCGTAAACTGCTTTTACGCATACAAGGGGATATGCTGCCTTGTTTTACACAGGCAGACGTGAACTGTTTACGCTCCACGGAAGACAAACAGACTGTCATATCAAAAGCTGCTCTTCATACAGGGCTCGAGGCACGTCTCTGTACCTAATGCTCAGAACGGTGGCAGGCCTTCAGAACACGCCTCTGCAATTAATACACAAGATGATGGCGGAACTCTGCATTTAATGCGAGAGATTTGATTATATCTCCAAGAGCCGTAATTCCGGCTGAGACGTCCACATCATCACTCTGGCACGTTACGCAGCGGCTTCTACGCCCATTTAACTTCTGTGCCCGCTCGGCTTCTACGCCTCTTCATCTTCTATGCTCACTCGGCTTCTATGCCCATTCGGCCCTCTGTGCCTACTCGGCTTCTATGCCATCAGGTTTCTATGCCTACCTGGCTTCTATGCCTACTTGGCTTCTACGCCATGGTGACAGACATTGACTTCTACGCCAACCTCTTCTACACGAGGGATACCTACCTACGTGGCTTCTACGCCGTGATCTTCGCAGCAGTTGTACGCGTTTTGTCCCTTAGTTGGACCCGCGTCACACGCTCATCCAAAAGATCATCTATACGCAGGCATTGGTTGTTTTAACCGTTATGTAAAAGGGTGCTGTACTTTCTACTACTCGGTTTCTACACCGACTGAGTGGTCACTGTCACTAAAAACTCTATAAATAGCGACCTCTATCAACAGAGGAAAAGGTCGAAAAAACAGAAGGTCAAACTTCCGAAAAGATTGAACCAAAGGTCGAATTTTGGAGAGGTCGAAGAGTCCTTGAGAGAGAGAAGAATCCAGAGCTCAGGCACGGAGTAGCAATCAACGACTCTGGCATCGTGCATCCACTCTCCTTAGCAACCTCCGAACCTGCTCCCCGTCTTCTATGGCACTTCTTCACCATCGTGTGGTCCAAGGGCTAAAGTGATCGACTGCAGATCAGACACCTATAGCAATATTTACCCAGATTTAAAAATTGTACTCCCATATCCTAGTATAGGATTAATTGTACAAGCTTGTTTGTAAACCAAAGAAACGGGTTTCGTATAAACCCACGTCTTATATACATTCTTTCGTTTATCACCATAAACACGTACCTCTTCCTTAGGACCCAAAAATCTGGTTTCAATGCCTTAAGCCGTATCGATTGCTTGTGCTACTTTTGTATAGAGGGACATAATATATGGAACGATGCCATTGTATTCAAAAAGTCTTGTGCCTTAATTTTTGCCCCATTTATTCAGATGGATTATTGTTTACAACATTGTTCCTCCGCTGCATACTCGATCGATTCGATGATAGCCACAACTTTAACGATGTTATCTTATGCGGGTGTAATCCCAGGCTCGCACGATATCACGTCCCGATGAAAATGATCGTCCCGCGGGAGCGCTGGCACAGTGATTGCACCTAGCGAGGGCGGTCGGTTCCTACAGGAGATCGAGGCATGACAAGTTTGACCTGATCCAATACTGAGTAGTTAGCCTGCCTAGTCATCTCGAACTGCCAGTACCGTGCCCAAGACATGTTACCATTTGTTTTCTCTATGGCCGAACAGTTTTGGTGCACCAGAGCCTATCCCATTTGAGAAAACTAGACTTTGTGCGCAACAGGTTGTTCATGATTAATGTAAACTCCAACAGTAGGTATGACGAGAGAATCGAGCCTTCTCTCCCTACCAAACGATACTCACCTCGATCCATCCAATGCACCATAACTATTCTCCAACTATAGACTAAGGTACCATCTCAAGTTATCTCCATTAGGCACTATGCTGTTTCTCAATACAGTGCTCCAATTTTGGTGCAATAACCCTCGCTCCGAAAGCTCCGTAGCACAATACCCCAATAGTGGCACAATGCCCTCTCTGATGTAGTTGTCCGATTTTGAACCCCAACTGCACGCTTTCCTTGACAAAATGTTCAACTTGATACTCATGCACGGATGCACGTTCGTTCGCCCGAAGTATCTCAATGTTCTAACCAAAATAATCTACTCAAGCTCCAACTTCCCAAACATAAGACCAACTCAAGCCACAAATTCTATCCAACCAAATAACGTACACTCTATGCACGCCACAATGCGCTATTTCTAATATTTCAGTCCAAGTGTTCAAGCCATTACGTGTGTTCTATATTATTAGGCATGAAGGAGTGGAGGAGCAAGGACATAGCCCACTGACCAAGTCTGAATCCGCTAAGCACCCTGCTTTGCCGATATGGCCGATCCCTTGAATCCGTGGTCCGATGCAAAGAATTATCTAATCAATTGGTATAACCATGCGATCATGCCGTGCTCTTCAAATTATCCGACCAATCGAACTAAGGAAGGTGACATTATCGCTCCAATTCTGCTATCCTATTACTGCTCTGAACGAACACCTGATTCCATCGAACTCCGTATGCGATCTGCACATGAAATCAACTCAAATCAATACTTGTTCCCAAATCTATTCAAATTAAAATATAACCAACCATTGCCTTATTTATCTAACTCAACGTAATGCACAATACGATTGCAGGATATTATACTATGCGTCCATGAGTTATGCATCCAGGTGATATGTGACCTGGAGCTATTCGACCAGGTCCTATGCAACCGAGGCGCTAAGCTTGTTCCAAACTGGAACAAAATTGGCCCATTTTTTGCTTCTAGCAAACAGACCCTGAGAGGCTAGTTAAGGTTTATACAGAGGGATAACACAGTGTTAATCATATTAATTAATTAGGATTCCCCGACTATCAGTGACACTAAAAAAATATACTGTTTTAGTGACAGAATTATCTGTCGCTAAAATACAATTTTTTGTCGTTATTTTCAAATAGCGACAAAATTCTTCCGTCAAAAATATTAACGTCGCTATGAATTTTTCGTCCATAATCCGTCGCTCAAGCGACGGCTTATCGACGGAATGAGCGACATAATTTCAGCGACGTATTAGTGACGTATAATTTTTGTCGCTAAACTTTTTGACTACTTACTGACATAATAGCGACAGATTAAGTGAGCACAAAAATTGTCAAATTTTCTAAAAGGTTTTGCACATTCCGGACTCACATAGTTCGTTGCTAATCTGTCGCTAAGTCGTCACTCCCAGTGACGGATTAACGATAAATTTTAGAGACAGACCCTGATACATGTTTTGTAGATTTGTGTGTCTTGGACGTTTTAGCGACGGTTTTATTCGTCGCTAGGTAGTCGCTGACCTGAGATTGTTCGTCGAAAATCTGTCGCTAACATGAGATTTTTCAAATTTTTCGTCGCTAGTATATCGTTAGTCCATCGCTAAAGGTAATATTTTTTTCAAAAATTAATTTTTGTTGAGCATATACCTGTTATACATTCACCAATTTCCACACAAATAAATTTCACACAAATAAATTCTACACAAACTATGAAAACACCTATAAATATGTCCAAATATTATATATACAATGAACTAATCAAGTAGAGTAATCCAAATATACCACAAACTCAAAAAATACAACGGTAGAGGCGGTGTTATATAATTTAAGTCCAAAAATACGACGGTGTTATACAATTCCACAAAGTCAAATAAATACAATCAAGTCAAATAAATACAATCAAGTCAAATAAATACAACCAACTCAAAAAAATACCATAAACTCAAAACTCTATCAAGTCGACGGTGGAGGTGTAGGCGGCGACGATTGTCGGCTAGCCATGTACTTCGCAACCATAGCGATGATATTATGTAGATCATCGGAATAAATGACAGATGGAGCAGTGACAGGAGCCGTCGAAGGAGCTGGAGGACCCATCGATGCCGTCGGAGGAGCTGGAGCCGTCGGAGGAGCTGGAGGAGCCGTCGTAGTAGCCGTCGGAGGAGCAGGTGTTGGAGCATCACGCATGTATATCAACTTTTGGACCAACCCATGTAGCTCATGCACAGTCGTCGTTAGCTGCTCCGGAGACATCGCACCCGAAGGAACGCCGGAGACGGACACTGATGGAGCTGGAGTAGCCGTCGGAGGAGCTCTAGAAAGAACCGACGACTGGGATGCCAACAATCCGGTACCTTATATGCTCCTGCCTTTCCCTCTCTCGACAGCTTGTACCCACCGATCGTTTCTCTCAGTCGACGTACTTCTCTCAGCGCTCCCCTCTAACGTCTCATACGTCTCCTATATTTATTTATATAGATAGGTTTAGAGGTAAAGATTTTAGAGTTGTATGTGCTATATTTGATTTTGATTAGTGTATCATATTAGATGCTAGATATCTTATTATATAATTTAACCAAGGTACAAAGTATCGGAACCAAAATTGGTATCAGACCATTCCTTAACTCTAAACCTATTTGATTCTTAGTATTTTTGAAATTGAATGAAATAGTAATCACCCTTGTCGATTAATTTCCATGCGATAGATTAGTTTTCCTTTTTTATATGCTTTTACAATCTTAATATAATCTAATATAACTTCATAAACCAATAGAATGGATAAAAAATTAACCTATAAACTAGAAAGTGTCATAGTTTGACTGTTTGACCTATAATTGACCTAGTTTGACTATTTTGACCTAGTAACCTAGAATCACCACCGACAGGACAACTTCTTCGATCCTTTTGGCAATAACTCTCTAATAAACTGAATTATCCGGTTGTAATATTCCTGCGGCAAGTTAAAATTAGACTTTAGGTTCAACAGCTGCATCACCACCGACATGACATAATGAGAATCACAACCTAGGTATAACGTGGTATCGACATTCTTGAACATATCACATAATTTTTTCGCATCAGGATTAGGATCCTTCGGATCAAAACTTGGACCGGTTGCATCAAATACCAACTCATGTGCCAGGTTTCGCGGTCGATATTCAAAGTTATCTCCGAGAATGAACTCTTCTACCTCCGTATTGAAGGAGGAATGATGATATTGCAAAAATAAAGGTTCTCCTTGAGCCGTCCACTCCTTGTAGTTTGGTACAAAATTATTCTTGTAGAGATGCTCCCTCACGAGATCCACCTCTTTGAATGGTATATTATAACATTTGACACAAGGACACTTGAGGAGCCTTCCATCTATGAAATAAGGACACTTGATGAGCCTCCCATCCATGAAATAAGGTTGACTACTGGCATATTTGAGAAATTTCTCAACGTCCGTCATGAAATCATCTGTCAAACCAATCCTACTCTCATGTCGCAGATTATACATCCACGACCGATAAACTAAGTATCGACTCATTGATTCTGCATGTACCATATATTCAAACAATATGGATTAGATACAAGATGAGTTAGAATATTTACTAAATGATTAGTTAGTTAGGATACTTGATGAAGAAGTCTCATAAAGAACTAAAGGAGATATTGGAAAGACCATATTTGAGCATTTCTCCATGTTTTACAAGTATCCAAAACTATAATTTCTCGACACTCATCCGAATATGGCCAATACATGCCATAGCATAGTAAGGTTGGAACTACTAATTACTATTTATATTAGTACCTTGAAGTGATAATCGATACTCATAGTAATGGTCCGACACCGATTTCGATACAAAGACCAATACTCTAAAATGTTAATAATTTATTATAGGTTAAATTAGTGATAACCGTATCGATTTTATGGCCGATGAATAAATCGATACCGATACGGATTTTTGAACGTCACATATTCTATTTTCGATATTCTAGGATACGTTCAAGCCTATGTATTAAGAATTACGTACGTCTAAGGATACACATATAAATCAAAATAATTATATATGTAATATTCAATTTGTCAATCTTCTTCTAAGTTAATTATAGACACATACAATACATATTACCATTTTTGTGTCATAATACTCGTGTCAATTTGTCTGTATTTTTTTTGATACATGTGTCTGTGCTATAAATCGGTATAAAATCCTTCATGTAGAGATGCTCCCTCACGAGATCGACCTCTTTGAATGGTATATATTGACATTTGACAGAAGGGCACTTGATGAGCCTCCCATCCATGAAATAAGGTTGACCACTAGCGTATTTGAGAAATTACTCAACGTCCGTCCTGAAATTATCTGTCAAACCAATCTTACTCTTATATCGCCGATTGTACATCCACGATCGGTAAAATAAGTATCGACTCATTGCTATATTTCACATGAATGCTTATGCACGTACCCTATATATTTCAACAATTGGATTATATACAAGTGTCAAAAGAAAAAAAAAACAAAATAAATAATATAAAGGAGTTATTAGATTCTTTAAATAAAAAGAAAATCCTAAATAATCTAAATACATATTCTATTCAGATCAACTACATACTTAAATTCTACATAAGCAAATGGTAAAAATTTATATTTATCAAATTCTACTAACATATTTTCTTCCCCGAATTAGCTTGTTGTGGCAAGGGTTTAAAAGCATATAGTAAGGTTGTAAAACATATGAAAGAGGAAAACTTATCTATCGATATATAAATCTATCGACAAGGGTTACTACGTACTATTGAGTTAAACTTACTAATAGTTATTTATTTCCATTACCAAAAAATAGATACATTGAGTTAAACTTATATGAACATAACATAGTTTGCAGTATCGGCGATACCGATCCGATATAGATCAAAATCCGATATTAACGATTCCAACATTCAAAGTCTCTTTTTTGGTCAATTCGAAAAATAAAATTGATGAAATAAAGGCCAATTAGCAATGGTGTAAACAATAAGGTTGTAAAAGCATATAATTGAATATTTTTAGTGTATCTGTGTCCATATCTATGTTCTCATATCCGTGTCCAGTATCTCGTGTCTACGTGTCCAGCACCATAAATCCTGTATGCTTAATAATTAACCAAAATACGAATGAGGGTTAGGTTATAGCTTACCTTCGACAGAGGAGGAGGAAATCTGAAGAAGCGTGGGCAGGAGAGGGGGGTCGAGGAGGGGGCAGAGAGGGGGGGGGGGGCGTCAATGAGAGGGGGAGTACGAGGAGGGGGCAGAGGCGGACGGAGGGGGGCAGAGAGGGAGGGGGTTCGAAGAGGGGGTCGAGGAGCCGGAGGGGGGGTTTCCGAGGAGGGTGTCGAAGAGCGAGGGGAGGGGGGTAGGTGAGTGGGTATCGTCGGAGCCGGGGGGGGAGGTGGGGATGGGGTGTCGAGGAGAGAGGGAGAGAGAGAGAGAGTGAAAGAGAAAGAGAGAGAGTGAGAGAGTGAGAATGGAGGAAAATAAAACAACACGTTCTGAAATTTTAAGTTTTCGCAGTGTCGGATATTTCCGTCGCTATTCCGTCGCTAACGTAATCGCGACGGATTAGCGACAGCTTGTTGACAAAAAATAATATAATTTGTTTACATAATTAAATTAGTCGTACTTTCGTCGAAAGTTCGTCGCTGACTCAGCGACGAATTATTTTTTGTTGCTGAGATCAGTCGCTATTTAACAATATTTATATTTTTGTCGCTGAGATCAGTCGCTATTTAATAGTATTTTTGTAGTGTGAGTCGGTAGAGAACAACTTACTTCTCCGTGCAGTATATATATATATATATATATATATATATATATATATATATATATATATATATAGAGTAATTAATGTTGATTCCGACGGGAGATTGGAATATGATTGCATGAAAGTTAAACTTAATACAGTGAAATACTTTCTTTTATTAGTTGGTTTCTTTCATTTGTACGTAGCCTCCTTAAGAGTATATATATATATATATATATATATATATATATATATATATATATATATATATAAATATTGTTATAAATATTTATAATATAAATATAATATTTTTCAAAGAACAAGGAAAGTAAGAATTAAAATTGTTACCGGCCTCTGGGGAAGTCGTGCACGAAGCACTGCCCTAAGAGTTTATCCGAGGTCTATGTGCAGACGTTTCTCGGAAGCTCCTAGTGGTAAAACCCCCTGACTACCGGGTTCTCTTCGTCGCACACAACTCAGAGAGAGAGACCGAACTTAGCTCTGCCCAGAGCAAGGATTTGGAGATCAGAATGTCGTTTGAGAGAGGAGTGAAAGAGAGTTTTGACGTAGGAATATTTTTTGTGTAAAAGGGTGAGGAGGTGACCGCAAAATATATGGGCGTACAAAATGCACAGCCAACCGACAAGGTCATGAATGGCTCATAAACTAGCCATTAAATGATGATAATGAAGGAAAAAAAAACGTGGAGGAATGGCTGTCAAAATTAGCTATCACAGAGGTTCAATGAACCTGGACAGTGTCTCAACATTCAAATTTGAATGAGCTAAAATGGTTCAAAAAATAAAGAGGAGCAAAAAGGATTTTTGGATCCCAGCCCGAACCTGAAGAGTAAATTGGATAGGCATTCGGCGCCCGCAGGTGTGGGTACGTATCCGCACCCGTTACATGCGCCGAACTGAACCGAACCGAGCCGAGCCGGGCCGGGCGGTGGCGCGCGCGTGTGGCCCAAGGGGTTCCCCACACAACAACTTTAAGAAAACAAAGAAGAGGAACTAATATATGTACACAAGGAGGGGTTAGCCCATCCGATGTGGGACTAAAGAAAAGAAGAAAATTGAGCTTTTGCTCAAGCAAAGCTAACAATCCCCCCCCAAAAGGTCAAGTTCAGAAATAGAAGTGACAAAGAAATTAAAAGGAAGAGTTTCTGGGCAGGTATATACTATGCATAGATGAGATGGACTACAGCCTTGAATCTCACTTAGTGACTATTTTCTTTGTCTGAAGAAGTGCTTGATGGACTATGCCTTGAATCAGACTTCTTTCACCAGATTCAGAAAATAACACACATAGTACGCTAGAGGTTCTGGGTCTAACGGGTGGCGCTTTTGGTTAGCCATGCGTACCAATTCCAAATTCCTGAGAGTTGTCTGGGATTGCCCTGTCCCATAGTTGCGGCCTTCACGACCTCTCATATAGGTAAGTTCTTAAGGGTTGGTGATAGGTTTCAACCCCGTATATCAGCTTGGACCTATTAAGAGTTTTAAAAACTCATCCTAACTATATCACCAAAGAACACTGTCACCATAGGGATGGGGAATCATTGTACACATGTACAGCCACTTGGGCAATATATAATGAGATTTTAATCTTGGGTCAGTGTTCCATAAAAGTCACCTAAGTCCAGCTTGTTCCTACCCATTGAATCGGCTTCTTGGGATCTCCAGTCAGACTCGGTTGGGTTGCCACTGATGGTGACTTTACTTATGGGCTTAACCCCATCCCCCTCGATGATTATAGGATCAAAGTCCTAGATAGACCCTTCGTCAAGTAGTCTGCAAGATTCTTTTCTGACTTTATATAGTCAAGAACCACATATTTGCCCAATAGGCTCTTTATAGACTTGAAGCGCAACTGCAGGTGCCTGTTCATCTTAGCATTCACAGAATCATGATTTAGTAGTTCCATAACAGATTTATTATCACAGTTTATAGAAATTGCAGGAACAAGATTAATAGAAACATGTATATGCATAATAAGGTTTCTTAGCCATTCGGCTTCTGTGCATGTAGTGTCCAAGGCTATCATTTCAGAGTCCATTGTACTCATAGCAATGACAGTTTGTTTACATGATACCCAGGAGATTGCAGCTCCTTCTAGAGTGAAAACATATCCAGTAATAGATTTTACATCATGTGAGTCAGTTACCCAATTTGCATCAGAATAATCTTCTATGATATCAGGGTGTCTAGTATAGTGCAGCATATAATCTAGAGTACCCCTAAGATATCTAAATACTCTTTCTAGTGCTTTCCAGTGTAACTGATTTGGGTTACTAGTATATCTACTTAGTCTCCCAATAGCAAATGCAATATCAGGTCTGGTCCTGTTTGATATATACATGAGACAACCTATCATTTGAGAATATCTATGTTGTTCCATAGGAGAGCCCTCATTCTTCTTTAGAACAACACTACTATCATAAGGAGTAAGGGCAGGTTTCTTATCACTCAAATTTTTTTAGCATTTTTTCGATAGTGTGTGCTAAGGATAGAGTATAGCCCTCCTTGTATTTGAACAGTTGTATGCCTAGAATCAAGTTGGCTTCACCTAGATCTTTCATATCAAACTGGCTGGATAAATAGTTTTTGGTATTAGTAATCAATTCTAGTGATGATCCAAAAATAAGGATGTCATCTACATACAAACATAGGATGACACAACTTTCATCTAAACTTTTGGAGTATATACATTTGTCATACTCATTTGGCACGAAACCATATTCTGGGATGATTATGTCAAATTTGTTGTGCCATTGTTTGGGAGCCTTCTTTAGACCATAAAGAGATTTAAGTAATATACAAACTATATATTCTTGGCCTTTAGTAATAAAACCTTCAGGTTGCTCCATGTAGATTTCTTCCTGTAGGTCCCCATTTAGAAATGCTGTCTTTACATCTATTTGATGGATTAGCATATTATGAATGGATGCTAAGGCTAGAAGGGTTCTGATAGAGGTGATCCTAGCTACAGATGAGTAGGTATCAAAATAATCTAATCCCTTTTTCTGGGTAAAACCTTTGGCTACTAATCTAGCCTTGTATTTCTCTATGGTAAAATCGGCTCTAAGTTTCTTTTTGAATATCCACTTACAGCCTATGGGTTTACTACCTGAAGGTAGGTCTGTTAGAAACCAAGTATTGTTCTCCATGATGGAGTTATACTCACTGTTAATGGCTTCTTTCCAGAAAGGGGCATCAAGAGAAGATATTGCTTCTTCATAAGTTGAGGGATCACCCTCTATCAGAAAAGTGAAAAAACCTTCTCCTAAGTTCTTTTCAATTCTTTCTCTTTTACTCCTTCTAGGTTCTATATTTTGTTCGGGTTGTGAACTAGATATTTGAATATGAGAGCTGGTGGACGGAGTAAGAGAGAGATTGGAGGGAGAGGAAGAAATTCTATCTGTAAAGGGATATATATTCTCAAAGTAAACTGCATCTCTTGCTTCTATAATGGTATAGTTAGATATTTCATTTACTTCTGAGTGAGTAACAAGAAATCTATTGGCATTGCTATCTAGGACATATCCTATGAATACATCATCTACAGTCTTAGGTCCAATCTTTCTCTTTTTAGGTTCAAGAATTTCTACTTTAGCCAGACATTTCCAAACTTTGAGATAATGGATCCTAGGAGCTCTACCTTTCCATAATTCATAGGAAGTCTTATCATTAGACTTACTAGGAATCCTATTAAGGATGTAACAAGCCGATAATAATGCTTCTCCCCATAAATTATCAGGAGCACCTGAGCTGAGGAGCATGTCATTCACCACAGTCTAATGATTTTGCTAACGAGTCTTAAAATCTTGAGTCTATCAAGTGTAGATTGATTTGGGTTAGCTGTAGGGGCCGGTTCCCAGCTAGCGGTGGTCCGAAGACACTTAAATACCGTGTCTCTTAGGACTATTTACACCCGGTTGACAGAAGGACCCTTTCGGCTTGTTCCCAAATTGATCTTTACTTTTAGAATCCAGACTCAAAGAGATTTGCAATTAAACTTGACTATTATTGTCTTGAGGTTGTTTCAATTTAAACAATATTGAAGTTAACAATAAGTAAATGTAGAGCTAATACTAAATTATAGTGGTTAAAATGAATCACAAGATTATATGTGCTCGCAAATATTCGACCAAAATTATAAATATTCGTTACAAATATTGAAGACAAATATATTGGAATATTTGTTAACAAAACAGTTCACAAATTTCCTACAGTTCACAAATTTACTACAGATTACAATTATTCTAATAGGAATATTTGTTAACAAAACAGTTCACAAATTTTACTACAGATTACAATTATTCTAATAGGAATATTTGTTAACAAAAACAAAACATTTGTTTGCTACAGAAAATATTTTAGTGGTGATAAATATATTGGTGACAAGAATCAGAATCCAGTAGTAAAATTTGTACAAAAATATATATGCTCATAGAATATTTGTTTCGGCTAAACTCTTAGATTGTTATAAATATTTATAACATAAATATAATATTTTTCAAAGAACAAGGAAAGTAAGAAATAAAATTGTTACCGGCCTCCGGGGAAGTCGTGCACGAAGCACTGCCTAAGAGTTTATCCGAGGTCTATGTGCAGACGTTTCTCGGAAGCTCCTAGTGGTAAAACCCCCTGACTACCGGGTTCTCTTCGTCGCACACAACTCAGAGAGAGAGACCGAACTTAGCTCTGCCCAGAGCAAGGATTTGGAGATCAGAATATCGTTTGAGAGAGGAGTGAAAGAGAGTTTTGACGTAGGAATATTTTTTGTGTAAAAGGGTGAGAAGGTGACCGCAAAATATATAGGCGGACTAAATGCACAGCCAACCGACAAGGTCATGAATGGCTCATAAACTAGCCATTAAATGATGATAATGAAGGGAAAAAAAACGTGGAGGAATGGCTGTCAAAATTAGCTGTCACAGAGGTTCAATGAACCTGGACAGTGTCTCAACATTCAAATTTGAATGAGCTAAAACGGTTCAAAAAATAAAGAGGAGCAAAAAGGATTTTTGGATCCTAGCCCGAATCCGAAGAGTAAATTGGATCGGCATTCGGCGCCCGCAGGTGTGGGCACGTACCTGCACCCGTTACGCGTGCCGAGCCGGGCCGGGCGGCGGCGGCGCGCGCGTGTGGCCCAAGGGGTTCCCCACACAACAACTTTAAGAAAGCAAAGAAGAGGAACTAATATATGTACAGAAGGAGGGGTTGGCCCATCCGATGTGGGACTAAAGAAAAAAAAAAATTGAACTTTTGCAAGCTAACATATATATATATATATATATATATATATATATATATATATATATATATATATATGTGGCTGACGGCTATCTCTATGGAGATAAAGAGGTTTCAAAGTTTTCTTCTTGAAGTACTATACAAGTTAAGTTGCTTCGAAGATGAAACCACATATATAGTTTGGTTTGTTAGAAAGTGACTAATCTAGAGGAGTGTCTAGCATTCATAAAACATATATGTTCAATTAATAGAAGATGTCTATGTAACTATATATATTTTGCAACACATACATAGATGTCAATTTCTTAAAAATGATCATTTGGATTCATTGATATACATGTATAACCAAATTGACGTCATACATATGCATGTTGACAGTACATTGTAGCAGAGGAAGCATAGATACAAGCAAGCCAGCGTGAGTGTTGATCATAATTATATAATTTAAGCTAAGCAGCATTAGGATAGGAAGCATCCATGGCAATGCCACAGAGACCTTCCTTGGCCTCCACGTCCCTTTCCATCCTTATGTATCCATCCTCACCCCACGACGTCCCCCACGAGTTCTTCACCAACCAGTACTTGGTTCCGTCGCTGGTTGCACCGTAGCCTACGACTGCAACACCATGGTCCAGATCGGTCCCGCAGTCCCCGGTGAAGACACCACTCGAGTACATCTGGAACGCGAAGCCACCTGCGTCTATGGCAACAGCTATGGGCTGGCTGGCCGCGGCCTTGAGGAGAGCTGCTTCGCTGTTCACGGTCACGTCCTCGAAGCCGGTGATTGAGGCGGCATGGGAAGCGGCCTTCTTGGCGTTGCAAGTGCCGTCGGCTGCTGTATAAGGATAGTTGGCCTCGGTGGTGATGCCCTTGTTCTTGATGATGTATTTGAAGGCATCATCCATCTCCCCTCCGTTGCAGCCTTGATCGTCACTGGTGACGTCGCAATCTACAATCTCTTGCTCCGACAGGGATATGAGCTTGCCCGTGCTTAATTTGGTAATTCCTTCGGTTGCAGCAACCGCTGAGAATGCCCAACAAGATCCTGAAAGGAAGGAAGGAACGAACGAACATATATAAATAAATACTAGCTAGCTAGCTACTTGTGAATAATAAGATTTCATCTCAAGTACTCATGATCACTTCCGCTAGCTAGCTAGCTCATTAGTCATTAATTAATTAATTATGATCGAGTACGCACGTACGTACCACATTGGCCTTGATCCTTGATTGGGGTGACTGCACCCTTGGTCCTCCAGTCCATGGTGGCAGGAATAGCCGTAACGTTCTCGTATTTGAAAGTACTACTGATTCCGGCCTTTGAAGTAGAAGGCCTGAGCGTGTTGCGACTTCTGAACTCCTCATTAGTGAGATCCGCAAACTGATTCAAGCCCAACTTGAACTTGTGGTTCGACTCGGCATTGAACGACTCAATGCGCTCAACATTTGCCTTGAAGATCTCAAAGCGGTCAGCCTTCTCTGCGGCATTCTTGTACACTCTCCCGTGCTGAGCCATCCACTGCTCGTGCCTCTCCAACATCCCCGGCTTCGAATTCTCATCATTAAGTAGTGTGCGGGTTGCTTCACCCTGAGAAGCCCCCCAAATGGCCACTATCAACAGCAAGGCCAGCGCTAGGCATTTCAATGTCTGGGACTGGGAGGCCATTGCTAGTATATAGTTACTAGTCGATGATTTCAATTTGAGGCCGAGTGATCGATGAGAGGCTAGTAAGGTTTGCACATCTTTATATAGCTAGCTGAGGATAGTTAGCATAGTAGTGTTCATTGATCAGATCGAATTCCCCACTATTATTCAGGTGGTGGAGAACGACTTCTGCGTGCCGTATAGATTCATGTTGATTCCGACCCCATATCATATACTCACTCACTCGAGAGATTAATAAATGATTGCATCATTTGATTTGCATGAAAGTTAAAGTACTTGATACCGTGAGATTCTTTCTTTCATGAATATTGTAGCGTAAGAAACTGTACTTTCATAGCTAATTAAACCGCAGTTCATGATTGGCATCTCATCTAAGTTCAATTAGATGTAGACCTCGACCGGCATGCTATTCTCCTTCAATATTCTTACGGACACTACAATATGTAGGGACTTTGCAATATGTAGGGACTTTGCTCTTTTGTCTTCTTAGTTAGTTTTTATTATTTATAGATTTCTTAAGAGAGAATATAACTAACTTTAGGGGCGACCTTTTCGTTCTATTTCAATCGAATCAAAATAGTCAATACCGAATAAACCAAATTTCTAACCATCAAAAAATAGGTGGGGGGACACATATGTGGGGGTACAGAATATTGGGACTGAATTAGCAGGACAACTGATCTCGTCTGCTCTAATTTACAGCTATTACAATGAATGGACCATTCATTGTCCAATGGAGTGAAACAAACGCCTAGTGTAAAAACCCAAACTTTTAATATTGTCCAATGAACCTAATATTAGAGAGTTGGCTTTTCTCCATTGGACAATAGACTATTAATTATGAGAAAAGCCCACAGCGCACTTAGAATAAATCTCTGTGGGAAGGTTCGTTGGCATGATCTCGGGATACCGTTCTGTCACGTCCCAGTCCCAAAATACGTAGGACTAGGAATACGTAACACGTCCAGTCGTATGTATATGAACTCCAATATTTGAAAAATATATACACACGTACGCTGTTCATGAATATCCAATTCACCAGTGGTAATATATTGTTACAACCAGTCATACACAATATATATCTCATCCACAAAATATCAAGGAATATTGTAAGTGCTGGAATATAAGCGCTGACTCTGAAATGTCATAGTACAAGCCATATATGTCTGGTGGGAACAAACCCACTACAAAAGCTAAGATAAAAGTGCTGAAATCTAGCATGACTAGAGCATCGTCTATCTAGATAAAGAGGCTCCAGCTCTAGATGGTAAGTCTGCCCATGATCAGGGAAATTCTGATGGCAGCTCCTCTAGCTCCTCCTCAGACGCGTACCTCGTCTCCTGCCCAGGTCCATACACCGTGGGATAGTATGTCTCATCTAAATTTGGAAGAAAACCAGGTCCTTAGTGGGACATAACAAGATACATAAAAGCATGCCATATAAATACTGAATAAAATAAATAAGGGTGTGCTAACCATCTAAGTGTATGCAAAAGTGAAGAGCTCATAGTACGTATGGGAATGTGTAGGCTAGACATATGCTGACTTAATTCACCAATCGTGGTGACTGGCTAGTATATGCCACATATGCCCCCAGACCCATGGGCACTCTGCAATCGTCCATCTCCGAGGAGCATGGTATCCGAAAGTATAACGTCAAGGAGGTGGGTGTCCCATACGCCTACTAGCTGTCTTCCCCGCCCAATACGGGTATACAAGTCAAATACACAACGTGCATACTATGTAGCTACATGCCAAGTCACAATTTACCAGATATCCTGATTTCGTGCTAAACCGTGATGTGTGTCTCACACACCTGTAGATAATCGAGTACGCGAACCCGCATCCCCACATGAATTTCAATTATGATGTGTATACAAGTGTCAGGTCTAGGAGGATATCAGAATACCCTCGTATCTGTAGGTGAGTCTGCTAATGTCTAAGTCTGTTACACTATGTATCGACAGATTTGTCGACCACACCCGAGTCACTCTCGAGCGTGCACAGTTATATGTATATTGTAACAAGATCACAAACAACAGTTTATATTTTAAACAGTAAAATTTGGCAAGGTATACTTGCCGAGTAATGGTGCAAGCGTCTACAGCAGTGTTCTAAGTTTTAGTGAAAGAAGAAATGAAGTTAGGGTTTGGGGTGCAATGCATGGAATATATATAGGGATTTGGAGTCGGTTTACGCAGGGTTAGTTTAGTATTTAAGGGCTTCAAAACCACTTACTGCTGCTGTTTTTCTTTCTTTCTTGGTCTCGGTTTGCGGCTGAGGGGGTTTTGTAATGATGGGGTTTTTAAGAGGCGGTGGAATGAACGGCTCACATGCATAGTGAAGCAAAGCAAAGCAAAATTGGGTTTTGCTTCTTGCTGTGATATTTTCTATGCGGGTTTCGGGTGTAAGCGGGTAGTGGCTTAGGTGTTGTGGTTTGGGTTTTACGTACGGTGAAAATGGGAGTTTACGCGGGGGTGAACTGCTGCTGCTGAGGAGTTTTACGCGCGGAGAAGTATACGCAGGGTGAAAAGGGGAGTTTACGCGGGGTGATGGGCTGCTGTTGATTTTCGTTTCGTTACTTTACGTGGGGAGGGTGGTTAACGGGTTACGGGTTTGATTCAATAGAAAATTTCTATATAAAATTATACATATACATATATATTCACAAAAAGTTCTAAAAACTATATTAATGCATACGGTTAAGCTAGCAACTGTCCAAAGGGTCTTCTACATGGAATAATTTGGAAATTTTTATAATGGCTCCAAGAATCTTCTAATTGCTCAAACACCTCGAAATAAAATCTAATAAAATCTATTCTCTCTTATTTAGCTCATAACTAATATAAATAAATAAATAATACGTTTATCTGGATAAGGGGTTTTATATTCTACACAACTTATAAAAATTTTATCCTCGAAATTAAAACTAGGTCATGGTAGAAAGTCAAGGATGGTATAAGGTATAAATCAACAAAGTAATTTCATACCTTGGTTTGTGAATAGGTTCGGAAAACGTTTGCGCATGTCGTCCTCACGTTCCCAAGTGGATTCTCCTGGTGCGCCATGCTTTCATGCTACGCGGACCAAGGGAATAGACTGGTTCCTCAATACTTTCTCTCGACGATCGAGGATTCCCACGGGTTGCTCTTGATATGACAAGCTCGGCCCAATGGTGATCTCTGAATGGTCGAGGATATGACTTCTGTCTGCCACATACCGTCTGAGTTGTGACACATGGAATATGTCATGTACTCCCTCAAGTGAAGGTGGTAGCGGAAGTCGATACGCTACTTCTCCCACTTTCTCTAATATGTTAAATGGTCCAATATATCTTGGACTAAACTTGCCGCGCCCTCCGAATCGAATTTTAAACCCCCTCGTCAAATGTAGGATTTATTTAATTATTCTAATTAAGATACAACCACAACCCAAATCCCAAGTACCCAAATTAGGGTATCAGTCTACACCAAGCCTGTTATGCCATGACTCCTGTGTACCATCCAAAAATCTAAGTTCTTTATGTTTTCGACGCATTAGTAATTACCATGTTAAATTGTTAAATTAATTTAAATTTAAGGCCAATTTCACCTCAAGCAGAACCGAACCAAGCCCACATGCGCTCTTTCAAGTGGACCATTTCCATCTCAACAAGGCCGGACAGGCCCAAACCTCGAGGCTAGCCGTAAACCACATCACCCATATAAATATACATCTCTTTCACTCAAACCCTAAAATCCCTATCACCACCATCTTCAAGGGAACCCTAGCCGACTCCTACTCCAACCGAGTTCCCCAACCCGCCGGACACCCCAGCCCGACTGCTCCCCAACCCGCCGGACACCCCAGCCCGACTGCTCCCTAACCCGACCGGTGCACACCCCAGCCCCGACTGTTTCCGACCAGAGCATTAGCCGCAGGCCAACGCCGCCCGATCGCTCCCCGCGTCCTGACGGCCACCCCCACACGGCTTAACCCAGCAACGACGCTGCCGGAGCAGCTGCTGCTGCTGCGGTCCCTGCTCTTGCTGCTTCAGCCACTGCCGCTGACGCTTGCTCGTCGGCCGACCCCGGAGTTCCCATTCGCCGGAGGACGACCAGGCGACAAGGATTACCTCGTCCAGCCAGCGAGGTAAACGCCTATACTCCTTCCCCCTCGTATCGTGTTCGTATGTGAGCATCGTGTCGTTGCGTCTAGAGTTGTATTCTTGGACACAACTTAATTAATCCTAAATTATATATATGACGGCATGATGATTAGCAAGAGTTAGAACTCATCTAATAACCAGCGATTACCTTAATCATGAGACCTGTCATCAAGGACCAGTATTTCACCTGGACCCCTGGGCATAAACCAAGTATGATTGAACAAGAAAATCAAGGACATGTTTCCGTGCAGAGTAGAAGTAGTTGTCAAACCTTAACTCGATAATGTATTATTGCAAGGCGTACATTGACCAAAGACAGAACACGGGTACACCCTATCTACGTGCACACGTGACGCTGTATTCGGTCAACAGTAAACCGGCAACAATATCGAGGAGCAACGTCATAATTAATTATATATTTCTTAGTGTCTGATATTAGATCGTTATATTATATTTTGTGTTTAGGACCATTGGACCAGCCGGGAGATACTGCAGGAACAGGCTTCTGGCACTCACAGTTTGAGGACTCAGGCAAGATACCTTGCCCTATTTACTGTTTAAATTAATGGTGCTGATGTTGTATGATATATTATGGTTCTATTTCATATGACTGTGTGCGTCCGAATTTGATTCGGGTGCCATCGACGGATGTGTCGATGATTTAGTATACTTAACCTAGTCATTAGCAGACTCACCCCATTGGAGGATACTCTGATATCTTTCGAGACCTGACACTTTATACGTTTCACTGTGACATTCATGTTGGGATGCGGGTCCGCGTATTCGACTAGATATCGGTGCGTGTGACATGCATCACGGTTAGTACGTAATTCAGGTTTATATTTTGTGTTAGTAGAGACTGGCATGTAGCTACGTGGTATGCACGTCGAGTATTCAATTGGCGTATTTACATTGGAAGGGAAGGACCATTAGTAGGCGTATGGGATACACCCATTGGAATCCGTAGTATCCGGAGGAGCCATGGATCCAATGTCCACTTTATTCAGATTCCCCGTTCCTCAGAGCGGTATGGACGTATATATACTGGCAGATTCCCCGTTCCTCGGAGCGGTATGGACGTTATACTATTCAGATTTCCCGTTCTTCGGAGCGGTATAGACATATATATACTTGCAGATTCCCCGTTCTTCGGAGCGGTATGGACGTTATGCCTACACCTACTCATACGTACCAAAGTTGTCCTCATATTGCATTCACTTAGATGGTTAGCACACCCTTTATTGCATTTACTCTATTCAGTATTTATATATGGCATATTTCTATGTATCTTGTTACGTCCCTCTGAGGACCTGGTACCTTTCCAGATTTGGACGAGAATTACTACCCCACAGTATACGGCCCCGGACAGGAGACGAGATTTGCTACAGCTGAGGAGTTAGAGGTGCAACCGTCAGAGTTTCCGTGACCAGTTGGTAGGCCTTCATCCTAGATTGGGTGCATCATTATCTAGATCCGATGCCCTAGTCATTATCTTTTATATCTCATTTCAGTACTTTATTTCGTCATAGTAGTGGGTTTGTCCGCACCAGACATTATTGGTTGTACTATGATATCTTGAGACTGGTGTTTATCTTCCAGCAGTTTATTTAGTACTTCTTGCTATTTTATATTGTGGATGAGATTAGTTTACCTATTGATTGACTAATATTGGACATGTTAGTACTTAGGACAACGTAGCACTCTTCGTTAGGATCCATTAAATTGGGTTATCCTTGGAGATGTGTCAGCTGGCTATTGCTACATGGCCTAGTTTCGTGTATTTTGGCACTGGGGCGTAACATGGTTTTAGTGGTGGCCCATGCAGGTCCTCTTATTCGCTTATGGTATGGTAACGTGCCCAGCGAGCCTGCTATAGGATAGAAATTACTAGGTCTCATCCACTCTGATTACGTTTTTGAGTTTCCTTCGTGTTACTTCTAAATATCTGCATCCTGTTTGTTTGATTCCGTCCCCTTCTTAATGAAGTCCTATATTTTGCAGCAAGATGACTTGCGCAGTGGACGAGGAGCACCCAGAGCCGCGGTGCCAGACAACACCACTCAAAGATAGGAGGTACCCCAAGGGCAACCCCCGCTACAGACACCGATGATACATTGGCACGAGACATCTCAAGGCGATCCTACACCACAGCCCGAGGGACAGACTTCTCAGACGACCCCCACACAGCATTGTGAGGGCCAGACTTTAGGAGCTACACCGATGCCGCAGACTGAGAGGCCGACATCTGAGGAGACGCCTACTGCACAGCCAGAGGTCCCACTACCACCACCTCCACCTTATCCACCCCAGATGCCACAGCTAGACGGACAGCCACAGATGCTACAGTTCCTTCAGACTATGATGCAAGCACAGTGGCAGCAGACAGAGACTTTGAGGCAGAGTTTGATGGCAGTAATAGAGAGAACACCTGTCCCAGCACCCGTACCAGCACCTCCACCAGCCCAGATCGGTGGCACTGTTAGATGGTTCTGACAGATGGGACCAGATACATTCTCAAGCAATGAGACTGCAGAACAGATCTCGGATTGGATCACCAATACAGAAATGCTACTAGAGGCGTCACAACTACACCCAGACCTTTGGATGACTGCAGTGAGGGCCCAACTAAAAGGCAACGCCCATCACTGGTGGGATTCCATTGAGTGCAGTATAGGCAAGAACCATACCTGGGAACAGTTCTTAGAATACTTCAATACGAAGTATTTTCCAGCCACAGTTAGGAATGCCCTGTACTCCCAGTT
Organism: Iris macrosiphon; assembly: GCA_036927795.1. Taxonomy (NCBI): domain Eukaryota; kingdom Viridiplantae; phylum Streptophyta; class Magnoliopsida; order Asparagales; family Iridaceae; genus Iris; species Iris macrosiphon. Next base: position 380,463 of record JAYESA010000024.1, on the reverse strand, counting down.
TCTATATCTAGAATAAGGGAATATGACTGTGGACGCATATGACGCTGAGTTCAGCCATCTTAGCAGATTTGGTACTGTCCTGATACCCAATGAACTAGAGAAAGCTCAGAGATTCCATCACGGCCTCAATTTTGAACTACAGAGGTATACCACCACACAGGCGAGGATTTCTTACGAGGAGGTTCTTGCAGAAGCAAGAATCCAGGAGGCCATTGCCAGAGGAGCTAGACGTCCCAGCACGACACCGCCAGCCAGAGCCCAGCCCGGAGCAGGAGGACCGATCCGTCGTCCCGGAGTACAGACACAGTAGAGGATAGCACCATACCAGCAGAATAAACTTCCATCTTGCAACTACTGCGGTAAGAGAGGACATTTCCAGAAGGACTCACGGAAGAGACTAGAAATATGCATATTTTGTGGAGCGAGTCAGCACTATGCCCGAGACTGCCCACAACGCAGAGACGTAACACCCCAGACGGGACAGAGGCCAACAGCACTAGTTCCGAGGATACCACCCCCACTAGGAGGACAACGTCCACCAGTTCCAGAAGGATTTCAGAGGGTACCACCCTTGGCCCCGCAGTAGACACAGTTTGAGCGAGCTCGACAGCAGATCAGAGGACAGAGACAGGGACAGGCCTTTGCATTAGCAACTACTGAGGAGGAAACAGAAGGAGAAGCAATCACAGGTACCATATTAGTTGCCTCATTACCTACAACTGCATTATTTGATTCTGGAGCTACATTGTCATTTATATCTAGTAGATTTATAGCAATGCATAGAGTAGCTACTTCCCCCTTACCTAAGAGTTGGAAGATTCTTACCGGAGGAGGTATCGTGCCGGTTACCAGCACTATCTGAACATGCTCGGTAGTCGTTTGTGGAAGAGAGATGAGAGCGTGATTCTTGGTGTTACCCATGTCTTACTTTGATGTTGTGCTAGGCATAGACTGGTTAAGCCAGTATAATGCTGTACTGAACTGCCAGAAGGGAAGCGTCACTTTTAGACCGCCAGATCAACCGGAGTTCGAGTACATGCGAGGGACCGTCGAGCAAGAAGTAGGACAGATAGCTGGAACTTGCATGGCTATGGAGACTGCACCCCCGCCAATAGTTGCAGAATTTGAGGATGTTTTCCCCGAAGAATTGCCAGGTTTACCGCTAGATAGAGATGTAGAGTTCACCATTGAGCTAGTACCCGGGACAACACCGGTATCTTCTAATGTGTACCAATTGGCGAAGAAGGAGTTAGACGAGCTGAAGCTACAATTGGAGGAGTTGCAGAGCATGGGATTTATCTATCCTAGTGCATCACCCTGGGGAACACCAGTGTTGTTTGTACCCAAGAAGGATGGAACAGTACGCATGTGCATTGATTACAGAGCCCTTAATGCTTTGACTATCAAGAACAAGTACCCCCTGCCGCAGATTGACGATTTATTCGACCAGTTGACAGGAGCAGTGGTGTTTACCAAGATTGACTTAAGATCGGGTTATCATCAAGTGAAGGTGCGAAGAGAAGACATCCAAAAGACAGCATTCATGACTCATTATGGTCACTACGAGTTCTTAGTAATGCCTTTTGGATTGACGAATACGCCTGTTGTATTTATGAACTTGATGAACAGAGTATTCCACCAATACTTAGACCAGTTCATGGTAGTCTTCATCGACGACATTTTGGTATACTCAAAGAACCACGAGGAGCACGAAGAGCACTTGAGACTAGTGTTAGAGACGCTAAGAAGAGAGAGGCTTTATGCCAAGCTGAGCAAGTATGAGTTTCTTCTAGATCGTGTCACTTTTCTTGGACACGTCATCTCAGGAGAAGGTATTTCAGTAGATCCGGCCAAAATTTCATCGGTAGAGACATGGCCGACCCCTACCAATGTTTTGGAAGTGAGGAGCTTTCTAGGACTTGCCGGATATTACCGGAGGTTAGTAGAAAACTTCGCGAAGATTGCAGAGCCGATGAACCGCTTGACCCGTAAGGAGCAGGAGTTCACCTGGACAGAGGAGTGTCAAAAGGCATTCGATGAGCTGAAGAAGCGTTTGACTAAAGCACCCATCTAGACCATACCATATGGACTCGGAGGATTCGTAATCTATAGCGATGCGTCCGGAAAAGGATTAGGATGTGTCTTGATGCAGCATGGAAAGGTTGTAGCTTATGCTTCTAGACAGTTGAGGATACTTGAGAAGAACTATCCCACCCACGACTTGGAGCTTGCCGCGGTATTTTTTGCTTTAAAGATTTGGAGGCACTATCTATATGGAGAGAGAGTAGAGATATTTACTGATCATAAGAGCCTAAAGTACGTCTACACCCAGAAGGATCTGAACCAGAGACAGAGATGTTGGCTCGAGGTAATGACAGACTTTGAGATTGAGCTACAGTACCACCCGGGAAAGGCCAACGTAGTAGCCGATGCGTTGAGCAGAAGACCCATGGCATTCTTCATGACCACCCAACAACATCTGTTGAGAGAGCTAGAGCAGATGGGTATAGAGGTCGTTATACCCAGAGTAGATAGACAATTGTCGAGTTTCCAATTGCAATCGACATTAGTGGAGAGAATCAAGGCTGCTTTGCCGACAGATGCCAGATTTCAGAGACTTAGGCAGAGGATAGAGGCTGGAATGCAGACAGGACTGCGGATACATGAAGACGGAACTTTGAGATACGAAGATCGTCTTTATGTACGAAATGGAGAACTTCGGCAGGAGTTGATGACAGAAGCACACAGTTCGACCTACTCTATTCATCCAGGAGGCACGAAGATGTACAGGGACTTGAGACAGTACTACTGGTGGCATGGAATAAAGAGAGAGATAGCACGCTTTGTGGCCAAGTACCTGGTGTGTCAGCAAGTCAAGGCTGAACATCAGAGATCTGCAGGATTGCTTCAACCACTACCGATACCGGAGTGAAAATGGGAGCACATCACTATGGACTTTGTTATGGGCTTTCCGAGGAGTCCTAGTGGTCGCAACGCAGTATTGGTAATCGTGGATAAACTCACCAAGTTCGCATACTTTTTACCTTTCAGAGTTGGGCAATCTACAGAGGTCTTAGCAGACATGTACATGAGAGAGATTGTGCGCCTACATGGAGTGCCAGTTAGTATCGTGTCTGACAGAGATACGAGATTTACATCTTACTTTTGGCGGAGTATGCAAGAGAGTCTCGGTACCTGTCTAAAGTTTAGCATAGCGTACCACCCACAAACAGATGGCCAGTCGGAGCACACCATTCAGACACTAGAAGACATGTTGAGAGCGTGCATGCTTGACTTCGAAGGATTATGGGAGGACCATTTACATCTGGTCGAGTTTTCCTACAACAATAGCTATCAGGCGAGCATCCAGATGGCTCCCTATGAAGCATTGTATGGCAGGAAATGCCGTTCTCCAGTATGTTGGAGTTATATAGGCGAGCAACAGATTCTCGGTCCAGAGCTGGTCGTTCGTACAGTGGAGAAGGTGAAGAAGATCCAAGGACACATACGAGCAGCACAAGACCGACAGAAGCATTGGGCAAATGCGCATCGACGACCCTTAGAGTTTTAGGTTGGAGATCACGTATTTCTAAAGATCTTGCCTACTCGAGGGACTATCAGATTCGGAGGCCGAGGAAAGCTGAGTCTGAGGTACATCGGGCCATTCGATGTGTTAGAACGCTTCGGAGAGGTTGCTTACAGATTAGCCTTGCCGCAGACTTTAGAAGGAGTCCATGACGTCTTCCATGTATCTCAATTGAGGAGGTACATACCGGATCCGAGTCATGTGCTTGATCATTCCGAAATCACAGTCGGCCCGAGCCTATCCTACGAAGAGGAGCCTGTAGAGATTCTAGACATAAGTGAGAAGGTATTGCGAGGGCAGACCATCCCCCTAGTTCGTGTTGCATAAAGACATCATGCACCCGGCGAGTCAACCTGGGAACGCGAGAAGGATATTCGCCAGCGTTAACCCCACCTCTTCTAAGGCCTAGGTATGTAGTAGCATTTTTAATTTCAGTCTTTAGTTCTTATCATACGTATGTTTAATTTCGAGGACGAAATGCTCTAAGGAGGGTAGATTGTAAACTCCCTCGTCAAATGTAGGATTTATTTAATTATTCTAATTGAGATACAACCACAACCCAAATCCCAAGTACCCAAATTAGGGTATCAGTCTACACCAAGCCTGTTATGCCACGACTCCTGTGTACCATCCAAATATCTAAGTTCTTTATGTTTTCGACGCATTAGTAATTACCAAGTTAAATTAATTTAAATTTAAGGTCAATTTCACCTCAAGCAGAACCGAACCAAGCCCACATGCGCTCTTTCAAGTGGACCATTTCCATCTCAACAAGGCCAGACAGGCCCAAACCTCGAGGCTAGCCGCAAACCACATCATCCATATAAATATATATCTCTTTCACTCAAACCCTAAAATCCCTATCACCACCATCTTCAAGGGAACCTTAGCCGACCCCTACTCCAACCGAGTTCCCCAACCCACCGGACACCCCAACCCGCCGGACACCCCAGCCCGACTACTCCCCAACCCGCCGGACACCCTAGCCCGACTGCTCCCCAACCCGACCGGTGCACACCCTAGCCCCGACTATTTTCGACCGAAGCATTGCCAGCAGGCCAATGTCGCCCGATCGCTCCCCGCGTCCTGACGGCCACCCCCGCGTGGCTTAACCCAGCAACGCCGCTGCCGGAGCAGCTGCTGCTGCTGCGGTCCCTGCTCTTGCTGCTTCAGCTGATGCCGCTGACGCTTGCTCGTCGGCCGACCCCGGAGTTCCCATTCGCCGGAGGACGACCAGGCGACAAGGTTACCTCGTCCAGGCAGCGAGGTAAACGCCTATACTCCTTCCCCCTCGTATCGTGTTCGTATGTGAGCATCGTGTCGTCTCGTCGAGAGTTGTATTCTTGGACACAACTTAATTAATCCTAAATTATATATATGACGGTATGATAATTAGCAAGAGTTAGAACTCATATAATAACCAGCGATTACCTTAATCATGAGACCTGTCGTCAAGGACCAGTATTTTACCTGGACCCCTGGGCATAAACCAAGTATGATTGAACAAGGAAATCAATGACATGTTTCCATGCAGAGTAGAAGTAGTTGTCAAACCTTAACTCGATAATGTATTATTACAAGGCGCACGTTGACCAAAGACAGAACACGGGTACACCCTAGCTACGTGCACACGTGATGCTGTATTCGGTCAACAGTAAACCGGCAACAATATTGAGGAGCAACGTCATAATTAATTATGTATTTCTTAGTGTCTGATATTAGATCGTTATATTATATTTTGTGTTTAGGACCATTGGACCAGCCGGGAGACACTGCAGGAATAAGCTTCTGGCACTCACAGTTTGAGGACTCAGGCAAGATCCCTTGCCCTATTTACTGTTTAAATTAATACTGCTGATGTTGTATGATATATTGTGGTTCTATTTCATATGACTGTGTGCGTCCGAATTTAATTCGGGTGCCATCGACGGATGTGTCGATGATTTAGTATACTTAACCTAGTCATTAGCTGACTCACCCTATTGGAGGATACTCTGATATCTTCCGAGACCTGACACTTTACATGTTTCACTTTGACATTCATGTTGGGATGCGGGTCTGCGTATTCGACTAGCTATCGGTGCGTGTGACATGCATCACGGTTAGTACGTAATTCAGGTTTATATTTTGTGTTAGTAGAGACTGGCATGTAGCTACGTGGTATGCACGTCGAGTATTCGATTAGCGTATTTACATTGGGAGGGGAGGACCACTAGTAGGCGTATGGGATACACCTATTGGAATCCGTAGTATCCGGAGGAGCCACGGATCCAATGACCCCTTTATTCAGATTCCCTGTTCCTCGGAGCGGTATGGACGTATATATACTGGCAGATTCCCCATTCCTCGGAGCGGTATGGACGTTATACTATTCAGATTTCCCGTTCTTCGGAGCGGTATGGACGTACATATACTTGCAGATTCCCCATTCTTCGGAGCGGTATGGACGTTATGCCTACACCTACTCATACGTACCAAAGTTGTCCTCACATTGCATTCACTTAGATAGTTAGCACACCCTTTATTGTATTTACTCTATTCAGTATTTATATATGACATATTTCTATGTATGTTGTTACGTCCCTCTGAGGACCTGGTACCTTTCTAGATTTGGACGAGACTTACTACCCCACAGTATACGGCCCCGGACAGGAGACGAGATTTGCTACAGCTGAAGAGTTAGAGGTGCAACCGTCAGAGTTTCCGTGACCAGTTGGTAGGCCTTCATCCTAGATTGGGTGCATTATTATCTAGAGCCGATGCCCTAGTCATTATCTTTTATATCTCATTTCAGTACTTTATTTCGTCATAGTAGTGGGTTTGTCCCCACCAGACATTATTGGTTGTACTATGATATCTTGAGACTGGTGTTTATCTTCCAGTAGTTTATTTAGTACTTCTTGCTATTTTATATTGTAGATGAGATTAGTTTACCTATTGATTGACTGATATTGGACATGTTAGTACTTAGGACAACGTAGCACTCTTCGTTAGGATCCATTAAATTGGGTTATCCTTGGAGATGTGTCAGCTGGCTATTGCCACGTGGCCTAGTTCCGTGTATTTTGGGACTGGGGCATGACACGAATGGTGCCTCTGGTGGGTGATATTCTCAAGAAAACATGATCGCCCTCTTTAAACTCCAAGGGACGACGATGAAGGTCTGCCCATTATTTTTGTCTGTCTTGCGCTGTTCGCAAGTGTCCTTGTATTTTATTTTCTTGACTGTCTCAACTGTTTGAACAACCAGCTCTGGTCCTAGAATTTGCCTTTCTCCCACATTACTCCAACATACTGGGGAACAATATTTTCTACCATACAATGCTTCATAGGGAGCTATTTGAATGCTCGCTTGATAGCTATTGTTGTAGGAAAACTCGACCAAATGTAAATGGTCTTCCCATGATCCACTGAAATCAAGCATGCATGCTCTCAACATATCTTCTAGTGTCTGAATAGTATGCTCGAATTGGCCATCTGTCTGCGGGTGATACGATGTACTGAACTTTAGGCGGGTACCAAGACTCTCTTGCTTACTTTGCCAAAAGTAAGACGTGAACCTCGTATCCCTGTCAGACACGATACTAACTGGTACTTCGTGTAGTCGTACGATCTCTCTAATATACATATCTGCTAAGGCTTCTATAGATTGCCTAACTCTGAAGGGTAAAAAGTGGGCAGCCTTGGTGAGTCGATCTACGATCACCCATACCGTATTATGACCATTAGGACTCCTCGGAAGCCTATAACAAAGTCCATAGTGATATGCTCCCATTTCTATTCTGGTATAGGGAGTGGTTGAAGCAATCCTGCAGATCTCTGATGCTCAGCCTTGACTTGCTGACACACCAGACACTTGGCCATAAAGTGTGCTATCTCCCTCTTTATTCCATGCCACCAATAGTACTGTCTCAGGTCTCTGTACATCTTTGTACCTCCTGGATGAATAGAGTATGTTGAGCTGTGTGCCTCTGACATCAGCTCTTGATGAATTTTTCCAGGACATAGAGACGATCTCCACATCTTAAAGTCCTGTCTTCGTGTATGTGCAATTCTGTCTGTATTCCGGCTTCGGTCCTTTGTCGAAGCTTCTAGAATCTGGCATCTGTTGGCAGGGCAGCCTTGATTCTTTCAACTAATGTCGACTGTAAATGAAAACTCGACAACTGTCCGTCTATTCCGGGCATAATGACCTCTATACCCATCTGCTCTAGATCTTTTATCAGATGTTGTTGGGTAGTCAAGAAGAATGCCATGAGTCTTCTGCTTAGTGCGTCAGCTACTACGTTGTCCTTTCACGGATGGTACTGCAGCTCAATCTTAAAGTCTGTCATCACCTCGAGCCAACATCTTTGTCTCAGGTTCAAGTCCTTCTGGGTGTAGACGTACTTCAGGCTCTTGTGATCAGTGAATATTTCCACTCGTTCTCCGTATAGATACTGTCTCCAAAGCTTTAAGGCAAAAATGATTGCGGCAAGCTCCATGTCGTGAGTGGGGTAGTTTTTCTCATGGGTCCTCAGTTGTCTAGAGGTGTAGGCCACAACCTTTCCATGTTGCATCAAGACGCAACCTAAACCTTTTTCGGATGCATCGCTGTAGATCATGAATCCTCCGGGTCCAGAAGGTATGGTCAAGATAGGTGCCGTAGTCAGATGCTTCTTTAGCTCATCGAATGCTATCTGACACTCCTATGACCAGATGAACTCCTACTCCTTACGGGTTAAGCGAGTCATTGGCTCCGCGATCCTTGCAAAATTCTCTACGAACCTCTGGTAATACCCGACAAGTCCTAGGAAACTCCTTACTTCTGAGACGTTGGTAGGGGTCAGCCACGTCTCTACTGATAAAATATTTGCTGGATCTACCGAAATGCCATTTCTTGAGATAACGTGTCCAAGGAAAGTGACACGGTCTAGGAAAAACTCGCACTTGCTCAGTTTTGCATAAAGCCTCTTACGTCTCAGTCTCTCTAATACTAGCCTCAAGTGTTCGTCGTGCTCCTCGTGGCTCTTTGAATACACCAAGATGTCGTCGATGAAGACTACCACGAACTGTTCCAGGTACTGGTGGAAGACTCTGTTCATCAGGTTCATAAATACAGCAGGTGCATTTGTCAATCCAAAAGGCATCACTAAGAACTCGTAGTGACCATAACGAGTCCTGAATGCTATTTTTGGAATGTCTTCTCTTCGCATCTTTACCTGATGATAGCCTAATCTCAAATCTATCTTTGAGAATACTACTGCTCTTGTCAGTTGGTCGAACAGATCATCAATTCGCGGCAGGGGGTACTTGTTTTTGATTGTCAAATCATTAAGGGCTATGTAATCAATGCACATTCGGAATGTCCCGTCCTTCTTTGGTACAAATAATATTGGGGCTCCCCAGGGTGATGCACTAGGATGAACAAACCCCTGGATCTGTAATTCTTCTAGTTGTAGCTTCAGTTCATCCAATTCTTTCTTGGCCAATCGATACACATTTGAAGATACCGGTACTGTTCCTGGTACTAACTCAATAGTGAATTCTACTTCTCTATCAGGCAGTAGGCCTGACAACTCCTCCAGAAATACATCTTTGAATTCTGCAACAATTTCTGGGGGAACTGTCTCCATAACCATGTAAGCTCCAGGTGTTAGGCCTACTCCTTGCTCGATGGTGCCCCGCATGTACTCGAACTCCGGGTGATCTGGTGGTCTAAAAATGACGCTACCCTTCCGGCAGTCTAGTATGGCATTGTACTGACTCAATCAGTCCATGCCTAAGACAACGTTAAAGTTTGGCATTGGGAGTACTAAAAATCGGGCTTTCATCTCCCTACTACACACGACTACGAAGCACGTTTTAATAGTGCTGGTAACCGGTACTATACCTCCTCCGGTAAGAATCTTCCAACTCTTAGGCAAGGGGAAAGTAGCTACTTTATGCATGGCTACGAAACTACTAGATATAAAAGATAGCGTAGCGCCAGAATCAAATAATGTAGTTGTAGGTATTGACGCAACTAAAATGGTACCTGTGATAGTTTCCCCTTCTGGTTCCTCCATAACTGCAGCTAAGGTAAAGGCCTGTCCGTGCCTTTGCCTGGCTCGATCAAACTGAACCTCTTGTGGGGCCAAGGGTGGTCCCTTCTGAAATCCTCCAGGGGCTGGTGGATGCTGACCTCCAGTCGGGGGTAGCAGCCTCTGGGTTGGTGCTGTTGGCCCTTGTTTAGTCTTGGGTGCTGCCTCTCTGCGTTATGGGCAGTCTCTGGCCATGTGTTGACTTGCTCCACATATCATGCACAGTCCATGCTTTTTTCGGCAATCTTTTACGAAGTGCCCCTTCTTGCCACAATGGTGACAAGTCGAAAGCTCCTTGTGCTGATATGGTACTGTCCTTTGTTGTGCCTGCATTCCTGGACGATGGATTGGCCCTCCTGCTCGGGGCTAAATTTTGGCTGGTATGGTCGTGTTGGAGCGCCTCGCTTCTCCGCCGATGGCCTCCTGAATTCTTGCCTCTGAAAGAACCTCCTCATAGGAGATCCTTGACTGTGTGGTGGTATACCTCTGTAGCTCGGAGGTAAGGCCGTGATGGAACCTACTGGTCTTTTCCAGCTCGTTAGGTATTAGGATGGCACCAAATCGATTAAGTCGACTAAATTCTGCGTCGTAGGCATCGACGGTCATAGTTCCTTGTTCCAGGTGTAGGAACTGGGAGTATAGAGCATTCCTGACCGTAGCCGGGAAATACTTTGCATTGAAGTACACGAAGAATTGCTCCCACGTCTGGTTCTTGCCGATGCCGCGCTTTATGGAATCCCACCAGTGATGGGCGTTGCCTTTGAGTTGGGCCCTCACTGCGGTCGTCCAAAGATCTGGATGCAGCTGTGAACTTTCCAGTAGCATCTCCGTGTTGGAGACCCAATATGATATTTCCTCTGGAGTCTCGCTACCCGAAAATGTTCCCGGGCCCATCTGGCGAAAACCTCGGATAGTACCAGCTGGTTGGACAGGTGCATGTTCTGGATTAGATGTCCTCTCCTGAGCTGTCATCAAGCTCTGCCTTAAGGTCTCAGTCTGATGCCATTGCGCCTGCTTCATAGCTTGGAAGAATTGGAACATTTGAGGCTGTCCCTCTAGTTGTGGCATCAGGGCTAGAAAGGGTGGAGGTGGTGGTAAGGGTGTATCTGCATGTTGTGTCGGTGCCTGGGAGGTCTGTCCTTCTTGCTGGGCTAGTATAGCCTCATGAGTAGGACCATTGTGGAGGTATGGGGTTGATGGATAAACCAGTGTCCGTCTCGGGGACTGGTCTCTTGGTGTAGTCGGGGTCCTATTGACATCAAGCGAGGTGTCTGTTGCCTGATCAACCCTACATCTGTGTGTCCACTGGGTACGTCTATATTTCTGGGGGAGGATAGAACAAGATAAAAAAAATCAGGATGTAATTATAAAATAGAATGTGGAAGCATAAAATAGGCTGGGGAACTGCCCACGTATTCTATAGTCAAAACTCCTAACATGCATGAAGTCTCTTCCTGCGTAAAACAGGGCATTCAAGGTCGTTTGGCGTAAAACATGTTACTAAGCTATCCGCGTAAAAATAGAGGTTCAAGGAGTTTGGCGTAAAGTGGAGATTCAACTATCTGGTCATAAAACATAGTTTTTAACTGTAAAGCAGAGAAGCATAAAGTAAAGCTTTAGAGTTATCCGCGTAAAAGTCTATTATACTTCCTGCGCAAAGTCTTCGTAAAAAGTTCTGCACGAAAAATATGCTTGCATAAATTTTGCGTAAAAAAAATATCAGCGTAAAGTCTTTGCGTAAAAGTTCTGTGCGTAAAATCTGTCTGTGCGTAAAAGTTCTTTACGCGTAAATTTTTCTTAAAATCTTGCATATGTTACAGCGTAAAGTCTGACATACGTTGCAGCGTAAAGCTGTACAAGGAACTGGATGAATTTGTCAGACAAGTTAATGATCCTGACATCTGACAAAAAGTACTACATGATAACCGAGAGGACGGCTGTGATGATAATTTTGCACAGAGACCCAGGTTTGTCGTTTAGTGACATATTTGATATATCACTCAAAGGGAGAAAAATTTAGTCTTCTGCATACGCCGCCTATGCTATATTGATATAAATGAGCTTTTACGCTTAAGGCAAGACAAAATCAGATGCCACATAAAAAGCTATTTCTGCACAGGGCTCAAGGCATATCTTTGCATTAAATGCACGAGATTCCGTTCTCTGACTGGAAAAGCTAAAGTTGTGACAAATACGCTCACATCACCTATCCTTATATTTTACGTCTATCTATTTTATGCTGGTCATCTATTTCTCAGGAATCCTCAAGTTTTACGCAGGCAGTTACCTACGTAGTTTGAATGACAGGTCATACGCAGGATTTAGGAAGACTATGGAAACGAGGTCAGTAGTTGTCATAACCGCAGCGTAAAGTAGGCAGTCTTCTACAGAGTTTGGCTTTTACGCCAACAGAACAGTTTCTTGGCTTTTACGCCAACAATAGTTAATTGGTTGATCTATAAAAATAGAGGTCCCTGGTCATGGCGTAAAGGGTCTTTGGCGTAAAACTCTGTTTTATCCGAAACATAGGATGGTTTGAAGGGAAGAATGAGGTTTTAGTCAAGTGTGGAAGAGATCCTTATACTCTATTCCTATACGCAGGCTTGTTTGGTACAGTTACGTAACCAAGATAATATAATCTTGACCTGCATGGGCCACCACTAAAAATATGTCACGCCCTAGTCCCAAAATATGTAGGACTAGGAATACGTAACACGTCCAGCCGTATGTATATGAACTCCAATATATGGAAAATATATACACACGTATGCTGTTCCTGAATATCCAATTCACCAGTGGTAATATATTATTACAACCAGTCATACACAATCTATATCTCATCCACAAAATATCAATGAATACTGTAAGTGCTGGAATATAAGCGCTGAGTCTGAAATATCATAGTACAAGCCAGATATGTCTGGTGGGAACAAACCCACTACAAAAGCTAAGATAAAAGTTTTGAAATCTAGCATGACTAGAGCATCGTCTATCTAGATAAAGAGGCTCCAGCTCTAGATGGTAAGTCTGCCCATGATCAGGGAAATTCTGATGGCAGCTCCTCTAGCTCCTCCTCGGACGCGTACCTCGTCTCCTGCCCAGGTCCATACACCGTGGGATAGTATGCCTCATCTAAATCTGGAAGGGAACCAGGTCCTCAGTGGGACATAACAAGATACATAAAAGCATGCCATATAAATACTGAATAAAATAAATAAGGGTGTGCTAACCATCTAAGTGTATGCAAAAGTGAAGAGCTCATAGTACGTATGGGAATGTGTAGGCTAGACATATGCTGACTTAATTCACCAATCATCGTGACTGGCTAGTATATGCCACATATGCCTCCAGACCCATGGACACTCTACAATCGTCCATCTCCGAGGAGCATGGTATCCGAAAGTATAACGTCAAGGAGGTGGGTGGCCCATACGCCTACTAGCTGTCTTCCCCGCCCAATGCGGGTATACAAGTCGAATACACAATGTGCATACTATGTAGCTACATGCCAAGTCATAATTTACCAGATATCCTGATTTCGTGCTAAATCGTGATGTGTGTCTCACGCACCGATAGCTAATCGAGTACGCGAACCCGCATCCCCATATGAATTTCAATTATGATGTGTATACAAGTGTCAGGTCTAGGAGGATATCAGAATACCCTCGTATCTGTAGGTGAGTCTGCCAATGTCTAAGTCTGTTACACTATGTATCGACAGATTTGTCGACCACACCCGAGTCACTCTCGAGCTTGCACAGTTATATGTATATTGCAACAAGATCATAAACAACAGTTTATAATTTAAACAGTAAAATTTGGCAAGGTATACTTGCTGAGTAATGGTGCAAGCGTCTACAACAGTGTTCTAAGTTTTAGTGAAAGAAGAAATGGAGTTAGGGTTTGGGGTGCAATGCATGGAATATATATAGGGATTTGGAGTCGGTTTACGCAGGGTTAATTTAGTATTTAAGGGCTTCAAAACCACTTGCTGCTGCTGGTTTTCTTTCTTTCTTGGTCTCGGTTTGCGGCTGAGGGGTTTTTGTAATGATGGGGTTTTTAAGAGGCGGTGGAATGAACGGCTCACATGCGTAGTGAAGCAAAGTAAAGCAAAATTGGGTTTTGCTTCTTGCTGTGATATTTTCTATGCGGGTTTCGGGTGTAAGCGGGTAATGTCTTAGGTGTTGGGGTTTGGGTTTTACGCGTGGTGAAAAGAGGAGTTTATGTGAGGGTGAACTGCTGCTGCTGAGGAGTTTTATGCGCGGAGAAGTATATGCGGGGTGAAAAGGGGAGTTTATGCGGGGTGATGGGCTGCTGTTGATTTTCTTTTCTTTACTTTACGCGGGGAGGGTGGTTAACGGGTTGCGGGTTTGATTCAATAGAAAATTTCTATATAAAATTATACATATACATATATATTCACAGAAAATTCTAAAAACTATATTAGTGCATATGGTTAAGCTAGCAACTGTCCAAAGGGTCTTCTACATGGAATAAATTTGGAAAATTTTTATAATAGCTCCAAGAATCTTCTAATTGCTCAAACACCTCGAAATAAAATCTAATAAAATCTATTCTCTCTTATTTAGCTCATAACTAATATAAATAAATAAATAATACGTTTATCTGGATCAGGGGTTTTACACGTTCCCTCCAAATATTACTAATAATTTTAGTTACCTAATTAGCCCTTGTGTTCGAAATCTCAAGGCATCACATGAGAATTTACCTTAAGATGTCATACAAAGTACGGGCACGCTAGATACGAATCCATGAAAGTTTAATCTGGATTCACCCGAGAGTGGATACAACATTCAGTCAATCAATATCCTAACCACGCATTGGTAGTTGATTCACATATCATGCCCATATTAAAAAATAATATATATTTATAATATCACGCGTTCAGGTATTTGGAGTCATTCTTGATGCAGAACCCAAATATAAATCATTTAACACGTGATACGGTATGTCGTACCTCGACGCACATTCGATCATATACACTTTCAGGCAATAATTTGTATCAGCAAGGATACATTATTCAAGTCCAATTACCAATTATACATTGGGTCACATGAATCAAGATCACATTGTAAAACAAAGCTTATGTCATGCACATAGCCGATTAATCACTATCCCCTTACTCTAGTTCATACTGAAATCTCAGTTCAACTCATGCCATGTTCATAACCAATCTTAGCTCATAGTCATGTCTAGCATGAGGTCTGGTTACTAAATCCATTATTTCTTAGAATCATAATACGAGCATTAATCTAATTATAAACCACAAGGAATAAAAAAATATTCAATCATACAATCAAGGCCGCATGGGTCTCTAGGACGTATGGGAAGTCCTGGCCACATATGAATTTAGGGTCGCATGGGAAGTCAGGGCCGCATGAACCACTTGGCCGTATATGTAGTTAGCATCGCATATTCAGGGTTAAAGTTGACTCCTTGGGACAAGTGTTGAAGTGACGGCCAATAAATGAAGTGTTAGTGATATAACATAAAGTAATTAATGTGACTGATATGACAATTCAATAAAGTGTATCAGAGAGAAAGGACAAAGTCATAGAATTATGTGCCAACGGTTCAAAGTCATGCATCCAAGGAAGGTGGTCGCATGCTCTGCTTGCCACATAACTCACTCGGCCACATGTTGCAATTTGGACTTAGCGAATTTCTCATTCGTTCAGTAAGTAAAAATACAAGGAGTTCTAGAATTATCTCTAGAACACTTGTATGATGGCAGTCATGTATCCAACAAGATGGACGCATGTTGGTTAGTATACGACAAAGAGTTCAGGCCGTATAACCCTCTCAGGACGTATATTACTCTCAGCCACATAGCTCGATGACCGCATGTGAACTTCGTCTTCTCCAACATCAGGTTCGGCCATGGCGGAAGCTCCAAAAACTATAAATTATTTTCTTCATAAAAACTTTATTTTAACTCCGAATCAAGTGAAATGAAAGCCAAAATACTTGAAATAAAGTTCTTCAAATACCATTTTTAGTATATAAAAACCACAAAAAAACATTTAGCACCCATGAAAATCCTACCTTAAGAATGTAGATCTACTCAAATTCATCCATCAAAACCAAAAACTCTAAGTAATAAAAGTGCTTAGAAACACATAACAAATATAATGAACCAATAATATGGAGGATTTATCCATTTTTTATGCAAGGTGTACTTGCCTATAGGAAAAGGGGAGATAAAACACAAGAGAGAGAAAATGAACTAATGAAGAAAGAGAAGGAGAGGTTGGCTTATATATGATAGGGTTGAGAGTTGAACCAAGGGTTCTCATGACTTGAACCAACCCTCAAAATAAACAATGAACCAGGTTAAACCAAAATATTGTTCTAGTCTACATGCACATGCAACCACGCTAAAATAAAATACGTTTCAAATACGTATATCGGGAACGGTGAGTGAAATGTCTATCCACCTTAGAAAAATTTTGTCCTAAAAATTTGAATCCAAGTAAGCTAAAGAAGTCAGGACAAGCACGATATAATCATACTAGAAAAACTACACATACAAGTAATATCATCACAACACATAGGTGATCATCTGGCCATGAAATCTAGATACGGAGGCTTAAGGTAGAATATACCTTCTGAATCGAACATGTGCGGGTACCGAGATCAAATATCATCCTCGTGATCCCACGTTGATTCTTTAAGAGTCTGATATCCCCAGGTAACTCAGACAAGAAAAATAGTCTGGTTCTCGAGTACCTTCTCATTTCGATCCATAATAGATACGGGTTGCTCCTCGTAAGATAAGTCGGTACTAACGACTAATTCAGAATGGTCGAGAATATGATTCAGATTCGGGAAAAACCTACGCAACTGAGATACATAAAATACATCGTGCACCTCACGCAGTGAAGGTGGAAGGGCAAAAAGATAAGTCACATCGCCTACCCGATCGAGAATGTCGAACGACCCAACGTATTGCGGACTAAGCTTCCCGTCAACCTAGAATCTAACGACTCCACGGGTAGGCAAAATTCGCAAAAATACGTGGCCACAGACACAAAACTACAAAGGTCTACGATCCTAAACTGCCCAATGACGATGCCAATCTTGCCCAACCCGAAGCCGCTCTCTGATCTTCCTGACAACTTCTACTGCCTGTGTGATCATTTTGGGTCCTAACATTTTTCGCTCACCAATGTCATCCTAAGCAAATGGTGATATACACTTTCTGCCGTACAGTGCCTCGAAATGTGCCATCTGAATACTGACCTGATAACTATTATTATAAGAGAATTTTACTAAGTGAAGGTAATTTTTCTAAGATCCACCAAGGTATCTAAGGTATAGGCTCGTAGCATATCCTCCAAGGTCTGGATGGTCCTCTCTGATTGTTCGTCTCTCTGGGGGTGGTAAGGTGTGCTGAATCTTAACTTGGTACCCAATATCTCGTGCAAGCTTCTCCAAAAGTAAGAAGTGAATCTTGTATCTCGGTCTGATACTATACTTACTAGCAGTCCATGCTGTCTCACAACCTGTCGCATATACAAATTTGCCAACTGCTTTATAGACAGTTACACTTTGAAGGAGAGAAAATGTGTCAATTTTGTGAGTCGATCCACTATCACCCAAACTGCATCTCGACTAGTCGGCGATCTAGGTAAACCGGTCATAAAGCTATGGTGATGTATTCCCACTTCCACTCTGGAATAGGGATTGGCTGCAATAATCATACCAATCTTTATTGTTCTGCCTTGACTTGCTGACATATTAGACATCGTGATACGAAGCGTGCTATTTTCCACTTTATTTTGGTCCACCAAAAGTATTGTTTGATATCTTGGTACATCTTTGTGCCTCCCGGATGGATGAAATTCTGGAAACTATGTGCTTCAGTCATAACTTTTTGATGAATATTCCCGCTTGGTACACATTGACGATTTCTAAACCTTAGCGTTCCATACGCATGTATTGTCAACTTCTTCCGAAGACCTGACTCATATTCTTTTCGTAGCTTTTGAATCTTCGGATCGTCTACCCGAGCTAGCTTGATTCTATCTTCCAAAGTTGACTGAATCTTTGGGCTAGCCTGAACTCCTGTACTCTGTGAAGTAATATCTTGATACCCATCTCTCGTAAGTCCGCTAGAATATGCTTCTGAGTAGTCAACATAAATTTGCCATTTCTTCTGCTAAGTGTATCAGCAACTATATTAGCCTTGCCTGGATGGTACTGAAGTTCCACGTCATAGTCTTTCAATAACTCTAACCACCTTCTCTGCCTCATGTTTAGGTCATTCTGTATAAACACATACTTCAAACTCTTATGATCCGTGAATATTTCTACTCGATCACCATATAAGTTGTGCCTCCATAACTTAAGTGCGAACACCACTGCTGCTAACTCCAAATCATGAGTTGGATAGTTCTTCTCGTGATCTCTGAGCTACCGAGAGCATAGGCTATCACTCTCCCTTGTTGCATCAAATCATATCCAAGTCCTGTGCCAGATGCATCATAATACACTATGAATCCTTCGGAGCCTACCGAAAGAGTAAGAATTAATACAGAGATTAACTTCTTCTTCAACTCCTCAAAGGCTATCTGGAATTCTGCTGACCACACAAATTTAACTTTCTTGTGCTTCAACCGAGTCAAAGGTGCCGAGATCTTAGCAAAGTCTGACACAAATTTTCTATAGTATCCTGTCAAGCCCAGAAAACTACGCACTTATTCTACTGTCTTCGAAATCGGCCAGTTCTCTACTGCATCTACCTTATTGGGATCAACTGACACTCCTGCTCCAAAAATAATGTGCCCAAGAAAAGATACGTGATCCAGCCAAAATTCACACTTACTAAGTTTCGTATATAACTGGTGCTCCCTCAAAGTTTGTAGTATTATTCTCAGATGTTCTTCATGCTTCTCCTCATTACGAGAATACACAAGGATGTCATCGATGAATACTACCATAAATTGGTCTAAGTATGGCATGAAGATACGGTTCATCAAATCCATGAATACCGCTAGAGCATTAGTCAGCCCAAATGACATAACTAAAAATTCATAATTTTTATATCGTGACCTAAATATTGTCTTCGGTATATCCTTCTTCCGAACTCGCACTTGATGATATCCTGATCATAAATCTATCTTAGAGAAGACTCTTGCTCCACTTAATTGATCAAACAAATCATCAATCTAGGGTAATGGGTACTTGTTCTTTACGGTCACTGCATTCAACCATCTGTAATCCATACACAACCGCATCGATCCATGCTTCTTCACCAATAATGCTGGTGATCCACACGGTGATCCACTAGTCCGAATAAACTTCTTCGCCTTTAGTTCTTCCATGTGTCGATATAACTAATCAAGTTTCGATGGTGACATTGGGTATACCTTCTAGGATACTGGTTCTTCTCTTGGCATTCAACCACTCATTGGGAAAGATATCCATAAATTATTTAAATATCTTGGGTATTGGGACTTCTTCCTTTGCTACTGTTGTGACTCCTCCCTAGTGCTGGTTTCTTGCTATTCTGCTATGGATAAATTCTTCTAGACCAGAAATTCTAAACAACACTCTATCCTCACAAAAGTCTATTGTTTCATGACTGTCTCTCAACTAGTACATGCCTAAGATAATGTCAAAGTTATCCATAGAAAACTCGATCAACTTTGTAGGTAATAAATGCCCACTTACTATGACTAGACATGCTAGGCATACCCTACTAACTTCTACGATCCTAGTGCCAGTGAGTATATTCAGCCTCTATGGCAATGTCTCAAACTTTAATCCAATACGTGTCGCATATTATGCAGATATAAATGAGTGCGAAGCTCCAGAATCAATTAAAGCTATAGCATAAAAGTTGTAACAAAAATGTTACTTGCCATTACGTCGCCTAACACCATAACTATAAAAGCTTAAAAAATATGCATCCATGCGTCCAACAACCATGCGCCCCAAAGTAAAGCGCAGAAGAGATCAGGCCGTAAATTTATCCTGCAGCCCCGAAAGGCAACATCAATGAATCCCAATTAGCCGAAGCAGCTTTGGCCACTGATGGACATAACACATCATCCTAGCAATAGGAACGTCTCTGACACAGAATCTTGACAAAAAGAATTTTAGAATGCCTTAAAAGGCATGAACAGACTAAATTACAGAAGTCTCACGTCAGCACAGAACTTTAGTCTCGATGGAAGTACAGTTCCATGTGTATAGCATAACTGGCCCATGCATCCCAGACTTCATACGGTCCTATGCGTCTCTGGCCTCATGTATCCCAGACTTTATGCGATCCCATGCATCTCTGGCCCCATGCGTCCCAGACTCCATGTGGCCCCATGCGTCTTTGGCCCCGTGCGTCCCAGACTCCATATGTTCTATGTGTCCCTAGCCCCATATATTACTAGCTCCATGCGTCTCTGGCCCCAGGTGTCCTAGACTCTATGAGTCCCAAGCGTCTCTGGCCACATGTGTTTCAGAATCCATGAAGACCAAATCTTGCTATTAAGACAAGAGTAATTCTCTTCAACCAAGTGCGGACTATGTGTCAAGCTGACCAAGTCATGCCCACAAAGGACAAAAAAAGTCTAGATCTTCAGCAACAAAAAATCTAAACAAGCTTCCACGTGGAAGCTTGGCCTGCTCACGGTTACAGTTGTACCCTATTAAGGAGGCACATGTACCACCCTTTAGCATCAATGTGGCCCAATATATGCCCACCCAAGGATGACTATATATATCCGGGTAGCATGCCTAAAAAGAGGACAGACAGAGAGGAAACGACCGTCCCGCGGGAGCGCTGGCTCAGTGATTTACGCTCGGCGGGGACGATCAAAACTATGGGAGATCAAGGCATGACACACTATAACTGCGTACTTGAAAATTGTAAACCCCCTCACCTAAAATAGGTATTTTGTGTATATTTTATATTATTATATTTATTATAGATGTTGAATTTCTCTAGAGTATTCTCTTAGTTAATTAAAAAAATAAATTTCTTGATATATTTACTTATATAAATATTTATTTAGAATTATTTTAGGTTATTTTAGATTTTGGAGATTTTTCTAGAATTTTTGGTAATTAAAACTTAGGAAACATAAATTTTTAGGACTTCCATGATTTACTATGAGACCATACTTGAATGTTGTTACTACCAAACATTTATTTTAGAGTTAAAATATTTAAATATATTTTTCTATAATTTATTTAGAATTTTAAGTAATTATTGGATTTATGGAATTATTTAGAATTTATTTGGATATATAAAGTCTTAATATTAGATAGATGCTAATTTAGTGTTAATAGATATTAATAATATTTTATAAATTATTTGTATTATCTTTAATTATATTTAAGATTATAAATTATTGAGATAAATTCAAACTCTATTTTAAATTAATTCAAATCCTGAACCTACTAGGAAAGCAACTTCATGTATATCCTATCCTTATTTAAATTCATCATAATTCTATCCAAATTAACCAATCCTAGTCGTATTTAATTAAGTAGTGTCCACCATTATAAATACCTCATCCTTCATATTTTTCTTTTCCAAATTCATCTCTTTTTCGTCCAAAAAGAGTCAAAATTCGTCATAAATTCAGCCTCATTTTCTAGTATGTTATGACGACTTAAAAAGGCGATATCTCCTAACTCCGGACTCCAAACGCGCTCTAGTTTTTTTGTTAGAACTATATAAAGGTTAGTTTTCTGATTATATAAATTATTTTAATAATTTCAGAACCTATTTTTCCAGAATATTCTGAAAGTGCCAGCTGTCCGAAATCCGACGCGTTTTCGTATTTTTGAGATTTTGGGAGATCCCGAACTCGGAATTATGAACCGTTTGAAGTTTCGGAAAGCTGACATGATAAACTTCCAGAAAATTATTTTTTCCAGAATTTGAAATATAAGTTTGTTATACTGTAAAATTTGTGCAACGTAGACGTAAATAGAAAACCACCAAAAACTATCATCTGTGCGCCCTAGTGGACATAACTCTTTACCGACTTGTGATTTTATAAAACCGTCGAATATGGTGTTCATGTAGTATTAAAATCTATAGGATTCCATTCACAAATCCAGGATTTGAGTTGGTTGACTTTTTGGTCAACGGATTGCCTCGATTTGCGTGCCATAGATCACAAATCTGTAAAGTTGACTTTCTTTGGACCAAAATTAGGGTTTAACAATAAAATCAGAATAATAAGATTAAAATAGGATTTTAGAGTAATTATTCCAGAATTAAATAAATTAAAATAAATTATCTTTTGACGTGATGAATTTGTAATACATAGGCTATTTGGACTGTGACTTGGACTCTGATTCATACCAGCAGCAGGACCCCAGACGAGTACATTCTCTGACAGTGTTCCAGTAGGACGTTAGTATTTAGCCACCACGGTTAGTTTACATCAGACCCTGAGTCGGAGAACCCAACGCGCGTTCGTACATTTACATGTACGCAAATATTATTCAGTTTGGTATATATATTTATATACGTAATTACTATATGTATTCCAATAATTATGTAAATAAATTGATGGTTATATTATTATATAGTTATATGAATATATATGTAAGTAAATACTAATTGATAATTATGACTAAATATTCAGACTGTACGACCCTAGGACACCGTGGACTACCCCGTATTTGCCCTTGACCCTGTTGACCCTAAGAACAATGTTGGTGTCTGCCTTGTGTATACCGACGTACTGACGAGACCGTATTAGTTGACTGACTTATTGTGTACAGTACTTAAAGACTCGACACCCGCGTAATTCAACGCGTAATTTACCGTGTTAGATGGCTAGTGCCACCCCTAGTGTACCCCGAGCCCAGTATAAATATTGTTGTGTGTGTACTAGTGTAATGACTAATGATTTATTTGCATTATATTATATGTACATAGGATGTTGGATTTATTCTGCACGACTTTTGGAGCAGGCTATTGGTACATCGCAGCTTTCTTGCCAGGCAAGTATACCTTGCCATTGTACTGTTATTCATATTCCATATGTTGCATGCATCTTTATTTTCTGTCTTTAGTTCATACATTTTAACTGCTATATAAAATGCGCATCCAAGGACACTTGGGTGCAACGACGGTGTCGTCGTGATTATTTTTATTTATGTATTTGCATTGACCTTGTTTATGAGACTACCCCATTATCATGTAGCATCATTAGGTTCATTGGCCGTGACACAGTTGTTACACGAGTGTGAGTCTCATATAGATCACGGACTGCGTGACAGGTCTGGCCTCCTGTACGTATGGGCCGTGCGTTAGGAATAACTGTTGTTAGAAACTTTGCATGCTAGTAGACTTGGCAGTTATTAGAGGTGTTATCATGTCATGGATGTGACATGCTTAGAGCATGGGGTGGGGAGAACAACAAGTACCACATTTGAGCTCCTTTGCACTTTTTCTATTGTGCGCCCGGATTCTCCGCTGGAGATACGGGTGGTGATGACCACTATATATTATATTATTATCAGGCGGGCCACCGGTGTTCGAAAGACGACGTGCCTTTTTAGGCCCCTGGATCTCCAATAGAGAACCATGCCAAATCCCAGGTTTTCAGCCAGATAGCTCACTTGTGGGGAAAGTTGTTCTTAACTGCATTCACTTAGACGGTTAGGCGACCCCTTTGGATATTTATTTCAGTACTTTATTGGCATGTGTTTAAGTATCTTGTTATGTCCCTCTGAGGACCTGGTCCCCTACCAGGTGTATCTGTTCTTGAGTATTCGCAGGAGCGCAGATTCGGATGGTTACTTATGCTTTCGAGGATGTCTTCTCTTCGAGCCGTGATTGCTAGCTGGTATACTTATACTATGTTGGATTATGTTGTACTTATATTATATTTGCTCTTATATTCGAGTTGGTAGTGGATTTGTTTCCATCCAACTATCATCCTTAGATACTCCTTATTGAGATCTAGTTTCATAGATGTTGGTTATTTAATTATCTTTGATTTCCTGTGGATGAGATTAGATTATACCCGGTGACTAGTGACATATGTTTTATACCACTTGTGGATTTGATATTTATAATACAGCGTACGTGTGGATTTGGTTTCCATATATTGGAGTTGCCATACCCATGCGGCTGGCATGCTTACGTGTCCTAGTCCTATGTATTTTGGGACTGGGGCGTGACAAAAATAATGCCCACAAACGTGGGTCAGTTCATAGCCATACTGGTGAGCGGGGTAACCCACTCGTCTAAACCGACACTAATAGATAGTGAATACAAACAGTTATATGGTGATCATTCTACTTGAATTCTAGATTTATTTCATGGCAGAGATATGATATATTAAGAAAAACTGTAAAGTAGGTTAAGCATGCAAGCATTCAACTCAAGTAAATATACTAGCAGTTATATCCAACTCAAAGGAGACTAAGCATGCAATCCGTTCTACTCAAACCTGAAGCAAAGCGTGAACCTATCGAACCATATCGCACTCCAAGCCTCAATCTATCGAATCATGCCACAATCCAAACCTTGCTAATCCAATATATCGATGTGCATACTCTTGCCCGAGGAAAGGTGGCCGCCCACCGCCTACACGAATGCACAAACCAAACTAAACTAGCCAAACCAACTCTTATCTATATGAAGTCACTAACAAGCCATAAAAGACTAATCAACTATAGTTCTGTGGTGCCCCGCCAAGCGTAGGCACTATGTATAGAAGATATCGGTTTGCTGGCTCAAAAATAATATCTTCCTTAAGAGCTCCTTGTTGAATCAGGAGATGACTGATCTAGGTAAGTGGACAGAACTTCGTTCTCTAATTCTTACATGCCTTAATAATAAATCTAAATTTTATAATGCCTGTTGCTAAGAAGATTATCATTTCCGTTGCATGAATAATAGAACTGCATGCTTAGCTTGAACTTGAATGCTTGTCAATAGAGAACCTCGCCATGCTAATAAGAAAGAGTAAGAGATTGCTTGAACATGTTTCCATATCACTTATATTTTGATAGAACCACTTCGTGCTTGAACTTGTTCAGAGATATGGCGGCCAGTCCGCACAGAGATAGAAGAGAAGAGATAGATACTCTGCTAGTTTA
The DNA here is from genome assembly GCA_036927795.1 of Iris macrosiphon. Classification (NCBI taxonomy): domain Eukaryota; kingdom Viridiplantae; phylum Streptophyta; class Magnoliopsida; order Asparagales; family Iridaceae; genus Iris; species Iris macrosiphon. The sequence continues at coordinate 355,719 of JAYESA010000024.1, read as the reverse complement.
TTTTGTCTACATTATAAAGTTTATTTGATAGTGTTTCATGCATTCGCATCAGTCGGACAATGGCTATTAGTGCACAGTTGAACTTTGGTCCCGGCTGCTATAATGTTAGTGAAGAGCAACCATGAGTCATAGTTGCTAATAACATATGATACAAGAGTTATTAGTTAGCTAAACTTCTGCTACCGATCCTGAGTTTCTTGGGGACCAAAAAGCATATAGATAGTTTATCTTGTTTGCTTGATAGAAGGATAGTTCCTAGATGGTGGATTATCCCTAGAGTCTTTGAGTATAGCTCACGAGACATGCTGTGCATACCCTGATAGTAGAATAATCGGTTTGCCTTGTGTGCTTAAATAAATTGAACATGAACCCTAATTTTAAAGATGGTTCCAAAAGAAGTAATATGACTCCGTTCCTATACTGCATGTAATGAACATAGGTAAAACTATAAAGATCACTAGTAATATAATATTTTATAACATAATTACTTAGTATTGGTTTTAGTGAATGTTGTTTCTGTTTGTTGATTTTTATACTCACCAGTACTTTCTCCAAAGTGCTGACCCACCAAAAGTTTGCTTGTACGCAGGTACTGGTTCATCGGAGGAAGCGATAGACGTGCCTCATCCCCAGGACATAAAAATCTGGTTTCGATGCCCTGAGCTGTATCGATTGTTTATGTTGCTTTTGTATAGAGGGACATAATGTATGGAACGATGCCATTGTATTCAGAGAACCTCATGCCTTGATCTTTGCCCCATTTATTCAGATAAATTATTATTTGCAACACTGTCCCTCCGCTGCGTACTCGATCGAATCAATGATAGCCACAACTTTAACAATATTGTCCTATGCGGGTGCAACCCCAGGCTCGTATGGCATCACGTCCGGATGGAAACGATCGTCCAGCGGGAGCACTGGCACGGTAATTCGTGCCTAGCGTGGGCGGTCGGTTCCTGCGGGAGATCGAGGCATGGCATAATGGTATAAAAGTGACTCAACCTTATAGACATTCCACTGATTAGCTTCAACTAAAGATTTTCTTTGCCACTTGATATCGTTGCCTCAATGGGCATTCCATACAATAAGTCCGTAAATATTCTCAAAGTTGCCGATAAAAATTTTCTGGATTTGATTTATTGCTTGAGTTGTGATTTGTGATTTTTGATGGCTATAGTTTTATTGAGTTCTGATTGCTAGAGTTTTCGATTGAGGATGGTGAGGGATGAGGACTATCGCTGCTCAGGATATTGAAAGTTTCTCCTTGAGTTTCGAGGATGAAACTTTTTCTTGGTGGGTAAGTATGTAGTGCCCCGCTCTACGTAGGCACTATGTATAAGAGATATCGGTTTGCTGGCTCAAAAATGATATCTTCCTTAAGATCTTCTTGTTGAACCAATATATGACTGATCTAGGTGAGTGGGCAGAACTTCGTTCTCTGATTCTTACATACCTTAATAATGAATCTAAGTTTTATAATGCATGTTGCTAAGAAGATTATCGTTTTCGTTGCATGAATAATAGAACTGCATGCTTAGCTTAAACTTGAATGCTTGTCAAAAGAGAATCTTGCCATGCTGATAAGAAAGAATAAGAGATTGCTTGAATATATTTTCATATTGCTTGTATTTTGATAGAACTACTTCGTGCTTGAACTTATTCAGATATATAGAGGCCAGTCCGTAAAGAGATAGAAGAGAAGCGATAGATAGTCTACTAGTTCATTTGGTCTACGTCATAGAGTTTATCTGATAGTATTTTATGTATTTGCATCGGTCGAACAATGACTATTAGTGCATAGCTGAACCTTGGTCCCGACTACTATAATGTTAGCAAAGAGCAACCATAAGTCACACCTGCTAATAGCATCAGATAAAAGAGTCATTAGTTAGTTGGATTTTTGCTACTGATCATGAGTTTCTCGATGACCGAAAAGCATATAGATAGTTCATCTTGTTTTCTTAATAGAAGGATAGTTCCTAGATGGTTCATTGTCCCTAGAGTCTTTGAGTATAGCTCACGAGACACGCTGCGCACACCCAGATAGTAGAATAATCGGCTTGCCTTGTGTGCTTGAATAAATCGAACATGAACTTTGATTTTAAAGATATTTCCAAAAGAAGTAATATGACTCCATTCCTGTACTGCATGTAACGAACATTGGTAAAACTATAAAGATCACTAGTAATGTAATATTTTATAAAATAATTACTTAGTGTTGGTTTTAGTGAATGTTGCTTCTGTTCGTTGATTTTTATACTCACTAGTGCTTTCTCCAAAGTGTTGACCCACCAATAGTTTTCTTGTTTGCAGGTGCTGGATCGTCCAAGGAAGCGATAGCCGTACTGTAGAAGCATGAAAAATACTCTGGATGACTCTACGCAGCATGGTGATGCATGGCAGCGTAAACAGGGGACCTCAGAGCCATCAAGCGTGCAACGAAGCTTTTCCACTGAGCACAGCGTACAATATAAGCTCAAAGGACCATCCGCGTAAGTGTGGTATGTCCAGGCTGCTTCAGCGTAGACAGGGTGCTTCATCGCCTCTATGGCGTAGAAATCCTCCGCTTTCAATGCAGCATTAAAGCGTACGAGGAACGCTTCGTGTTCCCCGAAATGAATCTGTCAAATCACACAGTGAACCTGACGTCTGACTCCTGACAAAAGGTACTGCACGACTACCCAGACGACGGCTGGAATAGTGGCAGACCACTCGGGACACGCCTCTGCATTTAATGAACAGGATGATGGCGGATCTCTGCATTTAATGCAGGGGATTTGATTAAATGTCACCAAACCGTCGTTTAGTGACATCCCCTTTGCGTAAACTGCTTTTACGCATACAAGGGGATACGCCGCCTTGTTTTACACAGGCAAACGTGAACTGTTTACGCTCCGCGAAAGACAAACAGACTGCCACGTCAAAAGCTGCTCTTCGTACAGGGCTCGAGGCACGTCTCTGCACCTAATGCTCAGAACGGTGGCAGGCCTTCAGAACACGCGTCTGCAATTAATGCACAGGATGATGGCGGATCTCTGTATTTAATGCGAGAGATTTGATTATATCTCCAAGAGCTGTAATTCCGGCTGAGACATCCACATCATCACTCTGGCACGTTACGCAGCGGCTTCTACGCCCATTTAGCTTCTGTGCCCGCTCGGCTTCTACGCCTCTTCAGCTTCTATGCTCACTCGGCTTCTATGCCCATTCGGCCCTCTGTGCCTACTCGGCTTCTATGCCATCAGGTTTCTACGCCTACCTGGCTTCTATGCCTACTTGGCTTCTACGCCATGGTGACAGACATTGGCTTCTATGCCAACCTCTTCTACACGAGGGATACCTACCTACGTGGCTTCTACGCCGTGATCTTCGTAGCAGTTGTACGCGTTTTGTCCTTAGTTGGACCCGCGTCACACGCTCATCCAAAAGATCATCTATACGCAGGCATTGGTTGTTTTAACCGTTGTGTAAAAGGGTGCTGTACTTTCCACTACTCGGTTTCTACACCGACTGAGTGGTCATTGTCACTAAAAACTCTATAAATAGAGACCTCTATCAACAGAGGAAAAGGTCGAAAAAACAGAAGGTCGAACTTCCGAAAAGATCGAACCAAAGGTCGAATTTTGGAGAGGTCAAAGAGTCCTTGAGAGAGAGAAGAATCCAGAGCTCAGGCAAGGAGTAGCAATCAACGACTCTGGCATCATGCATCCACTCTCCTTATCAACCTCCGAAGCTGCTCCCCGTCTTCTACGGCACTTCTTCACCATCGTGTGGTCCAAGGGCTAAAGTGATCGACTGCAGATCAGACACCTATAGCAATATTTACCCAGATTTAAAAATTGTACTCCCACATCCTAGTATAGGATTAATTGTACAAGCTTGTTTATAAACCAAAGAAACGGGTTTCGTATAAACCCACGTCTTATATACATTCTTTCGTTTATCACCATAAACAAGATGGCGACTCTGTTGGGGACATCTTTCTCTTCTGATGAGGAAGCGATTGCTCAACACAATGCGGTATCCGTGGGATCCGTGAAGAAGATACTGGTCGTCCAGTTCGACCAGTCTGCCTACGAAGACACGCTTCGGACAGGGGATAGCTCTCACTCTCTCTGTTCAAGTCAACAGGAAGCTACGCAAGGTCTGGGTGCCCAAGACATCCACTACCATTCCTGTCGACTCTCCGATTTCTCCGACCAACGAGGTTGTAACATTGCTCCCTCTGCGCCTTGCGCGTAAAATTCAGTCGCCTGTCTCTGACGGGGCCGACAAAACTTCTGGCAATGCCTCAGCGCTAACCCAGAAGTATACTCCACGCTTCGTGCGTGAAATTCAGTCTCCCGTCTCTGGCAGAATAGACATAACTCCTGGTAAGGCCTTAGTGCCAACCCAGAAGTATCACCCGCGCCCTGCGCGTGAAATTCAGTCTCCCGTCTTCAGTGGAATAGACGAAACTTCTGACAGTGCCTTAGCGCCAAATCAGAAGATCCAAACACGCTCCGCGTGTAAAAATGCATCTGCCCTCTACGGAGAAGCAGATGATCCCTGCAATCCACGCAAGGGAAAGCAAGCGGCGGACTGCTCAAATTCCCGGCCTTCACGCCCGCAAGGTTACAATCTGCCCGCCCTCCGGATTATGCGAGGAACTGATGGCCGACTGAGGGCCTCCTCGGCTCTCCGCCAGCCGGAGCACAGTGCCAAATTACGCCGGAAGAACTCCTCCAGCGTAAAGCAGACTCGGTTTGCGGAAGAACAAGCTCCTCAGGGATTATCCGCTAACCTGATGGCCAACCTGTTGTACACAGGTGGCACAGGAAAAACTGGGGTTCCCAACATCCGCATGGCCACTGCGGTGAACAGAAGGAACAAGCAGTCTTCTTCTTCTGTAAATCCTCCTGACCTGCGTACATATCTAATCCAGAAACGCAAGGATAGGGGATCTTCCAGCATGTCTATTACGCCTCCTAGCGAGCACCATTGTAATAGTCATAGGATTGTAGTTAATTGTTGCTGTTCTGAAGCAAGACGGTCGGTCTTCGACCGGTTAAACTACTCTCTGTCTTCCCAAGGAGAAGACCCCACACATGCATCGGTGAACATGGCTTCATACATACCTAGAGGACGATCAAGCTCAAGACGTATCCCTCTAGAACTCCAAGCCGAAGGAGATTCAACCAGCTCCTTAGAAACACTGAAGCTGGGGCATTCCAAAACACCCGTTCGAAGTCACGATAGCCGGCTTCGTACTCTTCTGATTCCGATGCTGGGGGTCGCCAGCCCCCCGAGTCAGATGCTGAAAGTATAGAGTCAACTTCTACAGCGACCTATACTAATCCTTCAATGACACCCAGGGAGATGGGAGTTTATGCCATTGGAGATGAACACGAGGAAGCTTCGCCGTCAGGGAGCGCGGAATAATGCATCACTATACTGGAGACGTCTCTGAAACAAATGCAATCCATGATGGAGAACATGCACCAGATGATGCTGACCCAACACGCAGCTGCTATGACTCAAACAGTGGTCCCTCCAACTCAGATACGTGTGGGGGTGGACTTACCACCATCCAACACGATCCAAGAGCCTGCTCTAGACCAGGAGTCAGCAGTTCCTCCGCTTCCTCACTCGGAGAATGTATTACCTCCTGTTGGAGTCGCAATACAACCAATTCCGTACCACTCCGAGGTCTCGCTACCAGCTGAAAACCCGATGCAAGCAGTATGGGAGTTGAAAGCCCAGTTTGATGCCTTGAAGCACAAAGATCAGCTCAAAAAACTGGGAATCAACCAGCCTTACCCGGCTATCTGGGAAGAGGTCCCTTTCCTTCCGAGATACAAACCACAGACTATGGCTTTGTTTGAAGGAAAAACGTCACCAAGTCAGTACATGAACTACTTCACTATGATGACGGTACTATTACAAGGGAATGACGCCCTCCTCACTCGGGTGTTCAAAGGCTGTCTCTCGGGGGTAGCTTATCAGTGGTACCATAGCCTGGCGGACAACTGCATTTCGTCCTTCGAAGACTTCAAGGCCTTATTCTTCACACGATTCTACAAGGGAGGGATGGACATGTCTATGTCCTCTCTCATCGAAGTAAAGCAGAAGGAGAAAGAGGGCGTTCGTACCTTCATCGAACGTTTTCGTCAGGCCACTTTACAAATGCCTCCCGGAGTTCCAGACTCGGCATTGGTGGACATTTGCAGGAAGAACCTTCTTCCCGTTATCTCGGTGTTCACAGGACCATATCAGTTCCATGATTGGCCCTCATTCATCATCTCAGCGGTAGCCTCCAAAGACAACAGTCGGAAGGCGCGTGACAATGGCATCATGATCTCTGCCTCCGACAGAGGCAAGAGGTCATCTTCCAACAACGACCATCCCCGTAGTTCCAAAGGGAAGGAAGCCCTGACAATCAACACGTCCAGACAAAAGACTGCGGCTACCACGCATACGAGACCAGGGACTACCAGGCCCGTTGAAGTATACTCTTTTGAAGACAACGATATTCCGAGCATATTCGAGTGTCTCGTCAAGAGCGGCAAGATCACCCTTCCGGAGCAAAGGCGGCCCCAAGAAGTCGGCAGTACTAACAACCCTAAGTACTGCATCTTCCACAGATACGTACACCACCCGACAAAGGCGTGTTACATACTGAAAAGGAAGATCCAGGAGTTGATCGACGCTAAGGCCATCTCTCTGCACAATAGCGAGAAGACGGTCACGGCCAACATGATCTCTCTGCAATTTGGCAATCTGCCTCCCCAAGAAGTCCCGGACGGTGTTACACCTATTTCCCGGACAACAATGAATATCGTCAATCTCCCTCCAGCTAGGAGTCAAAATCATGACCTGGTACCCCTAACTACCTGGCGGGGCAAGATTATGTGGGTTCATCCCGATTTGGTGTCGAAGCTCGAGAAAGAGACTAAAGCTACTAAGGATAAGTCTAGAGAGAGCTCCAAATGCAAACCATGCCATATGGTTGCGACTTCTTCGACGTCAGACGAAGACGAGGTATTGGCTGCAACCCGCTCAGGGAAAGCTTACCTCACGGACTACGGAGCTAGTCAGGAAGATGCACCGGCAGACGTTTCAGCTGCCAAACCTTCAGAACCAGAGCCCGCCGTACCAGAGGCCGGTCCTTCGAGACCAACTTCGGCGGACATGGAGAAGCAAAAGGAAGTACGCTTCGACAAACCTTTGAAAAATATTTAAAACAAAGGTTTAGAGAAGCCCTACAACTTCGATATCTTGGCACAACTAGCCAATACACCAGCCAGGTTGTCCATCTTCGAGCTACTCAGGCTCTCCCAAGACACTCGTCTAGCCCTGAGTGAAGCACTGATGTAGGCGGAAGCATACTTGACCCAGCTCAAGTCCCCTGACGAAGAACCAGTGGCGTGCCCTCAATGCCACAGTGTGATGGAGGTGGTCCCGAACATCACTTTCACTCAAGATGACATGCTATTAAAACATAACAGGCATGACAGACCCCTCTATTACACCGGATACATCGGTTCCATGGAGGTCGACCGGATTCACATTGATCCGGGATCATCAATCAGCATCATTCCTCATAGTCTGCTCAGACCACTGAGGATCCCCACCAGCGAGTTGGCTTACACCACCACCACAATCGTGGGCTTCAACGCTCGGAGAAGCAAGCCATTGGGAAAAATTCGTCTGAGGATCCAGATCGGGGATCTCAGATCGGTGGCTACATGTTATGTCATCGATTCAGAGGTATCCTACAACATTCTGCTGGGTAGACCTTGGATCCACGACCACAACATCGTTCCTTCGACTCTACATCAATGCTTCAAATATGTAGACACTCAAGGAGCGGTACAGACGGAGGTTGCTGACCTGAACCCATTTAAAGGAGTATAATCTTACTATTCCGATGCCGTATTGTACTCTCAGGACTGTACGAAAGAAGTGTCAGGCGAGGCAGAGAAGGAATCCCACCGGGAGACTGAAGAACCCGCTGTCGAACAACCCCTGTCAATCAGAGTAAGAGGGCGAACTACTCACCCAAAAGCCATGGAGCCTATGGCTATCCACCTGAACAAAACCAGGTCGGGAAGAGGAGGGCATCCTCTAGTAATCACTTTGAACCAGAAGCCTCCACCCTTGGTCATCAATCTTCGGTGCGACAGGCAGCCGACTGATGTAAATGCAACCAGGAATACAGTTTCCGATGATAATAAAAGACCCCTTTTCCAGTATATCGACGCTCAGATTCCAAATCAGGAATCCTCTCCCCATGACGATATAGAGCCTATAGCACAGAAATTCTTGGCAGCTATAGATTCCTATCATCCGTACGCATGGGAAGTAGCATCATCATCCAATGTTGTCACGACATATGGACCACACGAGGATTCTATCTTTATTGTTCCGCCTGCCCGCAGCGGTCAGCGTCCAATAGTCTTCGGTTGTATGCGCAACGAACCGACTATACAAGAAGATTCCTTCGACGACGATGCTGGTAAAATACAAGTTCACAGGTACAGCCCGCAAGCTTTGAAGATCATGCAAAGCATGGGCTACGACTTGAAGCTGAAACCAGGTCTCAACTATGGGAAAGGCAGACGAATACCGCTGCACGGCGATCCCTGCTATCAACAAACTCGTTTCGGGTTAGGGTATGCCACCTCCCTTGCAACTTTCGAGTCGAACGAGGATATTTTTTCCTCTCTTCAAGATGGCTCGTCGCCCTCCGACTCATCTGAGGATCTCGAACGAACATTATCAGTGAACATGGTAGTGGCGGGTTCCTTCGAAGTAGACGAACAAGAATCTGAGCCGTTTGAGAATGACTCCTGGGCTCAACAAATGGATACACAATGGGAGTTCCGCTTCGAGCAGAGAGAACCTTCCACTGAAGACAAAGTTATCCTGATCAATGTTGGGGATGAACTTTCGCCAAAGCTGATATTTATCAGTAACAATCTTTCCCCAGCTGAAAGGGAAGAAGTTATCCAGCTGATAAAAGAATACATCGACGTCTTTACGTGGAATTATGAGGATATCCCAGAACTTGATCCAAAGGTGGCTACCCATAAACTCAACATATTGCCCGATTCGAAGCCTGTGAAGCAGCACCAACGTCGGTTCCGCCCGGATATGATGGACGCCATTGAAGCTAAAATTAAGAAGTTGATAGCCTGCGGTTTCATCCGGGAGGAACAACATCCCGACTGGGTCGCTAATGTTGTCCCGGTCATGAAGAAGAATGGGAAAGTGCGCGTCTGCATCGATTACCGAGATCTGAATGCAGCCTGCCCCAAGGACGAGTTTCCTCTTCCCATCATGGACGTCATGATTGACAATACATGCAGTTTTGAACGTATGTCTTTCATGGACGGATTCTCAGGATACAATCAGATCAAGATGCATCCTGAAGACGAGAAGCATACTGCCTTCCGGACACCATTGGGGGTATATTGCTATACGGTCATGTCCTTCGGATTGAAGAACGCCGGGGCTACATACCAACGGGCTATGAGTAACATATTCCACAAGCATTTATGCAAGATATAGCTGTCAAAAGCCGCCTCAAAGGTAATCACATCCAAGACTTGAAGACAGTATTTGAGTTGATGCGCCAACATCAGCTCAAAATGAATCCTACAAAGTCCTTTCTAGGTGTATCTAGTGGCAAATTCCTGGGATTTGTCATTACCGCCAAAGGCATTCAAGTGGACCCTCATAAAGTCAAGGCCATCTTAGAAATGCGACCATCCCGTAATCTGAGGGAACTCAGGGGATTTCAAGGTCGCCTGGCTTATATCCGGAGATTCATATCCAACCTCTCTGGGAGATGTCAGCCTTTTTCTCGTCTCATGAAGAAAGGTGTATCCTTCATATGGGACAAAGCCTGTCAGCAAGCGTTTAACGATATCAAACGCTACCTCATTCATCCGCCAGTTCTGGTGCCTCCCGTCGTAGGAAAACCATTCTTCCTGTACGTTCGAGCGATGGACCATTCTTTGGGAGCTCTTCTCGTGCAGAAAAATGATGTAGGACATGAACAGGCCATCTACTATCTAAGTAGAATGATGATCGGAGCTGAGCACCGGTACAATCCAGTGGAGAAGGAATGTTTGTCTCTGATGTTCGCTATCCAGAAGACGCGATACTATGTCACCGGCCAGACTATTCATATCATCTCCAGGATCAATCCTCTTCGAGTACTGATGAACAAGCCAAGTGTTCTTAACTCCCGACTCGCGACTTGGGCGATGTTATTAACACCATATGACATGGTGTACGTCCCGCAGAAGTCCATCAAAGGCCAAGCATTGGCTGACTTCCTAGCTGCCTATCCGATCCCGGAGGCCTCCAAATTATACGAGGATATTCCCGACGAAGTTGCAGAATGTAATTCCATAATGGAAAGTGACGCATGGCAACTATTCTTCGACGGCGCCTCCAGGACTGGTCCCAAGGGAAACGTAGTTTCAGGGGTAGAAATTGTCCTGGTTACTCCCGACAAACTCGTCATCTACCGAGCATACTATCTTAGCGAGCCATGCTCCAACAATGTTGCAGAGTACAACGCTCTACTAATCGGGCTCCAAGTCGCTAAAGAGCTGGGGGTCAAATCTCTGGAAGCTTTTGGTGATTCTCTGCTTATCGTCAATCAAGTCAGAGGAATATATGAAGTCCGGAATCCGGACCTTATCTCCTATCACCGAGCAATGGTCGAGATAGCCATGACATTCAAAGGGTTCTTCCTAGAGCATGTACCTCAATCTCAGAATCTGGAAGCTGATGCCCTAGCCAGTCTAGCTGCAGATTTAGCTACTCCTATAAGAAGGCAGAATTCGGTGATCCTCCTTAACAGGGATTTATTCTGTGTGAAAAATAACTTTCACATAGAACGCAGCTACGCTGTGAACACGGATCCTCCCACAAGAGACTGGAGAAGTCCCTTTATAGATTTCGTGGCATACAAAATCTTGCCGGAGGACCCTAAAGAAGCGGTATCCATCAAAAGACGATCATTACGCTTCTACTTTGATGCATCTTCACAATGCCTATATCGCCGGACCTACGACGGAATGCTATTGAGATGTCTCTCCAATGACAAAGCACAGCAGATTATCCGTGAAGCTCACGACGACGTATGCGGAGCACATCAATCCGGTCCTAAGCTACAGGATCGTATCAGGAGATTGGGCTATTATTGGCCCACTATGATCGCAGACGCAATCAAATATGCAAGACAATGCAGAGCCTGTCAGGTTCATGCAAACTTTATACATCAGCCGTCTGAATATCTACATCCTACGGTTGTATCCTGGCCTTTTGAAGCATGGGGTATGGATATCATTGGTCCTATTCACCCGTCTTCTTCCAGAGGTCACCGGTTCATACTAGCCATCACGCACTATTTCTCCAAATGGGCAGAGGCGATCCCTCTTGCTGAGGTGAAGGCATTTAATATGATCAGCTTCATCAACCATCACATCATTTATCGCTTTGGGATTCCCCGAAGGATAATCCATGACAATGGGCCTCAGTTTATCAGCCAAGCGTTTCATCAATTTTGCGGTAAAAATCGGATACAAAATATCGCTTCTACGGCATATTATCCAGCTGCTAATGGTTTGGCGGAAGCCTTCAACAAAACAATTACCAAACTCTTGAAGAAGTTCGTCTCCTCGAACAGGAGAGATTGGAACGAGAAGCTGGGAGAATGTCTCTGGGCATACCGCACAACGGTCCGAACACCGACAAGTTGTACCCCATTCTCATTGGTCTACGGAAGTGAAGCAGTTCTTCCCATCGAAATTCAAATTCCGTCACTCAGGATAGCAGTCGCTAATGAGTTGACTCAGGAAAAGAATGACCTACTAAGGCTTCAAGAGCTAGAATGATTAGACGAGAAACGCCTTCAAGCTCAACAGAGCATCGCCTTTTACCAGGCACGCATTTCTAGAGCTTTCAATCAAAGAGTAAAGGAAAGAGTGTTCAAAGTTGGCGAGCTAGTCTTAGCTGTAAGAAGGCCAATGATTCTTATTCACAGGAGTAAGGGCAAATTCCAGCCCAAATGGGAAGGCCCTTATGTGATCGAGACGACATTCTCAAATGGCACTTACAGGTTAGCCTAGCCTAACGGAGACCTCATAATAGCTCCTATCAATGGCAAATTCCTGAAAAGGTACTATGCTTAGCCTTCTCTGCTTAAGTGGAATATGGCGAAAACCTTATTCTGACAAAACTACTTCCAAAACGAAACTAGTTGGGTCGTATTCTATCATGTCCATATAACCTCTGAATAGATATGTTCGACTAATTTGGAACTGCAAGATCTATCACGTCCATATTACCTCTGATAGTGTTTTGTGTACAAACTTTAGTCAAAGCATATTCTATCATGTCCATATAACCTCTGAATAGATATGTCCTACTGAAACATATTCTATCATATCCGTATGACCTCTGAATAGATATGTCATGCTAAAGTTTATCGAGAGTATATCACGTCCATACTACCTCTGATATAACTTTCACCCAAACCTGTCATTTATATTCCGAAATGATGAATCCACAAAGTCAGATGAAAAGCCTCTTTATTATTCCCCAAAAGAGAGCAAAATTACATTTGCAAAGCAAAAAGAAAAGTACATCATGAAGGGGGGGCGGTCAAATCGCGAATCTGCTGCGCCAGTGCAGCCATCCTCGCATTCCTGGAGTCCGAAACGGTAGCTCGAGCTCGCTCCCACCTTGTGTCCTCATTATTCAAGCCAGATAAATCAGACAGAGCATCTGCAAGAGCGGCGTGCATGGCACTAGCATGTGCCAAGTTCTGTTGAGCCTCTTCCATTTGGCTCTGTAACACATGAACACCTGCGGCTGAAGCGCGAGACCACTCCTTCGCTAAGGCGATCTTAGCCTCCAACTTGCGGACCCTCACTTCATTTCCCTCATGTTCAGCTTTGCTCTTGGCCAACTGGGGAACGACACACTCTAAGAGGGTATGCTCATCATTCATCTCCTTCTGTCGTATCTCCATGGACTTGCTCAGAGCTTCCATCTCCCCAGCCTTGCAGTCAAGGAGTCGTATTCAGCTTGAACGAGACCGTCAACGCTGCCTCGAGACAGCCGCAGATATTCGTTAATGGGTTGCTCCAAACCATTAACTATCTCCTCCAGGGCATCAGCTACCCCAGTATTGTCAAATTCCCTGACCGGCACTATCACAGCCTGATAAAACCTCTTCAGAGCCTCGAAGCTCAAATTCTTCTCCAACACCAGTGATATCAGCGTTTTCAAGGTGGTGTAGAAGATACTGGTATACTGCTCAGTCAGCTGGGCTAGGTCCGAATGGACGCTGGGAGTGGCTGCGATATTGGCGAACCTCCCTCCAGGGACGACCGTAATCGATGTGGCCACAGTCGTCGTCTCAACAGGTGGCGCGACAAAAGAAGATGCGCCAACAATAGTCGAAGTCATCGGCATACTCGAAGGAGGCGATGTCGCAATAACAGGCTCATCCTCCTCTCGAGGTATCGGGATCTCTTCTGCAGGCGAGCCGGCACCCAAAGATGCTTCCTCTTCAAAATCAGGCACCTCCGTGTCGCCACCAGGGCCTGACACAGAGCCGAAGGGCGCATATACATCGCCCTCCCCGAAGAGGTCTTCCCCTGAAAAGAAGACAAGAGAAAGTTAATATCAACATAAGGTTAATTTTCCTAAAAAAGAGGCATAAAAAGATGACATTTACCCATGGCCAATGGTGTATATGTCGCGTCTGCGGCCTGTGCAGCTAAATTATGTCTTAGAAATGTTAGGCAAGCTGTCATACCTGGAGAAGGGGGTGCACTAAAAAATACGGGGATATGCTCTTCCAGGTCTTCACCGAGATCCACTTGAGGATCATCGGCTGGAATCTCGCTAGCAGCGCTGGCAGGCACGGCAGGGGTCTCTCCCGATGCTGATCCGGATAAAGGTATATGGAATCTTATAATCAGCCCCGGAGGCGACTTCGTTCCACTACCTGAAGCAGTAGCAGCGACAACAGTCTCCAGCTGAGATTCTCCGACACCGCCGATCGAAATTGTAGAAGGTCCCTCTCTAAAAGGCGAGGAACCTCCAATCAAAGAATCATCCCCAATACGGGGAGAAGCAAGCTCACTTCCAGGAGCCTCAATACCAGGGATCCGGAGAGGACGAGTAACCGTCTTCTTCTTTCTCTTACGAGGGGAAATCTCCTTCGGAGCAGGAGCCCTTCGCTTCCCAAAGATTACCAAAGCCCCTGCAGGCGGAGGTACTTCACCCCTCGGTACCGATACAAGAGGCTCATCCGGGGTAACAGACTCTTCACTCTCGTCAGAAGAAACCGAGGGGATTTCGACTCTTCCCCCGGGCTTGGAAGAGGGCACCCTAAAACTTCCATGCATATCAAAATCATGATGGAAAGTGTTGGTTGCCACATAGAACTGGGCATACGTATGGAGGATGCGCAACTCCATGGAGAGTGTGGTGAAGGGCACAGTAAAAACTGCCCCAGTACAGCCATGATAAAATATCGCTATCCCTTCGCTCCATCAATGAGTCCGCCTCTGAACCTGAAGCTGGTGACGGCATTGCCCACGTGCAACTGATCATACCCAAACTGCCTGGCAAACTGACTAGGCAGGTAGGGTTCAAAGAAGCATTGGTCTTTACTTCTGTACAGCAAGTGGGAAGGTCTAATGCAGACCAACCAATTGAAAGCTTCGGAAGAAAGAATGGTCTTCTCTCTACCTAAGCCCTCAAGCCTAATCCCCGATTGATTGCGATGAACAGAGGGGACAGTACAAAGGAGCTTCCAGCTATGGCCGTAATTCAGCACCCGCCGACAGTCTAAAACTGTGAGCACATTCCAGGAGGATTTCTTGTAATTCAGCAAGAAACTACCCCCCAAGCTACTGTCGGAACCTGGAAACATCACCCGGGGGTTATGGAGAATTAACCATCCCATCAAATACAGGTATGGTAATTCCACCCGGGGAAAGCTTTCACGCTGAGCTTCATCGGCAAGCAGCGCCTCAGTCATCGCCCTCAGGCCAGCTTGTATGCGGCACACCATGGCAGGGAGCAAGCCCAGTCTCGCCCCAAACACCAGACGCACTGCAGGCCACAGGGTGTTGCGGTAAATACGATCCACGGATGTGATCCCGGGTACCACCAGTCGGCGCAGCCATATAGAGAGGAAGCCAGCCAGTTGAGCTTCCTTGGACAGGCCTGCGGCAATGCCTCAGATAACTGTAGGCCTTAGTGCCTGCAGGATATCTTCCTATCCCTTCGTCAAGGATCTGATCTGGAGCCCCGGCGTCCTCCATAAGATCATCGACTACCTGAGCAGTAAGCACGCTCAGAGGATTCACGGGCTAATCCTTGCCTTCTAAAACTTTCTCCGGCTGAGCAGTCCTGGCCCGGTAGAAAAAGAGGTAGGACGTCCATTTACTGGTGTGAGCCAAATCTGAAGGCTCAACATAGAAGGCGGTGCAAGCGAGGTAGTTGCACATCAGCTCTTGGTACACTTCCACTACCCGAGGGTCTGAATCCCCCAGCTCCCGGTTCGTGGAAACATACTCTTCATACGGAGTATCCCCCATCGGCAGTCTCGAGATCTCTGCCATCTCATGGAGGGCCAGTCCCAACTCCCCCAGTGGAGTGGCGAAAGTCCCGATGAGCGAAATATATCACTCCATCAGTGCCAGAAACAGGTTAGGGTTAGGAGGTAACCCAACACTGGTGGCACTCACAGCTGCAAACAGGCCGATGTTCTCCAACTAGATCTGAAAATGCTTCAGGGTCCAATCAACTAAGCGAGCCCATCGAAGATTTGTTGGGGTCATCCACCCATTGCACCAAGGATTCACCTTGGGGTATATTCCCCCGCGCCCCATAAAATCATTGCAGAAGGTCGGCAATTGCACCGGCTGAAGCACCAAGCTGTCTTCACTCGGGACACTGCCCGGGTACAGTCCCCTGAACGACGTTACAGGACCAGAAGGGCGGCTGACAAATAGGCCAGATCCTTTCTGATAGAAGATCTTCCCCGGCCTACCGTGAAGATCGGGAGTCAGCGTCCACGACATCCTACTGGGATGTGTAGCATGGAATAATGCCGAGATGGGATAATCTTTCGGCATCTTGGGCAGATTCAAGACCAAGCCCCCGGCAGGGAAGACCCAGAGTTCTTTCTTGGGCTTCGTCTGGGACTGCTTATCAATCATGTCCCCGAAGAGAAAAGCCGGCTTTATATATTGGTCCCCGTCTACGTACGTCAGGGGCTCTCCATTAATTATGTTCAGCAGCGTTCGCTCGCCCTGAGCCGATATCAAAATTTCCCTTCCTTCGGGATACTGGGGCCCGGAGATAGGAAATGTCACATGGGACAGATCCTCCAGATAGTTGGAGTGCAGCATCCCCGCAGCAGAACCCATCATCTCGGCTAGCGGAGACTCATGCAAGTTAACTGCAAGGGTGCAAGGAAAACACGTCAGCTTCTATACTAGACATTACAATCTTGCAGCATATGCCAAGAGCCAACAGTCTGTGCTTTACGCCAAGACTATAAAAACCTGATCATTTACGCTGGGATCCATTTTCAAAAGCGTAAAATTCAGGTTGGCAGTATGTAGTCTGTGCTCTATGCCAGACTGACAAAATTCGAGCTTACGCCAGGATTTTCATCCACGAGCGTACGACTCAAATTTCGTAGTATACACCAAGTTCTCGACGGTCAAAGCTTTTACGCTCAACTGCAAAAATCTAGAGTTTTTACGCTGACACATTAGAAATGTGGGCATAAAAAGATGAAACCTCTCCGTGCATCATCTTCCTCAAAGAGGTTATCAGCACAGAAGACGACCTAGCGCGGTCACGTTCAACGTGTGCGAAGGATTTTTCAAATTGTTCTCTTCATCCCCAAGACTCTACCTTCAATCCCGGGTGCACTGCTCGTCGCCGGGACGCTTCGCTCAGAAGGAAGCTCGCCTTGCCCGACAGATATTGCTCTTGCTTGAGCAGAAGAACGAGAAGAAGAATCGACCTTCTTTCCCTTAGAGGAGGAGGTTTGCTTCAAGGCCATTACTGGAAACTTTGAAGACTCGGAGAAGAAATCGAACAGTCGAAGGCTTTCCTTCGCAGAAAATGGATGAAAAGTTTTTCCCTCAGAAACATGGGGTATATATAGAGTTCGGATGGACTCCTCAAAATCCTAACCAAATCAGACAATTAATATTCGGTTATGATTGGGACTACGTCAGCCTATTGTTCTCGAAAGGCGGACAGTCAGCGAATTCAAATTTTTTTCGCACGAAGCAGATTCGTGGTTCCTACGCTAAGGAGCTTTCTACGCTCGACAGCTACAGATCTACGATTTTACGCTCACAGGCTACAAATCTATGGTTTTACGCCCAGATGCCTTTGTGCTCGGTAAGATTTTATGCTCGAGAGGCTACAAACCTATGACTTCACGCTCAGCAGCTACAAATCTATGGTCTCACGCTCGATGACGTTTAGTTTACGCTCAGAAGCAACAGATCCACGACTTCACGCTCGGAATATTTCCTTTTCACAGCTACAGATCTACAGTTCTACGCTAAGGAGCTTTCTACGCTCGACAGCTACAGATCTACGGTTTTACGTTCACAGGCTATAAGTCTATGGTTTTACGCCCGGATGCCTTTGTGCTCGGTAAGCTTTTATGCTCGAGAGGCTACAAACCTATGACTTCACGCTCAAGAACTACAAATCTATGATTTCCTGCTCGGTGGCGTTTAGCTTACGCTCACGAGGCTACGAACTTATGATCTTACGCTATGACTCTTTGCACATCTGAAAGATACGCAAGCCAGAGTACGCGTACATCCGAACGGTTCTCAAAGTGGTCAATTGCAAGAGTTCACACAGAAGATACTCCTTCTTGACCAGAAGATATCCCAAGTACCCGAAGCATGCAGAGTTCAACATTGAAAATTACTCCTCTTCATGGGTCGATTCGAAGTTCATCCAGACTCCAGTCTGAATATTTCGTCTACAAATCAAGATGGCAACTCAGTTTGACAGCCATTTTTTGCCCTGTTCCAAGGGATTTTCAAGAAATCATTCTTGAAGATGATGTCTGAACAAGAATTCTGTTTATCAGAAGCAACAATTCAGAGTTCTACACGGTTCCTCGTTCCCAACAGCAGAACGGTTCGAATACTCAACTTAAATGCTAAAGCAGCTTTCTGCGCATCCCTAGCTATGCGTAAAAGACAGAGCGGGACCTAATACTCTTTCTAACAGAGTCAGCGTAAAGAATCAGACGTGTCGAAGCTACACATATTCAGACTTCACAGCAACATATGGCAAGACAATCATATGCAGAGAAGAAAGATGACTTTATTAAGGATCAAAATCACGATTATACATGAGGGAAATCCAGTCTACAGGGGTTTTCTTTATTTTTGTGATTACATATGAGAGAAATCCTGTCTACAGGGGACTTCCTCGTCGTCGTATGAAGATCGCGCCCAGAATCTGTTCTGCTAGGTTCTTGCATGGGCGTCAATTCTTCATCCATCTTCTCCAGCAGTCAGTCGGTTACCGCAAACCAACTGACATATTGTCAATGGCGGGAGGATACAGGACTGGGCATGCACAAATGATGCAGATCCCATGCTCCGTACACCATGACAGATTGAGTTGGGATATTTCACCCAACTCAATCCCAGACAGAGCTAGTCTATCTGCTCTCGTCCACGGAGGTAACGGGAGAAGACACCACTTGCAAGTAGCGTGGTGAAATATGACCCTTCCTCTCTCTCCGGAAGAACCGCCATACAAAGTTGCTGATTATCCCGAGCAAGGGAGGCTATGATATCCTTCCATGATCCATTGTTGCAGATGACACTTGCTCGAAGACGCCGTCTTCTTCGGCTCCTTACACGCTGGAAGAACATGATCTTCTTCTTTCTCAGATCGACCCGACGAACTCCGGCGATCATCTCTGCATGGTGAAGGAAACATGGGAAAAACAGGATAACTCCTCAGCCTTTTTATAGGCGAAAGAGATCACACCGATCCCCAATAACTCCGCCATAAAGTCAGCCTTGAAAGAACGTGTCAGACTTGACCGTTTCAGGCTCCATTCAGAAAATGCTTCGAGTTACGAGGAACGGTTCATGCTTCATTCAAAGCGTTTCAAATTACGAGGAATTTGAAAGCTTTGAAGGGGGTCTTGTAGAAGCATGAAAAATACGCTGGATGACTCTACGCATCATGGTGATGCAGGGCAGCGTAAATAGGGGACCTCAGAGCCATCAAGCGTGCAACGGAGCTTTTCCACTGAGCACAACGTACAATATAAGCTCAAAGGACCATCCGCGTAAGTGCGGTATGTCCAGGCTACTTCAGCGTAGACAGGGTGCTTCATCGCCTCTATGGCGTAGAACTCCTCCGCTTTCAATGCAGCATTAAAGCGTACGAGGAACGCTTCGTGTTCCCCGATATGAACCTATCAAATCACGCAGTGAACCTGACGTCTGACTCCTGACAAAAGGTACTGCACGACTACCCAGACGACGGCTGGAATAGTGGCAGACCACTCGGGACACGCCTCTGCATTTAATGAACAGGATGATGGCGGATCTCTGCATTTAATGCAGGGGATTTGATTAAATGTCACCGAACCGTCGTTTAGTGACATCCCCTTTGCGTAAACTGCTTTTACGCATACAAGGGGATATGCTGCCTTATTTTACACAGGCAGACGTGAACTGTTTACGCTCCACGGAAGACAAACAGACTGCCATGTCAAAAGCTGCTCTTCATACAGGGCTCGAGGCACGTCTCTGCACCTAATGCTCAGAACGGTGGCAGGCCTTCAGAACACGCCTCTGCAATTAATACAAAGGATGATGGCGGATCTCTGCATTTAATGCGAGAGATTTGATTATATCTCCAAGAGCCGTAATTCCGGCTGAGATGTCCACATCATCACTCTGGCACGTTACGCAGCGGCTTCTACGCCCATTTAACTTCTGTGCCCGCTCGGCTTCTACGCCTCTTCAGCTTCTATGCTCACTCGGCTTCTATGCCCATTCGGCCCTCTGTGCCTACTCGGCTTCTATGCCATCAGGTTTCTATGCCTACCTGGCTTCTATGCCTACTTGGCTTCTACGCCATGGTGACAGACATTGACTTCTACGCCAACCTCTTCTACACGAGGGATACCTACCTACGTGGCTTCTACGCCGTGATCTTCGCAGCAGTTGTACGCGTTTTGTCCCTTAGTTGGACCCGCGTCACACGCTCATCCAAAAGATCATCTATACGCAGGCATTGGTTGTTTTAACCGTTATGTAAAAGGGTGCTGTACTTTCTACTACTCGGTTTCTACACCGACTGAGTGGTCACTGTCACTAAAAACTCTATAAATAGCGACCTCTATCAACAGAGGAAAAGGTCGAAAACACAGAAGGTCAAACTTCCGAAAAGATTGAACCAAAGGTCAAATTTTGGAGAGGTCGAAGAGTCCTTGAGAGAGAGAAGAATCCAGAGCTCAGGCACGGAGTAGCGATCAACGACTCTGGCATCGTGCATCCACTCTCCTTAGCAACCTCCGAACCGGCTCCCCGTCTTCTATGGCACTTCTTCACCATCGTGTGGTCCAAGGGCTAAAGTGATCGACTGCAGATCAGACACCTATAGCAATATTTACCCAGATTTAAAAATTGTACTCCCATATCCTAGTATAGGATTAATTGTACAAGCTTGTTTGTAAACCAAAGAAACGGGTTTCGTATAAACCCACGTCTTATATACATTCTTTCGTTTATCACCATAAACACGTACCTCTTCCTTAGGACCCAAAAATCTGGTTTCAATGCCTTAAGCCGTATCGATTGCTTGTGCTACTTTTGTATAGAGGGACATAATATATGGAACGATGCCATTGTATTCAAAAAGTCTTGTGCCTTAATTTTTGCCCCATTTATTCAGATGGATTATTGTTTACAACATTGTTCCTCCGCTGCATACTCGATCGATTCGATGATAGCCACAACTTTAACGATGTTATCTTATGCGGGCGTAATCCCAGGCTCGCACGATATCACGTCCCGATGAAAATGATCGTCCCGCGGGAGCGCTGGCACAGTGATTGCACCTAGCGAGGGCGGTCGGTTCCTACAGGAGATCGAGGCATGACAAGTTTGACCTGATCCAATACTGAGTAGTTAGCCTGCCTAGTCATCTCGAACCGCCAGTACCGTGCCCAAGACATGTTACCATTTGTTTTCTCTATGGCCGAACAGTTTTGGTGCACCAGAGCCTATCCCATTTGAGAAAACTAGACTTTGTGCGCAACAGGTTGTTCATGATTAATGTAAACTCCAACAGTAGGTATGACGAGAGAATCGAGCCTTCTCTCCCTACCAAACGATACTCACCTCGATCCATCCAATGCACCATAACTATTCTCCAACTATAGCCTAAGGTACCATCTCAAGTTATCTCCATTAGGCACTATGCTGTTTCTTAATACAGTGCTCCAATTTTGGTGCAATACCCCTCGCTCCGAAAGCTCCGTAGCACAATACCCCAATAGTGGCACAATGCCCTCTCTGATGTAGTTGTCCGATTTTGAACCCCAACTGCACGCTTTCCTTGACAAAATGTTCAACTTGATACTCATGCACGGATGCACGTTCGTTCGCCCAAAGTATCTCAATGTTCTAACCAAAATAATCCACTCAAGCTCCAACTTCCCAAACATAAGACCAACTCAAGCCACAAATTCTATCCAACCAAATAACATACACTCTATGCACGCCACAATGCGCTATTTCTAATATTTCAGTCCAAGTGTTCAAGCCATTACGTGTGTTCTATATTATTAGGCATGAAGGAGTGGAGGAGCAAGGACATAGCCCACTGACCAAGTCTGAATCCGCTAAGCACCCTGCTTTGCCGATATGGCCGATCCCTTGAATCCGTGGTCCGATGCAAAGAATTATCTAATCAATTGGTATAACCATGCGATCATGCCGTGCTCTTCAAATTATCCGACCAATCGAACTAAGGAAGGTGACATTATCGCTCCAATTCTGCTATCCTATTACTGCTCTGAACGAACACCTGATTCCATCGAACTCCGTATGCGATCTGCACATGAAATCAACTCAAATCAATACTTGTTCCCAAATCTATTCAAATTAAAATATAACCAACCATTGCCTTATTTATCTAACTCAACGTAATGCACAATACGATTGCAGGATATTATACTATGCGTCCATGAGTTATGCATCCAGGTGATATGTGACCTGGAGCTATTCGACCAGGTGCTATGCAACCGAGGCGCTAATCTTGTTCCAAACTGGAACAAAACTGGCCCATTTTTTGCTTCTAGCAAACAGACCCTAAGAGGCTAGTTAAGGTTTATACAGAGGGATAACACAGTGTTAATCATATTAATTAATTAGGATTCCCCGACTATCAGTGATACTAAAAAAATATACTATTTTAGTGACAGAATTATCTGTCGCTAAAATACAATTTTTTGTCGTTATTTTCAAATAGCGACAAAATTCTTCCGTCAAAAATATTAACGTCGCTATGAATTTTTCGTCCATAATCCGTCGCTCAAGCGACGGCTTATCGACGGAATGAGCGACATAATTTCAGCGACGTATTAGTGACGTATAATTTTTGTCGCTAAACTTTTTGACTACTTACTGACATAATAGTGACAGATTAAGTGAGCACAAAAATTGTCAAATTTTCTAAAAGGTTTTGCACATTCCGGACTCACATAGTTCGTTGCTAATCTGTCGCTAAGTCGTCACTCCCAGTGACGGATTAACGATAAATTTTAGAGACAGACCCTGATACATGTTTTGTAGATTTGTGTGTCTTGGACGTTTTAGCGACGGTTTTATTCGTCGCTAGGTAGTCGCTGACCTGAGATTGTTCGTCGAAAATCTGTCGCTAACATGAGATTTTCCAAATTTTTCGTCGCTAGTATATCGCTAGTCCATCGCTAAAGGTAATATTTTTTTCAGAAATTAATTTTTGTTGAGCATATACCTGTTATACATTCACCAATTTCCACACAAATAAATTTCACACAAATAAATTCTACACAAACTATGAAAACACCTACAAATATGTCCAAATATTATATATACAATGAACTAATCAA
The DNA here is from genome assembly GCA_036927795.1 of Iris macrosiphon. Lineage (NCBI taxonomy): Eukaryota > Viridiplantae > Streptophyta > Magnoliopsida > Asparagales > Iridaceae > Iris > Iris macrosiphon. The sequence goes on along the minus strand of JAYESA010000024.1, from coordinate 332,516 downwards.
GTAGAGTAATCCAAATATACCACAAACTCAAAAAATACAACGGTAGAGGCGGTGTTATATAATTTAAGTCCAAAAATACGACGGTGTTATACAATTCCACAAAGTCAAATAAATAAAATCAAGTCAAATAAATACAATCAAGTCAAATAAATACAACCAACTCAAAAAAATACCATAAACTCAAAACTCTATCAAGTCGACGGTGGAGGTGTAGGCGGCGACGATTGTCGGCTAGCCATGTACTTCGCAACCATAGCGATGATATTATGTAGATCATCGGAATAAATGACAGATGGAGCAGTGACAGGAGCCGTCGAAGGAGCTGGAGGACCCATCGATGCCGTCGGAGGAGCTGGAGCCGTCGGAGGAGCTGGAGGAGCCGTCATAGTAGCCGTCGGAGGAGCAGGTGTTGGAGCATCACGCATGTATATCAACTTTTGGACCAACCCATGTAGCTCATGCACAGTGGTCGTTAGCTGCTCCGGAGACATCGCACCCGAAGGAACGCCGGAGACGGACACTGATGGAGCTGGAGTAGCCGTTGGAGGAGCTCTAGAAAGAACCGACGACTGGGATGCCAACAATCCGGTACCTTATATGCTCCTGCCTTTCCCTCTCTCGACAGCTTGTACCCACCGATCGTTTCTCTCAGTCGACGTACTTCTCTCAGCGCTCCCCTCTAACGTCTCATACGTCTCCTATATTTATTTATATAGATAGGTTTAGTGGTAAAGATTTTAGAGTTGTATGTGCTATATTTGATTTTGATTAGTGTATCATATTAGATGCTAGATATCTTATTATATAATTTAACCAAGGTACAAAGTATCGGAACCAAAATTGGTATCAGACCATTCCTTAACTCTAAACCTATTTGATTCTTAGTATTTTTGAAATTGAATGAAATAGTAATCACCCTTGTCGATTAATTTCCATGCGATAGATTAGTTTTCCTTTTTTATATGCTTTTACAATCTTAATATAATCTAATATAACTTCATAAACCAATAGAATGGATAAAAAATTAACCTAGAAACTAGAAAGTGTCATAGTTTGACTGTTTGACCTATAATTGACCTAGTTTGACTATTTTGACCTAGTAACCTAGAATCACCACCGACAGGACAACTTCTTCGATCCTTTTGGCAATAACTCTCTAATAAACTGAATTATCTGGTTGTAATATTCCTGCGGCAAGTTAAAATTAGACTTTAGGTTCAACAGCTGCATCACCACCGACATGACATAATGAGAATCACAACCTAGGTATAACGTGGTATCGACATTCTTGAACATATCACATAATTTTTTCGCATCAGGATTAGGATCCTCCGGATCAAAACTTGGACCGGTTGCATCAAATACCAACTCATGTGCCAGGTTTCGCGGTCGATATTCAAAGTTATCTCCGAGAATGAACTCTTCTACCTCCGTATTGAAGGAGGAATGATGATATTGCAAAAATAAAGGTTCTCCTTGAGCCGTCCACTCCTTGTAGTTTGGTACAAAATTATTCTTGTAGAGATGCTCCCTCACGAGATCCACCTCTTTGAATGGTATATTATAACATTTGACACAAGGACACTTGAGGAGCCTCCCATCTATGAAATAAGGACACTTGATGAGCCTCCCATCCATGAAATAAGGTTGACTACTGGCATATTTGAGAAATTTCTCAACGTCCGTCATGAAATCATCTGTCAAACCAATCCTACTCTCATGTCGCAGATTATACATCCACGACCGATAAACTAAGTATCGACTCATTGATTCTGCATGTACCATATATTCAAACAATATGGATTAGATACAAGATGAGTTAGAATATTTACTAAATGATTAGTTAGTTAGGATACTTGATGAAGAAGTCTCATAAAGAACTAAAGGAGATATTGGAAAGACCATATTTGAGCATTTCTCCATGTTTTACAAGTATCCAAAACTATAATTTCTCGACACTCATCCGAATATGGCCAATACATGCCATAGCATAGTAAGGTTGGAACTACTAATTACTATTTATATTAGTACCCTGAAGTGATAATCGATACTCATAGTAATGGTCCGACACCGATTTCGATACAAAGACCAATACTCTAAAATGGTAATAATTTATTATAGGTTAAATTAGTGATAACCGTATCGATTTTATGGCCGATGAATAAATCGATACCGATACGGATTTTTGAACGTCACATATTCTATTTTCGATATTCTAGGATACGTTCAAGCCTATGTATTAACAATTACGTACGTCTAAGGATACACATATAAATCAAAATAATTATATATGTAATATTCAATTTGTCAATCTTCTTCTAAGTTAATTATAGACACATACAATACATATTACCATTTTTGTGTCATAATACTCGTGTCAATTTGTCTGTATTTTTTTTGATACATGTGTCTGTGCTATAAATCGGTATGAAATCCTTCATGTAGAGATGCTCCCTCACGAGATCGACCTCTTTGAATGGTATATATTGACATTTGACAGAAGGGCACTTGATGAGCCTCCCATCCATGAAATAAGGTTGACCACTAGCGTATTTGAGAAATTACTCAACGTCCGTCCTGAAATTATCTGTCAAACCAATCTTACTCTTATATCGCCGATTCTACATCCACGATCGGTCAAATAAGTATCGACTCATTGCTATATTTCACATGAATGCTTATGCACGTACCCTATATATTTCAACAATTGGATTATATACAAGTGTCAAAAGAAAAAAAAACAAAATAAATAATATAAAGGAGTTATTAGATTCTTTAAATAAAAAGAAAATCCTAAATAATCTAAATACATATTCTATTCAGATCAACTACATACTTAAATTCTACATAAGCAAATGGTAAAAATTTATATTTATCAAATTCTACTAACATATTTTCTTCCCCGAATTAGCTTGTTGTGGCAAGGGTTTAAAAGCATATAGTAAGGTTGTAAAACATATGAAAGAGGAAAACTTATCTATCGATATATAAATCTATCGACAAGGGTTACTACGTACTATTGAGTTAAACTTACTAATAGTTATTTATTTCCATTACCAAAAAATAGATACATTGAGTTAAACTTATATGAACATAACATAGTTTGCAGTATCGGCGATACCGATCCGATATAGATCAAAATCCGATATTAACGATTCCAACATTCAAAGTCTCTTTTTTGGTCAATTCGAAAAATAAAATTGATGAAATAAAGGCCAATTAGCAATGGTGTAAACAATAAGGTTGTAAAAGCATATAATTGAATATTTTTAGTGTATCTGTGTCCATGTCTATGTTCTCATATCCGTGTCCAGTATCTCGTGTCTACGTGTCCAGCACCCTAAATCCTGTATGCTTAATAATTAACCAAAATACGAATGAGGGTTAGGTTATAGCTTACCTTCGACAGAGGAGGAGGAAATCTGAAGAAGCGTGGGCAGGAGAGGGGGGTCGAGGAGGGGGCAGAGAAGGAGGGGCGTCGATGAGAGGGGGAGTTCGAGGAGGGGGCAGAGGCGGACGGAGGGGGCAGAGAGGGAGGGGGTTCGAAGAGGGGGTCGAGGAGCCGGAGGGGGGGTTCCGAGGAGGGTGTCGAAGAGCGGGGGTAGGGGGGTAGGTGAGTGGGTATCGTCGGAGCCGGGGGGGGAGGTGGGGATGGGGTGTCGAGGAGAGAGGGAGAGAGAGAGAGAGTGAAAGAGAAAGAGAGAGAGTGAGAGAGTGAGAATGGAGAAAAATAAAACAACACGTTCTGAAATTTTAAGTTTTCGCAGTGTCGGATATTTCCGTCGCTATTCCGTCGCTAACGTAATCGCGACGGATTAGCGACAGCTTGTTGACAAAAAATAATATAATTTGTTTACATAATTAAATTAGTCGTAATTTCGTCGAAAGTTCGTCGCTGACTCAGCGACGAATTATTTTTTGTTGCTGAGATCAGTCGCTATTTAACAATATTTATATTTTTGTCGCTGAGATCAGTCGCTATTTAATAGTATTTTTGTAGTGTGAGTCGGTAGAGAACAACTTACTTCTCCGTGCAGTATATATATATATATATATATATATATATATATATAGAGTAATTAATGTTGATTCCGACGGGAGATTGGAATATGATTGCATGAAAGTTAAACTTAATACAGTGAAATACTTTCTTTTATTAGTTGGTTTCTTTCATTTGTACGTAGCCTCCTTAAGAGTATATATATATATATATATATATATATATATATATATATAAATATTGTTATAAATATTTATAATATAAATATAATATTTTTCAAAGAACAAGGAAAGTAAGAATTAAAATTGTTACCGGCCTCTGGGGAAGTCGTGCACGAAGCACTGCCCTAAGAGTTTATCCGAGGTCTATGTGCAGACGTTTCTCGGAAGCTCCTAGTGGTAAAACCCCCTGACTACCGGGTTCTCTTCGTCGCACACAACTCAGAGAGAGAGACCGAACTTAGCTCTGCCCAGAGCAAGGATTTGGAGATCAGAATGTCGTTTGAGAGAGGAGTGAAAGAGAGTTTTGACGTAGGAATATTTTTTGTGTAAAAGGGTGAGGAGGTGACCGCAAAATATATGGGCGTACAAAATGCACAGCCAACCGACAAGGTCATGAATGGCTCATAAACTAGCCATTAAATGATGATAATGAAGGAAAAAAAAACGTGGAGGAATGGCTGTCAAAATTAGCTATCACAGAGGTTCAATGAACCTGGACAGTGTCTCAACATTCAAATTTGAATGAGCTAAAATGGTTCAAAAAATAAAGAGGAGCAAAAAGGATTTTTGGATCCCAGCCCGAACCCGAAGAGTAAATTGGATAGGCATTCGGCGCCCGCAAGTGTGGGTACGTATCCGCACCCGTTACACGCGCCGAACTGAACCGAACCGAGCTGAGCCGGGCCTGGCGGTGGCGCGCGCGTGTGGCCCAAGGGGTTCCCCACAAAACAACTTTAAGAAAACAAAGAAGAGGAACTAATATATGTACACAAGGAGGGGTTAGCCCATCCGATGTGGGACTAAAGAAAAGAAGAAAATTGAGCTTTTGCCCAAGCAAAGCTAACAATCCCCCCCAAAAGGTCAAGTTCAGAAATAGAAGTGACAAAGAAATTAAAAGGAAGAGTTTCTGGGCAGGTATATACTATGCATAGATGAGATGGACTACAGCCTTGAATCTCACTTAGTGACTATTTTCTTTGTCTGAAGAAGTGCTTGATGGACTATGCCTTGAATCAGACTTCTTTCACCAGATTTAGAAAATAACACACATAGTACGCTAGAGGTTCTGGGTCTAACGGGTGGCGCTTTTGGTTAGCCATGCGTACCAATTCCAAATTCCTGAGAGTTGTCTGGGATTGCCCTGTCCCATAGTTGCGGCCTTCACGACCTCTCATATAGGTAAGTTCTTAAGGGTTGGTGATAGGTTTCAACCCCGCATATCAGCTTGGACCTATTAAGAGTTTTAAAAACTCATCCTAACTATATCACCAAAGAACACTATCACCATAGGGATGGGAAATCATTGTACACATGTACAGCCACTTGGGCAATATATAATGAGATTTTAATCTTGGGTCAGTGTTCCATAAAAGTCACCTAAGTCCAGCTTGTTCCTACCCATTGAATCGGCTTCTTGGGATATCCAGTCAGACTCGGTTGGGTTGCCACTGCTGGTGACTTTACTTATGGGCTTAACCCCATCCCCCTCGATGATTATAGGATCAAAGTCCTAGATAGACCCTTCGTCAAGTGGTCTGCAAGATTCTTTTCTGACTTTATATAGTCAAGAACCACATATTTGCCCAATAGGCTCTTTATAGACTTGAAGCGCAACTGCAGGTGCCTGTTCATCTTAGCATTCACAGAATCATGATTTAGTAGTTCCATAACAGATTTATTATCACAGTTTATAGAAATTGCAGGAACAGGATTAATAGAAACATGTCTATGCATAATAAGGTTTCTTAGCCATTCGGCTTCTGTGCATGCAGTGTCCAAGGCTATCATTTCAGAGTCCATTGTACTCATAGCAATGACAGTTTGTTTACATGATACCCAGGAGATTGCAGCTCCTTCTAGAGTGAAAACATATCCAGTAATAGATTTTACATCATGTGAGTCAGTTACCCAATTTGCATCAGAATAATCTTCTATGATATCAGGGTGTCTAGTATAGTGCAGCATATAATCTAGAGTACCCCTAAGATATCTAAATACTCTTTCTAGTGCTTTCCAGTGTAACTGATTTGGGTTACTAGTATATCTACTTAGTCTCCCAATAGCAAATGCAATATCAGGTCTGGTCCTGTTTGATATATACATGAGACAACCTATCATTTGAGAATATCTATGTTGTTCCATAGGAGAGCCCTCATTCTTCTTTAGAACAACACTACTATCATAAGGAGTAAGGGCAGGTTTCTTATCACTCAAATTTTTTTAGCATTTTTTCGATAGTGTGTGCTAAGGATAGAGTATAGCCCTCCTTGTATTTGAACAGTTGTATGCCTAGAATCAAGTTGGCTTCACCTAGATCTTTCATATCAAACTGGCTGGATAAATAGTTTTTGGTATTAGTAATCAATTCTAGTGATGATCCAAAAATAAGGATGTCATCTACATACAAACATAGGATGACACAACTTTCATCTAAACTTTTGGAGTATATACATTTGTCATACTCATTTGGCACGAAACCATATTCTGGGATGATTATGTCAAATTTGTTGTGCCATTGTTTGGGAGCCTTCTTTAGACCATAAAGAGATTTAAGTAATATACAAACTATATATTCTTGGCCTTTAGTAATAAAACCTTCAGGTTGCTCCATGTAGATTTCTTCCTGTAGGTCCCCATTTAGAAATGCTGTCTTTACATCTATTTGATGGATTAGCATATTATGAATGGATGCTAAGGCTAGAAGGGTTCTGATAGAGGTGATCCTAGCTACAGATGAGTAGGTATCAAAATAATCTAATCCCTTTTTCTGGGTAAAACCTTTGGCTACTAATCTAGCCTTGTATTTCTCTATGGTAAAATTGGCTCTAAGTTTCTTTTTGAATATCCACTTACAGCCTATGGATTTACTACCTGAAGGTAGGTCTGTTAGAAACCAAGTATTGTTCTCCATGATGGAGTTATACTCACTGTTAATGGCTTCTTTCCAGAAAGGGGCATCAAGAGAAGATATTGCTTCTTCATAAGTTGAGGGATCACCCTCTATCGGAAAAGTGAAAAAACCTTCTCCTAAGTTCTTTTCAATTCTTTCTCTTTTACTCCTTCTAGGTTCTATATTTTGTTCGGGTTGTGAACTAGATATTTGAATATGAGAGCTGGTGGACGGAGTAAGAGAGAGATTGGAGGGAGAGGAAGAAATTCTATCTGTAAAGGGATATATATTCTCAAAGTAAACTGCATCTCTTGATTCTATAATGGTATAGTTAGAGATTTCATTTACTTCTGAGTGAGTAACAAGAAATCTATTGGCATTGCTATCTAGGACATATCCTATGAATACATCATCTACAGTCTTAGGTCCAATCTTTCTCTTTTTAGGTTCAGGAATTTCTACTTTAGCCAGACATCCCCAAACTTTGAGATAATGGATCCTAGGAGCTCTACCTTTCCATAATTCATAGGAAGTCTTATCATTAGACTTACTAGGAATCCTATTAAGGATGTAACAAGCCGATAATAATGCTTCTCCCCACAAATTATCAGGAGCACCTGAGCTGAGGAGAATGGCATTCACCACAGTCTAATGATTTTGCTAACGAGTCTTAAAATCTTGAGTCTATCAAGTGTAGATTGATTTGGGTTAGCTGTAGGGGCCGGTTCCCAGCTAGCGGTGGTCCGAAGACACTTAAATACCGTGTCGCTTAGGACTATTTACACCCGATTGACAGAAGGACCCTTTCGGCTTGTTCCCAAATTGATCTTTACTTTTAGAATCCAGACTCAAAGAGATTTGCAATTAAACTTGACTATTATTGTCTTGAGGTTGTTTCAATTTAAACAATATTGAAGTCAACAATAAGTAAATGTAGAGCTAATACTAAATTATAGTGGTTAAAATGAATCACAAGATTATATGTGCTCGCAAATATTCGACCAAAATTATAAATATTCGTTACAAATATTGAAGACAAATATATTGGAATATTTGTTAACAAAACAGTTCACAAATTTCCTACAGTTCACAAATTTACTACAGATTACAATTATTCTAATAGGAATATTTGTTAACAAAACAGTTCACAAATTTTACTACAGATTACAATTATTCTAATAGGAATATTTGTTAACAAAAACAAAATATTTGTTTGCTATAGAAAATATTTTAGTGGTGATAAATATATTGGTGACAAGAATCAGAATCCAGTAGTAAAATTTGTACAAAAATATATATGCTCATAGAATATTTGTTTCGGCTAAACTCTTAGATTGTTATAAATATTTATAACATAATTATAATATTTTTCAAAGAACAAGGAAAGTAAGAAATAAAATTGTTACCGGCCTCCGGGGAAGTCGTGCACGAAGCACTGCCTAAGAGTTTATCCGAGGTCTATGTGCAGACGTTTCTCGGAAGCTCCTAGTGGTAAAACCCCCTGACTACCGGGTTCTCTTCGTCGCACACAACTCAGAGAGAGAGACCGAACTTAGCTCTGCCCAGAGCAAGGATTTGGAGATCAGAATATCGTTTGAGAGAGGAGTGAAAGAGAGTTTTGACGTAGGAATATTTTCTGTGTAAAAGGGTGAGAAGGTGACCGCAAAATATATAGGCGGACTAAATGCACAGCCAACCGACAAGGTCATGAGTGGCTCATAAACTAGCCATTAAATGATGATAATGAAGGGAAAAAAAACGTGGAGGAATGGCTGTCAAAATTAGCTGTCACAGAGGTTCAATGAACCTGGACAGTGTCTCAACATTCAAATTTGAATGAGCTAAAACGGTTCAAAAAATAAAGAGGAGCAAAAAGGATTTTTGGATCCTAGCCCGAATCCGAAGAGTAAATTGGATCGGCATTCGGCGCCCGCAGGTGTGGGCACGTACCTGCACCCATTACGCGTGCCGAGCCGGGCCGGGCGGCGGCGGCGCGCGCGTGTGGCCCAAGGGGTTCCCCACACAACAACTTTAAGAAAGCAAAGAAGAGGAACTAATATATGTACAGAAGGAGGGGTTGGCCCATCCGATGTGGGACTAAAGAAAAGAAGAAAATTGAACTTTTGCAAGCTAACATATATATATATATATATATATATATATATATATATATATATATATATATATATATATATATATATATATATGTGTGTGTGGCTGACGGCTATCTCTATGGAGATAAAGAGGTTTCAAAGTTTTCTTCTTGAAGTACTATACAAGTTAAGTTGCTTCGAAGATGAAACCACATATATAGTTTGGTTTGTTAGAAAGTGACTAATCTAGAGGAGTGTCTAGCATTCATAAAACATATATGTTCAATTAATATAAGATGTCTATGTAACTATATATATTTTGCAACACATACATAGATGTCAATTTCTTAAAAATGATCATTTGGATTCATTGATATACATGTATAACCAAATTGACGTCATACATATGCATGTTGACAGTACATTGTAGCAGAGAAGCATAAACAAACATAGATAAAAGCAAGCCAGCAAGCCAGCAAGCCAGAGTGAGTGTTGATCATAATTATATAATTTAATTTTAAGCTAAGCAGCATTAGGATAGGAAGCATCCATGGCAATGCCACAGAGACCTTCCTTGGCCTCCACGTCCCTTTCCATCCTTATGTATCCATCCTCACCCCACGACGTCCCCCACGAGTTCTTCACCAACCAGTACTTGGTTCCGTCGCTGGTTGCACCGTAGCCTACGACTGCAACACCATGGTCCAGATCGGTCCCGCAGTCCCCGGTGAAGACACCACTCGAGTACATCTGGAACGCGAAGCCACCTGCGTCTATGGCAACAGCTATGGGCTGGCTGGCCGCGGCCTTGAGGAGAGCTGCTTCGCTGTTCACGGTCACGTCCTCGAAGCCGGTGATTGAGGCGGCATGGGAAGCGGCCTTCTTGGCGTTGCAAGTGCCGTCGGCTGCTGTATAAGGATAGTTGGCCTCGGTGGTGATGCCCTTGTTCTTGATGATGTATTTGAAGGCATCATCCATCTCCCCTCCGTTGCAGCCTTGATCGTCACTGGTGACGTCGCAATCTACAATCTCTTGCTCCGACAGGGATATGAGCTTGCCCGTGCTTAATTTGGTAATTCCTTCGGTTGCAGCAACCGCTGAGAATGCCCAACAAGATCCTGAAAGGAAGGAAGGAACGAACGAACATATATAAATAAATACTAGCTAGCTAGCTACTTGTGAATAATAAGATTTCATCTCAAGTACTCATGATCACTTCCGCTAGCTAGCTAGCTAGCTCATTAGTCATTAATTAATTAATTATGATCGAGTACGCACGTACGTACGACATTGGCCTTGATCCTTGATTGGGGTGACTGCACCCTTGGTCCTCCAGTCCATGGTGGCAGGAATAGCCGTAACGTTCTCGTATTTGAAAGTACTACTGATTCCGGCCTTTGAAGTAGAAGGCCTGAGCGTGTTGCGACTTCTGAACTCCTCATTAGTGAGATCCGCAAACTGATTCAAGCCCAACTTGAACTTGTGGTTCGACTCGGCATTGAACGACTCAATGCGCTCAACATTTGCCTTGAAGATCTCAAAGCGGTCAGCCTTCTCTGCGGCATTCTTGTACACTCTCCCGTGCTGAGCCATCCACTGCTCGTGCCTCTCCAACATCCCCGGCTTCGAATTCTCATCATTAAGTAGTGTGCGGGTTGCTTCACCCTGAGAAGCCCCCCAAATGGCCACTATCAACAGCAAGGCCAGCGCTAGGCATTTCAATGTCTGGGACTGGGAGGCCATTGCTAGTATATAGTTACTAGTCGATGATTTCAATTTGAGGCCGAGTGATCGATGAGAGGCTAGTAAGGTTTGCACATCTTTATATAGCTAGCTGAGGATAGCTAGCATAGTAGTGTTCATTGATCAGATCGAATTCCCCACTATTATTCAGGTGGTGGAGAACGACTTCTGCGTGCCGTATAGATTCATGTTGATTCCGACCCCCTATCATATACTCACTCGCTCGAGAGATTAATAAATGATTTCATTGCATGAAAGTTAAAACTACTTGATACCGTGGGATTCTTTCTTTCATGAATATTGTAGTGTAAGAAACTGTACTTTCATAGCTAATTAAACCGCAGTTCATGATTGGCATCTCATCTAAGTTCAATTAGATGTCGACCTCTGCATGCTATATATTCTCCTACATTCGTTCGTTGGGACTTTTTTGTTTGCTCTTTTCAAGTATTTTGAATTACCTATAAAACATATGCATATATACAAAACATGTGCATATATACTAATTATAATTTAAAGTGTAAAACTGTATCAATTTACACCTTGTCTTAATCAACTCTTTTAAACTAATTATCCTAACTTCGATAAAGTCTCTATGACATGGTGACGCAGTTATTCATCAAGAGAATAGTGGACTCAGGGAGCATACCATTAAAAAAAATGTTGATTCCGAACCCATATCATATACTCACTCACTCGAGAGATTAATAAATGATAGCATCATTTGATTTGCATGAAAGTTAGAGTACTTGATACCGTGAGATTTTTTCTTTCATGAATATTGTAGCGTAAGAAACTGTAGTTTCATAGCTAATTAAACCGCAGTTCATGATTGGCATATTATCTAAGTTCAATTAGATGTAGACCTCGACCGGCATGCTATTCTCCTTCAATATTCTTACGGACTCTACAATATGTAGGGACTTTGCAATATGTAGGGACTTTGCACTTTTGTCTTCTTAGTTAGTTTTTATTATTTGTAGATTTCTTAAGAGAGAATATAACTCAACTTTAGGGGCGATCTTTTCGTTCGATTTCAATCGAATCAAAATAATCAATACTGAATAAACCAAATTTCTAACCATCAAAAAATAGGTGGGGGGACACATATGTGGGGGTACAGAATATTGGGACTGGATTAGCAGAACAACAGATCTCGTCCGCTCTAAATTACAGCTATTACAATGAATGGACCATTCATTGTCCAATGGAGAGAAACAAACGCCTAGTGTACAAAACCAAACTTTCAATATTGTCCAATGAACCTAATATTAGAGAGTTGGCTTTAGTCCATTGGACAATAGACTATTAATTATGAGGAAAGTCTACAGCGCACTTAGAATGAATCTCTGTGGGAATGTTCGTTGGCAAGATCTCGGGATACCGTTCCCTCCAAATGTTACTAACACTTTTAGTTACCTAATTAGCCCTTGTGTTCGAAATCTCAAGGTGTCAAATGAGAATTTACCTTAAGATGTCGTACAAAGTACGGGCACGCTAGATACGAATCCATGAAAGTTTAATCTGGATTCACCCGAGAGTGGATACAACATTCAGTCAATTAATATCCTAGTCACGCTTTGGTAGTTGATTCGCATATCATGCCCATGCTGAAAAATAATATATATTTATAATATCAAGCGTTCATGTATTTGGAGGCATTCTTGATGCAGAACCCAAATATAAATCATTTAACACGTGACACGGTATGTCGCAACTCGGCTCACATTCGATCATATACACTTTCAGGCAATAATTTGTATCAGCAAGGATACAGTATTCAAGTCCAATTATCAATTATACATTGGGTCACATGAATCAAGATCATATTGTAACACGAAGCTTATGTCATGCACATAGCCGATTAATCACTATCCCCTTAGTCTAGTTCATATTAAAATCTCTGTTCAACTCATGCCATGTTCATAACCAATCTTAGCTCATGGTCATGTCTAGCACAAGGTCTGGTTACTAAATCCATTATTTCTTAGAATCATAACACAAGCATTAATCTAATTATAAACCATAAGGAATAAAAAAATATTCAATCAAACAATCAAGGCCGCATGGGTCTCTAGAACGTATGGAAAGTCCTGGCCGCATATGAAGTTAGGGTTATATGGGAAGTCAGGGCCGCATGAACCACTTGGTCGTATATGTAGTCAACGCCGCATGTTCAGGGTTAAAGTCTACTCCTTGAGACAAGTGTTAAAGTGACGGCCAATAAATAAAGTGTTAGTGATGCGACATAAAGTGATTAATGTGACTGATATGACAATTCAATAAAGTGTATCAGAGAGAAAGGACAAAGTCATAGAATTATGTGCCAATGGTTCAGAGTCATGCGTCTAAGGATGGTGGTCGCATGCTCTGCTTGCCGCATAACTCACTCGGCCGCATGTTGCTCTTTGGACTTAGCTAATTTCTCATTCGTTCAGCAAGTAAAAATACAAGGAGTTCAAGAATTAGCTCTAAAATACTTGTATGATGGCAGTCATGCATCCAACAAGATGAACGCATGTTGGTTAGTATACGACAAAGAGTTCATGCCGTATAACCCTCTCAGGACGTATATCACTCTCAGCCACATAGCTCGCTGACCGCATGTGAACTTCGTCTTCTCCAACATCAGGTTCGGCCATGGCGGAAGCTCCAAAAATCAAAAATTACTTTCTTCATAAAAATTTATTTTAACTCCGAATCAAGTGAAACGAAAGCCGAAATACTTGAAATGAAGTGCTTCAAATATCATTTTTAGTATATCAAAACCACAAAAAATACATAGCACCCATGAAAATCCTACCTTAAGAATGTAGATCTGTCATGCCCCAATCTCCCGCAAGCTCCATAGTCCCCGCTGAACGTGAATCACCACGTTGCAGCTCTCCCGCAGGACTATTGTTCTCATCGGGACGTGATGTCGTACGAGCCTGGAGTTGCGCTCGTACAAGGCGATGTTGTCAAACACCAAAGTTATCATCGAAACGACCAAGTTGCAGCGGAAGTCAAGTATTGTGTACCAAGCACACATCAGAGTAATACGCAGTGAAGCTCTCGATAGGGTCCAAATGAAATGCCACAAAGGTGATTTCCTCAAAGGCGATTAAATATTCTTGCTCTTTTCTCTAGCCCACAAAGGTACTTACAGTTCATATATCATGTCCCGTATATCCAAGCAGCGCCACTACACCTGCGTACCTGAAATAATGCCCACAAACGTGGGTCAGTACACAGCCGTACTGGTGAGCGGGATAACCCACTCGTCTAAGCCGACACTAAGTAAAATAGTGAATGCAAACAGTTATATGGTGATCTTTCAAGTTGAATCCTAGATTCATTTCATGGCATAGGGATGACATGTTAAGGAAAGCTGTAAAGCATTTTAAGCATGCAAGCATTCGACTCAATCCAATCGACAAGCAATATATAACCAACTCGAAGGAAACTAGCATGCAATCGTCTTGCTCAAGTCCAAGCAACATGATAATATATCGAACCATCATCCAAGCCTCAATATCCATCCTCAACCAAAACTTATAATCCAATCTCAAGATGCACACTCTTGCCGAGGCAAGGTGGCCGCGCCTACACGAAGCCAAACCAACAAAAGAAAAGCAAGCCAACACCTATCTATATGAAGTCACTGGCCAAGCCATAAAGGACGTTGATCGGACTGATCAAATGTGGTTCTACTCGAAACAGCGCTAAGTAGCTAACCCACCTGGATCGCATCCAACCGCCGGCACCGCGCCCAAGGCACGTTACCAAGTTGTCTCCTCCATGGATGAACGGTCCCGGTGCCCCGGAGCCTTCCCGTTCGAGGAGACCAAACCCCGTGCAATACAGGTTGTCCGTGACATGCAGACACCAAGTAGGTATGACGAGAGGATCGAACATTCTCGCCCCACCAAGTGATCCTAGACTCGTTCCATGAATTATCCAACCAAAACATCCATAACATTCTTCCAACATATTGCCCAAGGCACAATCACAAGTGATTCCATAGGCATAATGTCTCTTCTCAACAATGTGTTCCAAATTGGTGCAAAACCCGTGCTCAAAGCAATCCCATGGCACAATGCCCCAACAGTGGCACAATGCCCTCGCCGATGCAGTTGTTTGGTTTCGAACCACAACTGCTCGCTTTGCTTGACAAAGCGCCCAAGTGATACTCGTGCACGGATGCACGCTCGCTCGCCCAAATCCCAATGTTTCTAATGCCTCAATGTATCATTCCAACTGTCCAAGCATAATCCCAATCATTCAACCAACTGTCTCAAATGTAATACTCCAACTCTAGCTCCAACTATCCAACGCGCAAATCAAATCAAGCCATAATTCTATCCAAGCAACGACGTACACTCTATGCATGCCTCAGTGTAGTGATTCCCAATATTTCAGTCCAAGTGTTCAAGCCTTTACGTGTTTTCCATATTATTAGGCATGAAGGAGTAGAGGAGAAGGGAAAGAGCCCACTCACAATATTTGATTCCATTAAGCATCCTGTCCTGCCGATACGGCCAATCTCTTGAACCTGTGGTCTGATGCAAGCGTGATCTACTCAACTGGTATGACCGTGCGAGCAGGCCGTGCTCTATAAATCATCCGACCTATCGGACTAAGGAAGACGGCATTATCGTTCCAATCCAGCTATCTCAGTACTGCTCTGAACGAACACCTGTTTTCCATTGAACACCGCTAGCCATCTGCACATGAAACCAACTCAATCAATACTTCTTTCCAAATCCAACAAATCAAATATAACCAGCTATTGTTTCATTCAATCCGACTCAGTGTAACGTACCATGCGGTTGCGGGGCGTTACATAATATACCACTTAGAATCCGGTTCGTCCATGAACCGTGCTGGTACTCATTCCTATCACATGTCGCTTGTCTAATTCCATAAACTTGCTTTATGCAACTCTCATTATCCTGACTCAGCATCTCGCTCTGCTGAATGCTCGTACAAATTTTTGATATTCCCACGTCCTCCTTGCATCTCAATAAGAATTCCTTATATCGCTTAGTTTTGGATCGTACACATATTTAAGGCGTCCCTAAAATACATACATTTCAGTCGAGCTTTGCGATAGCGAATTTGGACAAGTTACAAGGGTATCTTTATGTCCGTGGCATCCATTTGCTTTACTCCCAATTAAACCAATCCTGATTTCCATTCCAACATATTCGCCTGAGCACTATTCTCAAAATATGATGATTTTCCACCGACTCAATCAGTTCGTGTTCTAACTCAATCCATCCAACTATTTCTGAATCCGCACTAGCAACATCTCCAAACATATCTCATGCACCGAACGATCATCTCAACTGATACTACCCCAGCT
The DNA here is from genome assembly GCA_036927795.1 of Iris macrosiphon. Taxonomy (NCBI): domain Eukaryota; kingdom Viridiplantae; phylum Streptophyta; class Magnoliopsida; order Asparagales; family Iridaceae; genus Iris; species Iris macrosiphon. Next base: position 316,222 of record JAYESA010000024.1, on the reverse strand, counting down.
AGGCGACTTACCCAAATATCAACTTTGCTTAGATCAGCACAACCAAATACCTCTTCCATCAAATCTCAATACCTCACTGGATGAACATCTATATTGAGGTTTGTGTGATCCACGAAGATCTCGCCGCCATGCCAAAGGGATAGTGTCGCCACGATTTCAACATGGACACACTCGCCATAATTCCTAGGTTGCGCATGGAATAGTTTTTTGCGCTGCTTCCACTGCCTCGAAGCACATGATATCACCTTTTGTCTTCCGAACGAGCACGCTTCCCAGACTAAGTTCCGATGCATCTTGTAAATCTGAGGCAAGTCTGTCCCTTCCAGTATTCGCAAGGATTTGATCTAAATGAGCCGTTGCTTTAACTTTACGAGCTAGTTTCACAGTCGTCAATTCATATGAATGCTATTTCTTTCCAGGGCACGATGAGTCAAAGGCGATGCCATCTACAAAAATTTGTGACTCTGAATCTCATCAGTTGACTTAGGCCAATCCCACCATCGCTTCGATCTTCTGGCTGCTTCTTCAGCTGAAGGCTATCCCAAGGGTCTCTCAAATCTAACACTCTGTCAATAGGCCAAATCTCCAACACACACTACTCACATCTGCCCTTGACGCATTCCCAAACGCCCCACCGCAAGGGTCGTTCTATGGGTCTGCAATATTCATCTCTGATCGGGCGGGCAAGTCGCTAGGGTCAGCTATCCCGAAGCTACGCTCGATAATTGTAAGTCATCACGATAGACAGTTACTACGAACCATGCTATATCTCATCTGCAAATCCGAGCCATAATCCAACCATTCCATCCGAACAAACTTCCGAATCCGAGAACTTCATGCACTTCCTCTTATGATCAGTCAACCAAATGCCGCTTAACCACTTAGAGTCTTGCTATCTATCCAAGACACAATTCGAGAACTGCGCTCGTTGAAACCGTAATCCATTTATCCGTCGTTCTGCCCTGAATCTATCAAATTTTTTGAACTGCCATGTTCGACTTCTCGCACTACCACTTGCAATGATTCTCGAAACTCAAGACTTGTTCAATTGTTGCTCCCACATTTAGCTATCTTTAAAAGTCCGTACGCCACAATCTTGTGCCTTTAGTTGTTGCCTCAAATCCGTTCACGTCTTCCGGAGAATCCGTCTACCCTTGTTGCACCATTTTGCCCAAAATTCTATTTCTGCTAAACCTGAGTCGACTTCTCGAGCAGCAATATCCAAAATCTTTCAAGTTCAATGATAATTTCATTTCACAAGTCCGTTCTTGATTGCTCAACTCAATATTTGCTTGCTCTATTTTTCATTCTTCCCAACTCAGCTGATGTGCACCAACCAAATTATATTCCCGTTACCCGAGTCAGTTCAGGAAATTTTCCATTATTGTCTATCCAAAATATTTCAATGCCTTGCTCACTATGTGGTATCCCATATACCACTCCGAATCAAGTCGCTACTCGCATTACGATTCCTTTGCACAAATCCAAAATCCGCTCGAACCATCACTTATGCGTGATCCTGCCATTCCCAACTCAAGTATGACACAAAAATCAGCCAACAAGTGAACCATCTTACTCTTTCCATCAATCTCGCTAGGCAACTTGTGCTATATCCCATTCTCAATGTTTCTAGCTATTCTCAAACTGTCTGATACTTTCTCAACACGAGCAATCCCGTACATTGAGTTCTCTCTTCCAAGTAGTCCAACCCAATACCCAACTGTTCCACACATTTGCTGTACGAGCAACTCGTACAACACTATCCTGATATACCCAGCCAAAAATCAAACATGCTCAGCCGATGCGCCATACGAGCAACTCGTGCAATAATCCATTCTCATCCAATGCTTCTACTCACAACATGCCGTATAACCAATCTCGTCTGCCAACCAACTGATCCACTGATGCAATCAGGAACTCCCCGAACGACAAGCCAAGCCAACCCAACCCAACCCAGCGACAGCTCTCAACTTGTTGCACAAATACAACAACGCCACCCAACTTGCTGCACGAATGCAACAACGCCTAACAATGCTAAGCGATCTAACAAAAACCAACCAAAGAAACACAACGAAGAACAACATGCAGCCTCAACCAGCAATCTGTAGACTTATTGCATGAAACATCCAATGCGGCACAGAGTAGAGCCAAGAGCTAAACGACACGCGGAAGCTATTTAGAGTTTGTGATGAAGCGAAGGACCAAGTCCGAGAAAATGAACCAGGCGCTCTGATACCAATTTGTCATGCCCCAATCTCCCGTAAGCTCCATAGTCCCCGCTGAACGTGAATCACCACGTTGCAGCTCTCCCGCAGGATTATTATTCTCATCGGGACGTGATGCCGTACGAGCCTGGAGTTGCGCTCGTACAAGGCGATGTTGTCAAACACCAAAGTTATCATCGAAACGACCAAGTTGCAGCGGAAGTCAAGTATTGTGTACCAAGCACACATCAGAGTAATACGTAGCGAAGCTCTCGATAGGGTCCAAATGAAATGCCACAAAGGCGATTGCCTCAAAGGCGATTAAATATTCTTGCTCTTTTCTCTAGCCCACAAAGGTACTTATAGTTCATACATCATGTCCAGTATATCCAAGCAGTGCCACTACACCTGCGTACCTGAAATAATTCCCACAAATGTGGGTCAGTACACAACCGTACTGGTGAGCGGGATAACCCACTCGTCTAAGCCGACACTAAGTAAAATAGTGAATACAAACAGTTATATGGTGATCTTTCTAGTTGAATCCTAGATTCATTTCATGGCATAGGGATGACATGTTAAGGAAAGCTGTAAGCAGTTTAAGCATGCAAGCATTCGACTCAATCCAATCGACAAGCAATATATAACCAACTCGAAGGAAACTAGCATGCAATCGTCTTGGTCAAGTCCAAGCAACACGATAACATATCGAACCATTATCCAAGCCTCAATATCCATCCTCAACTAAAACTTACAATCCAATCTCAAGATGCACACTCTTGCCGAGGCAAGGTGGCCGTGCCTACACGAAGCCAAACCAATAAAAGAAAAGGAAGCCAACACCTATCTATATGAATTCACTGGCCAAGCCATAAAGGACGTTGATCGGACTGATCAAATGCGGTTCTACTCGAAACAGCGCTAAGTAGCTAACCCACCTGGATCGCATCCAACCGCCAGCACCGCGCCCAAGGCACGTTACCAAGTTGTCTCCTCCATGGCCGAACGGTCCCGGTGCCCCGGAGCCTTCCCGTTCGAGGAGACCAAACCCCGTGCAACACAGGTTGTCCGTGACATACAGACACCAAGTAGGTATGACGAGAGGATCGAACATTCTCGCTCCACCAAGTGATCCTAGACTCGTTCCATGAATTATCCAACCAAAACATCCATAACCATTCTTTCAACATATTTCCCAAGGTACAATCACAGGTGATTCTATAGGCACAATGCCTCTTCTCAACAATGTGTTCCAAATTGGTGCAACACCCATGCTCAAAGCAATCCCATGGCACAATGCCCCAACAGTGGCACAATGCCCTCGCCGATGCAGTTGTTCGATTTCGAACCACAATTGCTCGCTTTGCTTGACAAAGCGCCCAAGTGATAATCGTGCACGGATGCATGCTCGCTCACCCAAATCCTAATGTTTCCAATGCCTCAATGTATCATTCCAACTATCCAAGCATAATCCCAATCATTCAACCAACTGCCTCAAATGTAATACTCCAATTCGAGCTCCAACTATCCAACGCGCAAATCAAATCAGCCACAATTCTATCCAAGCAATGACGTACACTCTATGCACGCCTCAGTGTAGTAATTCCCAATGTTTCAGTCCAAGTGTTCAAGCCTTTACGTGTTTTCCATATTATTAGGCATGAAGGAGTAGAGGAGAAGGGAAAGAGCCCACTCACAATGTTTGATTCCGTTAAGCATCCTGTCCTGCCGATACGGTCGATCCCTTGAACCCGTGGTCTGATGCAAGCGCGATCTACTCAACTAGTATGACCGTGCGAGCAGGCCGTGCTCTACAAATCATCCGACCGATCGGATTAAGGAAGACGACATTATCGTTCTAATCCTGCTATCTCAGTACTGCTCTGAACGAACACCTGTTTTCCATTGAACTCCGCTAGCCATCTGCACATGAAACCAACTTAATCAATACTTCTTCCCAAATCCATCAAATCAAATGTAACCATCTATTGTTTCATTCAATCCGACTGAGCATAACGTACCATGCGGTTGCGGGGAGTTACAAGATCTACTCAAATCCATCCATCATAACCAAAAACTCTAAGTAATAAAAGTGCTTAGAAACACATAACAAACATAATAAACCAAAAATATTGAGGGTTTATCCATTTCTCATGGAAGGTATACTTGCCTATAGGGAAAGGGGAGAGAAAACACAAGAGAGAGAAAATAAAGTAACAAAGAAAGAGAATGGGAGGTTGGCTTATATATGGTAGGGTTGACAGTTGAACCAAGGGTTCTCATGACTTGAACCAACCCACAAAATAAACCATGAACCAGGATAAACAAAAAAATGGGTCTAGTCTACATGCACATTCAACCACGCTAAAATGAAATACGTTCCAAATACGTATATCGGGAACGGTGAGTGACATGTCTTTCCACCTTAGATAAATTTTGTCCTCAAAATTCGAATTCAAGTAGCTAAAGAAGTCAGGACAAGCACGATATAATTGTACTAGTAAAACTACACATACAAGTAATATCATCACAATACATAGGTGATCACCTGATCACGAAATCTAGATACGAAGGCTTAAGGTAGAATATACCTTCTGAATCGAACAGGTTCAGGTACCGAGTTCAAATATCATCCTCGCGATCCCACTTCAATTCTTCAAGAGTGTGATATCCCCAGGTAACTCGGACAAGAAAAATAGTCCGGTTCTCGAGTACCTTCTCTGTTCGATCCAGAATTACGGGTTGCTCCTCTTAAGATAAGTCGGTACTAACGACTAATTCAGAATGGTTTAGGATATGATTCAGATTCGGGGAAAACCTACACAAATGAGATACATGAAATATATCGTGCACCTCACGTAGTAAAGGTGGAAGGGCAAGAAGATAAGCCACATCGCCTACCCGATCGAGAATGTCGAACGACCCAACGTATTGTGGACTAAGTTTCCCATGAACCTAGAATCTAATGACTCCACGGGTAGGCAAAATTCATAAAAATATGTGGCCGCAGACGCAAAACTATAAAGGTCTACGATGCTAAACTGCCCAATGACGATGCCGATCTTCCCCAACCCGAAGTCGCTCTTTGATCTTCCTGACAACTTCTACTGCCTGTGTGATCATTTTGGGTCCTAACATCTTTCGCTCACCAATGTCATCCCAAGCAAATGGTGATATATACTTTCTGCCGTACAGTACCTCTAAAGGTGCCATCTGAATACTGACATAATAACTATTGTTATACGAGAATTCCACTAAGTGAAGGTAATTTTTCCAAGATCCACCAAGGTCTAATGTAGAGGCTCGTAGCATATTCTCCATGGTCTGGATGGTCCTCTCTGATTGTCCGTCTCTCTAGGGGTGGTAAGTTATACTGAATCTTAACTTGGTACCCAATATCTCGTGCAAGCTTCTCCAAAAATGAGAAATGAATCTTGTATCTCGGTCTGATACTATACTTGCTAGTATTCCATGTTGTCTCACAACCTGTCGCATATACAAATTTTCCAACTGCTTTATAGACTGTTACACTTTGAAGGAGAGAAAATGTGCAAATTTCGTGAATCGATCCACTATCACCCAAAATACATCTCAACCAGTCGGCAATCTAGGTAAACCGGTCACAAAGTCCATGGTGATGTATTCCCACTTCCACTCTGGAATAGGGAATGGCTGCAATAATCATGCCAGTCTTTATTGTTCTGCCTTTACTTGCTGACATATCAGACATCGTGATACGAAGTGTGCTATTTCCCACTTTATTCTGTTCCACTAAAAGTGTTGCTTGATATCTTGGTACATCTTTGTGCCTCCCGGATGAATGGAATACTGGAAACTATGTGCTTCAGTCATAACTTCTTGACGGATATTCCCTTTTGGTACACATAGACGATTTCTAAACCTTAGCATTCCATCCGCTTGTATTGTCAACTTCTTTCGAAGACCTGACTCACATTCTTCTCGTAGCTTTTGAATCTTCGGGTCCTCTGCCTGAGCTAGCTTGATTCTATCTACCAAAGTTGACTGAATCTGTAGGCTAGCCTGAACTCCTGTACTCTATGAAGTAATATCTTGATACCCATCTCTCGTAAGTCATCTGGAATATGCTTCTGAGTAGTCAACATAAATTTGCCATTTCTTCTGCTAAGTGAATCAACAACTACATTAGCCTTGCCTCGATGGTACTGAAGTTCCACGTCATAGTCTTTTAATAACTCTAGCCACCTTCTCTGACTCATATTCAGGTCCTTCTGTATGAAAACATACTTCAAACTCTTATGATCCATGAATATTTCTACTCGATCGCCATATAAGTAGTGCCTCCATAACTTAAGTGCGAACACCACTGCTGCTAACTCCAAATCATGAGTTGGATAGTTCTTCTCCTGATCTCTGAGCTACCGAGAGCATAGGCTATCACTCTCCCTTATTGCATTAAATCATATCCAAGTCCTTTGCCAGATGCATCACAATACACTATGAATCCTTCCGAGCCTACCGGAAGAGTAAGAATTAGTGCAGAGATTAACTTCTTCTTTATCTCCTCAAAGGCTATCAGGAATTCTGCTGACCACACAAATTTAACTTTCTTGTGCTTCAACCGAGTCAAAGGTGCCGAGTTCTTAGCAAAGTCTAACACAAATTTTCTGTAGTATCCTGTCAAGCCCAGGAAACTACACACTTATTCTAGTGTCTTCGAAACCGGCCAGTTCTCTATTGCATCTACCTTCTTGGGATCAACTGACACTCCTGCTCCAAAAATAATGCACCCAAGAAAAGATACGTGATCCAGCCAAAAATCATACTTACTAAGTTTCGTATATAACTGGTGCTCCCTCAAAGTTTGTAGTATTATTCTCATATGTTCTTCATGCTCCTCCTCATTACGAGATTACACAAGGATGTCATCGATGAATACTATCAAAAATTGGTCTGAGTATGGCATGAAGATACGGTTCATCAAATCCATGAATACCGCTAGAGCATTAGTCAGCCCAAATGGCATAACTAGAAATTCATAATTTCCATATCGTGACCTAAATATTGTCTTCGGTATATCCTTCTCCCGAACTCGCACTTGATGATATCTTTATCGTAAATCTATCTTGGAGAAGACTCTTGCTCCGCTTAATTGATCAAACAAATCATCAATCCTGGGTAATGGGTACTTGTTCTTCACGGTCACTACATTCAACCGCCTGTAATCCATACACAACCGCATCGATCCATCCTTCTTCTTCACCAATAATGTTGGTGCTTTCCACGGTGATCCACTAGTCCGAATAAACTTCTTCGTCTTCAGTTCTTCCACGTGTCGATATAACTAATCAAGTTTCGATGGTGACATTGGATATACCTTCTGGGATACTGGTTCTTCTCTTGGCATTCAACCGCTCGTTGGGAAAGATATCCATAAATTCTTCAAATATCTTGGGTATCCGGACTTCTTCCTTTGCTACTGTTGGGACTCCTCCCTAGTGCTGGTTTCTTGCTATTCTGCTAAGGACAAATTCTTCTAGACCGAGAATTCTAAACAACACTCTACCCTCACTAAAGTCTATTATTGCATGACTGTCTCTCAACTAGTCCATGCCTAAGATAATGTCAAAGTTACCCATAGGAAACTCGATCAACTTTGCAGGTAATAAATGCCCATATACTATGACTGGACATGCTAGGCATACCCTACTAACTTTTAAGATCCTAGTTCTAGTGAGTATAATCAGCCTCTTTGGCAATGCCTCAAACTTTAATCCAATACGTGTCATATATTGTGCAGATATAAATGAGTGTGAAGCTCCAGAATCAATTAAAGTTATAGCATGAAAGTTGTAACGAAAATATTACCTGCCATTACGTTGCCTGACACCATAACTGTAGAAGCTTAGAAAATATGCATCCATCCGTCCAATAGCCATGCGTCCCAAAGTAAAGCACAGAAGAGATCAGGCCATAAATTTATCCTATGGCCCAGAAAGGCAACATCAACGAGTCCCAATTAGCCAAAGCAGCTTTGGCCCCAGATGGACATGATACGTCATCCTAGCAACAGGAACGTCTCTGGCACAGAATTTTGACAAAAAGAATTTTAGAATGCCTTAAAAGGCGTGAACACACTAAACGAAACAAGTCTCACATCAACACAGAACTTCAGTCTCGATGGATGTACAGTCCCACGTGTATAGCACAACTGGCCCATGCATTCCAGACTTCATACGGTCCTATGCGTCTATGTCCCCATGCATCCCAGACTTCATACGGTCCCATGCGTCTCTGGCCCCATGCGTCCCAGACTCCATGCGGCCCCATGCGTCTCTGGCCCCGTGCGTCCCAGAATCCATACGTCCTATGCATCCCTGGCCCCATACATTACTGGCTCCATGCGTTCCATGCGTCTCTGGCCCTAGGTGTCCTAAACTCTATGAGTCCCATGCGTCTCTGGCTACATGTGTTTCAGACTCCATGAAGACCAAATTTTGTTGTTAAGATAAGAGTAATTCTCTCCAACCAAGTGCGAACTATGTATCAAGCTGACCAAGTCATGCCCACAAAGGACAAAAATCGTCCAAAAATAATGCACCCAAGAAAAGATACGTGATCCAGCAAAAAATCATACTTACTAAGTTTCGTATATAACTGGTGCTCCCTCAAAGTTTGTAGTATTATTCTCATATGTTCTTCATGCTCCTCCTCATTACGAGATTACACAAGGATGTCATCGATGAATACTATCACAAATTGGTCTGAGTATGGCATGAAGATACGGTTCATCAAATCCATGAATACCGCTAGAGCATTAGTCAGCCCAAATGGCATAACTAGAAATTCATAATTTCCATATCGTGACCTAAATATTGTCTTCGGTATATCCTTCTCCCGAACTCGCACTTGATGATATCTTTATCGTAAATCTATCTTGGAGAAGACTCTTGCTCCGCTTAATTGATCAAACAAATCATCAATCCTGGGTAATGGGTACTTGTTCTTCACGGTCACTGCATTCAACCGCCTGTAATCCATACACAACCGCATCGATCCATCCTTCTTCTTCACCAATAATGTTGGTGCTTTCCACGGTGATCCACTAGTCCGAATAAACTTCTTCGCCTTCAGTTCTTCCACGTGTCGATATAACTAATCAAGTTTCGATGGTGACATTGGATATACCTTCTGGGATACTGGTTCTTCTCTTGGCATTCAACCGCTCGTTGGGAAAGATATTCATAAATTCTTCAAATATCTTGGGTATTCGGACTTCTTCCTTTGCTACTGTTGGGACTCCTCCCTAGTGCTGGTTTCTTGCTATTCTGCTAAGGACAAATTCTTCTAGACCGAGAATTCTAAACAACACTCTACCCTCACTAAAGTCTATTATTGCATGACTATCTCTCAACTAGTCCATGCCTAAGATAATGTCAAAGTTACCCATAGGAAACTCGATCAACTTTGCAGGTAATAAATGCCCATATACTATGACTGGACATGCTAGGCATACCCTACTAACTTTTAAGATCCTAGTTCTAGTGAGTATAATCAGCCTCTTTGGCAATGCCTCAAACTTTAATCCAATACGTGTCACATATTGTGCAGATATAAATGAGTGCGAAGCTCCAGAATCAATTAAAGTTATAGCATGAAAGTTGTAACGAAAATATTACCTGCCATTACGTTGCCTGACACCATAACTGTAGAAGCTTAGAAAATATGCATCCATGCGTCCAATAGCCATGCGTCCCAAAGTAAAGCACAGAAGAGATCAGGCCATAAATTTATCCTATGGCCCAGAAAGGCAACATCAACGAGTCCCAATTAGCCAAAGCAGCTTTGGCCCCAGATGGACATGATACGTCATCCTAGCAACAGGAACGTCTCTGGCACAGAATTTTGACAAAAAGAATTTTAGAATGCCTTAAAAGGCGTGAACACACTAAACGAAACAAGTCTCACATCAACACAGAACTTCAGTCTCGATGGATGTACAGTCCCACGTGTATAGCACAACTGGCCCATGCATTCCAGACTTCATACGGTCCTATGCGTCTATGTCCCCATGCATCCCAGACTTCATACGGTCCCATGCGTCTCTGGCCCCATGCGTCCTAGACTCCATGCGGCCCCATGCGTCTCTGGCCCCGTACGTCCCAGAATCCATATGTCCTATGCGTCCCTGGCCCCATACATTACTGGCTCCATGCGTTCCATGCGTCTCTCGCCCTAGGTGTCCTAAACTCTATGAGTCCCATGCATCTCTGGCCACATGTGTTTCAGACTCCATGAAGACCAAATTTTGCTGTTAAGATAAGAGTAATTCTCTCCAACCAAGTGCGAACTATGTATCAAGCTGACCAAGTCATGCCCACAAAGGACAAAAATCGTCCAGATTTTCAGCAACGAAAAATCTAAACAAGCTTTCACGTGGTAGCTTGGCCTGCTCATGGTTACAGTTATACCCTATTAAGGAGGCACGCATGCAACCCTTTAGCATTAATGTGGCCCAACATATGCCCACCCAAGGATGACTATATATACCTGGGTGGCATGATTAAAAAGAGGACGGACAGAGAGGGAACGACCGTCCCGCGGGAGCGCTGGCTCGGTGTTTCACGCTTGGCGGGGACGATCGAAACTACGGGAGATCAGGACGTGACACACTACAACTGCGTACTTGGAAATAATGCCCATGAATGTGGGTCAGTACATAGCCATACTGGTGATCGGGGTAACCCACTCGTCTAAACTGACACTAAATAGATAGTAAATTCAAACAGTTATATAGGGATCATTCTACTTGAATTCTAGATTCATTTTATGGTAGAGATATGACATGTTAAGGAAAACTGTAAATCAGGTTAAGCATGCAAGCATTCAACTCAAACAAATATACTAGCAGTTATATCCAACTCAAATGAGACTAAGCATGCAATCCGTTCTACTCAAACCCGAAGCAAAGCGTGAACCTATCGAACCATATCGCACTCCAAGCCTCAATCTATAGAATCATGCCACAATCCAAACCTCACTAATCCAATCTATCGATGCGCGCACTCTTGCCCGAGGAAAGGTGGTCGTCCGCTGCCTACACGAATGCACAAACCAAACTAAACCAGCCAAACCAACTCTTATCTATATAAAGCTACTGGCCAAGCCATAAAAGACTAATCAACTGTAGTTCTACAGTGCCCCGCTCCGCGTAGGCACTATATATAAGAGATATCGGTTTGCTGACTTAAAAATAATATCTTCCTTATGAGCTCCTTGTTGAACCAAGAGATGACTGATCTAGGTAAGTGGGCAGAACTTCGTTTTCTGATTCTTACACGCCTTAAAAATGAATCTGAGTTTTATAATGCCTGTTGCTAAGAAGATTATCGTTTCCGTTGCATGAATAATAGAACTGCATGCTTAGCTTGAACTTGAATGCTTGTCAATAGAGAACCTCGCCATGCTAATAAGAAAGAGTAAGATATTGCTTGAACATGTTTCCATATCACTTGTATTTTGATAGAAATACTTCGTGCTTGAACTTGTTCAGAGATATAGCGGCCATTTCGCACAGAGATAGACGAGAAGAGATAGATAGTCTGCTAGTTCATTTCGTCTGCATCATAGAGCTTATCTGAGAGTATTTTATGCATTCGCATCGGTCGGACAATGGCTATTAGTGTACAGCTGAACCTTGGTCCCGGCTGCTATAATGTTAGTGAAGAACAACCATGAGTCACAACTGCTAATAGCATCAGATAAATGAGTCATTAGTTAGCTGGATTTCCGCTACTGATCCTGAGTTTCTCGGGGACCGAAAAGCATATAGATAGTTTATCTTATTTGCTTGATAGAAGGATAGTTCATAGATGGTGCATTATCCCTAGAGTCTTTGAGTATAGCTCATGAGACACGCTGTGCACATCTTGATAATAAGTTTGCCTTGTGTGCTTGAATAAATTGAACATGAACTATAATTTTAAAGATATTTTCAAAAGAAGTAATATGACTCTGTTCCTGTAATGCATGTAATGAACATAGGTAAAACTATAAAGATCACTAGTAATATAATATTTTATAACATAATTACTTAGTGTTGGTTTTAGTGAATATTGCTTCTGTTCATTGTTTTTATACTCACCAGTACTTTCTCCAAAGTGCTGACCCACCAACAGTTTTCTTGTTCGCAGGTGCTGGATCGTCCGAGGAAGCGATAGCCGTGCCTCATCCCCAGGACCTAAAAATATGGTTTCGATGCCTTGAGCCGTATCGATTGCTTGTGCTACTTTTGTATAGAGGGACATAGTGTATGGAACGATGTCATTATATTCGAAGAACCTCGTCCTTGATCTTTGCCCCGTTTATTCAGATAAATTATTATTTGCAACACTGTCCCTCCGCTGCGTATTTGATCGATTCGATGATAGCCACAACTTTAACGATATTATGTTGTGCGGGCGCAACACTAGGCTCACACGGCATCACGTCCCGATGGAAACGATCGTCCAGTGGGAGAGCTGTCGCGGTAATTCGCACCTAGCGGGGGCGCTCGGTTCCTGCGGAAGATCGGGGCGTGGCATAATGGTATCAGAGCGACTCGACCCTATGGACATTCTGCTGATTAGCTTCAACTCAAGATGTTCTTTGCCACTTGATATCGTTGCCTCAATGAGCATTCCATACAATAAGTCCGTAAATATTCTCAAAGTTGCCGGCAAAAGTTTTCTGAATTTGATTTATTACTTGAGTTGTGATTTATGATTTATGATGGCTAGAGTTTTATTGAGTTCTGATTGCTAGAGTTTTCGATTGAGGATGGTGAGGGATGAGGACTATCGCTGCTCGGGATATCGAAAGTTTCTCCTTGAGTTTCGAGGATACAACTTTTTTTTGGTGGCTAAGTATGTAGTGCCCCGCTCCGCATAGGCACACTATATATAAGAGATATCGGTTTGCGGACTAAAAAATGATATCTTCCTTAAGAGCTCCTTGTTGAACCAGGAGATGACTGATCTAGGTGAGTGGAAAAAACTTCGTTCTCTGATTCTTACACGCCTTAATAATGAATCTGAGTTTTATAATGCCTGTTGCTAAGAAGATTATCATTTTTGTTGCATGAATAATAGAACTAAATGCTTAGCTTGAACTTGAATGCTTGTCAATAGAGAACCTCGTCATGCTAATAAGAAAGAGTAAGAGATTGCTTGAATATTTTTCCATATCGCTTGTATTTTGATAGAACCACTTCGTGCTTGAACTTGTTCAGATATATGGCGGCCGGTTCGCACAAAGATAGAAGAGATAGATGGTCTACTATTCATTTCGTCTGCATCATAAAGTTTATCTGATAGTGTTTCATGCATTGGCATCGGTCGGATAATGACTATTAGTGCAGAGTTGAACCTTGGTCCCGACTGCTATAATGTTAGTAAAGAGCAACCATGAGTCACAGCTGCTAATAGCATCAGATAAAAGAGTCATTAGTTAGCTGGATTTTTGTTACTGATCCTGAGTTTCTCGGTGACCGAAAAGCATATAGATAGTTCATCTTGTTTGCTTGATAGAAGGTTAGTTCCTAGATGGTTCATTGTCCCTAGAGTCTTTGAGTATAGCTCATGAGACACGCTGCGCACACCCTGATAGTAAAATAATCGGCTTACCTTTTGTGCTTGAATAAATCGAACATGAACTCTGATTTTAAAGATGTTTTCAAAGGAAGTAATATGACTCCATTCCTGTTCTGCATGTAACGAACATAGGTGATACTATAAAGATCAATAGTAATGTAATATTTTTTAAAATAATTACTTAGTGTTGGTTTTAGTGAATGTTGTTTCTGTTCGTTGATTTTTATACTCACCAGTGCTTTCTCCAAAGTGCTGACCCACCTACAGTTTGCTTGTTCGCAGGTGCTGGATCATCCGAGTAAGCGATAGCCGTGCCATATCCCCAGGACCCAAAAATCTGGTTTCGATGCCTTGAGCCGTATCGATTGCTTGTGTTGCTTTTGTATAGAGGGACATAATGTATGGAACGATGCCATTGTATTCAGAAAATCTCGTGCATTAATCTTTGCGTCGTTTATTCAGATGGATTATTGTTTACAACACTGTCCCTTCGCTGCGTACTCGATCGATTCGATGATAGCCACAACTTTAACGATATTGCCTTGTATGGGCGCAACCCTAGGCTCGCACGATATCACGTCCCGATGGAAATGATTGTGAGCGCTGGCACGGTGATTCAAGCCTAGCGGGGACGGTCGATTCTTGCGAAAGATCGGGGCATGACAAGTTATCTCCATTAGGCACTATGCTGTTTCTCGATACAGTGCTCCAATTTTGGTGCAACACCCCTCGCTCCGAAAGCTCCATGGCACAATACCCCAATAGTGGCACAATGCCCTCTCCGATGCAGTTGTCCAATTTTGAATCAGAACTGCACGCTTTGCTTGACAAAACGTCCAACTTGATACTCATGCATGGATGCATGCTCGCTCTTCCGAAGTGTCTCAATGTTTTAACCAAAATAATCCACTCAAGCTCTAACTGCCCAAACGTAAGATCAACTCAAGCCACAAATTCTACCCAACCAAACAACGTACACTCTATGCACGCCACAATACGGTATTTCCAATATTTCCAATATTCCAGTCCAAGTGTTCAAACCATTACGTGTATTCTATATTATTAGGCATGAAGGAGTGGAGGATCAAGGACATAGCCCACTGACCAAGTTTGAATCCGCTAAGCACCCTGCCTTGCCGATATGGCCGATCCCTTGAATCTGTGGTCCGATACAAAGAATGATCTAATCAATTGGTATAACCGTGCAAGCAAGTCGTGCTCTCCAAATGATCCCACTGATCGAACTAAGAAAGACGATATTATCGCTCCAATTCTGCTATCCCATTACTGCTCTAAACGAACACCTGATTCCATAGAACTCCGCACGCGATCTGTATATGAAACCAACTCAAATCAATACTTGTTCCCAAATCCATTCAAATCAAAATATAACCAACTATTGCCTCATTTAATCTAACTTAACGTAATGCACAGTACGGTTGCGGGATATTATACTATGCATCTATGAGCTATGCGTCTAGGTGCTATGCAACCTGGAACTATTCGACCAGGTGCTATGAGACCTGGAGCTATTCGACCAGGTGCTATGCGGCCGAGGCGCTAACCTTGTTCCAAACTGGAACAAAACTAACCCATTTTTTGCTTCTAGCAAACCGACCCTGAGAGGCTAGTTAAGGTTTATACAGAGGGATAACACAGTGTTAATCATATTAATTAATTAGAATTCCCCGAGTATCAGTGATACTAAAAAATACACTTTTTTAGCGACAAAATTATCCGTCGCTAAAATACAATTTTTTGTTGTTATTTTCAAACCGGGACAAAATTCTTCCGTCAAAAATATTAACGTCGCTACGGATTTTCTATCGCTAATTCGTCGCTCAAGCGACGGCTTAGTGACGAAATGAGTGACATAATTTCAGCGACATATTAGTGACGTATAATTTTCGTCGCTAAACTTTCTGACTACTTACCGACATAATAGCGACGGATTAAGTAAGCCCAAAAATTATAAAATTTTCCAAAAGGTTTTGCACATTCTGGGCTCACATAGTTCGTCGCTAATCTGTCGCTAAGTCGTCACTCCCAGTGACGGATTAGCGACGAATTTTAGAGATGGACCCTAATACATGTTTGGTAGATTTGTGTGTCTTAGACGTTTTAGCGAAGGTTTTATCCGTCGCTAGGTAGTCACTAACTTGAGATTGTCCGTCGGAAATCCGTCGCTGACATGAGATTTTTTAAATTTTCTGTCGCTAGTATATCGCTAGTCCATCGCTAAAGGTAATATTTTTCCAGAAATTAATTTTTGTTGAGCATATACCTGTTATACATTCACCAATTTCCACACAAATAAATTTCACAAGTAAATTCTACACAAACTATGAAAACACATACAAATTTGTCCAAATGTTATATATACAATGAACTAATAAAGTAGAGTAATCCAAACATACCACTAACTCAAAAAATACAACGGTAGATGTGGTATTATACAATTTAAGTCCAAAAATACGACGGTGTTATACAATTCCACAAAGTCAAATAAATACAATCGAGTCAAATAAATACAATCAAGTCAAAAAAATACAACAAACTCAAAAAAATACCATAAACTCAAAAATCTATCAAGTCGACGGTGGAAGCGGAGGCAACAACGATTGTCGGCTAGCCATGTACTTCGCAACCATAGCGATGATATTATGTAGATCATCGTGAGAAACGACAGATGGAACAGTGACAGGAGCTGTCGAAGGAGCTGGAGGACCCATCGATGTCGTCAGAGGAGCTGGAGCCGTTGGAGTAGCTAGAGGAGCCATCGTAGTAGCCGTCGGAGGAGCAAGTGTTGGAGCATCACACGTGTATATCAACTTTTGGACCAACCCATGTAGCTCATGTACAGTCATCGTTAGCTGCTCCAGAGACATCGCACCAGAAGGAACGCCGGAGATGGGCATTGATGGAGCTGGAGTAGCCGTCGGAGGTGCTCTAGAAAGAACCGACGACCGGGATGCCAACGATCCGGTACCTTATATGCTGTCGCCTTTTTTCTCTCGACAGCTTGTACCCACCGATCATTTCTCTCAGTCGGCGTACTTCTCTCAGTGCTTCCCTCTAATGTCTCATACGTCTCCTATATTTATTTATATAAATAGGTTTAGAGGTAAGGATTTTAGAGTTATATGTGCTATATTTGATTTTGATTAGTGTATCATATTAGATACTAGATATCATATTATATAGTTTAACCAAGGTTCAAAGTATCAGAACCAAAATTGGTATCGGACCATTCCTTAACTCTAAACCTATTTGATTCTTAGTATTTTTAAAATTGAATGAAATAATAATCACCCTTGTCGATTAATTTACATGTGATAGATAAGTTTTCCTCTTTTATATGCTTTTACAATCTTAATATAATCTAATATAACTTCATAAACCATTAGAATGGATTAAAAATTAACCTAGAAACTAGAAAGTGTCATAGTTGACTGTTTGACCTAGAGTTGACCGAGTTTGACTATTTTGACCTAGAAACCTAGAATCACCACCGAAAGGACAACTCCTTCGATCCTTTTGGCAATAACGCTCTAACAAACTGAATTATCCGGTTGTAATATTCTTGTGGCAAGTTAAAATCAGATTTTAGGTTCAACAACCGCATCACCACCGACATGACATAATGATAATCACAACCCGGGTATAACGGGGTATCGGCATTCTTGAACATATCACATAATTTTTTGCATGAGGATTAGGATCCTCCGGATCAAAACTTGGACTGTTCGCATCAAATACCAACTCACGTGCCAGGTTTCGTGGTCGATATTCAAAGTTATCTCCGAGAGTGGACTCTTCTACCTCCGTATTGAAGAAGGAATGATGATATTGCGAAAACAAGGTTCTTATTGAGCCGTCCACTCCTTGTAGTTCGATCGGTACGAAATCATTCTTGTAGAGATGCTCCCTCACGAGATCCACCTCTTTGAATGGTATATTATGACATTTGACACAAGGACACTTGATGAGCCTCCCATCCATGAAATAAGGTTGACTACTGGCGTATTTGAGAAATTTCTCAATGCCCGTCATGAAATCATCTGTCAAACCAATCCTACTCTCATATCGCATATTGTACATCCACGATCGATCAACTAAGTATCGACTCATTGATTCTGCATGTACCATATATTCAAACAATATGGATTTGATACAAGATGAGTTATGATATTTGCTAAAAGATTAGTTAGTTAGGATACTTGATGAACAAGTCTCATAAAGAACTAAAGGAGCTATTAGAAAGACCATATTTGAGCATTTCTCCATGTTTTACAAGTATCCAAAACTATAATTCCTCGACACTCATCCGAATATGGCCAATACATGCCATAGCATAGTAAGGTTGGAACTACTAATTACTATTCATATTAGTACCCTGAAGTGATAATCGATACTCATAGTAATGGTCCGACACCGATTCTGATACAAAGACCAATACTCTAAAATGTTAATAATTCATTATAGGTTAAATTAGTGATAACCGTATCGATTTTAGGGCCGATGAATAAATCGATACCGATACGGATTTTTGAACGTCACACATTCTATTTTTGATATTCTAGGTTACGCTCAAGCCTATGTATTAAGAATTACGTACGTCTAAGGATACACATATAAATTAAAATAATTATATATGTAATATTCAATTTGTCAATCTTCTTCTAAGTTAATTATAGACACATACAATACATATTACCATTTTTGTGTCATAATACTCATGTAAATTTGTCTATATTTTTTTTGATACGTGTGTCTGTGCTATAAATCGGTACCAAACTCTTCTTGTAGAGATGCTCCCTAACGAGATCGACCTCTTTGAATGGTATATTTTGATATTTGACAGAAGGGTACTTGATGAGCCTCCCATCCATGAAATAAGGTTGACTACTGGCTATTTGAGAAATTCCTCAACTTTCGCCCTGAAATTATCTGTTAAACAAATCCTACTCTCATGTCGCCGATTTTACATCCACGATCGGTCAAATAAGTATCGACTCATTGCTATCTTTCACGTGAATGCTTATGCACGTACCCTATATATTTGAATAATTGGATTATATACAAGTGTCAAAAGAAAAAAAAACAAAATAAATAATATAAAGGAGCTATTATATTCTTTAAATAAACAAGAAAATCCTAAATAATCTAAATACATATTCTATTCAGATATATACTACATACTTAAATTCTACATAAGTAAATGGTAAAAATTTATATTTATCAAATTCTACTAACATATTTTCTTCCCCGAATTAGCATGTAGTGACAAGTGTCTAAAAGCATATAGTAAAGTTGTAAAACATATGAAAGAGAAAAACTTATCTATCGATATATAAATCTATTGACAAGGGTTACTACGTACTATTAATTTAAACTTACTAATAGTTATTTATTTCCATTACCAAAAAAACTGATACATTGAGTTAAACTTATATGAACATAACATAGTTTGCAGTATTGCGATACCGATCCGATATAGACCAAAATTCGATATTGACGATTCCAACATTCAAAGTCTCTTTTTTGGTCAATTCAGTAAATAAAATAGATAAAATAAAGGCCAATTAGCAAGGGTGTAAACAATAAGGTTGTAAAAGCATGTAATTGAGTATTTTCAGTATATCTATGTCCATGTCTATGTTCTCATGTCCATGTCCAGTGTCTCGTGTCTACGTGTCCATCACCCTAAATCATGTATGCTTAATAATTAACCAAAATACGAATGAGGGTTAGGTTATAGCTTACCTTCGACGGAGGAGAAGGGAATCTGACGGAGCGTGGGCAGGAGAGGGGGGGTCGAGGAGTGTAAGCCCCCTCATTTTGAATAGGGTTATTTAGGTATTTTTTAATTCTTTTTAATTATTTTATTTCATTTAAATAGATTAGAGTAGTAATTTCTAAAGTATTCTTTTAGATATATGACCCTTTGCCATGGCTTTGATATTTTGAGCAATGCATGACCTTTTTTCTTCCAAAAAATTTTATAATAATAATTTTAATTGAGTCTAATATAGTTGAAACATGGATGTTGTATTTATTGGATCTCCCCCATGCTCCAAAAATATTAAAGAACATCTAGAATTACGGTTACCGTAAAAATTGTCCCTTTTGACTAGAACTTGACCCAAACCCAACCCAAACACATGTAGGCATGTAAACACCCAGATTTTTCGGATATTAAAAATGAATTCTGGGATTTTTCTGTGATTTTTTTAAATATATTGAATTAAATGTTCTTCTGAATTAAATATTTTTAAGTATTAAAATAAATATTAAAAATATTATGAAAATAATATTTTTGGGTGTAAAATAATTAATTAGACTTACAGCAAATTTTTTGGATTTGATTGGACCCCGGAACTATTTTTTAAAGACCTAAAAATTAATATTTTTAATAATCCAAAATAAACCAATTTAAACCGGTTTAATTCTAAATAAACCAAACCGGACCAACTGAACCGACCACACCCAAACTCCTAGGGGGTCGGACTTGAACCCGACCTGCCAATACAACCCGACCCGACCCAAACCGATTGCTACAGTAACCGTTGGGGAAATGAATTCCCCGATCAGCGGCCCGATTCCTCCGCAGCCGGCCGTTTCCCTACGCCGCCGGCGGTTACGCCCTCGCCCCGCGGCGGTTTCGCCTACCCCGCTCCCCACGCTTTCCCCTTCGTAATCGTCATCCACCGCCTCCTATATAATCCCCGCTCCACGGCCACCCCTGTCATCTCCAGCCACCCTCTCTGCCATTTTCGGCCGACTCCACCTCCACGATCGACCCCCAGCCGACTCAGCCGCCACCAAGATCCCCTGTCTACGCCACCACGATCCCCTGTCTCCGCCACCCTCGAGCCCTAACACTCCACCCACCAGCGCCTCCTCCTCCGACCACCAGCTCCGCCATGACAAGCCCCTCCGACCGCCTCCAGCTCCACCGATAACTCCGAAAAGCACAACAGAAGCCCTAGCCGCCTCCGTCGTGCCCTAGCCGGCAGTGCCGCGTCACGCCGCCTAGCGGAATTGCATTTTCAGTCTTTCTCGGAGCCCTATTCAGGTGACTGTTTCTCTCTCCTCGTTACCCCGTTTTTGGTTTCGTCTACTGTGACGCGTAGCCTGTGTGACCCTCTCGATACCCGTGCAACTCGCTCGGGATATTGCGTCCGGTGGCGGTCGCAAACTGTGACCCAAAATCAGGAAAATAATTATCCTGATTTTCCTCAGAACTGGGTGCGCCCCGCTAAATGGGACGACTTGGTCGTGTACGGACTTCACCAAAAGAGGGGCACCGTTAATACGAATGTGTGGAATTTTGCGAAAGTTGATTTGGATGTGCGTACACACCGGAATCAACGCGTATCCGTCGACAACGCCCCGTATCGGCCATGTTCTGAAACTCGTTGTAACTTTGCGTACACTCGTTGTTTCGAAACAAAACTTATGCCATCGGACTCGTAGCATTTTTGTGGTCCTGTGACCCAAGTTTGGTTCAATTCTGAGAATGTTAACAAAATTGCGTATCGTGGGCCCCACGGCTCCACTTGACGGACGATTTTGTGATTGGCTCATCGGAATCCAGTTCTGGACATTTTGTTGGGTTTATATCGTCATTCTGGACTTGTAGACACTAAGTTTGACGAATTTGGAGAATATTATCTCTGACACATTTTTTGGTGCGAAGTGGGCCACATGTGGGCCCCACTTTGACTAGAAACGGTCAATTTTGTCCATGTGTCCAAATTGAACTTATGTACAGGCTATTATAGCTATTTGATGTCTTCTGAATCTGATGGTAATATTTATTACAGCATTTGGAGGAGTACCTACAGATTCTGCTGAGACCAGAACTACTGTTGGAATTCAAACTCCAGGCAAGTGTACCTTGACATACTTGCAGTAATTTGGTTCATATTATTTCTCTTGATATATTTATATGATATGAATGTTCAACCTAGGACCGTGTGACATTACTTAGCGTCCGAATAATATTCGGGTGTCAATACCGTATGCGGAGTTGTGTAACGTCACTAGTGATGGATATCGAAACCCTATACATATCTTCGTGCTTGAAGTATCAAGTACGTCATACCACAGGACACCTGACACTGTTTGTGAGATAGAATCTTCCTGAAATATTTATGGTGATTTTGTATAGGCTACAGGAATTGTGACATAGACTTTATATATATAATATGACTTACTGCATTAGATATGATCTTGCGTGACATTGACATGAGACGTTGTGGACATGAGACGTGTGATTACATTGGGTGGGGAGAGACACACCGGCTACAGGATAATTTTATATATGTATTTATTATTGTGAGGCCGTAGACTCTACATCAGAGCTAGGCACATTACGTGATATTACTGCTACCGGCTCCCCGATACAGAGCTTGTAGTAGTCTCAGCCTGAGTACTAGTAATGCTCTCACTTGCATTTCACATAGATGATTACATAGTTTATCCTATTATTTCATTTATTGTACTGCATTTATTTTGGCTTGTGTTATTTTGTACCTTGCTATGTCCCCTGAGGACCTGGATCCGGATTATGTCTCCAGGTATAGCAGAGGAGTTCTATCCCGAGGTATACGGGACAGGAGTAGAAGCAATAGCAGGAGCAGACACTGGAGCTGAACCGATCCCCAAGGACAAGGTGATTGGCGAAGATTTCTCCTGAGTATATGTTATCTATACTCAGTATTTGCTATTATTAGACTCTTTCATTTCTGATCTGTTGAAACTTT
Source organism: Iris macrosiphon (assembly GCA_036927795.1). Classification (NCBI taxonomy): domain Eukaryota; kingdom Viridiplantae; phylum Streptophyta; class Magnoliopsida; order Asparagales; family Iridaceae; genus Iris; species Iris macrosiphon. Next base: position 293,638 of record JAYESA010000024.1, on the reverse strand, counting down.
GTATCAGAATTATTATCGGATTGTTCCCCGATTTACTTTATTGAGACTTGTTGTTGGTTATTTCATTATACAGTTGATCATATTTATCTTCCATGGATGAGATTAGATTATGACATGTTTAGTAGACCTTTATTATTGTTTTACAGCTTAAGTATACACTAATGGGTCCATTAAATTGGGTTTGCCCATTAATGTGTGCTGCTGGCCATTGCCACGTGTCTAGTCCTTCGATATTTTTGGGACTGGGCCGTGAAATGATTTTTGTGGTGGCCCATGCAGGTCCTCAGCTAAATTGCTTCAGTTTCAACTTAGGGACCGAGCAAACCTGCAATAAGGATAGGATTAGTTTTAGGATCTCATCTATTGATTTGAATCATTTTTGATCTCTATATATCGGATTCGAATTAATTGCTTGATTTGCATCCTGTCTTGATTCCTCTGTGCGTTCTCATAATTTTCTTTCAATGCAGGGTAATGGATCCAAGAACCGGTGACGAGAATCCCTTAGGTACACCACAAGATGTTGTGGTCACCTATCAGGAGGGAGTGACACCAGAAGATATAGGACAATCAGCTCAAAGCAATCAAGCAGGTATCACGCCCTAGTCCCAAAATGCGTAGGACCAGGAATACGCGACACGCTAGCTACGCATTCGACCAGACTCTGGTCCGACTCGAATACGTATAAGCTGTATAATAAAGGGCACTATCTAAAAATCCCGTAAATGTAAACATCTATGTCTCAATCCACAATGAACAGAAATATACAAGAAAGAGCTACATGTGCTAAAGTCGGCCGCCCAATAACACACAAACTCGAATAGACTCGAGAAAAAATATGAGTATATAAAAACTAGGCTACGACAGCAGATGAATAATCAATATAAAATAACTATAATGCCGGTAGAAATAAGGTGAGTAACTGGTACAATGCCCACAAGACATGCAACTCCATCAGCAACTCCAAATGCTCCGTAATCGTCTATCCTGCAAAACTGGCAGGGTACCAGGTCCTCAGAGGGACGTAACAAGGTACAAAAATACAGCATGCCAAAGTACAATAGAAAGTACAAGTGCAACGATGGTGTAGTCTAGCATAACCAACTAAGTGAGACACAATTTGAAGATAATGTTCGACGCGTGGGCTGTCCAAATTAAAACTGTAGCTCCGAACACAGAGACACATGGGGTGTACCGTAGCTCCGAGCACAGAGTCACACGGGTGATACTACTACTCCGGATACAGGAACGCTATATCAATATGACATACATATATAAAGCGCGTGCAGAGGAGCCCAAACGTCTAGTAACTATCTTCTCCATCCTAAGCGGTCAACTATGGTGCGCTGAACCTGAACCTCTATCTAACAGTCTTGTCACACAGAAATAACTCAACAGACGCGACCCTAAGGTTATCCCAGTCTCCGGTCATGATGTCAGTATCAGGATACAGGAAATCTGGCACGATAACAGAGTATGAATGTATCCTGGGGTGACGATATACTCAGGTACGTACATCAAGGTGTTACAAACATCTAACATTCGTTACAAGATGCTACGACGAACGTCTGCACCCGGTTGTGATCTGGATGCGAAGTAACGATCTTAATCAAACACGCGCACAATATAAATAATGAAATAATAAATATCTGGTAACTGAAATACAAGGTGGCAAAGTACACTTGCCTGCGTCCGACTACTGATGACGGGGATTCGGTACCACGTCCGAGTCCGCAGGTTCCGTAGTACCTAGAGAGGAGATACAAACTCAATCAATAGACTATCACGAAGCTGAAATAAGATGTGACACACGTCTAGTCATATGTTCAAACTCAGCTACAACTCACAGGGACACGACGCTTGTAAACCCCCTCACCCGAAATTAGGCCTACTTGGCTTAGATAGTAAAATTAGGGCTAGTTTGAACCAATTAGAACTAGAATACGGTAATTATTTAATCATGCGATACTTTATAACGCTTAGCACACCTTATCGTTCCCTCGATAATTGGAGCACCTCACTGGCCATTGTCTGTCTACAAATTTCACAACCATGACCTAGACGTGCCCGCCTACCTTTCGGACCTTTGTGTAACTTATAATCATGCTCTCTGGTGCTACATTTTAGTCGCACAATAAATGCCGTGGACGTTATTTCTTAATTCTAAATAAATTCCAACTTTGTACCCCTGTGCGTTCCAATCAAATTGGAGACATAATCTTGACCGTTTTGTACCACTCAAATTTTATTAATATTCTACACTGTATCTTCTATGCCCCAGACACTTGTGTTCGACCTAATTTTATTCCCAGGTACTCTTAATTAATTCCCGAACATCGTGCGCATTCAATTTAATTAATTTAAATCCAATTTTTGCCTTTGTGCAATTTTCTAATTGTTGGGCGTTTTTATGCAAAAATGCATTGAGGTGTCCCCACAATTGGACAATACGTGAATAAACCCAATTTTCCCTTCACGTGGATTTTTTCATAATTTTTCGGGATGTGCACCGCGCGCACATCGCCCTCGTATATTAGACCTACCCTTGCATTTAAACAAATATAATTTATAGCCCCAACATCCTCATGTGAGGCCAAGACCCACTCCAAGGATTGTAGACCAAGGCCCAACCCAAGAGGATGTTGACCAAGTCAACTTCTAGGTCAAACACCAACCCAAGTCAAACATATATAAATAACTTTTCTTTCCTTTCCTTTTTTTTCTAAATCACCCTAAAACTAAGTTCCAGCCGACACCCCTCAATCCATGTTCATCCTCTTCCTTCTTTCCCCTACCCCCGCCGGAACTCGACCGTCCTCCGCCTGTCGACCGGAGCAGACCGCCGGGGACTGTCAGCAGCAACTCCATGCACGACTAGGCCGATCCTAGCTATCGTCGTAGCTATCGTCGTTACCATCGTCATCATAATCGCCATCGTCGTCGACATCGTCATCATCCCCACCATCATGATCATCAACATTATCACCTTCCCTATCATCGTCTCAGCATGGTCATCATCATCATTTCATCATTGTCGTCATCATCATTAGTATCATCGATATCACCATCACCCACATCCTCCCCATCATCACCATCATCCCAGCCACCACCTACAGCATCCTCCTCACCTCATCACCTAATCACCTTGATCAGTATCACCCTTAACCATCACCCCTAGCAACCTCAATCATCGTCATTACCCTCGCCCTCGTGTTCATCAGGAACCCGTCACCCTTGCCCGACAAACCGCAGCAGTCATCCTGACTCCCGTACCTGTGCACGCTGACCCCGGAGACCTGTTGGATTTATCTGCGCGACTTCAGGAGCAGATTATTGGTGCTACGCAGCTCTTTTGCTAGGCAAGTATACCTTGCCTTAGTTGTACTGTTTAAATTCAGTTAGATTGTTAGTTGCATGTTTATTAGTTTATATTATATAACTGTGCGCGTCCGAGAGAGACTCGGGTGCAGTCAACGGAGGCGTTGACGTTAGGACTTGTGTCTGACCTAGTGTCTAGTAGACCCACCTAAAGTCGTGGAGTTATTGGTATGACTCCCAGGCCTTGACACATTTTTTACACGTATTGTGAGTCTCATGTAGGGCACGGTCCTGCGTATGTGGTTGGCCACCTGTACGTGTAGGCGTGCGACGGATAGGGAATAACTGCTAATAGTGATGCATGTTAGAGGACTTAACAGTTATTAGTAGGTGGAGCATAGACTGTCGTGGTACGATGGCCCAATCCTTGTCCTTGTTTGGTTGTAAGGATGGGCTACTGTTCTAGTGATAGACTATGAGCCAGAGTTACGACGTCGAGGCGTAGTAGCTGACGCGTGTTGTGGATACAACATGCTTAGATCATTGGGCGGGGAGGACGACTTGTAGGCATATGGGATACCCCACTTCCTTTATACTGCTGCCACACTCGACGGAGTGATATGGACGATATATACTATACTGCTGCCACGTTCTTCGGAGCGATATGGACGATATATACTACACTGCTGCCACACTTTTCGGGGTGATATGGACGTTATATTATACAGATGCCATGCTTTTCAGAGATGGACGTTATTACTGAGTGCCTTCCTATGGGGGCATATGTGGCATATACTAGCCAGTTGTCACGATTGGTGAATTACGTCAGCATAAGTCTAGCCTACACTTTTCCATACTCTCAAAGTTGTCCTCAAATTTTATTTCACTTAGATGGTTAGGTCACCCCGGAGTTATTTATTCAGTATTTACTTTATGGCATACTTTTATGTATCTTGTTATGTCCCTCTGAGGACCTGGTCCCTTTTCAGGTGTATTGTTCATGAGTATTTGCAGGAGCACAGATCCGAACTTGCTACGTATTTGCGATGAGGTCTTCTCGTCGAGCCCATGATTGGTAGTTAATATTCTTATGTGTATGTATCTTGACTATTCTATATTTTAGTTCGGTAGTGGATTTGTGTCCATCCGACTATCATCATTAGATGCTTTATATTGAGTTCTAGTTATAGATATTGGTTACTCATTTAATTATATTGATTCTTTGGATGAGATCTAGATTATACCATGTGACTTGGGATGAATTTATACAACTTGTGGATTCTGTTATTCATATACAGCGTACGTGTGTTATGGGTTCCATATATTGGAGTGCCATACCATACGGCTGGCATGCTCACGTGTCCTAGTCCTACGCATTTTGGGACTGGGGCATGACAACGCTAGAGGGTTGACCAAGGTTGACTCGGAGTACGTTACATCTACTCAAACTAATCCTCTGTACTATATCATCGAACCCAACCTCAATCACGATATTCAGTTAATCAAACTCTGGTCCAATCCTCAGTTTCACCTCAGTGTTCACAGATGTTAACATGTACGTTGACGTCTCAAGCTCAAATAAATAATTAATATTCTCTGTCCTCAATCACTGTCTCATCATTTGATATTATACCTATTTCACGATCGAGTACCTGCTCCCAATGTCCATCAACATTTTAATATCATTAATTTTCAGCAATAGTTTAGAACAGCTAAAAAAACAATAACCCATATGCGTATATATATTCTATGTCCTCAAACAACTTCCAATATTTACCCAAAGATCGATATCCCTCTACCATTTATTAATTAATCTGCTCCTTGGTATTAATCAATGTGTTAATATCACCATCATTCCTCAAGCATTTAAATATATGCACAAAATCAACCCTACTAAATAATGCATATATTAATTGAAAAACCCTAACATCTTGACCTAGCATTTATAAACCTTATTTATTAACCATGTAATTTATCCTCAAAATTCCCAATACGAATATAACCCTAAACAAAGATCCATTTATCCTCAAACCCTAACTCCTTGTATATTTATTAATTTCATTTTAAATACTTATGTAAATAAACCCTAAACACTATATTAAACCCTAATCACACATCATGAAAACCTAAGTCATTAATACTAAACTAAACGTACACAAAACAAATTATACAACAATAAACCCTAACTAAATACACAAAACAATATATAAAAATATAGAGAGGGGGGGAGTGGTTCACCTCGGCGAGGTGACGATGCTGGCCGGTGGGGTCGACAGCGAGGGTGGCCCGCCGGAGAAGAGTTGACCGGAGGGTGGCTTGGCCACGGGCGGAGGTGCTTGTGGTGTAGGTGTGTGGAGGTGGTGGCAATGGTGTGTGGTGGTGGCAATGCTGGCCGGAGCTAATGGTGGTCGTGGCGGTCACGGGGATGGCTGGCTCGGTCGAGGGAGGTGTTGGGCTCTTGGGGAAGAAGCTGGCCGGAGGGAATGGGGGTGGTGCTGCTGGTGGTGCAAGGGTGAGTGCTCGGTTCAGCAGTAGTCGGTTGGTAGTCGGGGTACAACGGCGGATAGGGAGGAAGCTGGCCGATGGAGGTGGCAGCCGGTGGTAGCAGTGGTGGCGTAGATGGAGGATCGATCAGAGTCGTCGATGTGTGGTGGTGGCATTGTTGGAGGAACGGAGTAGAGCAGTTCGGCAGCGGCTCGGGGGAGGGCCAGTCGGGTTGGCCGGAGTGTCGAGGTGTGCTCGTAGCAGCACCGATGGTAGGGCTATTGCTGGAGGCAATGGTGGAACGGGCTGTACGGAGATGTGTAATAGTGGCGGGGTGAAGCTCGCCAGAGAATGGACAGCGGCCGGTGGCTCGGCGAAGGGATCTCGGTCGGGGTGAAGTCGGGTTAGATTGGAAAAGGTGAAGTGAAGAGGAAGAAAGGAAGAAGAAGAAGAAAAAGGGTTCGGTTGAATGTAGAAGAGGGAGGAGAGAGAGAGAGGGGGTGGGGGTTTCTCTAGGTATTGGGATTATGGCCGGCATGGGGTTGTGTGTAGTGATTGAGACATTATATAGGGAGTGGTGTGAGGATTGGATGGTGAGGATTGGCCCAATTCAAATGGGTGGTGGAGATTTCACATGAAGAAATTAATTCTTCATCCAAATGAGAGGGAGAGGGAGGCTTGACTTGGTTAAAGGAGAGGGAGCTTCTCCATTTGGCCTAGACCAATGAGGTTATGCCACATGTTACAATATTTGCAATTTAGCCCCTTAAGTTTGGATATTTGCATAAACACATAAAATGATGGAAAAATTGTGGAGGAATTGGTGTTTGGTGTTTTGTAGGGTGAGGGGGTGTTGTGTGTTTTGCATGGGCTTAATTAAATGGGCATTAGAATTAAATTGGGATAAAAAAATAGGATTAGTCAAAGTTGGTATCCCTAATTTAATTAGAATAAATTGTCACGTGCTCTTAAATTAAATGGGGGCACATAGGACCTCAATTTGGGAGTGACACAAAGGTCATCAATGGTGTAGGCTTGGTATCAGTCTTGGACCCTTTAATTGGTCCGGCTCAACTGGTTAAGTTGGTGTCTCAAAATTGATGGCAACGACACAGGTGCGCGATACGGGATTAAATATGGATTTCGGTTACGGAAAATTTGTGCAATTAAATTAGAGCACAAGAAAATATGATTTTGAGTGACGGAAAAGTCCAGCGCCTAAATTGGCGTGTCAAGTCAAAAGTGCAACAATCTGTTGGAATTTATGGGCTGATGTTGGGCTCCGAATATTTCAACAATGGTAGGGCGCGCCAAGGGTTTAATTTAAAATCAGACATCTGAACCTTACTCTAAACCTCAACATCTGCTGTAATACCAAAAATTTTCTAACCCATACCATACTATCTATAGAAATAAATGAGGGGGTTTACATCCTTCCCAACTTAGAAAAATTTCGTCCCCGAAATTAAAAGTAAAGCACGATAATAGCTAAGAGAATTTAAAAGCAAACTGGTAATCAAATACGGTACGTAAATTCGTACCTTGGTCCTCAAATAAATACGGGAAACGCTGTCGAATAGAATCCTCTTGCTCTCAGGTAGACTCGCCTAGCGAATGATGCTTCCATGCAACTCTGACCAGTCGAATAGTCTGACCTCTCAAAGTCTTCTCACTGCGATCGAGTATCTCCACTGGCTGCTCTACGTAAGATAAACTGGGCCCGACTGTAATCTCCGAATGATCAAGCACGTGGCTAGGGTCTGCCACATATCTCCTCAACTGTGATGCGTAAAATACGTCATGCACTCCTTCTAATGATGGAGGCAATGTAAGACGATAAGCCACTTCGCCAACTCGTTCCAAGATGTCAAAAGGTCCAATGTACCTCGGACTCAGCTTGCCTCTGCCTCCGAATCTGATGGTACCATGAGTAGGCAATATCTTCAAAAATACGTGGTCACCTTCCTTGAACTCCAAAGGTCTGCGGTGCGCATCTGTCCAATATTTCTGTCTGTCCTGTGCTGCACGCAGGTGGCTCTGAACCTGTTTGACTTTCTTCACTGTATGTGTCACCAACTCTGGACCAAGTATCTGACGCTCTCCCATGTCACTCCAACATACTGGTGACCTGCACTTCCTGTCGTACAGTGCCTCATAAGACACCATCTGTATGCTAGCCTGGTAGCTGTTATTGTAGGAGAATTCCACCAAGTGTAGATGGTCCTCCCAAGATCCTCCAAAATCGATCATGCACGCTCTCAACATATCCTCCAGTATCTGTATCGTCCGCTCTGACTGGCCATCAGTCTATGGATTATATGTAGTGCTGAACTTGAGATGAGTCCCTAGACTCTCCTGCATACTCCGCCAAAAATGTGACGTGAATCTGGAATCACGGTCCGATACAATGCTGATAGGCACTCCATGTAGTCATACTATCTGCCTCATATACATGTTAGATAATATCTTTGTAGACTACCCAACTCTCAAGGGCAAGAAATGTTCAGACTTGGTGAGTCTGTCTACGACAACCCAAACTGCATCCTTCCCGCTAGGGCTTCGCGTGAATCCTGAGAAGAAGTCCACAGTAATGCATTCCCACTTCTACTCGGGAATAGGAAGCGGCTGCAATAGTCCTGCAGTTCTCTGATATTCAGCCTTGACTTGCTGACATACCAAGCATCTCACCATGAATCATGCAATCTCTCTCTTCATCCCATGCCACCAGAAATGTTGCCTCAAATCTTGGTACATCTTCGTACCCCCGGGATGAATAGAATAAATCGAGCTATGAGTCTCAGTCATCAACTCCTGGCATAGCTCGCCACTCGGAACGTATAGGCGATCTCCACACCTTAACGTTCCGTCTTCATAAATCCCGAGTCCCGTCTGTATGCCGGCCTCTTTCCTCTCTCGTAGACGTCAAAATCTCGCATCTGTAGGCAGGGCTGTCTTGATCCTCTCAATCAGTAGACTGAACCTCGAGACTGGACATCTGTCCATCCATGCCTGGTAATACAATCTCTATCCCAAGCTCCTGAAGATCCTCTAGCAATTGCCGCTGAGTCATCAAAAAGTATGCCATGGGCTTCCTGCTTAAGGCATCTGCTACTACATTTGCCTTGCCAGGGTGGTACTGTAACTCTATATCATAATCTGTCATCAACTCAAGCCAGCGCCTCTGTCTCATGTTGAGATCCTTCTGCTTGTAGACATACTTCAGACTTTTATGATCTGTGTAAATCTTAATACGCTCACCATAAAGGTAGTATCGCCATAGCTTTAGTGCAAATATCACTGCAGCTAGCTCTAGATCGTGCGTCGGATAGTTATTCTTATGAACACTCAGCTGTCTCGATGCGTAGGCTATTACTTTATGGTGTTGCATCAGCACACATCCTAATCCGCTCCCAGATGCATCACTGTACACTACAAATCCTCCTGATCCTGAAGGTAGTGTCAAAATCGGTGCTGATGTCAGACGCTTCTTCAGCTCATCGAAAGCCGTCTGACGCTCTTCGGTCCAGATAAACTCCTCGCCTTTATGCGTCAGTCGCGTTATAGGCGCAGGAATCCTCGAGAAGTTTTCCATGAACCTCCGATAATATCCGGTAAGTCCGAGAAAGCTCATAATCTCTGTAACTGATGTAGGGGTTGGCCATATCTCAACTACAGCTATCTTCTCCGGGTCAACTGTTAGTCCATCTCAGGTGATTATGTGTCCCAGGAAGAGTACTCTATCCAAACAGAACTCACATTTGCTGAGCTTGGCGTACAACCTTTCCTACCTCAGCGTCTCCAATACAATCCTGAGATGTCTCTCGTGCTCCTCCTGGCTCTCAGAATATACCAAGACGTCGATGAACACCACCATGAACTTATCTAAGTACTGGTGGGAAACATTGTTCATCAAGCTCATAAATACTGCTGGCGCGTTGGTTAAACCAAACGGCATGACTAGAACTCAGAGTATCCATACTTCGTCCGAAAAGCCATCTTCGAAATGTTCTCTTTCCGTACCTTGATATGATGATATTCTGATCTGAGATCGATCTTCGTGCATACATAATATGCCGCTAAGCTAATCAAATAAATTATCGATGCGCAGCATAGGGTACTTATTCTTTATCGTTACAATACTTTACGCCCTGTAATCGATAAGCAACGTACCGTCCCGTCCTTCTTCGGTATCATAAGATGGGTACTCCCCATGGAGAAATACTAGCCCGACTGAAACCCTTGTCTAAGAGATCCTCTACTATGGACCTTCAACTCAACCAACTCTATCGGTGCTAGTCTATAGACAGGGGAAATAATTGGCTCGGCTCTTGGAGTCAACTCTATAGAAAATTTTATCTTTCTGTCAGGTGGAAGGCCGAAAAGATTCTCTAGAGCCACATCCTCAAACTCTGATATAATGTGGGGGTACACTGGTTCACCTTCTGCAATGTGTGCCTCTAAGGTAGATGGGCACCATGCTCCCGGGCTCTCTGAAGAAACTCAAACTCAGGGTAATCTGGTGGTCATAAATAATGTAACCACGCCGACAATCTAGCATCGCGTGGTATTGGCTCAACCAATCCATGTCTAGGATAATGTCATGATCTAGACTAAACCTCATAATAAATTCTCCCGTTCTGTTTTTAACATCAATCCTCAAAAGAAATTTTTTCCTTGCCTAATGTATAATTACTCTTCTCCTTAAATTTATTCCTACAATTGTATTTCTCAAATTTCTTCTTTTCGTTATTTATCTCTCCAAGTCACATAGTACATTAATGGTATTCCCCAAGCACATAGTAGAATTCCTGGAATCAGATCATTATCTTCCAAGTGAGAGCCTGAAATTTTATCCTCACTATTTTCTAATATCATTCCTGGTATCGCCATCATATACAACAACTAAGTTCTAGCATCGGGCTATACATTTTCATAAATTATTCTAGGTCGTGATCAACAATCTTTCCAGCTCCCAGTACTTCCAAGATCACTGCTATCTCAAGCACGAGTAGGGTACTACTGGCCCCAATTCTTTTGTTAACCTTCTACACTAGTCCTAGCATCTAAAATAACCTATCAGCCTACCCTACTGAGGGTAACAATCTTCTTAGAGATTATTGCACATATCACGTCTTCTGCCGTCTGAACTACGATCTTCTTCTGGAGGAAATCATCAGGCATAAGCATTCGTCTTCTCGAATAATAGGGGATGAGAAACAATGATAACGATATTGACAAAAATTGAAGGAATACAAATTGGAAGTCCAAGGGCGATAATCAAATACAAAGTGAGTTTTTAAAATCGATTATGGATTGAGATCATATACAACAGTAAATCATAATATCTATTCCTAATTTGCAGGCTCGCTTGGCACAGTCAGGTGACCAAGACGATTTAATCTGACTTGCATGGGCCACCACAAAAACATGTCACGCCCCAGTCACAAAATGCGTAGGACCAGGAATACGCGACACGCCAGCTATGCATTCGACCAGACTCTGGTCCGACTCGAATACGTATAAGCTGTATAATAAAGGGCACTATCTAAAAATCCCATAAATGTAAACATCTATGTCTCAATCTACAATAAACAAAAATATACAAGAAATAGCTACATGTGCTAAATTCGGTCGTCCAATAACACACAAACTCGAATAGACTCGAGAAAAAATATGAGTCTATAAAAACTAGGCTACAACAGCAGATGAATAATCAATATAAAATAACCATAATACCGGTAGAAATGAGGTGAGTACCTGGTACAATGCCCGCAAGACATGCAACTCCATCAGCAACTCCAAATGCTCCATAATCGTCTATGCTGCAAAACTGGCAGGGGGCTACGTCCTCAGAGGGACGTAACAAGGTACAAAAATACAGCATGCCAAAGTACAACAGAAAGTACAAGTGCAACAACGGTGTAGTCTAGCATAACCAACTAAGTGAGACACAGTTTGAAGACAATGTTCGAAGCGTGGGTTGTCCAAAATAAAACCGTAGCTCTGAACACAGAGACACACGTGGCGTACCGTAGCTCCGAGCACAGAGTCACATGGGTGATACTACTACTCCGGATACAAGAACACTACATCAACCGGACATACATATATAAAGTGTGTGCAGAGGAGCCAAAACGTCTAGTAACTATCTTCCCCATCCCAAGCGGTAAACGATGGTGCGATGAACCTGAACCTCTATCTAACAGTCTCATCACACAGAAATAACTCAACAGACGCGACCCTAAGGTCGTCCTAGTCTTCGGTCATGATGTCAGTATCAGGATACAGGAAATCTGGCATGATAACAATGTATGAATGTGTCCTGGGGTGACGATATACTCAGGTATGTACATCGAGGTGTTACAAACATCTAACATTCTTTACAAGACGCTATGACGAACGTCTGTACCCGTTTGTGATCCGGACGCAAAGTAACGATCTTAATCAAACATGCGCACAATGTAAATAATGAAACAATAAATATCTGGTAACTGAAATACAGGGTGGCAAGGTACACTTGCCTGCGTCCGGCTGCTGATGACGAGGATCCGGTACCACGTCCGAGTCCGCAGGTTCCGTAGTACCTAGAGACAAGATACAAACTCAATCAATAGACTATCACGAAGCTGAAATAAGATGTGACACACGTCTAGTCATATGTTCAAACTCAGCTACAACTCACAGGGACACGACGCTAGAGGGTTGACCAAGGTTGAATCGGAGTATGTTATATCTACTCAAACTAATCCTCTGTACTATATCATCGAACCCAACCTCAATCACGATATTCAGTTAACCAAACTCTGGTCCAATCCTCAATTTCACCTTAGTGTTCACAGATGTTAACATGCACGTTGACGTCTCAAGCTCAAATAAATAATTAATATTCTCTGTCCTCAATCACGATCTTATCATTTGATATTATACCTATTTTACGATCGAGCACCTGCTCCCAATGTCCATCAATATTTTAATATCATCAATTTTTAGCAATAGTTTACAACAGCTAAAACAACAATAACCCATATGCGTATATATATTCTATGTCCTCAAACAACTTCCAATATTTACCCAAGGATCGATATCCCTCTACCATTTATTAATTAATCTGCTCCTTGGTATTAATCAATGTGTTAATATCACCATCCTTCCTCAAGCGTTTAAATGTATGCACAACATCAACCCTACTCAATAATGCATATATTAATTGAAAAATCCTAACATCTCGACCTAGCATTTATAAACCGTATTTATTAACCATGTAATTTATCCTCAAAATTTTCAATACGAATATAACCCTAAACAAAGATCCATTTATCCTCAAACCCTAACTCCTTGTATATCCATTAATTTCATTTTAAATACTTATGTAAATAAACCCTAGATACTATATTAAACCCTAATCATACATCATTAAAACCTAAGTCATTAACACTAAACTAAACATACACAAAACAAATTATACAATAATAAACCCTAATGAAATACACAAAACAATATATAAAAATATAGAGAGGGGGGGGAGTGGTTCACCTCGGCGAGGTGACGATGCTGGCCGGTGGGGTCGACAGCGAGGGTGGCCCGCCGGAGAAGAGGTGACCGGAGGGTGGCTTGGCCACGGGCGGAGGTGCTGGTGGTGTAGGTGTATGGAGGTGGTGGCAATGATGTGTGGTGGTGGCAATGCTGGCCGGAGCTAATGGTGGTCATGTCGGTCACGAGGATAGCTGGCTCGGTCGAGGGAGGTGTTGGGCTCGTGGGGAAGAAGCTGGCCGGAGGGAATGGGGGTGTTGCTTTGGGTGGTGCAAGGGGGAGTGCTCGGTTCGAAAGTAGTCGGTTGGTAGTCGAGGTGCAACGACGGATGGGGAGGAAGCTGGCCGGTGGAGGTGGGAGCCGATGGTAGCAGTGGTGGCGTAGATGGAGGATCGGCCAGAGTCGTCGATGTGTGGTGGTGGCGTTGATGGAGGAACGGAGTGGAGAAGTTCGGCAGCGGCTCGGGGGAGGGCCAGTCGGGTTGGCCGGAGTGTCGAGGTAGGCTCGTAGCAGCGCCGGTGGTAGGGCTATTGCTGGAGGCGGTGGTAGAATGGGCTGTACGAAGATGTGTGATAGTGGCGGGGTGAAGCTCGCCAGAGAATGGACAGTGGCCGGTGGCTCGGCTAAGGGGATCTCGGCTGGGGTTAAGTCAGGTTAGATTGGAAAAGGTGAAGTGAAGAGGAAGAAAGGAAGAAGAAGAAGAAGAAGAAGAAGAAAGGAAGAAGAAGAAGAAAAAGGGTTCGGTTGAATGTAGAAGAGGGAGGAGAGAGAGGGGGTGGGGGTTTCTCTAGGTATTGGGATTAGGGCCGGCATAGGGTTGTGTGTAGTGATTGAGACATTATATAGGGAGTGGTGTGAGGATTGGATGGTGAGGATTGGCCCAATTCAAATGGGTGGTGGAGATTTCACATGAAGAAATGAATTCTTCATCCAAATGAGAGGGAGAGGGAGGCTTGACTTGGTCAAAGGAGAGGGAGCTTCTCCATTTGGCCTAGACCAATGTGGTTATGCCACATGTTACAACATTTGTAATTTAGCCCCTTAAGTTTGGGTATTTGCAGAAACAAATGAAATGATGGAAAAATTATGGAGAAATTGGTGTTTGGTGTTTTATAGGGTGATGGGGTATTGTGTGTTTTGCATGGGCTTAATTAAATGCGCATTGGAATTAAATTGGGATTATAAAATAAGATTAGTCAAAGTTGGTATCCCTAATTTAATTAGAATAAATTGTCACGTGCTCTTAAATTAAATGGGGGCACATGGGACCTCAATTTGGGAGTGACACAAAGGTCATGAATGGTGTAGGCTTGGTGTCAGTCTTGGACCCTTTAATTGGTCCGGCTCAACGGGTTAAGTTGGTGTCTCAAAATTGATGGCAACGACACAGGTGTGTGACATGGGATTAAATATGGATTTCGGTTACGAAAAATTTGTGCAATTAAATTAGAGCACAAGAAAATATAATTTTGAGTGACAGAAAAGTCCAACGCCTAAATTGGCGTGTCAAGTCAAAATTGTACCAATCTGTTAGAATTTATGGCCTGATGTTGGGCTCCGAATATTTCAACAACGGTAGGGTGCGCCAAGGGTTTAATTTAAAATCAGACATCTGAACCTTACTCTAAACCTCAACATCTGCTGTAATACCAAAAATTTTCTAACCCATAACAGAATATCTATGGAAATAAATGAGGGGGTTTACAGCAGGCCATCATACTTTAAGGTTCCGACATGATGATATCCCACCTCCGCTGTAGTTCACTCCACCGATGCCTGTTTTTCTACCAGGGCAAGCCATGGACGGGCAGCAGATGTTTCAAATATTTTATGCCATGATGCAAGTCCGACAGCAGATTCAACAAGAGGCTCAGCGTCATGAGGCGGAGAACTTGAGGAACAACCTGGTAACCGCACTGGAAGCAGGCGAACCCACCAGCTAGGCGACCATCCGCGGGATCTATCACTGATTTTCGCCAGCTGAAGCCCCGTACCATTTCTGGCAAGGAAGAGCCAACTGAAGTTCACGAGTGGCTCACAAACACACAACATCAGTTGGAAGCAGCTGAACTTTCGAGGGAGTGATGGATGACTGCCGTCAGGATGCAGCTGACAGACAATGCGCACCATTGGTGGCTATCTGAAGAGAGGAGGCTTGGACATGACCGAGTCACTTGGGAAGACTTCTCCAGACTCTTCCAAGAGATGTATATCCCAGCTATTGCTCGATCGGAACTTCGAGACAAGTTCAACCGCCTTATTCAAGGTAATATATCGGTGGAAGAGTACAATGCAGAGTTCACTCGTCTGAGTCGCTTTGCCCCTTCTCAAATTCCGACAGAAGAAGAAAAGGTGGAGAAGTTCTTCGACGGACTCAGGTTTGAACTCCAGAGATTGATCGGATCTGTTGTACCTACATCATACACAGACGTTCTTGCTGCAGCACGACGCATGGAGCACGTCACCAGGAGAGAGTCAAGTCTGAAGCGGCCATTCACATCAGCACCATCCAGGGCATCACATGGGGAATCTGCAAATGACCCCAGAGGAATCTGCCTCAGAGAGCAGCACCTAGGGCCATATCCCTTCCTACTTGTCACTACTGTGGCAAGGTAGGCTATATCGAGAGGGAGTGTAGACGCAAGTTGGGACTATGCCTGATTTGCGGATCTAACCAGCATCCAGCCAAGGACTACTCTGAGCGCCGAGAGGGAGCACCAACGGTAGATCGACCAGCTTTACCAGCACCAAGGCCAGCTTATCCAGCATTGGGAGCACCGTAAACAGGAGTTAGAGGAGTCAGACCATCAGCTCCAGGAGGGTATCAACAGAGACCACCATTGGTACCACAGGCAGCACTATTCCAGCAGGCTTGTCAGCAGAGAGGTCCAGCTCAGGGACAAGGACAGGCATTTACATTGGCTGTTGAGGAGGAAACTACTGCAGGAGAGGTTATAGCAGGTACTATATTAGTAGCTTCATTACCTGCTGTAGCTTTTTTGATTCTAGAGCATCGCATTCATTCATAGCTGCTAGCTTCGTAGCCACACATAGAGTAGCTATCGCACCCCTTTCGAAGACTAAGAGAATTCTTACGGGAGGTGGAATTATCCCAGTTAGTGACATCTGTAGATCTTGTTCGGTAGTAGTCGGTGGTAGAGAGATGCGAGCTCAATTTCTAATCATTTCCATGCCGGATTATGATGTTGTACTTGGGATGGACTGGTTAAGTCAGTACCATGCGACCCTAGATTGCCGACATGGACGGGTTATATTTAGACCGCCTAGACATCCAGAGTTTGAGTTTCTTCGGGGAGCCATAGAGCAAGGTGTCCAGCCTACTCTTAGGATACTATCTGTAGAAGGGGAGTCAGGTTACCCAAGAGTTATATCAGAGTTTGTGGATGTATTTCCTGATGATCTTCCAAGTTTACCACCTGATCGGGAAATAGAATTCACAATAGACTTGACTCCAGGAGCAGAGCCTATCACTTTATCAGTGTACTGGCTAGCATCTAAGGAGTTATTGGAATTGAAGGAGCAAGTTGATGATCTTCTGGAGAAGGGTTTTATTCGACCCAGTGTTTCACCATGGGGAGCACCCATAGTATTTGTACCGAAGAAGGATGAGACAATACGCCTGTGTATTGACTACATGGCACTGAACACTGTAACCATTAAGAACTGGTATCCCTTGCCACACATTGACGACCTATTCGATCAGTTGAGTGGTGCTAGGGTATTCTCAAAGATTGAGCTTAGATTCGGTTATCACCAGATTAGAGTGAGGAAGGAGGATATACGGAAGACAGCCTTCAGGACCAAGTATGGACACTATGAGTTCTTAGTTATGCCGTTTGGTTTAACCAACGTGCCAGTTGTGTTCATAAGTTTGATGAACAGAGTTTTTTATCAGTACTTGGATAAGTTTATGGTTGTGTTTATTGATGATATCCTAGTATATTCCAAGAGCCACGAAGAGCACGAGGAGCATCTCAGAATCGTTCTAGAGACGCTGAGGCAGGAGAAGCTGTATGCCAAACTCAGTAAATATGAGTTTTGTATAGATAAGGTGCCTTTTTTGGGACATATCATCTCAGGAGACTTTCGATTGATCCAAAGAAGGTTGCTGCAATAGAAACTTGGCCTATACCTACATCAGTTGCAGAAGTGAGAAATTTTCTCGGACTTGCTGGATATTACCGGAGGTTCGTAGAGAATTTTTTAAGGATTACGAAGCCAATGACGAAGTTGACACGTAAGGACCAGGAGTTTGCGTGGACGGAAGATTGTCAGAAGGCCTTTGAAGAGTTGAAGAGGCGATTGACAACAGCACCGGTCTTGACTCTTCCTTCAGGATCGGGAGGCTTTGTTGTTTATAGTGATGCGTCAGGCAGTGGACTAGGATGTGTTTTGATGCAACATGGCAAAGTTATCGCTTATGCATCGAGACAGCTGAAGGTCCATGAGAAGAACTACCCGACGCACGATCTTGAGCTAGCTACAGTAATATTTGCACTGAAGATATGGAGGCACTATCTTTATGGTGAGAAGGTAGAAATCTTTACTGATTACAAGAGCCTGAAGTTTGTATATACTCAGAAGGAGCTCAATATGAGACAGAGACGTTGGCTTGAGTTGATGGTCGACTTTGATATAGATCTGCAGTACCATCCGAGTAAGGCAAATGTCGTAGCAGACGCACTCAGCAGAAAGCCTACCGCTTATTTCTTGACGATACAGCCCCAGCTATTAAAGGATATACATGAGTTTAATATAGAGATTATTTTGCCAAGACAAAGTGGCTTTTTGGCGAATCTTGAAGTTAAGTCGTCACTCGTGGAGAGGATTAAGGCGGCATTGCCCACCGATGCTAGATTTTGAAGACTTAAAGAGAAGACAGAAGCAGGCATGCAAACGGGACTTCGCATATATGAGGACAAGACATTAAGGTGCAAAAATTGACTATATGTATCGAATGGGGAATTGAGACATGAGTTGATGACTGAAGCACATAGCTCCATGTACTCTATTCATCCGGGAGAAACGAAGATGTACCAAGATTTGAGGCAGTATTATTGGTGGCATGGAATAAAGAGGGAGATTGCACGGTTTGTGGCGAAATATTTGGTCTGGCAGCAAGTAAAGGCCGAGCATCAAAGAACTGCCGGTATGTTACAGCCGCTTCCCATCCCCGAATGGAAGTGGGAACATATCACTATGGATTTTGTTACAGGATTTCCATGAAGTCCCAATAGAAAAGATGCAGTATGGGTTATTGTGGATCGACTCACTAAATTGGCACACTTCTTACCATTTAGAGTTGGACAGTCCACAGAATTTCTAGCCGACATGTAGATACGACAGATCGTAAGATTATATGGAGTACCGGTTAGTATTGTGTCAGATCGTGACTCAAGATTTACATCCTACTTTTGGCGAAGCATACAAGAGAGTCTTGGCATCCGACTCAAGTTTAGTACTGCTTACCATCCATAAACAGATGGTCAATCTGAGCGCACGATTCAGATCTTGGAGGATATGCTGCGATCGTGTATGCTAGACTTTGGAGGGTCTTGGAAAGATTATTTGCACTTGGTGGAGTTCTCTTACAATAACAGCTACCAGGCGAGCATCCAGATGGCACCATTCGAGGCTTTGTACGGCAGAAAGTGCAGATCACCGATATATTGGAGTAACGTTGGCGAACGTCAAATACTGGGTCCAGAATTGGTGATGCAGACCATTGAGAAGGTGAAGCAAATACAGAATCATCTTCGTGCAGCTCAGGACAGACAGAAGCATTGGGCTGATACACACAGACGACCTTTGGAGTTCAAGGAAGGAGAGCACGTATTCTTGAGGATCTTACCTACTCGAGGTACTATTCGATTTGGGAGCAGAGGCAAGTTGAGCCCAAGGTACATTGGGCCATTTGACATTCTGGAGCGCATTGGTGAGGTGGCGTATCATCTTGCATTACCTCCATCTTTAGAGGAAGTGCATGATGTATTCCATGTCTCACAGCTGAGAAGGTACGTGACTGACCCAAGTCACGTAGTCGATCATTTGGAGATTGCAGTAGGCCCTAGCTTGAGATATGAAGAGCAGCCAGTTGGCATACTCGACATCAGTGAGAAGACATTGCGGGGTCAGACGATTAGACTGGTTCGAGTAGCTTGGAAACATCATTCCCCCGACGAATCTACCTGGGAACGAGAGGATATCATACGCCAGCGTTATCCTCACCTATTCGAAGATGCATGTATAACCTAAGAAATTCTTGTAGTTACCATGTTTTAAATTTCTTCAGTAGTTAATTCTTTGATTGCGAGGACGCAATCCTCTTAAGGGAGGTAGATTGTAAACACCCGGATTTTTCGGATATTAAAAATGAATTCTGGGATTTTTCTGCGATTTTTTTAAATAATTGAATTAAATGTTCTTCTGAATTAAATGTTTTTAAGTATTAAAATAAATATTAAAAATATTATAAAAATAATATTTTTGGGTGTAAAATAATTAATTAGACTTACATCAATTTTTTTGGATTTTATTGGACCCTGAAACTATTTTTTAAAGACCTAAAAATTAATATTTTTAATAAAATAAAATAAACCAATTTAAACCGGTTTAATTCTAAATAAACCAAACCGGACCAACTGAACCGACCCAACCCAAACTTCTAGCGGGTCGGACTTGAACCCGACCCGCCAATACAACCCGACCGACCCAAACCGATTGCTACAGTAACCGTTGGGGAAATGAATTCCCCGATAAGCGGCCCGATTCCTCCACAGCCGGTCGTTTCCCTCCGCAGTCGGTGGTTACGCCCTCGCCCCCGCGGCGGTTTCGCCTACCCCGCTTTGTGCGCTTTCCCCTCCGTGACGTCGTCCACCGCCTCCTATATAATCCCCGCTCCATGGCCACCCCTGTCATCTCCAGCCACCCTCTCTGCCATTTTCGGCCGACTCCACCTCCACGATCGACCCCCAGCCGACTCGACCGCCACCACGATCCCCTGTCTCTGCCACTACGATCCCCTGTCTCCACCACCATGATCCCCTGTCTCCGCCACCCTCGAGCCCTAACCCTGCCCCCACCAGCGCCTCCTCCGCCGACCACCAACGCCACCACGACAAGCCCCTCCGGTTGCCTCCAGCTCCGGCGACAGCTCCGACGAGCACAGCAAAAGCCCTAGCCGCCTCCGCAGTGCCCTAGCCGGCCGTGCCGCGTCGCGCCGCCTCGCGGAATTGCATTTTCAGTCTTTCTCGGAGCCCTGTTCAGGTGACTGTTTCTCTCTCCTCGTTACCCCATTTTCCATTCCGTCTGCTGTGATGCATAGCCTGTGTGACCCTCTCGATACCCGTACAACTCGTTCGGGGTATCGCGTCCTGTGGCGGTCGCAAACTGCGACCCAAAATCAGGAAAATAATTACCCTGATTTTCTCCGGAACTGGGTGCGACCCGCTAAACGGGACGACTTGGTCGTGTGCGGACTTCATCGAAAGGTGCGCGCCGTTAATACGGACGTGTGGAATTTCGCAAAAGTTGATTTGGATGTACGTGCACACCGGAATCAACGCGTATCCGTCGACAACGCCCCGTATCGGCCCTGTTCTGGAATTCATTGTAACTTTGTGTACGCTCATCATTTCGAAACAAAACTTATGCCATCGGACTCGTAGAATTTTTCTTGTCCTGTGACCCTAGTTTGGTTCGATTCTGAGAACGTTGACAAAATCGCGTATCGTGGGCCCCACGGCTCCACTTGGCGGACGATTTTATGATCGGCTCATCGAAATCTAGTTCTGGACATTCTGTTGGGTTCGTATCGTCGTTCTGGACTTGTAGACACTAAGTTTGACGAATTTGGAGAATATTGTCTCTGACACATTTTTCGGTGCGAAGTGGGCTACATGTGGACCCCACTTTGACAAAAAATGGTCAATTTTGCCCCTGTGTCCAAATTGAACTTATGGACAGGTTATTATAGCTATTTGATGTCTTCTGAATCTGATGGTAATGTTTATTACAACATTTGGAGGAGTACCAACAGATTCTGCTGAGACCAGAACTACTGTTGTGATTCAAACTCCAGGCAAGTGTACCTTGCCATACTTGCAGTAATTTGGTTCATATTATTTCTCTTGATATATTTATATGTTATGAATGTTCAACCTAGGACCCTGTGACATTACTTAGCGTCCGAATAATATTCGGGTGTCAACACCGTACGCGAAGTTGTGTAACGTCACTAGTGATGGATATCGAAACCCTATACATATCTTCGTGCTTGAAGTATCAAGTACGTCATAACACAGGACACTTGACACTGTTCATGAGACAGAATCTTCCTAAAATATTCATGGTAATTTTGTATAGGCTACAGGAATTATGACATAGACTTTATATATATCATATGACTTGCTGCATTAGATATTATCTTACGTGACATGGACATGAGACATTGTGGACATGAGACGTATGATTACATTGGGTGGGGAGAGACACACAGGCTACAGGCTAATTTTATATATATATATTTATTATTGTAAGGCCGTAGACTCTACATCAGAGCTAGGCACATTACGTGATATTACTGTTACCGGCTCCCCGACACAGAGCTTGTAGTGGTCTCAGCCTGAGTACTAGTGATGCTCTCACTTGCATTTCACATAGATGGTTACATAGTTTACCCTATTATTTCATTTATTGCACTCCATTTATTTTGGCTTGTGTTATTTTGTACCTTGCTATGTCCCCTAAGGACCTGGATCCGGATTATGTCTCCAGGTATAGCAGAGGAGTTCTATCCCGAGGTATACGGGACAGGAGTAGAAGTAGTAGCAGGAGCAGACACTGGAGCTAAACCGATCCCCGAGGACGAGGTGATCGCCGAAGATTTCTCCTGAGTATATGTTATCTATACTTAGTATTTGCTATTATTAGACTCTTTCATTTCTAATCTGTTGAAACTTTGTATCAGACTTATTATCAGGTTGTTCCCCGATTTGCTTTATTAAGACTTGTTGTTGGTTATTTCATTATGCAGTTGATCATATTTATCTTCCACGGATGAGATTAGATTGTGACATGTTTAGTAGACCCTTATTATTGTTTTACAGCTTAAGTATACATTGATGGGTCCATTAAATTGGGCTTGTCCATTAGTGTGTGCTGCTGGCCATTAAATAACAACCCAACATTGTTTTACAGCTTAACTATACCTAACCAACCCAACAACCTAACCTTATCCAATCCTAACAATAACAACCAATCCCACCTTCTATTTTTGGCTAAGAGCAGCCCCCCTTGGTCGAACCCCCTAACGATAGGATAACCCCCTCCTTTCTTTAAATCCATTTAAAAAGGCCCTATATATATTAACTCATCAACAAACCCTAACCCTAACCATATCAAAACCGCTCCCTCATAGTTGGCCGCCCCTTTCCTCTCTCCCCCACAAGTGAAATAGCCCCCTTGCCTCTCTCACCCTCACCACATCAACTCCTTCACCAAAAATCCCTTCCACTCTTCCAAGATTAAACCTTCAAGAAGAACCCCATCTTTTTCATAATTATATCAAGAACTCTTTTTTTCATCAACAACCCATCACAAAGGAAGTAGCAAGCCGAGCACAAGCAAGGAGGAGAAATTCTTGGACAAGAAGAAACACCATCTTCAAATCCTCCAACGGTTTCGGTAAATCTTAAATCCTTCTTCCTCAAATCCCATGACATGATGCTTTTAGGTTAAGGCAATTTACTGAATTAGAACCCCTATTTTGCCATCTTGTTCTTATATTAGAAAATATAGATTTTTCGTGAAAGTTTGGTGATGATTTGCTTGTCGGTAGAACTAGTTTACGACTTTTTGATACGATTAATTGAGAAAATCTTATTGATTATTAAAAATAAATTAATTGGTATTTAATTCATGTAAAATAAGTATTTTTAAATAAATTCTCTGATATTATAATGTCAAATATGAAGTTATAACTAAGGGCCACTAGCTTAGGTTTTCAGGTAATTATATGACATTGTTTTGCTAGTTAATAGAGGATTTTTGGATGAAATAAATATGTGATTAGTTTCTGAGATTAGAAAAGCATATAATAGGATATAAAATGATTTTTAATAGATATAAACAATAATAATGAATTGGCTATGTCTCGAACAAGTTTTTGGACAAAATTAGTCAACATAAAGTTGCCGAAATCTTAAAATTTGTTGTTGTTGTCAAATCTGGAATTTATTGCTATAAATTCATATAAATCATGTTTAATTCTGGAATATATAATTGTCACGCCCCAGTCCAAAATGTAAGGAACTAGGCCACGTGGCATTGGCCAGCTGACACGTCACTGAGGGTTTAATCCAATTTGTTGGACCCAAAGGAATGTTCTACGCTGTCCTAAAATACTACAAGTCTAATACAGGAAAATCTATCTCATCCACAGAAATATCAGGAAATAGTGCTGAATATATATAATGCTGAGTCTGAAAATGTCATAGTACACATCTTGTGGGAACAAACCCACTACAAAAGATAATAATAGTAGAAAATAAGATAGACTAAGTATCGTCTATCAAGGTAGCAGCAACAGCTCCAGATGTACTAATGGATCAGGCAGACTCTGATGGAGACTCCTCTAACTCCTCCTCGGTAGCATGTCTGGTCTTCTGTCCTGGACCATACACCGTAGGATAGTAGGCCTCGTCTAAATCTGGAAGGGAACCAGGTCCTCAGTGGGACATAACAAGATACAGAAAACAACATGCCAGGTATGAAAATACTGAATAAATAAATATATTGTGCTAACCATCTAAGTGAATGCAAGTAAAGACCTTGTAGTACGCATGGGAATGTGTAGGCTAGACATATGCTGACTTAATTCACCAGTCGTGGTGACTAGCTAGTATATGTGTCATATGCCCCCTGACTCAAGGGCACTCTGCAATCGACCATCTCCGAGGAGCATGGTACGAAGGTATAAAAACATACAAGGAGGGGGTGTCCCATACGTCTACTAGTTATCTTTCCCGCCCAATGTAACTAAATGCCAAGTCTTACTATTCCTGAGTTTTCTTGATTTTACACTAAGCCGTGATGCACTACACACGTACTGGTAGCTAATCAAATACGCAGCTCGCATCCCCTGCCTACTCCCGGGGTGTGTTGGAAACCTGATCTCACAGTCAAGTCTGAGGGTTCTTGTGACAGGGGTCACTGACTGTGCTGGAGATGTTTTCTGTTTAAGATATTGCAGGGTTTGTAAATAATCATATTTAAATAAATGGGTACTCTATATTAGTATATATATACTTATGTAAATATATACAAGTATATATTTACATATAGATATAGTATATATAGTAGTATGTATATATTTATATAGCATATACATAATAGATACATTATATATAAATACATATTTATAGATATATATGTAAAAAAGAAAATGCAGAAATATAGCATACTTAGCTATTTATATATACTAATAGTATATATATATATATATAGTATAATAATATATATATATATAATAGATATATATAAGATACATATATTTACATATATACATAAAAGAAAAGAAAATGCAGGAAATATATATATATACATAGTATATAGATAGATATATATATATAGATACATATATTTACATATATACATATATATATAAAGAAAAGAAAAATGCAGGAAATAAAATATATATATACATACATATTTATATATACTAATATATATATATATATATAATATATAGATAGATATATATATATATAGATATATATATCTTCATATATAAATATATTTATAAAAGAAAAGAAAAATGCAGGAATTGAAATATATATATATATACATACATATATATAAGTATATAGTATATATATACATATAATTACATATAATAAAAAAATGAAAAGCATATAAATATATATATACATATATAATATATATATATACATATAATTATACTATACATAAATAAATAAATATATATATATATAGATATATATATATATATATATATATATATATATATATATATAAGAAAGAAAAAGAAAAATACATATATATTTACATATTGTATTACAATATATATATATATATATATACACTGTATATATATATATATTTGTATATAGTAATAATAATAATAATAATAATATATATATATATATATATATATAATTACATATAGTAATACATATGTATATACATATATGTATATATTACATATATATATAAATAAGAAAAAGAAAAACAGAATAAAAGATGCATAAATAAATATATATATATTATACAATATAAATACTGTATTTAAGTATATAGTAATATATATATATATAATTATATAATTACATATATATATACATAGATATATATATATATATATATATATATATATATATATATATATATATATATATATATATATATATATATATATATATATATATATATATATATACATATAATAAATAAATAATAAAAATGAAAAATACAGAAATATAATTACATACTGTATATACTGTATATATAATAATTAATTAAATAATATATAATTAAATATATATAATAACATATATATTAATATATATATTAATATATATATAAATATATACATATATATACATATTTATATACATATTTATATACATATATACAAACATATAGGAATATTTGTGTATTTTCGTATTATACAGGTATTTATACCTGACAGGGTGACAAGGGGGGCCCACGGCTGGTCGCCGGCAGGTGGACGGCGGCGGAGCCGACGGCGGCTGGCCGGAGGGACGGCTGCAACAGCAGCAAGGTTTAACAGCAGCAGCAGTAGTGGTGGCTTGCGGGGGCTGCTGTGGCCAGGGCGGTGGCGGAGGTGGTGGTGCAGGGTAGGGGATCGGCGGAGGGGATGTCGACGAGCAGTCCGGTGAGGGTGGCGGAGGTCAGGGGTGGCCGGTGTGGCGGTGGGGGACGGTCGGGATGGGGGTGGAAGTATTGGTGCGGGTGAGGGCGGAGGGTCTGCGGGGGTGAGGGCGGCCGGAGTGGTGGTCCTGGGCCGGTGGGAGTTGGTCGGGACGGTGGAGGAGGTGGTGGCGAGTCGGTTGGGGTGGTGGCGGTGGTGCACGGTGGAGGAGGGTGGTGCTGGGGGTGGTCGGGAGTGGTGGTGGTGGCTGTGGTGTTGGTGGAAGTTAGGTGCTGTAGAGGCTCAGGGCGGCGGAGGCGGTGGCCGGAGGGGGTGGCCGTTGGCTGGGGGGTGGCTGGGGGAAGGGCGAAGAGTTTGGCGGTGGTCCGGTGGACGGAGGGTGGACGTGGTGGGTGTGGGATGAGGTCGGAATGAGGGGGGGTGCTTGGGTTTAAATAGGGTTAGGGTTGAGTGGCATGGTGTGTAAATAGGTGGAAGTTTAGGGGCATTTAGGTAATTTTGGGTTTTAGGATATTTTGGCTGCCATTTTTAGATATTTTATGGGTCCCACTTGACACATGGACGGTCCATGTTCACCAGCCAATGAGGGGGTGACACCTCGTACTGTAAATTTGTATAAAAACCCCTGAAATCCCATAATTTGCAAATAGGTCCTAAATTTGGTATTTTGCGTAATTACGCAATTTGTCTGATTAAAAACACTGATTCCTGGAAATAGTAAATTGCACAGAAATGAGGGGGAAACCTGGAGAAGTGCATTGGGGGGTGTGGGGGTGAGCCTGGGCAGGGGCAGGGCCTGGTTCTTTGGGTGATATGGGTCACCGTATTTATTATTTAATAAATACTGCGCATGGTGTTCTCTAATTATTTAGAGGCAGGTAGGGTCATAATTTTACTACGGTGTCAATATATTAATTGTAGTATATTTCAAGTAGAATATTATCGTATTTTTTTTTGGGCAAAACTGGTGCAGGTTGGGCCTCAACTCTCTAGGGGTACAGAGATGGGTAAAGAGTAGAAAATTTAATAGGAAATAAATACGGACTTTTGTAACGATATTTGTGCGTCTCAAACGAGGCTCAAAATAAAGCTTCTGGGATTTGTACAAAATCCAGGAAAATAGTCTAACATGTCTAGGACAGGTATGTGAACTTGTTTGTGGTTAACAACTAGTGTAATGCCCTATTTAATTGTGTGAGGGACAGGTGCACAAACAATAGGATATGTAAACAAAATAAAATTTTAAAAAGTTGCAATAATTCTAATTAGCTAAAATAAATCCTAAATTACTGAAATCTGGTCGAGGGAGTTTACAATCTACCCTCCTTAGAATATTTCGTCCTCGAAATAAAAACAGACATATAATGAGAATGAAAGATTGATTTGAAATATTAGGACATACCCTGGTTTGGAAATAGATGGGGGAAACGCTGTCGAATATCCTCCTCTCGTTCCCAGGTTGATTCACCTGGAGCATGATTTCTCCATGCAACACGAACTAGAGGGATAGTCTGGCCTCGCAATACCTTCTCGCTACGATCCAGGATCTCTACGGGCTCCTCCTGGTATGATAGGCTTGGGCCGACGGTAATCTCTGAATGGTCCAGCACATGACTTGGGTCTGGAATGTACCTCCTCAGCTGAGATACGTGGAAGACGTCATGTACTGCCTCCAAGGTCTGAGGTAGAGCTAGTCTGTAAGCAACTTCTCTGACGCGTTCCAACACATCGAAGGGTCCAATGTACCTTGGACTCAGTTTTCCTCTTCCTCCAAATCTGATAGTTCCTCGGGTAGGTGAGATCTTCAATAACACATGCTCTCCCACTTGGAACTCTAGAGGTCATCGATGTATGTTGGCCCAGTGCTTCTGTCTGTCTTGTGCAGCTCGTAGGTGTCCTTGTATCTTCTTTACTTTCTCCACCATACGAACAACTAATTATGGTCCCAAGATCTGTCTTTCGCCAACATCACTCCAGCATACTGGGGAACGACATTTCCTTCCATACAAAGCTTCAAAGGGAGCCATTTGAATGCTCGCTTGATAGCTATTGTTGTAGAAAAATTCCACTAGGTGTAGATGATCTTCCCATGATCCGCTAAAATCAAGCATGCAGGCTCTCAGCATATCTTCAAGTGTCTGGATGGTGCGCTCTGATTGGCCATCTGTCTGTGGGTAATAAGAGGTGCTGAACTTGAGGCGGGTACCAAGACTTTCTTGCATACTTCGCCAAAAGTAAGATGTAAACCTCGTATCCCTGTCAGACACTATGCTGACAGGTACTCCATGCAGACGCACTATCTCCTTCATGTACATGTCTGCCAAGACTTCTATAGATTGTCCGACTCTGAAAGGTAGGAAATGAGCAGCCTTGGTGAGTTTGTCTACGATCACCCATACAACATTACGGCCACTGGGACTTCTTGGGAAGCCCGTAACAAAGTCCATCGTAATGTGTTCCTATTTTCACTCGGGTATTGGAAGGGGTTGAAGTAGACCGACAGATCTCTGATGTTCAGCCTTGACTTGCTGACACACCAGACATTTTGCCACAAAGCGTGCTATCTCCCGCTTTATTCCATGCCCCTAGTAGTATTGTCGCAGATCTCTGTACATATTTGTGCCTCCTGGATGTATAGAGTATGTTGAGCTATGAGCTTCTGACATCAGCTCTTCACGAAGTTCTCCATTTGGAACATAAAGACGATCACCACATCTTAGAGTCCCATCTTCGTGTATGCGACATCCTGTCTGGATTCCAGCCTCTGTTCTTTGTCGAAGCCTCTGAAATCTTGCATCTGCTGGTAGAGCAGCTTTGATTCTTTCGACCAATGTTGATTTTAGCTGGTAGTTTGATAATTGGCCGTCAATTCCTGGCATAATGATTTCTATTCCCAACTTTTCTAGATCTCTCAGTAGACCTGGTTGGGTGATCATAAAGAATGCCGAGGGTCTTCTGCTTAGTGCATCAGCAACTACATTTGCCTTCCCAGGATGGTACTGTAGATCAATCTCAAAATCCGTCATTACTTCGAGCCATCGTCTTTGTCTCAGGTTCAAGTCCTTCTGAGTGTAGACGTACTTCAGGCTTTTGTGATCGGTGAATATCTCCACTCGTTCGCCGTATAGATAATGTCTCCATAACTTCAGGGCGAAGATGACTGCGGCAAGCTCCAGGTCGTGAGTGGGGTAATTCTTCTCATGAGTCCTCAGTTGTCTTGAGGCATAAGCTACAACCTTCCCATGTTGCATTAAGACACAACCCAATCCTTTTCCGGATGCATCGCTATAGATTACGAAACCTCCGGATCCAGATGGTATAGTCAAGATGGGGGCAGTAGTCAGACGCTTTTTCAACTCATCGAAAGATGCCTGGCATTCCTCAGACCATACGAACTCCTGCTCCTTGCGGGTAAGACGGGTAATCGACTCTGCGATTCTTGCAAAGTTTTTTACGAACCTCCGGTAATATCCGGCAAGTCCTAGAAAGCTTCTCACCTCCGAGACATTGGTAGGGGTTGGCCATGTCTCCATAGATGAGATCTTTGCTGGGTCCACCGAGATGCCTTCTCCTGTGATCACGTGTCCAAGAAAAGTGACACGATCAAGGAAGAACTCGCACTTGCTCAGCTTAGCATAAAGGCTCTCACGTCTCAGCGTCTCTAGCACTAGTCTCAAGTGCTCCTCGTGGCTTTTCGAATACACCAAGATGTCTTCGATGAAGACTACCACGAACTGGTCCAGATATTGGTGGAAGACTCTGTTCATCAGGTTCATGAATACGGCTGGTGCATTAGTCAGTCCAAAAGGCATCACCAGGAACTCGTAATGACCATAGCGAGTCCTGAATGCTGTCTTTGGAATGTCTTCTCTCCGTACTTTGACCTGATGATAGCCTGATCTCAAGTCTATTTTTGAGAATACCACAGCTCCTGTCAGTTGATCGAACAGGTCGTCAATCCGTGGCAAGGGGTACTTGTTTTTGATTGTCAAAGCGTTGAGGGCTCTGTAATCAATACACATTCGATATGTTCCGTCCTTCTTTGGTACAAACAACACTGGTTCTCCCCAGGGTGATACACTAGGATGAACAAATCCCTTGATCTGTAGTTCCTCCAGCTGTAGCTTCAGCTCGTCAAGCTCCTTCTTCGCCAGTCGGTACACATTTGAGGATACCGGTGCAGCTCTGGGTATCAGCTCAATAGTGAACTCTACTTCTCTGTCAGGCGGTAGGCCTGGCAATTCCTCCGGAAATACGTCTTCGAACTCTGCAATGAGTGCTGGGGGTGCTATCTCCATCGTCATGTAAGCTCTAGGAGTCTGGCCTACTCCTTGCTCGATGGTACCTCGTACGTATTCGAACTCCGGGTGGCCTGGTGGTCTAAAGGTGACACTACCTTTTCGGCAGTCTAGGATCGCATTGTTCTGGATTAACCAGTCCATGCCTAAGACGACGTCGAAATTTGGCATTGGGAGTACCAAAAATTGCGCTCTTAGCTCTCTACTATACACGATTATCGAGCATGTTTCAATAATGTTGGTAACTGGAACAATACCTCCTCCAGTAAGAATTTTCCAGCACTTAGGTAGTGGGGAAGTGGCTAGTTTGTGCATGGCTACGAAACTACTGGATATAAAAGACAATGTTGCGCCAGAATCAAATAATGCGGTTGCAGGTAATGATGCAACTAAAATGGTACCTGTGATGGTTTCACCTTCAGGTTCTTCTGCAACTGCAGCTAAAGCAAAGGCCTGCCCATGCCTTTGTCCTCCAGACTATTGTCTGGCCTTGTTGAACTGGGCCTCCTGCGTAGCCAGGGGTGCTCCCTTCTGATATCCTCCGGATATTGAGGGTAGCATCCTCTGGGCTGGTGCTCCTGACTTTTGCCCGTTCTGAGGAGCTGCATTCTTGCATTGTGGGCAGTCCCTTGCCATATGTTGGCTAGCTCCACATACTAGGCATAGTCCTAGCTTCTTTCTGCAGTCATTGGCAAAATGCCCCTTCTTGCCACAATAGTGACAAGTCGGGAGCTCCTTCTTCTGGTAGGGTCCCGTCGTCTGATGTGTCTGGTTTTGTGGACGACGGATGGGTCCTCCTACTCCTTGCTGGTTTTTGGCCGGGATGGTTGGATTTGAGCGTCTTGCTCCTCGGGCAATTGCTTCTTGCACCCTTGCTTCTGTAAGAACCTCCTCGTAGGAGATCCTAGACTGTGCCGTCGTATATCTCTGGAGCTCTAGGGTGAGGCCGTGGTGGAATCTCTTGGCCTTCTCCAACTCGTTCGGTATCAGGAGGGCACCGAATCGACTCAGTCGGCAGAACTCTGCATCATATGCGTCGACGGACAGGTTCCCTTGTTCCAGGTGTAGGAACTGGGAATATAAAGCATCTTGGACTGTAGCAGGGAAGTACTTTGTATTGAAGTACTCCAGAAATTGTTCCCAAGTCTGGTATTTGCCGACGCTGCGCTCTATAGATTCCCACCAGTGATGGGCGTTGCCGAGAAGTTGGGCCCTCACGACGGTCATCCATAGGTCGGGGGAAAGTTGTGAAACTTCCAGCAGCATTTCTGTGTTGGAGATGCAGTCTGAGATCTCCTCTGGGGTTTTGCTGCCTTTAAAGGTTCTCGGGTTCATCTGGCGGAAGCCTTTGATTGTGCCTACTGGTTGGACAGGTGCTGGTGCCGGGGCAGTGGTTCTCTCCAAAGCCGTCATCAAAGTCTGTCTCAAGGCCTCAGTCTGTTGCCACTGAGACTGTCTCAGGGCTTCAGTCTGTTGCCATTGAGTTTGCAACATAGCTTGGAGGAACTGAAACATTTGAGGTTGGCCCTCAAGCTGGGGCATCAGGGCAGGAAGGGCTGGAGGTGGAGGCAAGGGTGTCTCCGCCTGCGGGGTTGATGTTTGCCCTTCATGCTGGGCTGGTGTTCCTGTCTGGGCAGGATTCTGGGGAAGGTATGGAGTCGTTGGGTAGACCAGCATCCTTCTCGGGGATGGGTCTCTCGGGGTGGTGGGGGTTCCTTGGACATCGGGCGAGGGGTCTGTCGCTTGGTCAGCCCCATCAATCGCATGTCCACCGGGTATGTCCATATTTCTGAAGAAGATAGAATAATTAGAAAAAGCACAAGGAAATAATAATTGTTAATCAAGCAGGATGTAAAATTTTTTGATGAAGTCAGTGTGGATGAGACCTAGTATTTCTATCCTATAGCAGGTTTGCTGGTCATGTCATCATACCACTAGCAATAAACTTGACCTGCATGGGCCACCACTAAAACCATGTCACGCCCCAGTCCCAAAATATAAGGAACTAGGCCACGTGGCATTGGCCAGCTGACACGTCACTAAGGGTTTAATCCAATTTGTTGGACCTAAAGGAATGTGCTACGCTGTCCTAAAATACTACAAGTCTAATACAGGCAAATCTATCTCATCCACAGAAATATCAGGAAATAGTGCTGAATATATATAATGCTGAGTCTGAAAATGTCATAGTACATATCTTGTGGGAACAAACCCACTACAAAAGATAATAATAGTAGAAAATAAGATAGACTAAGTATCGTCTATCAAGGTAGCAGCAACAGCTCCAGATGTACTAATGGATCAGGCAGACTCTGATGGAGACTCCTCTAACTCCTCCTCGGTAGCATATCTGGTCTCCTGTCCTGGACCATACACCGTAGGATAGTAGGCCTCGTCTAAATCTGGAAGGGAACCAGGTCCTCAGTGGAACATAACAAGATACAGAAAAACACATGCCAGGTATGAAAATACTGAATAAATAAATACATGATGCTAACCATCTAAGTGAATGCAAGTAAAGACCTTGTAGTACGTATGGGAATGTGTAGGCTAGACATATGCTGACTTAATTCACCAGTCGTGGTGAGTAGCTAGTATATGTGTCATATGCCCTCTGACTCAAGGGCACTCTGCAATCGACCATCTCCGAGGAGCATGGTACGAAGGTATAAAAACATACAAGGAGGGGGTGTCCCATACGTCTACTAGTTATCTTTCCCGCCCAATGTAACTAAATGCCAAGTCTTACTATTCCTGAGTTTTCTTGATTTTACACTAAGCCGTGATGCACTACACATGTACTGGTAGCTAATCAAATACGCAGCTCGCATCCCAATATGTATTGCAACCATGTTGCGTGTTCCCGTGACAGGGTCTAGGAGGATATTAGGATACCCTCACAGATGTTGGTAAGTTTGTAGAGACTAAGTTAATTACACTATGTGTCAACGTATCTGTTGACTGTACCCGAGGCAATCTCAGGTACTCACAGTTATATGGAATTTAGGAAAAATAGCATATAACAGCATTTGAATTTAAACAGTAACTTGGCAAGGTATACTTGCCTACTCCCGGGGTGTGTTGGAAACCTGATCTGTCATGCCCCAGTCCCAAAATACCGAGGGACTAGACACGTGGCAATGGCCAGCAGCACACACTGATGGACAAGCCCAATTTAATGGAACCATCAGGGCATACTTAAGCTGTAAAATAAAGTCTACGACAACAAGGCACAACTAATCTCATCCACACAAGATATAAACTATGATCCACAGAATATAAGGAATGTAAAACATCAACCAGTCTCCACAAAGTGCTTCAGGGAACAACCCGATAAAATCTAATACAATGGTTCAACAGACCAGAATATAAATGACTAAAATAAATAAATACTGAGCATGAAACATGGATGCTCAGGAAAAGTCTTCAGCTAACACCTCGTCCTCGGATGGCGGTACAGCTCCTGGATCAGCTCCTGCTGCGGTCCCGTATACCTCGGAATAAATCTCGTCTGCAAATCCTGGGGACATAATCCGGATCCAGGTCCTCAGGGGACATAGTAAGGTACAAAATAATACAAGCCAAAATAAATGCAGTGTAGATAGTAAATGAAATAAACAGGGTAAGTATGTAACCATCTATATGAAATGCAAGTGAAAGCATCACGAGTACTCAGGCTGAGCCACTACAAGCTCTGTGTCGGGGAGCCGGTAGCGGTAATAACCGGTAGTGGGTCTAGCTCTGCTCCGAGAGTCTACGACCTCTCAATAATAGAAGATATATATATAAAACAGCCTGTAGCCTGTGTGTCTCTCGCCACCCAATGTAACCACGCATATCATGTGTCACGCCCCAGTCCCAAAAATATGCAGGACTAGGACACGTAAGTATGCCAGCCGCATGGATATGGCAACGCCAATATATAGAAACCAATCCACACGTACGCTGTAATATGAATATAAAATCCACAAGTGGTATAAAATGTAATACAAGTCACAGGGTAAAATCTAAATCTCATCCACAGAAAATCAATATAAATAAATAACCAACATCTATATAACTAGATCTCAATAAGAAGTATCTAAAGATGATAGTTGGATGGAAACAAATCCACTAAAGATGATAGTTGGAAGCAAATATTAAAGTAAGTACAACACAACAACACCATATAAGAACACCATCTAGCAATCACGGGCTCGAAGAGAGGACATCCACGAAACATATATAGCCATCCGATCTGTGCTCCTGCAAATACTCAAGAATAGATACACCTGGCAGAGGACCAGGTCCTCAGAGGGACGTAACAAGATACAGAAAATACAAGCCAATTTGAATACAGTAAACATGCATATTATTTAAAAATAAATAAGTACGCTGTACAAGACCATCTATATGAATGCAAATGAGGACAACTTTTTGACGTATGGGCAAGGGTAGTCTACTCGATCTAAGCCTCACAACTCACACACCCGTCTAGAACATCAGAAATCGACATACCTCTGGGGTAGCGACCAGCGCGACACACGCCCGTAGTGCGAGCAATATACTACGGTTTACCAGAGTGGTTAAAAGCCCATACGACTAATAATTGTCCTCTATGATACTAAGTGCCATGTGTGTGTCAACATATCTAATACATAGTAATGACTGAAAGAAAACTACACATGCAAGAACTATACAGAAATGAAATAAATAAACAAAAATATAAATAGCATGCAAAGTACTGTAAACAATTTGGCAAGGTATCTTGCCTGGTAAGAAAGCTGCAAGGTGTACTGTCCAGAAGTCAAACGCACAGGATCAAAAGCTATGGCCACAGAACAAATATCTCCGGATGCTGAAATAAATATCACCAACGTTTCTAGAATGAGCAAAATAGCTAAAAAGCACTTCCCTTTCGTCCAATTTGGACCAGGGGCAAAATGGTAATTTCGGGTAAAAGTGGGGTCCACCTGTGGCCCACTTTGCACCGAAAAGCGTGCCAAGGGTAACAGTCTCTAAATGGGACAAACTATAGGTCAAACAACTCTAAATGTCAGTACGAACCCAACGGTATGTCCAAATATGGATTCCGATGAGCCGAACACAATTTTGTCCAAAAAGTCAACTGTGAGGCCCGCCAATTGGCGATCTGGTCAACCGTCTCAGAAATGCGTGAAAATTGGGTCACAGGACCAGCGCGTTACCACGATTCCAATGGCGCAAGTTTTGTCGCAATCTGACAAGCGTGCACAAAATACGTGCGAGTTCCACAAAACTTGCGACACGGGGTGTGTCCGCGGATACGGCCTGATTCCTGCGCGCGCACGCGTCCGAATCAGTCCCCACGAATTTTCACGTGTCCGGTGATGCTGTGTGCACCATTCGGTATACTTGGCACACGGCGGGGCGGTCCCGTTTGGCGGGGCGCGCTCCGTATTCCAACTTTTGGAATTCTGGAAAAAGTGGGTGCGCGCAGTTTTATGACGAATATAATTATGTCCACAGCAACTAATAGCCTAGGGTTATTTTACAGAAAATAAACTAGGTCAGGATTTCTACAGGTATCAAAAATAATCACCGAATTCGGATCTCTGTGGTGGAAGATACGAACTCGGCAATATGGGTGGTCATTCTGGAATTCTGCGATTCCAGAATTCTGTCTGCTTGCGCCGACTTGGACGCTGTTTTTCACCTAGGGGCACACGTTTTCCGAGGTTGGCTATAAAACAAATATTGGAGAGGGTTAAGGGATGATCATACCGATGAAAATGGAACAGCGTTTGGTTGAGCGAGTCGACGGTAAATCACGTCGGAGCGAAGGTGCCTCGAGTGGAAATCTGCAGTTCGCGAGGTCGGAGTCGACGGGATGGTTGGATGGCTTGACGGGGCTTCTCTGGCTGCGGTGACGGCTCTAGATGGGAAGAGGAGGTCTGAAAATTTAGGTTAGGGTTTTTGGAAGAGAAATATATGTATATATATATATTATAGGGAAAGAGGGAGAGAAGGAGCGGATGGAGCGGTTTGGAGCGGAGTAAAGGGTCGGGCTCCCTGGGAACGTATAGTAGTAGTTTAGTTTATTAAACTAAGGGACGGGTCTGGCAAGTGGGTGGAAAGCTAAGTATATTGCTAGGAATTTCAATTTGCTGAATAGGATTGCATTGGCGGTCACAGCCAATGCTAAGTGGCTCCTTTGCTAAGGCAATGGGCGGTCCTCTTATGGAGCAAAGTTGCTGAAGGGGTTCCCTGGGAAATACTAAGATGCTGCGGGTCTTAGAATATTTGCTAAGAATTTGCAAGTGGCTGCAAGGGAAAAGCAAGTTGTCATACTTAGTTGTGTTATTATTATTATACTTATTATTATTATTATTGTTATATTATTGTTATACTTATTATTAAATTCTTTTACTTTCTTTCTGGTTAAATATATATATACTTATATATATATGTATATATATATACATATATATATATTCACACATAAGAAAATTTATAGATTAGGGTAATGCACATCGTTAGGCTAGCAACAGCTTAAGTGGTCTTCTACATGGAATAAATTTCGAAAATTTCCTGATGGTCCCATAAATCATCTAAGTGCCCGAACACCTAAAATAAAAATTATTAAAAATCTATTTCTCCTATTTAGACCTAATTACTACAATTTAATTAATAATTAATAAAAAAAAAGGTATATACGACTTTCTAGGAAGGGGGTTTTACATTCTACCCAACTTGTAAAAATTTCGTCCTCGAAATTAAAATTAAGCCACGATAGAATGCAAGGATGGTATAAGATTTGCATCGTTTAAAATGCAAGGCTAGGTTTAAAGGGGTGGGCGATGTTGCGCATTGCACATCCCGAAAAATCATGGGAAAAATCCACATGAGCGAAAAATAGGTTTCTTCATGTGTCATGTCCAATGGTGTGGACACATAAATGCTCTTTTGCATAAAAGCTTCCAACAATTGGAAAATTGCACAAAGATGAGAATTGGATGATGGGCATGTCCAGGATGAGGGTGTAGAATTTGTAGGAAGGCAGTGGCTAGTGTAGTGCTCCAATTATCGGAGCACGATAAGGGGCACTAAGTGATACAATATTGCAAAATTAAATGAAATACTGTGTTCTACTTCTAACTGGATTCAAGCTAACCTTAGTCTCACTAAGTCAGCCAAGTAGGTTAAATTTTTGGGTGAGGGGTTCATAATCTGCCGAACTTAAAATTTTCCATCTACCACCTAAGGCCATACATCTAGAAAAACTATTGCTCAAATTATTTAATCATGATTTTTAATCCTCAAAGGTTTAACACCAAACATATCACCTATGATATGCCCTTAACCAATTATAAAAGAGGGTCACTAAGTCATGTGTTTAGCCTTATGGGGTTTAGCTAGTACTATCAGTGTCAACTTATACCAGCACGAGGTTTCGTCTTTCCAAAATAGGGGAAGACGGAGAGAAATAATAAAGAACTCAAGATGAAGGTGACAGAATACAAGTACGAGGTTCAAAGAGATTAAAGAATCGAAAAGAGAGTTGTCAGGACAGTTGTGGATTGAAATCCTATTTTTTTTGTAATTTCCTATTTACATGCTCGTATCAGTACAGTTATGTAACCGATACGATGTGTCAGACATATCTAGGGGTAAGTATATCTGTCTACTACCATATATCTCAATCCACGTAAAGTAGTAATGCGAAAAGCGAACCAAGCGCACTAAGGTTAGCTAGACCTTAATACACCGATTCTGATTAGGCAATTGTATCATTGTGTGCACCCAATAATACATATGCCATGAGCAAGCTCGATGAAAGAATAAGCTTGCAAAAACTAGGCTATAATAGCAACATAAATCAAGGTAGTACAACAAACATAAATACGCTGGATTATGATGAAAGAAGGTACAAATGAATTCAAGTTTGCAAAAACAAAAACAATATAAGCAACAATAACAAAAGACTCTACAATCTCTACAGTTATCATACTAATTCCTTGTCTAGGTCGATATTTGACAAAGCAGGGGTATGGCTTCTAAGCTCTACAGTCTAAAAAAACAATGTCGTCCTAAGCTAGCATACAGTTAAATGTCATTCATTCACACTTCAATAATAATAAGGCAAAAGACTAGGTGATACTATGTTGTGAGGTATACTACCCAACTTATAACAATAAACTAGTACTGTAATTGTCTTAAGGATACCGTAGAAAATCTTGTTAAGGTTTACGAGAAGGGTCTTGGTACTTATTAGGGTATCCTCTATGCTAGGGTCAAATATTATGGTAAAACTTCTAACTAACTCTAGTAGTGTCTATACTACTCTCAAGTCTTCATAATACATCAGGGGGTAATGGTAAACCAACTCTAGAGATAAGGAATTCTAGGGTTCACTGGATATTCTAAACTTAGTGGTGTGTCTATATTCTTGTTGTATTCTTAATAGGAGTGCTACCCTAATTATCATTCTAATAACAGGGGTTCCTATATTCTAGCAGAATGCTATACTAAAGGAACTATTATGGAAGCACATGAATCAAGCAGGATACAATTGTTCAAATAGAACATATAGGAGGAAGATGAATCATAGTCAATTGTGGATGAGATCCTATACTCTAGTCCTAGGTGCAGGCTTGCTCGGTACAGTAACGTAACCGAGACAATATGCTCTCGACCTGCATGGGCCACCACTAAAACATGTCACGCCCCAGTCCCAAAAATACGTAGGACTAGGACACGTATGTATGCCAGCCGCATGGATATGGCAACTCCAATATATGGAAACCAATCCACACGTACGCTGTAATATGAATATAAAATCCACAAGTGGTATAAAATGTAATACAAGTCACAGGGTAAAATCTAAATCTCATCCACAGAAAATCAATATAAATAAATAACCAACATCTATATAACTAGATCTCAATAAGAAGTATCTAAAGATGATAGTTGGATGGAAACAAATCCACTACCAACTCAAATGTAAGAGCAAATATTAAAGTAAGTACAACACAACAACACCATATAAGAACACCATCTAGCAATCACGGGCTCGAAGAGAGGACATCCACGAAACATATATAGCCATCCGATCTGTGCTCCTGCAAATACTCAAGAATAGATACACCTGCAGAGGACCAGGCCCTCAAAGGGACGTAACAAGATACAGAAAATACGAGCCAATTTGAATACAGTAAACATGCATATTATTTAAAAATAAATAAGTACGCTGTACAAGACCATCTATATGAATGCAAATGAGGACAACTTTTCAACGTATGGGCAAGGGTAGTCTACTCGATCTAAGCCTCACAACTCACACACCCGTCTAGAACATCAGAAATCGACATACCTCTGGGGTAGCGACCAGCGCGACTCTACAGAAATCGACATACCTCTGGGGTAGCGACCAGCGCGACACACGCCCGTAGTGCGAGCTATATACTACGGTTTACCAGAGTGGTTAAAAGCCCATACGACTAATAATTGTCCTCTATGATACTAAGTGCCATGTGTGTGTCAACATATCTAATACATAGTAATGACTGAAAGAAAACTACACATGCAAGAACTATACAGAAATGAAATAAATAAACAGAAATATAAATAGCATGCAAAGCACTGTAAACAATTTGGCAAGGTATCTTGCCTGGTAAGAAAGCTGCAAGGTGTACTGTCCAGAAGTCAAACGCACAGGATCAAAAGCTATGGCCACAGAACAAATATCTCCGGATGCTGAAATAAATATCACCAACGTTTCTAGAATGAGCAAAATAGCTAAAAAGCACTTCCCTTTCGTCCAATTTGGACCAGGGGCAAAATGGTAATTTTGGGTAAAAGTGGGGTCCACCTGTGGCCCACTTTGCACCGAAAAGCGTGCCAAGGGTAACAGTCTCTAAATGGGACAAACTATAGGTCAAACAACTCTAAATGTCAGTACGAACCCAACGGTATGTCCAAATGTGGATTCCGATAAGCCGAACACAATTTTGTCCAAAAAGTCAACTGTGGGGCCCGCCAATTGGCGATCTGGTCAACCATCTCAGAAATGCGTGAAAATTGGGTCACAGGACCAGCGCGTTACCACGAGTCCAGTGGCGCAAGTTTCGTTGCAATCTGACAAGCGTGCACAAAATACGTGCGAGTTCCACAAAAGTTGCGACACGGGGTGTGTCCGCGGATACGGCCTGATTCCTGCGCGCGCACGCGTCCTAATCAGTCCCCACGAATTTTCACGTGTCCGGTGATGCTGTGTGCACCATTCGGTACACTTGGCACACGGCGGGGCGGTCCCGTTTGGCGGGGCGCGCTCCGTATTCCAACTTTTGGAATTCTGGAAAAAGTGGGTGCGCGCAGTTTTGTGACGAATATAATTATGTCCACAGCAACTAATAGCCTAGGGTTATTTTACAGAAAATAAACTAGGTCAGGAATTCTACAGGTATCAAAAAGAATCACCAAATTCGGATCTCTGTGGTGGGAGATACGAACTCGGCAATATGGGTGGTCATTCTGGAATTCTGCGATTCCAGAATTCTGTCTGCTTGCGCCGACTTGGACGCTGTTTTTCACCTAGGGGCACACGTTTTCCGAGGTTGGCTATAAAACAAATATTGGAGAGGGTTAAGGGATGATCATACCGATGAAAACGGAACAACGTTTGGTTGAGCGAGTCGACGGGAAATCACGTCGGAGCGAAGGTGCCTCGAGTGGGAATCTGCAGTTCGCGAGGTCGGAGTCGACGGGATGGTTGGATGGCTTGACGGGGCTTCTCTGGCTGCGGTGACGGCTCTAGATGGGAAGAGGAGGTCTGGAAATTTAGGTTAGGGTTTTTGGAAGAGAAATATATGTATATATATATATTATAGGGAAAGAGGGAGAGAAGGAGCGGATGGAGCGGTTTGGAGCGGAGT
The DNA here is from genome assembly GCA_036927795.1 of Iris macrosiphon. Classification (NCBI taxonomy): domain Eukaryota; kingdom Viridiplantae; phylum Streptophyta; class Magnoliopsida; order Asparagales; family Iridaceae; genus Iris; species Iris macrosiphon. Next base: position 252,182 of record JAYESA010000024.1, on the reverse strand, counting down.
AAAGGGTCGGGCTCCCTGGGAACGTATAGTAGTAGTTTAGTTTATTAAACTAAGGGACGGGTCTGGCAAGTGGGTGGAAGGCTAAGTATATTGCTAGGAATTTCAAGTTGCTGAATAGGATTGCATTGGCGGTCACAGCCAATGCTAAGTGGCTCCTTTGCTAAGGCAATGGGCGGTCCTCTTATGGAGCAAAGTTGCTGAAGGGGTTCCCTGGGCAATACTAAGATGCTGCGGGTCTTAGCATATTTGCTAAGAATTTGCAAGTGGCTGCAAGGGAAAAGCAAGTTGTCATACTTAGTTGTGTTATTATTATTATACTTATTATTATTATTATTGTTATATTATTGTTATACTTATTATTAAATTCTTTTACTTTCTTTCTGGTTAAATATATATATACTTATATATATATGTATATATATATACATATATATATATATATATATATATATTCACACATAAGAAAATTTATAGATTAGGGTAATGCACATCGTTAGGCTAGCAACAGCTTAAGGGGTCTTCTACATGGAATAAATTCCGAAAAATTCCTGATGGTCCCATAAATCATCTAAGTGCCCGAACACCTAAAATAAAAATTATTAAAAATCTATTTCTCTTATTTAGACCTAATTACTACAATTTAATTAATAATTAATAAAAAAAGGTATATACGACTTTCTAGGAAGGGGGTTTTACATCATGACCATAACGTCTCATGTCCATGTCAAGCGGGATCATAGCTAATGCAACCAGTCATACTATATCTAAGAATATAATGTCCATGTCCTGTATCCTATACAGAATTACCACGAATATCTCGGGAAGATCCTGTCTCATGAATAGTGTCGAGTGTCCTGGGTCATAGTGTACTTGGTAAGACAAGTACGAGAATGTAAAGTATCACGAATGTCCATCTCTAGATGACAGTACCCAACACCGCGTACAATGTTGGCACCCGACTAATAATCGGAAGCTAAGTACGTCACACGGTCCTAGGTTAAGCATGCACAGCAATATAATGAAGCAAGGAAAATATGTAACAATACTGCAGAGTTTGGCAAGGTACACTTGCCTGGGGTCCTGCTGCTGGTATGAATCAGAGTCCAAGTCACAGTCCAAATAGCCTATGTATTACAATTTACCATGTCAAAAGATAATTTATTTTAACTTATTTAATTCTGGAATAATTACTCTAAAATCCTATTTTAATCTTATTATTCTGATTTTTAGGTTAATTCCTAAATTTTGTCCAAAGGAACTGAATTTTATCAACTCGAGACTCATGACACGCAAATCGAGGCGATCTGTTGACCAAAAAGTCAACCGACACAAACTCAACTTTCATGCATGATTTCCTGTAGATTTCAACATTAAAAACATGCTGGAAGTTACGGCTCATCCGAATTCAAATTCGTTTGAGAATTATGGCACATACAAGTTTCGTATCGTGCACCGATGGTTAAATTCTAACCTAGAAGTTCTACAGAATTAACAGTATGTAAATACATCGAGTTAAATTCTGGGAAAAACATATGTCCATGATCTCTATATTAGCTTTCTGAAACTTTAAACGGTTCATGATTCTGATTCCTGGTTCTCCCGGAATCGCGAAAACATTGAAATACGTCTATTTTCGGACATGCTGTGCTCTACGATTTTTCCAGAATTTAATACTCATAATTTCGTAAAAAAAATTATATAATCAGAAATCTAACCTCAATATCGTTCTAACGCAAGAAACTAGGCCTCGTTTGGAGTCCGGAGCTATGAGCAATGGCTTCTGGAAGATGAAGGAACCCTAGATGGCAATTCTCCAAAATTCGGCTGAAGAAAAACTCTAAAAATAAATAACTAAACTAATATATATATAGAGGAGAGAGAAAGCATCCGCGGCTCAAATCTTGACACGTGGCAGCCATCCAACGCTGCCCGCCCAAATCGGATGGTCACAGTTCGATGCGTCTCGGCTCAGCTGAGTCCGAGTCGAACTCTGACTCGGCTCGGCTCGAGGTCGGCTCGGCTCGGCTTGCACCCACCCCGCGGTCACTGAAAGGTGGGCCCGTCACTGTTTGCAGCGGGAGGCTGACAGGTGGGCCCCCTGTTTGCTGACTGGGCAGAAATAATTCCTTTTTGGGTTTTCTTTTTCAGAAATTAGTTTTTAATTCAGTTTTCCTTAATTAACTCAAAATAAATGCTAACAATAATCAGAAAATTCCCAAAAAATTCTAGAAAATATATTTTATTATTTAGAACCTAAAATAAAAGTTTGGGATATTTTTAATTATATTTGAATCTAAAATAAATTCTTAAAAATCCTAGAAAATTATAGAAAATTATGAAAAATCCAAATAAATTCAAAAATCGGGGGGCTTACAATCTACCCAACTTATAAAAATTTCGTCCTCGAAATTAAAATTAAGCCATGGTAGAAGTCAAGGATGGTCTAAGATTTGCATTGGTTAAAATGCAAGGCTAGGTTTAACGGAGTGGACGATGTTGCACGTTGCACATTCCGAAAATCATGGGAGAAATTCACATGAGTGAAAATAGGTTTCTTCGTGTGTCATGTCCAATAGTGTGGACACCTAAATGCTCTTTTGCATAAAAGCGCCCAACAATTGAAATGTTGCACAAAGATGGAAATTGGAGGATGGGCATGTCTAGGACAAGGTGTAGAATTTGTAGGAAGGCAGTGACTAGGGAAGTGCTCCAATTATCGAAGCAATGGTAAGGCGCGCCGAGGGATACCATGTTGTAAAACTAAATGAAAAATGTCGTGTTCTATTCCTAAGTGGATTCGAGCTAGCCTCAGTCTCACTATCTAAGCCAAGTAGGTCTACTTCTTAGGTGAGGGGGTTTCACAATCCAGCCAACTTAAAACAATGTGGTCCTCAAAATTAAATAAGGCATAATTTTTTAATCCTTCGTGTACATAAGGCAAGTCAATCGCAATCTCCTTGCGACAATTAAAATCCTAATCATATCCATTGCAATCACTTCTAGGTTAAGATGACCACTGATCCAATCAAATTCAACCTATGGTTATCTCTTCTCGCTTTTTCAAATTATCCATATCCAAATTTAAATTAAATCCATATATCATCTTCAAGATTTAAATACGCATATCAATTTTACCTCACGATCTCCAATTATCATAATCTCCTCTAGAAGTAATTCGAGTCCATTATTATTCCTATTTTCACTTATAAATTTTTGTATGCTTCAACTTCTTAAATTCCATTCACATCCTTAATATTTCAAATAGGTAGTCCAACCATCAAGTTTTTATTTTAACTCAAATCATCAAATTGAAAAAATAATTTAAATGCAGTCCACCAATGTTCAAGTCTGAAATTCCATCTTTTTATCCTCTAAATTTCAAGTTGATGATTTTACCTTCATTGTTCAAAAATTTAAATCATGTACTTAAGGTATAAATATCGGATCCTCAATATCAATTCATTAATCCTCATCATCTTAGTCATTCTTCTAAAATTCTCAAAATTAAAATGGCTTGAACCTCTCCAAATTTAATCTTACTCGATCACAATCTAAAAAAAATTCCTCTCGAGTTGACAATGCACTACTACCCAACTTAGAATTTACCCATCTATCACATAAGGCTATATACCTTAAGAGAATATTCCTTAATATGTTTACTCATGTCATTCAATCCTCGAACTTCAATGCCGATCGTATCACATATGATATGTCCTTAATTACGAAATAATAATCCTCAAGTATGTGATCGGCCTATGGGGTATATCTAGTATTCTCTGTGTATCAATTTATACCAAGCACGAGGTTTCGTCTTTCCGAAATAAGGGAAGACGGAGACCAATAATAAAGAGTTCAAGGGCAGCGTAATAGAATAGAAGTATTGGGATCAAGCGTTTAAAGAATTCAATTGGGAATTGTCAAAGCAGTTGTGGATTGAAATCCTATTTTGGTAATCCTTTGTTCGCCTGCTCGTATTAGTACAGTTATGTAACTGATACGATATGTCAGACATGTCTAGGGCAAGTATATTCGTCTACTAATCACTACATATCTCAATCCACGTAAAGTAGTATTTCGATGGGCGAATCAAGGGCACTATGGTTGATCAGACCGTAATACACTGACTCTAAAATATATTATTGTGGGCCTCCCCAATAATACATATGTCATGAACAAGCTCGATAAAGAATAAGCTTGCAAAACTAGGCTATAAAATAGCAGCATAAGTCAAGGTAGTATATGAAATACAAGTACGCTAGATGATGATGAAAGGAGGTACAAATTATTCAAGTTCACAAAACAAAAACAAACTAAGCAACAATAATAAAAGACTCTACAATCTCTACAGTCATCATACAACCTCCTTGTATAAGTCGCTAGTCGACCAAATAGGGCCAAGGACCTCTAAATTCTATTGTCTGAATAAACACTGTCATCTTATGCTAGCATACAATTATTGCCATTCAGTTACACCGCCTTGATGGGTCAAGTGGACTATGTGGTACTAGTCTCAAGGGAAAGGGAATATAACTTGTATCGAGGTGGGGGTACAAATTACGTGATTTAACACTAAGGGATAATCATCGGGTCACAATCTACAAGATTAACTCAAACTTATCGAACTCTAACTACCAAACACAAAATTTCAAATTCAAGACTACAACTATAATCCTAGCAAACTATGGGTCCTTAACAAGGAATAAAATTACTTGGCCTACTATTAGAAGTGTCAGGTGGTACGAATTGAAATACGGAGAAAAGAAGAACATATTTTAGTCGTTGCGCTTTAGCGAACGTTAAGGTCTCAGGTGAACAACATATGAAATTAAAATATGGGGCTCTTAGATAATATCATGGTTTCCTAAGGTGAAGGTGGCGAGCAATTCTCCGTATTTGAGGTATGATCTCATGGGGAACGTCATGATCGTTGCTCTGGGCTTCCTGAGGTACCGTCTGCTAATATCACGACACGAACCTATATCCTAACACTATCTCACTATGCACATTAGGTTCAGTTCTAACATTCGATCTCGGATTTCTATTGGTTCCTCATGAGTGGGGTCAAACACTAGGGTCAAACATTATGGTAAAACTTCTACTAACTCTAGTAGTGTCTATACTACTCTCAAGTCTTCACAAGACATCAGGGGTAATGGTAAACCAATTCTAGAGATAAGGAATTCTAGGGTTCCCTAGATATGCTAACTTAGTGGGGTGTCAACACTCTAGTGGTACTCTTAATAGGAATGCTACCTTACTTATCATTCTATCAACAGGGACTTATATATTCTAGGAGAAGGCTACACTCAAGGAACTAATGAGAAGGCACATGAATCAAGCAGGATGCAGTTATTCAACGGAATAGATTGGAAGGTGGATGAGTCATAGTCAGTTGTGGATGAGATCCTATACTCTAATCCTAGGTGCAGGCTTGCTCGGTCCCTAAGTTGAAACCGAATAATTTTAGTCGTAGACCTGCATGGGCCACCACAAAAACTATGTCACGCCCCAGTCCCAAAATACCGAGGGACTAGACACGTGGAAATGGCTAGCAGCACACACTGATGGACAAGCCCAATTTAATGGAACCATCAGGGCATACTTAAGCTGTAAAATAAATTCTACGACAACAAGGCACAACTAATCTCATCCACACAAGATATAAAATATGATCCACAGAATATAAGGAATGTAAATCATCAACCAGTCTCCACAAAGTGCTTCGGGGAACAACCCGATAAAATCTAATACAATGGTTCAACAGACCAGAATATAAATGACTAAAATAAATAAATACTGAGCATGAAACATGGATGCTCATGAAAAGTCTTCAGCTAACACCTCATCCTCGGATGGCGGTATAGCTCCTGGATCACCTCCTGCTGCGGTCCCGTATACCTCGGGATAAATCTCGTCTGCAAATCCTGGGGACATAATCCGGATCCAGGTCCTCAGGGGACATAGCAAGGTACAAAATAATACAAGCCAAAATAAATGCAGTGCAGATAGTAAATGAAATAAACAGGGTAAGTATGTAACCATCTATATGAAATACAAGTGAGAGCATCACGAGTACTCAGGCTGAGCCACTACAAGCTCTGTGTCGGGGAGCCGGTAGCGGTAATAACCGGTAGTGGGTCTAGCTCTGCTCCGAGAGTCTACGACCTCTCAATAATAGAAGATATATATATAAAACAGCCTGTAGCCTGTGTGTCTCTCCCCACCCAATGTAACCACGTATATCATGACCATAACGTCTCATGTCCATGTCAAGCGGGATCATAGCTAATGCAACCAGTCATACTATATATAAGAATATAATGTCCATGTCCTGTATCCTATACAGAATCACCACGAATATCTCAGGAAGATCCTGTCTCATGAATAGTGTCGAGTGTCCTGGGTCATAGTGTACTTGGTAAGACAAGTACGAGAATGTAAAGTGTCACGAATGTCCATCTCTAGATGACAGTACCCAACACCGCGTACAGTGTTGGCACCCGACTAATAATCGGACGCTAAGTACGTCACACGGTCCTAGGTTAAGCATGCACAGCAATATAATGAAGCAAGGAAAATATGTAACAATACTGCAGAGTTTGGCAAGATACACTTGCCTGGGGTCCTGCTGCTGGTATGAATCAGAGTCCAAGTCACAGTCCAAATAGCCTATGTATTACAATTTACCATGTCAAAAGATAATTTATTTTAACTTATTTAATTCTGGAATAATTACTCTAAAATCCTATTTTAATCTTATTATTCTAATTTTTAGGTTAATTCCTAAATTTTGTCCAAAGGAACTAAATTTTATCAACTCGAGACTCATGGCACGCAAATCGAGGCGATCTGTTGACCAAAAAGTCAACCAACACAAACTCAACTTTCATGCATGATTTCCTGTAGATTTCAATATCAAAAACATGCTGGAATTTACGGCTCGTCCGAATTCAAATTCGTTTGAGAATTATGGCACATACAAGTTTCGTATCGTGCACCGATGGTTAAATTCTAACCTAAAAGTTCTACAGAATTAACAGTATGAAAATACATCGAATTAAATTCTGGGAAAAACATATGTCCATGATCTCTATATTAGCTTTCCAAAACTTTAAACGGTTCATGATTCTGATTCCTGGTTCTCCCGGAATCGCGAAAACATTGAAACACGTCTATTTTCGGACATGCTGTGCTCTACGAATTTTACAGAATTTAATACTCATAATTTCGTAAAAAAAATTATATAATCAGAAAGCTAACCTCAATATCGTTCTAACTCAAGAAACTAGGCCTCGTTTGGAGTCCGGAGCTATGCGCAATGGCTTCTGGAAGATGAAGGAACCCTAGATGCAATTCTCCAAAATTTGGCTGAAGAAAAACCCTAAAAATAAATAACTAAACTAATATATATATAGAGGAGAGAGAAAGCAGCCGTGGCTCAGATCTTGACACGTGGCAGTCATCCAACGCTGTCCGCCCAAATCGGATGGTCACAGTTCGATGCGGCTCGGCTCAGCTGAGTCCGAGTCGAACTCTGACTCGGCTCGGCTTGGCTTGCACCCACCCCGCGGTCAATGACAGGTGGGCCCGGCACTGTTTGCTGCGGGAGGCTGACAGGTGGGCCCCCTGTTTGCTGACTGGGCAGAAATAATTTCTTTTTGGGTTTTCTTTTTCAGAAATTAGTTTTTAATTCAGTTTTCCTTAATTAACTCAAAATAAATGCTAAAAATAATCAGAAAATTCCCAAAAAATTCTAGAAAATATATTTTATTATTTAGAACCTAAAATAAAATTTTGAGATATTTTTAATTATATTTGAATCTAAAATAAATTCTTGAAAATCCTAGAAAATTATAGAAAATTGTGAAAAATCCAAATAAATTTTTTTTTTTTGAAAAATCAGGGGGCTTACATGATCTCACAGTCAAGTCTGAGGGTTCTTGTGACAGGGGGTCACTGACTGTGCTGGAGATGTTTTATGTTTAAGATATTGCAAGGTTTGTAAATAATCATATTTAAATAAATGGGTACCCTATATTAGTATATATATACTTATGTAAATATATACAAGTATATATTTACATATAGATATAGTATATATAGTAGTATGTATATATTTATATAGCATATATATAATAGATACATTATATATAAATACATATTTATAGATATATATGTAAAAAAGAAAATGCAGAAATATAGCATACTTAGCTATTTATATATACTAATAGTATATATATATATATATATTTAGTATAATAATATATATATATATATATAATAGATGTATATAAGATACATATATTTACATATATACATAAAAGAAAAGAAAATGCAGGAAATATATATATACATAGTATATAGATAGATATATATATATATAGATACATATATTTACATATATACATATATATATAAAGAAAAGAAAAATACAGGAAATAAAAAATATATATACATACATATTTATATATACTAATATATATATATAAATATAATATATAGATAGATATATATATATAGATATATATATCTTCATATATAAATATAATTATAAAAGAAAAGAAAAATGCAGGAATTGAAATATATATATATACATACATATATATAAGTATATAGTATATATATACATATAATTACATATAATAAAAAAATGAAAAGCATATAAATATATATATACTTATATAATATATATATATACATATATAATATATATATATACATATAATTATACTATACATAAATAAATATATATATATATATATATATAAGAAAGAAAAAGAAAAATATATATATATTTACATATTGTATTACAATATATATATATATATACACTATATATATATATATTTGTATGTAGTAATAATAATAATAATAATAATAATAATAATAATAATATATATATATATATATATATATATATATATATATATATATATATATATATATATATATATATAATATATATATATATATATATATATAATTACATATAGTAATACATATGTATATACATATATGTATATATTACATATATATATATAAATAAGAAAAAGAAAAACAGAATAAAAGATGCATAAATAAATATATATATATATTATGCAGTATAAATACTGTATTTAAGTATATAGTAATATATATATATAATTAATAAATAATAAAAATTCAAAATACAGAAATATAATTATATACTGTATATACTGTATATATAATATTTATTTAAATAATATATAATTAAATATATATAATAACATATATATTAATATATATATTAATATATATATAAATATATACATATATATACATATTTATATACATATATACAAACATAAAGGAATATTTGTGTATTTTCGTATTATACAGGTATTTATACCTGACAGGGTGACAGGGGGGGCCCACGGCTGGTCGACGGCGGGAGGACGGCGGCGGAGCCGACGACGGCTGGCCGGAGGGACGGCTGCAACAGCAGCAGGGTTTAACAGCAGCAGCAGTGGTGGCTTGCGGGGGCTGCTGTGGCCAGGGCGGTGGCGGAGGTGGTGGTGCAGGGTGGGGGATCGGCGGAGGGGATGTCGACGAGCAGTCCGGTGAGGGTGGCGGAGGTCAGGGGTGGCCGGAGTGGCGGTGGGGGACGGTCGGGATGGGGGTGGCAGTATTGGTGAGGGTGAGGGCGGAGGGTCTGCGGGGGTGAGGGCGGCCGGAGTGGTGGTCGTGGGGCGGTGGGAGTTGGTCGGGACGGTGGAGGAGGTGGTGGCGAGTCGGTTGGGGGTGGTGGCGGTGGTGCACGGTGGCGGAGGGTGGTGCTGGGGGGTGGTCGGGAGTGGTGGTGGTGGCTGTGGTGTTGGTGGAAGTTAGGTGCTGTGGAGGCTCAGGGCGGCGGAGGCGGTGGCCGGAGGGGGTGGCCGTTGGCTGGGGGGTGGCTGGGGGAAGGGCGAAGAGTTCGGCGGTGGTCCGGTGGGCGGAGGGTGGCCGTGGTGGGTGTCGGATGAGGTCGGAATGAGAGGGGGGGGTGCTCGAGTTTAAATAGGGTTAGGGTTGAGTGGCATGGTGTGTAAATAGGTGGAAGTTTTGGGGCATTTAGGTAATTTTGGGTTTTAGGATATTTTGGCTGCCTTTTTTAGATATTTTGTGGGTCCCACTTGACACGTGGACGGTCCATGTTCACCAGCCAATGAGGGGGTGACACCTCGCACTGTAAATTTGTATAAAAATCCCTGAAATCCCATAATTTGCAAATAGGTCCTAAATTTGGTATTTTGCGTAATTACGCAATTTGTCTGATTAAAAACACTGATTCCTGGAAATACTGAATTGCACAGAAATGAGGGAGAAACCTGGAGAAGTGCCTTGGGGGGTGTGGGGGTGAGCCTGGGCAGGGGCAGGGCCTGGTTCTTTGGGTGATACGGGTCACCGTATTTATTATTTAATAAATACTGCGCACGGTGTTCTCTAATTATTTAGAGGCAGGTAGTGTCATAATTTTACTACGGTGTCAATATACTAATTGTAGTATATTTCAAGTAGAATATTATCGTATTTTTGTTTGGGCAAAACTGGTGTAGGTTGGGCCTCAACTCTCTAGGGGTACAGAGATGGGTAAAGAGCAGAAAATTAAATAGGAAATAAATACAGACTTTTGTAACGATATTTGTGCGTCTCAAACGAGGCTCAAGATAAAGCTTCTGGGAGTTGCACAAAATCCAGGAAAATAGTCTAACATGTCTAGGACAGGTATGTGAACTTGTTTGGGGTTAACAGCTAGTGTAATGCCCTATTTAATTGTGTGAGGGACATGTGCACAAATAATATGATATGTAAACAAAATAAAATTTTAAAAAGTTGTAATAATTCTAATTATCTAAAATAAATCCTAAATTACTGAAATCTGGTCGAGGGAGTTTACAATAATTTATTAGGATTTATTTTCATGTCCTTTAATTGGAAACTTAAACTTAAACTTTGGAAGTCAAAAACCAAGAAACTAGGTCCCGATACCCTATAAAAGTAAGCAAAGTTGTTGGAAATAATAACGAGCTTGGTTTTGCATGGAATTGAAAAAATTATAGAATTTAGTTATAATTACAAGAAATTATGTTTGGATCCTTAAGTAATTAATTTATTTTTAGGTCAATTAAATTTTGAAGGAGTCGACGCTGGATCATCTTTACCATCGCTGACTGCAGAACCAGGCAAGTGTACCTTGCCAAGATGTTTACATTTCTAAATTATTTATTTGATATTATTTATGCAATAGACATTATATTTGTGTGGCTTATTGATGTACTTTTTGAGCTAGGGCCGTTATACGATACTTTGTGTCCGAACAAGATTTGGGTGCCGACATCCCCTGCGGAGTTGAGTATCGTAGTTAGAGAGTCATTCTTTCGAACCCATGTTTTGTGCGAATATTATTTACACATCCTACCATAGGACACTTGACACGATATTCATGTGGCAGAGTCTTTCTCGACTTGATCGTGGTACTTGGACTCTGGATAGGACTACATGATGCATGCTATAGTTGTAATTATAATTGTACATATTCACTGTGACTTGTTTTGATGGTTAGAGGTCATGATCTTGTGTGTCTTGATTGAGATGTGAGATTACATTAGGTGGGAAGAGTCTTCATCGTGCTCAGGGCATATGTTACTTATTACTATTTATAGCGTATTAGGCTTTAGATTCCCTATGCGGAATCTAAAGTATTATATTTATATATACATCTTCCTCCTGGTTCTCCTACACGGAGCCTTGAGTGTACTATTAGCGTACGTAAGTGTCCATTGGGATCTTTCGTGAGTACCAGTCCGGGGTACGATACCATACTCTCATTTGCATATCACATAGTTGACTGTTGTAACTTTTCCCTTATTCACACCATTATACTGTTCACTTCTGGCTTGAGTGTTTATTGTACCTTGCTATGTCCCCTGAGGACCTGGATATGGATTATGTCCCCAGGTATTGACGATGAGGTTTATCCCGAGGTTTACGGGTCAGGAGTTGATATCGGAGCAGTAGCAGCAGCCGAGGATGAGGTCGTACCGGAGGACTACTCTTGAGTTCTCATATTATCTTTATGTATGATGTCTTGTGATTCTTAGTATGGATTTGGATATTTTTCTCTCACTATTTTGATACGGGATGTTCTCCGTAATATTTATTTATTATATTGTGATAGACAATTTTATTTATGGTATTGATGTTTGAGACTGGTTTATTATATTGCCTCTTGTTTATTACTTGGTGGATGAGATTAGATACATAGACTATGACATATATATTGTAGACCATTTTAGTTGTGATACAGCTTAAGTGCACTCTAAAGGGTCCATTAAATTGGATTTGCCCATTGGAGTGTGATGCTGGCCATTGTCATGTGGCTAGTCCCTCAACATTTTGGGATTGGGGCATGACAAGGAGGGGGCGGAGAGGGGGGTCGAGGATAGGGGGAGTTCGAGGAGGGGGCAGAGGCGGACGGAGGGGGGCAGAGAGGGGGGGGGGGGTTAGAGGAGGGGGTCGAGGAGCCGGAAGGGGGTTTCCGGAGGGGGGGGGGGAGGGGTTCGAGGAGGGTGTCGAAGAGTGGGGGTGGGTGGGTGTCGTCTGAGCCGGAGGGGGGGAGGGGGTGTCGAGGAGAGAGGGAGAGAGTTTATCGAGATCGAGATCGAGAGAGAGAGAGAGAGAGAGAGAGAGAGAGAGAGATTGGGGGAAAATGAAACACGCTCTGAAATTTTAAATTTTCGCAGCGACGAATATTTCCGTCGCTATTCCGTCGCTAACGTAATCGTGACGGATTAGCGACATCTTGTTGACGAAAAATAATATAATTTGTTTACATAAATAAATTTGACGTAATTTTGTCGAAAGTTCGTCGCTAACTCAGCGACGAATTATTTTTTGTCGCTAAGATCAGTCGCTATTTAACAGTATTTTTATTTTTTGTCGCTGAAATCAGTTGTTATTTAACAGTATTTTTGTAGTGTGAGTCGGTAGAGAACTACTTACTGCTCCGTACAGTACATATATATATATATATATATATATATATATATATATATATATATATATATATATATATATATATATATATATATATATATATATCTTCATTAATGTTGATTCCGACGGGAGATTGGAATATGATTGCATGAAAGTTAAACTTGATACCGTGAAATACTTTCTTTTATTAGTTGGTTTCTTTCATTTGTACGTAGCCTCCTTAGCTCTCTTCTTGAAGTACTATACAAGTTAAGTTGCTTCGAAGATGAAACCACATATATAGTTTGGTTTGTTAGAAAGTGACTAATCTAGAGGAGTGTCTAGCATTCATAAAACATATATGTTCAATTAATAGAAGATGTCTATGTAACTATATATATTTTGCAACACATACATAGATGTCAATTTCTTAAAACATGATCATTTGGATTCATTGATATACATGTATAACCAAATTGACGTCATACATATGCATGTTGACAGTACATTGTAGCAGAGGAAGCATAGATACAAGCAAGCCAGCGTGAGTGTTGATCATAATTATATAATTTAAGCTAAGCAGCATTAGGATAGGAAGCATCCATGGCAATGCCACAGAGACCTTCCTTGGCCTCCACGTCCCTTTCCATCCTTATGTATCCATCCTCACCCCACGACGTCCCCCACGAGTTCTTCACCAACCAGTACTTGGTTCCGTCGCTGGTTGCACCGTAGCCTACGACTGCAACACCATGGTCCAGATCGGTCCCGCAGTCCCCGGTGAAGACACCACTCGAGTACATCTGGAACGCGAAGCCACCTGCGTCTATGGCAACAGCTATGGGCTGGCTGGCCGCGGCCTTGAGGAGAGCTGCTTCGCTGTTCACGGTCACGTCCTCGAAGCCGGTGATTGAGGCGGCATGGGAAGCGGCCTTCTTGGCGTTGCAAGTGCCGTCGGCTGCTGTATAAGGATAGTTGGCCTCGGTGGTGATGCCCTTGTTCTTGATGATGTATTTGAAGGCATCATCCATCTCCCCTCCGTTGCAGCCTTGATCGTCACTGGTGACGTCGCAATCTACAATCTCTTGCTCCGACAGGGATATGAGCTTGCCCGTGCTTAATTTGGTAATTCCTTCGGTTGCAGCAACCGCTGAGAATGCCCAACAAGATCCTGAAAGGAAGGAAGGAACGAACGAACATATATAAATAAATACTAGCTAGCTAGCTACTTGTGAATAATAAGATTTCATCTCAAGTACTCATGATCACTTCCGCTAGCTAGCTAGCTAGCTCATTAGTCATTAATTAATTAATTATGATCGAGTACGCACGTACGTACCACATTGGCCTTGATCCTTGATTGGGGTGACTGCACCCTTGGTCCTCCAGTCCATGGTGGCAGGAATAGCCGTAACGTTCTCGTATTTGAAAGTACTACTGATTCCGGCCTTTGAAGTAGAAGGCCTGAGCGTGTTGCGACTTCTGAACTCCTCATTAGTGAGATCCGCAAACTGATTCAAGCCCAACTTGAACTTGTGGTTCGACTCGGCATTGAACGACTCAATGCGCTCAACATTTGCCTTGAAGATCTCAAAGCGGTCAGCCTTCTCTGCGGCATTCTTGTACACTCTCCCGTGCTGAGCCATCCACTGCTCGTGCCTCTCCAACATCCCCGGCTTCGAATTCTCATCATTAAGTAGTGTGCGGGTTGCTTCACCCTGAGAAGCCCCCCAAATGGCCACTATCAACAGCAAGGCCAGCGCTAGGCATTTCAATGTCTGGGACTGGGAGGCCATTGCTAGTATATAGTTACTAGTCGATGATTTCAATTTGAGGCCGAGTGATCGATGAGAGGCTAGTAAGGTTTGCACATCTTTATATAGCTAGCTGAGCATAGCTAGCATAGTAGTGTTCATTGATCAGATCGAATTCCCCACTATTATTCAGGCGGTGGAGAACGACTTCTGCGTGCCGTATAGATTCATGTTGATTCCGACCCCCTATCATATACTCACTCACTCGAGAGATTAATAAATGATTTCATTGCATGAAAGTTAAAACTACTTGATACCGTGGGATTCTTTCTTTCATGAATATTGTAGCGTAAGAAACTGTACTTTCATAGCTAATTAAACCGCAGTTCATGATTGGCATCTCATCTAAGTTCAATTAGATGTCGACCTCTGCATGCTATATATTCTCCTACATTCGTTCGTTGGGACTTTTTTGTTTGCTCTTTTCAAGTATTTTGAATTACCTATAAAACATATGCATATATACAAAACATGTGCATATATACTAATTATAATTTAAAGTGTAAAACTGTATCAATTTACACCTTGTCTTAATCAACTCTTTTAAACTAATTATCCTAACTTCGATAAAGTCTCTATGACATGGTGACGCAGTTATTCATCAAGAGAATAGTGGACTCAGGGAGCATACCATTAAAAAAAATGTTGATTCCGACCCCATATCATATACTCACTCACTCGAGAGATTAATAAATGATAGCATCATTTGATTTGCATGAAAGTTAGAGTACTTGATACCGTGAGATTTTTTCTTTCATGAATATTGTAGCGTAAGAAACTGTAGTTTCATAGCTAATTAAACCGCAGTTCATGATTGGCATATTATCTAAGTTCAATTAGATGTAGACCTCGACCGGCATGCTATTCTCCTTCAATATTCTTACGGACTCTACAATATGTAGGGACTTTGCAATATGTAGGGACTTTGCACTTTTGTCTTCTTAGTTAGTTTTTATTATTTGTAGATTTCTTAAGAGAGAATATAACTCAACTTTAGGGGCGATCTTTTCGTTCGATTTCAATCGAATCAAAATAATCAATACTGAATAAACCAAATTTCTAACCATCAAAAAATAGGTGGGTGGACACATATGTGGGGGTACAAAATATTGGGACTGGATTAGCAGAACAACTGATCTCGTCCGCTCTAAATTACAGCTATTACAATGAATGGACCATTCATTGTCCAATGGAGAGAAACAAACGCCTAGTGTACAAAACCAAACTTTCAATATTGTCCAATGAACCTAATATTAGAGAGTTGGCTTTAGTCCATTGGACAATAGACTATTAATTATGAGGAAAGCCTACAGCGCACTTAGAATGAATCTCTGTGGGAATGTTCGTTGGCAAGATCTCGGGATACCGTTCCCTCCAAATGTTACTAACACTTTTAGTTACCTAATTAGTCTTTGTGTTCGAAATCTCAAGGTGTCAAATGAGAATTTACCTTAAGATGTCGTACAAAGTACGGGCACGCTAGATACGAATCTATGAAAGTTTAATCTGGATTCACCCGAGAGTGGATACAACATTCAGTCAATTAATATCCTAGTCACGCTTTGGTAGTTGATTCGCATATCATGTCCATACTGGAAAATAATATATATTTATAATATCACGCGTTCATGTATTTGGAGGCATTCTTGATGCAGAACCCAAATATAAATCATTTAACACGTGACACGGTATGTCGCACCTCGGCGCACATTCGATCATATACACTTTCAGGCAATAATTTTTATCAGCAAGGATACAGTATTCAAGTCCAATTATCAATTATACATTGGGTCACATGAATCAAGATCATATTGTAACACGAAGCTTATGTCATGCACATAGCCGATTAATCACTATCCCCTTAGTCTAGTTCATACTGAAATCTCAGTTCAACTCATGCCATGTTCATAACCAATCTTAGCTCTTGGTCATGTCTAGCACAAGGTCTGGTTACTAAATCCATTATTTCTTAGAATCATAACACAAGCATTAATCTAATTATAAACCATAAGGAATAAAAAAATATTCAATCAAACAATCAAGGCCGTATGGGTCTCTAGAACGTATGGAAAGTCCTGGCCGCATATGAAGTTAGGATCGTATGGGAAGTCAGGGCCGCATGAACCACTTGGTCGTATATGTAGTCAACGCCGCATGTTCAGGGTTAAATTCGACTCCTTGAGACAAGTGTTAAAGTGACGGCCAATAAATAAAGTGTTAGTGATGCGACATAAAGTGATTAATGTGACTGATATGACAATTCAATAAAGTGTATCAGAGAGAAAGGACAAAGTCATAGAATTATGTGCCAACGGTTCAGAGTCATACGTCCAAGGAAGGTGGTCGCATGCTCTGCTTGCCGCATAACTCATTCGGCCGCATGTTGCTCTTGGGACTTAACGAATTTCTCATTCGTTCAGCAAGTAAAAACACAAGGAGTTCAAGAATTAGCTCTAAAATACTTGTATGATGGCAGTCATGCATCCAACAAGATGGACGCATGTTGGTTAGTATACGACAAAGAGTTCATGCCGTATAACCCTCTCAGGACGTATATCACTCTCAGCCACATAGCTTGCTGACCGCATGTGAACTTCGTCTTCTCCAACATCAGGTTCGGCCATGGCGGAAGCTCCAAAAATCAAAAATTACTTTCTTCATAAAAATTTATTTTAACTCCGAATCAAGTGAAACGAAAGCCGAAATACTTGAAATGAAGTGCTTCAAATATCATTTTTAGTATATCAAAACCACAAAAAATACATAGCACCCATGAAAATCCTACCTTAAGAATGTAGATCTGTCACGCCCCAATCTCCCGCAAGCTCCATAGTCCCCGCTGAACGTGGATCACCACGTTGCAGCTCTCCCGCAGGACTATTGTTCTCATCGGGACGTGATGTCGTACGAGCCTGGAGTTGCACTCGTACAAGGCGATGTTGTCAAACACCAAAGTTATCATCGAAACGACCAAGTTGCAGCGGAAGTCAAGTATTGTGTACCAAGCACACATCAGAGTAATACGCAGCGAAGCTCTCGATAGGGTCCAAATGAAATGCCACAAAGGTGATTGCCTCAAAGGCGATTAAATATTCTTGCTCTTTTCTCTAGCCCACAAAGGTACTTAGAGTTCATATATCATGTCCCGTATATCCAAGTAGCGCCACTACACCTGCGTACCTGAAATAATGCCCACAAACGTGGGTCAGTACACAGCCGTACTGGTGAGCGGGATAACCCACTCGTCTAAGCCGACACTAAGTAAAATAGTGAATGCAAACAGTTATATGGTGATCTTTCAAGTTGAATCCCAGATTTATTTCATGGCATAGGGATGACATGTTAAGGAAAGCTGTAAAGCAGTTTAAGCATGCAAGCATTCGACTCAATCCAATCGACAAGCAATATATAACCAACTCGAAGGAAACTAGCATGCAATCGTCTTACTCAAGTCCAAGCAACATGATAATATATCGAACCATCATCCAAGCCTCAATATCCATCCTCAACCAAAACTTATAATCCAATCTCAAGATGCACACTCTTGCCGAGGCAAGGTGGCCGCGCCTACACGAAGCCAAACCAACAAAAGAAAAGCAAGCCAACACCTATCTATATGAAGTCACTGGCCAAGCCATAAAGGACGTTGATCGGACTGATCAAATGTGGTTCTACTCGAAACAGCGCTAAGTAGCTAACCCACCTGGATCGCATCCAACCGCCGGCACCGCGCCCAAGGCACGTTACCAAGTTGTCTCCTCCATGGATGAACGGTCCCGGTGCCCCGGAGCTTTCCCGTTCGAGGAGACCAAACCCCGTGCAATACAGGTTGTCCGTGACATGTAGACACCAAGTAGGTATGACGAGAGGATCGAACATTCTTGCCCCACCAAGTGATCCTAGACTCGTTCCATGAATTATCCAACCAAAACATCCATAACATTCTTCCAACATATTGCCCAAGGCACAATCACAAGTGATTCCATAGGCACAATGTCTCTTCTCAACAATGTGTTCCAAATTGGTGCAAAACCCATGCTCAAAGCAATCCCATGGCACAATGCCCCAACAGTGGCACAATGCCCTCGCCGATGCAGTTATTTGGTTTCGAACTACAACTGCTCGCTTTGCTTGACAAAGCGCCCAAGTGATACTCGTGCACGGATGCACGCTCGCTCGCCCAAATCCCAATGTTTCTAATGCCTCAATGTATCATTCCAACTGTCCAAGCATAATCCCAATCATTCAACCAACTGCCTCAAATGTAATACTCCAACTCTAGCTCCAACTATCCAACGCGCAAATCAAATCAAGCCATAATTCTATCCAAGCAACGACGTGCACTCTATGCACGCCTCAGTGTAGTGATTCCCAATGTTTCAGTCCAAGTGTTCAAGCCTTTACGTGGTTTCCATATTATTAGGCATAAAGGAGTAGAGGAGAAGGGAAAGAGCCCACTCACAATGTTTGATTCCATTAAGCATCCTGTCCTGCCGATACGGCCGATCCCTTGAACCCGTGGTCTGATGCAAGCGTGATCTACTCAACTGGTATGACCGTGCGAGCAGGCCGTGCTCTACAAATCATCCGACCTATCGGACTAAGGAAGACGGCATTATCGTTCCAATCCAGCTATCTCAGTACTGCTCTGAACGAACACCTGTTTTCCATTGAACTCCGCTAGCCATCTGCACATGAAACCAACTCAATCAATACTTCTTCCCAAATCCAACAAATCAAATGTAACCAGCTATTGTTTCATTCAATCCGACTCAGTGTAACGTACCGTGCGGTTGCGGGGC
This sequence comes from Iris macrosiphon, assembly GCA_036927795.1. Lineage (NCBI taxonomy): Eukaryota > Viridiplantae > Streptophyta > Magnoliopsida > Asparagales > Iridaceae > Iris > Iris macrosiphon. The sequence continues at coordinate 232,591 of JAYESA010000024.1, read as the reverse complement.
GTTACATAATATACCACTTAGAATCCGGTTCGTCCATGAACCGTGCTGGTACTCATTCCTATCACATGTCGCTTGTCTAATTCCATAAACTTGCTTTATGCAACTCTCATTATCCTGACTCAGCATCTCGCTCTGCTGAATGCTCGTACAAATTTCTGATATTCCCACGTCCTCCTTGCATCTCAATAAGAATTCCTTATATCGCTTAGTTTTGGATCGTACATATATTTAAGGCGTCCCTAAAATACATACATTTCAGTCGAGCTTTGCGATAGCGAATTTGGACAAGTTACAAGGGTATCTTTATGTCCGTGGCATCCATTTGCTTTACTCCCAATTGAACCAATCCTGATTTCCATTCCAACATATTCGCCTGAGCACTATTCTCAAAATATGATGATTTTCCACCGACTCAATCAGTTCGTGTTCTAACTCAATCCATCCAACTATTTCTAAATCCGCACTAGCAACATCTCCAAACATATCTCATGCACCGAACGATCATCTCAACTGATACTACCCCAGCTAGGCGACTTACCCAAATATCAACTTTGCTTAGATCAGCACAACCAAATACCTCTTCCATCAAATCTCAATACCTCACTGGGTGAACATCTATATTGAGGTTCGTGTGATCCACGAAGATCTCGCCGCCACGCCAAAGGGATAGTGTCGCCACGATTTCAACATGGACACACTCGCCACAATTCCTAGGTTGTGCATGGAATAGTTTTTTGCGCTGCTTCCACTGCCTCGAAGCACATGATATCACCTTTTGTCTTCCGAACGAGCACGCTTCCCAGACTAAGTTCCGATGCATCTTGTAAATCTGAGGCAAGTCTGTCCCTTCCAGTATTCGCAAGGATTTGATCTGAATGAGCCGTTGCTTTAACTTTACGAGCTAGTTTCACAGTCGTCAATTCATATGAATGCTATTTCCTTCTAGGGAACGATGAGTCAAAGGCGATGCCATCTACAAAAATTTGCGGCTCTGAATCTCATCAGTTGACTTAGGCCAATCCCACCATCGCTTCGATCTTTTGGCTGCTTCTTCAGCTGAAGGCTATCCCAAGGGTCTCTCAAATCTAACAATCTGTCAATAGGCCAAATCTCCAACACACACTACTCACATCTGCCCTTGACGCATTCCCAAACGCCCCGCCGCAAGGGTCGTTCTATGGGTCTGTAATATTCATCTCTGATCGGGCGGGCAAGTCGCTAGGGTCAGCTATCCCGAAGCTACGCTCGATAATTGTAAGTCATCACGATGGACAGTTACTACGAACCATGCTATATCTCATCTGTAAATCCGAGCCATAATCCAACCATTCTATCCTAACGAACTTCCGAATCCGAGAACTTCATGCACTTCCTCTTATGATCAGTCAACCAAATACCGCTTAACCACTTAGAGTCTTGCTATCTATCCAAGACACAATTCGAGAACTGCGCTCGTTGAAACCGTAATCTATTTATCCGTCGTTCTGCCCTGAATCTATCAAATTTTCTGAACTGCCATGTTCGACTTCTCGCACTACCACTTGCAATGATTCTCGAAACTCAAGACTTGTTCAATTGTTGCTCCCACATTTAGCTATCTTTAAAAGTCCGTACGCCACAATCTTGTGCCTTCAGTTGTTGCCTCAAATCCGTTCACGTCTTCCGGAGAATCCGTCTACCCTTGTTGCACCATTTTGCCCAAAATTCTATTTCCGCTAAACCTGAGTCGACTTCTCGAGCAGCAATATCCAAAATCTTTCAAGTTCAATGATACTTTCATTTCACAAGTCCGTTCTTGATTGCTCAACTCAATATTTGCTCGCTCTATTTTTCATTCTTCCCAACTCAGCTGATGTGCACCAACCAACTTATATTCCCGTTACCCGAGTCCGTTCAGGCAATTTTCCATTATTGTCTATCCAAAATATTTCAATGCCTTGCTCACTATGTGGTATCTCATATACCACTCCGAATCAAGTCGCTACTCGCATTACAATTCCTTTACACAAATCCAAAATCCGCTCGAACCATCACTTATGCGTGATCCTGCCATTCCCAACTCAAGTATGACACAAAAATCAGCCAACAAGTGAACCATCTTACTCTTTCCATCAATCTCGCTAGGCAACTTGTGCTATATCCCATTCTCAATGTTTCCAGCTATTCTCAAACTGTCTGATACTTTCTCAACACGAGCAATCCTGTGCATTGAGTTCTCTCTTCCAAGTAATCCAACCCAATACCCAACTGTTCCACACATTTGCTGTACGAGCAACTCGTACAACACTATCCTGATATACCCAGCCAAAAATCAAACATGCTCAGCCGATGCGCCACACGAGCAACTCGTGCAATAATCCATTCTCATCCAATGCTTCTACTCACAACATGCTGCATAACCAATCTCGTCTGCCAACCAACTGATCCACTGATGCAATCAGGAACTCCCCGAACGACAAGCCAAGCCAAGCCAACCCAGCGACAGCTCTCAACTTGTTGCACAAATACAACAACGCCACCCAACTTGCTGCACGGATGCAACAACGCCTAACAATGCTAAGCGATCTAACAAAAACCAACCAAAGAAACACAACGAAGAACAACATGCAGCCACAACCAGCAATCTATAGACTTATTGCATGAAATATCCAATGCGGCACAGAGTAGAGCCAAGAGCTAAACGACACGCGGAAGCTATTTAGAGTTTGTGATGAAGCGAAGGACCAAGTCCGAGAAAATGAACCAGGCGCTCTGATACCAATTTGTCATGCCCCAATCTCCCGTAAGCTCCATAGTCCCTGCTGAACGTGAATCACCACGTTGCAGCTCTCCCGCAGGACTATTGTTCTCATCGGGACATGATGCCGTACGAGCCTGGAGTTGCGATGGTACAAGGCGATGTTGTCAAACACCAAAGTTATCATCGAAACGACCAAGTTGCAGCGGAAGTCAAGTATTGTGTACCAAGCACACATCAGAGTAATACGCAGCGAAGCTCTCGATAGGGTCCAAATGAAATGCCACAAAGGCGATTGCCTCAAAGGCGATTAAATATTATTGCTCTTTTCTCTAGCCCACAAAGGTACTTACAGTTCATACATTATGTCCGGTATATCCAAGCAGTGCCACTACACCTACGTACCTGAAATAATGCCCACAAATGTGGGTCAGTACACAGCCGTACTGGTGAGCGGAATAACCCACTCGTCTAAGCCGACACTAAGTAAAATTGTGAATACAAACAGTTATATGGTGATCTTTCTAGTTGAATCCTAGATTCATTTCATGGCATAGGGATGACATGTTAAGGAAAGCTGTAAAGCAGTTTAAGCATGCAAGCATTCGACTCAATCCAATCGACAAGCAATATATAACCAACTCGAAGGAAACTAGCATGCAATCGTCTTGCTCAAGTCCAAGCAACACGATAACATATCGAACCATTATCCAAGCCTCAATATCCATCCTCAACCAAAACTTATAATCCAATCTCAAGATGCACACTCTTGCCGAGGCAAGGTGGCCGCGCCTACACGAAGACAAACCAATAAAAGAAAAGCAAGCCAACACCTATCTATATGAAGTCACTGGCCAAGCCATAAAGGACGTTGATCGGACTGATCAAATACGGTTCTACTCGAAACAGCGCTAAGTAGCTAACCCACCTGGATCGCATCCAACCGTCGGCACCGCGCCCAAGGCACGTTACCAAGTTGTCTCCTCCATGGCCGAACGGTCCCGGTGCCCCGGAGCCTTCCCGTTCGAGGAGACCAAACCCCGTGCAACACAGGTTGTCCGTGACATACAGACACCAAGTAGGTATGACGAGAGGATCGAACATTCTCGCCCCACCAAGTGATCCTAGACTCGTTCCATGAATTATCCAACCAAAACATCCATAACCATTCTTTCAACATATTGCCCAAGGTACAATCACAAGTGATTCCATAGGCACAATGCCTCTTCTCAACAATGTGTTCCAAATTGGTGCAACACCCATGCTCAAAGCAATCCCATGGCACAATGCCCCAACAGTGGCACAATGCCCTCGCCGATGCAGTTGTTCGATTTCGAACCACAATTGCTCGCTTTGCTTGACAAAGCGCCCAAGTGATAATCGTGCACGGATGCATGCTCGCTCGCCCAAATCCTAATGTTTCCAATGCCTCAATGTATCATTCCAACTATCCAAGCATAATCCCAATCATTCAACCAACTGCCTCAAATGTAATACTCCAATTCTAGCTCCAACTATCCAACGCGCAAATCAAATCAGCCATAATTCTATCCAAGCAATGACATACACTCTATGCACGCCTCAGTGTAGTGATTCCCAATGTTTCAGTCCAAGTGTTCAAGCCTTTACGTGTTTTCCATATTATTAGGCATGAAGGAGTAGAGGAGAAGGGAAAGAGCCCACTCACAATATTTGATTCCGTTAAGCATCCTGTCCTGCCGATACGGCCGATCCCTTGAACCCGTGGTCTGATGCAAGCGCGATCTACTCAACTGGTATGACCGTGCGAGCAGGCCGTGCTCTACAAATCATCCGACCGATCGGATTAAGGAAGACGACATTATCGTTCCAATCTAGCTATCTCAGTACTACTCTGAACGAACACCTGTTTTCCATCGAACTCCGCTAGCCATCTGTACATGAAACGAACTCAATCAATACTTCTTTCCAAATCCATCAAATCAAATGTAACCATCTATTGTTTCATTCAATCCGACTTAGCGTAACGCACCATGCGGTTGCGGGGCGTTACAAGATCTACTCAAATCCATCCATCATAACCGAAAACTCTAAGTAATAAAAGTGCTTAGAAACACATAACAAACATAATAAACCAATAATATTGAGGGTTTATCCATTTCTCATGGAAGGTATACTTGCCTATAGGGAAAGGGGACAGAAAACACAAGAGAGAGAAAATAAAGTAACAAAGAAAGAGAATGGGAGGTTGGCTTATATATGGTAGGGTTGACAGTTGAACCAAGGGTTCTCATGACTTGAACCAACCCACAAAATAAACCATGAACCAGGTTAAACAAAAAAATGGGTCTAGTCTACATGCACATTCAACCACGCTAAAATGAAATACGTTCCAAATACGTATATCGGGAACGGTGAGTGACATGTCTATCCACCTTAGATAAATTTTGTCCTCAAAATTCGAATTCAAGTAAGCTAAAGAAGTCAGGACAAGCACGATATAATCGTACTAGTAAAACTACACATACAAGTAATATCATCACAATACATAGGTGATCACCTGATCATGAAATCTAGATACGAAGGCTTAAGGTAGAATATACCTTCTAAATCGAACAGGTTCAGGTACCGAGTTCAAATATCATCCTCGCGATCCCATGTCAATTCTTCAAGAGTGTGATATCCCCAGGTAACTCGGACAAGAAAAATAGTCCAGTTCTCGAGTACCTTCTCTGTTCGATCCAGAATGGATACGGGTTGCTCCTCTTAAGATAAGTCGGTACTAACGACTAATTCAGAATGGTTTAGGATATGATTCAGATTCGGGGAAAACCTACACAAATGAGATACATGAAATACATCGTGCACCTCACGTAGTAAAGGTGGAAGGGCAAGAAGATAAGCCACATCGCCTACCCGATCGAGAATGTCGAACGACCCAACGTATTGTGGACTAAGCTTCCCGTGAACCTAGAATCTAATGACTCCACGGGTAGGCAAAATTCGTAAAAATATGTGGCCGCAGACGCAAAACTATAAAGTTCTACGATGCTAAACTGCCCAATGACGATGCCGATCTTCCCCAACCCGAAGTCGCTCTTTGATCTTCCTGACAACTTCTACTGCCTGTGTGATCATTTTGGGTCCTAACATCTTTCGCTCCCCAATGTCATCCCAAGCAAATGGTGATCTATACTTTCTGCCGTACAGTACCTCTAAAGGTGCCATCTGAATACTGACATGATAACTATTGTTATACGAGAATTACACTAAGTGAAGGTAATTTTTCCAAGATCCACCAAGGTCTAATGTAGAGGCTCGTAGCATATTCTCCATGGTCTGGATGGTCCTCTCTGATTGTCCGTCTTTCTAGGGGTGGTAAGTTATACTGAATCTTAACTTGGTACCCAATATCTCGTGCAAGCTTCTCCAAAAATGAGAAATGAATCTTGTATCTCGGTCTGATACTATACTTGCTAGTATTCCATGTTGTCTCACAACCTGTCGCATATACAAATTTTCCAACTGCTTTATAGACTGTTACACTTTGAAGGAGAGAAAATGTGCAAATTTCGTGAGTCGATCCACTATTACCCAAAATGCATCTCAACCAGTCGGCGATCTAGGTAAACCGGTCACAAAGTCCATGGTGATGTATTCCCACTTCCACTCTGGAATAGGGAATGGCTGCAATAATCATGCCAGTCTTTATTGTTCTGCCTTTACTTGCTGACATATCAGACATCGTGATACGAAGCGTGCTATTTCCCACTTTATTCTGTTCCACTAAAAGTGTTGCTTGATATCTTGGTACATCTTTGTGCCTCCCGGATGAATGGAATACTGGAAACTATGTGCTTCAGTCATAACTTCTTGATGGATATTCCCTTTTGGTACACATAGATGATTTTTAAACCTTAGCGTTCCATCCGCATGTATTCTCAACTTCTTTCGAAGACCTGACTCACATTCTTCTCGTAGCTTTTGAATCTTCGGGTCCTCTGCCTGAGCTAGCTTGATTCTATCTACCAAAGTTGACTGAATCTGTAGGCTAGCCTGAACTCCTGTACTCTATGAAGTAATATCTTGATACCCATCTCTCGTAAGTCATCTAGAATATGCTTCTGAGTAGTCAACATAAATTTGCCATTTCTTCTGCTAAGTGAATCAACAACTACATTAGCCTTGCCTCGATGGTACTGAAGTTCCACGTCATAGTCTTTTAATAACTCTAGCCACCTTCTCTGACTCATATTCAGGTCCTTCTGTATGAACACATACTTCAAACTCTTATGATCCATGAATATTTCTACTCGATCGCCATATAAGTAGTGCCTCCATAACTTAAGTGCGAACACCACTGCTGCTAACTCCAAATCATGAGTTGGATAGTTCTTCTCCTGATCTCTGAGCTACCGAGAGCATAGGCTATCACTCTCCCTTATTGCATTAAATAATATCCAAGTCCTTTGCCAGATGCATCACAATACACTATGAATCCTTCCGAGCCTACCGGAAGAGTAAGAATTAGTGCAGAGATTAACTTCTTCTTTATCTCCTCAAAGGCTATTAGGAATTCTGCTGACCACACAAATTTAACTTTCTTGTACTTCAACCGAGTCAAAGGTGCCGAGGTCTTACCAAAGTCTAACACAAATTTTCTGTAGTATCCTGTCAAGCCCAGGAAACTACACACTTATTCTACTGTCTTCGAAACCGGCCAGTTCTCTATTGCATCTACCTTCTTGGGATCAACTGACACTCCTGCTCCAAAAATAATGCACCCAAGAAAAGATACGTGATCCAGCCAAAAATCATACTTACTAAGTTTCGTATATAACTGGTGCTCCCTCAAAGTTTGTAGTATTATTCTCATATGTTCTTCATGCTCCTCCTCATTACGAGATTACACAAGGATGTCATCGATGAATACTATCACAAATTGGTCTGAGTATGGCATGAAGATACGGTTCATCAAATCCATGAATACCGCTAGAGCATTAGTCAGCCCAAATGGCATAACTAGAAATTCATAATTTCCATATCGTGACCTAAATATTGTCTTCGGTATATCCTTCTCCCGAACTCGCACTTGATGATATCATTATCGTAAATCTATCTTGGAGAAGACTCTTGCTCCGCTTAATTGATCAAACAAATCATTAATCCTGGGTAATGGGTACTTGTTCTTCACGGTCACTGCATTCAACCGCCTGTAATCCATACACAACTGCATCGATCCATCCTTCTTCTTCACCAATAATGTTGGTGCTTTCCACAGTGATCCACTAGTCCGAATAAACTTCTTCGCCTTCAGTTCTTCCACGTGTCGATATAACTAATCAAGTTACGATGGTGACATTGGATATACCTTCTGGGATACTGGTTCTTCTCTTGGCATTCAACCGCTCGTTGGGAAAGATATCCATAAATTCTTCAAATATCTTGGGTATCCGGACTTCTTCCTTTGCTACTGTTGGGACTCCTCCCTAGTGCTGGTTTCTTGCTATTCTGCTAAGGACAAATTCTTCTAGACCGAGAATTCTAAACAACACTCTACCCTCACTAAAGTCTATTATTGTATGACTGTCTCTCAACTAGTCCATGCCTAAGATAATGTCAAAGTTACCCATAGGAAACTCGATCAACTTTGTAGGTAATAAATGCCCATATACTATGACTGGACATGCTAGGCATACCCTACTAACTTTTAAGATCCTAGTTCTAGTGAGTATAATCAGCCTCTTTGGCAATGCCTCAAACTTTAATCTAATACGTGTCACATATTGTGCAGATATAAATGAGTGCGAAGCTCCAGAATCAATTAAAGTTATAGCATGAAAGTTGTAACGAAAATATTACCTGCCATTACGTTGCCTGACACCATAACTGTAGAAGCTTAGAAAATATGCATCCATGCGTCCAATAGCCATGCGTCCCAAAGTAAAGCACAGAAGAGATCAGGCCATAAATTTATCCTATGGCCCAGAAAGGCAACATCAACGAGTCCCAATTAGCCAAAGCAGCTTTGGCCCCAGATGGACATGATACGTCATCCTAGCAACAGGAACGTCTCTAGCACAGAATTTTGACAAAAAGAATTTTAGAATGCCTTAAAAGGCGTGAACACACTAAACGAAACAAGTCTCACATCAACACAGAACTTCAGTCTCGATGGATGTACAGTCCCACGTGTATAGCACAACTGGCCCATGCATTCCAGACTTCATACGGTCCTATGCGTCTATGTCCCCATGCATCCCAGACTTCATACGGTCCCATGCGTCTCTGGCCCCATGCGTCCCAGACTCCATGCGGCCCTATGCGTCTCTGGCCCCGTGCGTCCCAGAATCCATACGTCCTATGCGTCCCTGGCCCCATACATTACTGGCTCCATGCGTTCCATGCGCCTCTGGCCCTAGGTGTCCTAAACTCTATGAGTCCCATGAGTCTCTGGCCACATGTGTTTCAGACTCCATGAAGACCAAATTTTGCTGTTAAGATAAGAGTAATTCTCTCCAACCAAGTGCGAACTATGTATCAAGCTGACCAAGTCATGCCCACAAAGGACAAAAATTGTCCAGATTTTCAGTAACGAAAAATCTAAACAAGCTTTCACGTGGTAGCTTGGCCTGCTCATGGTTACAGTTATACCCTATTAAGGAGGCACGCATGCCACCCTTTAGCATCAATGTGGCCCAACATATGCCCACCCAAGGATGACTATATATACCCGGGTGGCATGATTAAAAAGAGGACGGACAGAGAGGGAACGACCGTCCCGCGGGAGCGCCGGCTCGGTGTTTCACGCTTGGCGGGGACGATCGAAACTACGGGAGATCAGGACGTGACACACTACAACTGCGTACTTGGAAATATTGCCCATGAATGTGGGTCAGTACATAGCCATACTGGTGATCGGGGTAACCCACTCGTCTAAACTGACACTAAATAGATAGTAAATATAAACAGTTATATAGGGATCATTCTACTTGAATTCTAGATTCATTTTATGGTAGAGATATGACATGTTAAGGAAAACTGTAAAGTAGGTTAAGCATGCAAGCATTCAACTCAAACAAATATACTAGCAGTTATATCCAACTCAAATGAGACTAAGCATGCAATCCGTTCTACTCAAACCCGAAGCAAAGCGTGAACCTATCAAACCATATCGCACTCCAAGCCTCAATCTATAGAATCATGCCACAATCCAAACCTCACTAATCCAATCTATCGATGCGCGCACTCTTGCCCGAGGAAAGGTGGCCGTCCGCCGCCTACACGAATGCACAAACCAAACTAAACCAGCCAAACCAACTCTTATCTATATGAAGCTACTGGCCAAGCCATAAAAGACTAATCAACTGTAGTTCTGTAGTGCCCCGCTCCGCGTAGGCACTATATACAAGAGATATCGGTTTGCTAACTAAAAAATAATATCTTTCTTATGATCTCCTTGTTGAACCAGGAGATGACTGATCTAGGTAAGTGGGCAGAACTTCGTTTTCTGATTCTTACACGCCTTAAAAATGAATCTGAGTTTTATAATGCCTGTTGCTAAGAAGATTATCGTTTCCGTTGCATGAATAATAGAACTGCATGCTTAGCTTGAACTTGAATGCTTGTCAATAGAGAACCTCGCCATGCTAATAAGAAAGAGTAAGAGATTGCTTGAACATGTTTCCATATCACTTGTATTTTGATAGAAATACTTCGTGCTTGAACTTGTTCAGAGATATGGCAGCCATTTCGCACAGAGATAGACGAGAAGAGATAGATAGTCTGCTAGTTCATTTCGTCTGCATCATAGAGTTTATCTGAGAGTATTTTATGCATTCGCATCGGTCGGACAATGGCTATTAGTGCACAGCTGAACCTTGGTCCCGGCTGCTATAATGTTAGTGAAGAACAACCATGAGTCACAACTGCTAATAGCATCAGATAAATGAGTCATTAGTTAGCTGAATTTTCGCTACTGATCCTGAGTTTCTCGGGGACCGAAAAGCATATAGATAGTTTATCTTATTTGCTTGATAGAAGGATAGTTCATAGATGGTGCATTATCCCTAGAGTCTTTGAGTATAGCTCATGAGACACGCTGTGCACATCCTGATAATAAGTTTGCCTTGTGTGCTTGAATAAATTGAACATGAACTATAATTTTAAAGATATTTTCAAAAGAAGTAATATGACTCTGTTCCTGTACTGCATGTAATGAACATAGGTAAAACTATAAAGATCACTAGTAATATAATATTTTATAACATAATTACTTAGTGTTGGTTTTAGTGAATATTGCTTCTGTTCATTGATTTTTATACTCACCAGTACTTTCTCCAAAGTGCTGACCCACCAACAGTTTTCTTGTTCGCAGGTGCTGGATCGTCCGAGGAAGCGATAGCCGTGCCTCATCCCCAGGACCTAAAAATATGGTTTCGATGCCTTGAGCCGTATCGATTGCTTGTGCTACTTTTGTATAGAGGGACATAGTGTATGGAACGATGACATTATATTCGAAGAACCTCGTCCTTGATCTTTGCCCCGTTTATTCAGATAAATTATTATTTGCAACACTGTCCCTCCACTGCTTACTCGATCGATTCGATGATAGCCACAACTTTAACGATGTTATGTTGTGCGGGCGCAACACTAGGGTCACATGGCATCACGTCCCGATGGAAACGATCGTCCAGCGGGAGAGCTGTCGCGGTAATTCGCACCTAGCGGGGGCGGTCGGTTCCTGCGGAAGATCGGGGCGTGGCATAATGGTATCAGAGCGACTCGACCCTATGGACATTCTGCTGATTAGCTTCAACTCAAGATGTTCTTTGCCACTTTATATCGTTGCCTCAATGAGCATTCCATACAATAAGTCCGTAAATATTCTCAAAGTTGCTGGCAAAAGTTTTCTGAATTTGATTTATTACTTGAGTTGTGATTTATGATTTATGATGGCTAGAGTTTTATTGAGTTCTGATTGCTAGAGTTTTCGATTGAGGATGGTGAGGGATGAGGACTATCGCTACTCGGGATATCGAAAGTTTCTCCTTGAGTTTCGAGGATACAACTTTTTTTTGGTGGCTAAGTATGTAGTGCCCCGCTCCGCATAGGCACACTATGTATAAGAGATATCGGTTTGCTGACTAAAAAATGATATCTTCCTTAAGAGCTCCTTGTTGAACCAGGAGATGACTGATCTAGGTGAGTGGGAAAAACTTTGTTCTCTGATTCTTACACGCCTTAATAATGAATCTGAGTTTTATAATGCCTGTTGCTAAGAAGATTATCATTTTTGTTGCATGAATAATAGAACTGAATGCTTAGCTTGAACTTGAATGCTTGTCAATAGAGAACCTCGTCATGCTAATAAGAAAGAGTAAGAGATTGCTTGAATATTTTTTCATATCGCTTGTATTTTGATAGAACCACTTCGTGCTTGAACTTGTTCAGATATATGGCGGCCAGTTCGCACAGAGATAGAAGAGAAGAGATAGATGGTCTACTATTCATTTCGTCTGCATCATAAAGTTTATCTGATAGTGTTTCATGCATTGGCATCGGTCGGATAATGACTATTAGTGCAGAGCTGAACCTTGGTCCCGACTGCTATAATGTTAGTAAAGAGCAACCATGAGTCACAGCTGCTAATAGCATCAGATAAAAGGGTCATTAGTTAGCTGGATTTTTGTTACTGATCCTGAGTTTCTCGGTGACCGAAAAGCATATAGATAGTTTATCTTGTTTTCTTGATAGAAGGTTAGTTCCTAGATGGTTCATTGTCCCTAGAGTCTTTGAGTATAGCTCATGAGACACGCTGCGCACACACTGATAGTAAAATAATTGGCTTACCTTTTGTGCTTGAATAAATCGAACATGAAATCTGATTTTAAAGATGTTTCCAAAAGAAGTAATATGACTCCATTCCTGTTCTGCATGTAACGAACATAGGTGAAACTATAAAGATCACTAGTAATGTAATATTTTTTAAAATAATTACTTAGTGTTGGTTTTAGTGAATGTTGTTTCTGTTCGTTGATTTTTATACTCACCAGTGCTTTCTCCAAAGTGCTGACCCACCTACAGTTTGCTTGTTCGCAGGTGCTGGATCATCCGAGGAAGCGATAGCCGTGCCTCATCCCCAGGACCCAAAAATCTGGTTTCGATGCCTTGAGCCGTATCGATTGTTTGTGTTGCTTTTGTATAGAGGGACATAATGTATGGAACGATGCCATTGTATTCAGAAAATCTCTGCATTAATATTTACGCCGTTTATTCAGATGAATTATTGTTTACAACACTGTCCCTCCGCTGCGTACTCGATCGATTCGATGATAGCCACAACTTTAACGAATTGCCTTGTACGGGCGCAACCCTAGGCTCGCACGACATCACGTCCCGATGGAAATGATCGTGAGCGCTGGCACGGTGATTCAAGCCTAGCGGGGACGGTCGATTCTTGCGGAAGATCGGGGCATGACAAGTTTGACCCGATCTAACGCTGAGTAGCTAGCCTGCCTAGTCATCTCAAACCGCCAGTACCGTACCCAAGACACGTTACCATTTGTTTCCTCTATGGCCGAACGATTCCGGTGCCCCAGAGCCTATCCCGTTTGAGAAAACCAAACTTTGTACGCAACAGGTTGTTCGTGATTAATGCAAACTCCAACAGTAGGTATGGCGAGAGAATCGAGCCTTCTCTCCCTACCAAACGATACTCACCTTGATCTATCCAATGCACCATAACCATTCTCCAACTATAGCCTAAGGCACCATCTAAAGTTATCTCCATTAGGCACTATGCTGTTTCTCGATACAGTGCTCCAATTTTGGTGCAACACCCCTCGCTCCGAAAGCTCCATGGCACAATACCCCAATAGTGGCACAATGCCCTCTCCGATGCAGTTGTCCAATTTTGAATCAGAACTGCACGCTTTGCTTGACAAAACGTCCAACTTGATACTCATGCATGGATGCATGCTCGCTCTCCCGAAGTGTCTCAATTTTTTAACCAAAATAATCCACTCAAGCTCTAACTGCCCAAACGTAAGATCAACTCAAGCCACAAATTCTACCCAACCAAACAACGTACACTCTATGCACACCATAATACGGTATTTCCAATATTTCCAATATTCTAGTCCAAGTGTTCAAACCATTACATGTATTCTATATTATTAGGCATGAAGGAGTGGAGGATCAAGGACATAGTCCACTGACCAAGTTTGAATCCGCTAAGCACCCTGTCTTGCCGATATGGCCGATCCCTTGAATCTGTGGTCCGATACAAAGAATGATCTAATAAATTGGTATAACCGTGCGAGCAAGTCGTGCTCTCCAAATTATACCACTGATCGAACTAAGAAAGACGACATTATCGCTCTAATTCTGCTATCCCATTACTGCTCTAAACGAACACCTGATTCCATAGAACTCCGCACGCGATCTGCATATGAAACCAACTCAAATCAATACTTGTTCCCAAATCCATTCAAATCAAAATATAACCAACTATTGCCTCATTTAATCTAACTTAACGTAATGCACAGTACGGTTGCGGGATATTATACTATGCATCTATGAGCTATGCGTCTAGGTGCTATGCAACCTGGAACTATTCGACCAGGTGCTATGCGACCTGGAGCTATTCGACCAGGTGCTATGCGGCCGAGGCGCTAACCTTGTTCCAAACTGGAACAAAACTAACCCATTTTTTGCTTCTAGCAAACCGACCCTGAGAGGCTAGTTAAGGTTTATACAGAGGGATAACACAGTGTTAATCATATTAATTAATTAGAATTCCCCGACTATCAGTGATACTAAAAAATACACTTTTTTAGCGACAGAATTATCCGTCGCTAAAATACAATTTTTTGTTGTTATTTTCAAACCGGGACAAAATTCTTCCGTCAAAAATATTAACGTCGCTACAGATTTTCTATCGCTAGTCCGTCGCTCAAGCGACGGCTTAGTGACGAAATGAGCGACATAATTTCAGCGACATATTAGTGACGTATAATTTTCGTCGCTAAACTTTCTGACTACTTACCGACATAATAGCGACGGATTAAGTAAGCCCAAAAATTATAAAATTTTCCAAAAGGTTTTGCACATTCTGGGCTCACATAGTTCGTCGCTAATCTGTCGCTAAGTCGTCACTCCTAGTGACGGATTAGCGACGAATTTTAGAGATGGACCCTAATACATGTTTTGTAGATTTGTGTGTCTTAGACGTTTTAGCGAAGGTTTTATCCGTCGCTAGGTAGTCACTGACTTGAGATTGTCCGTCGGAAATCCGTCGCTGACATGAGATTTTTTAAATTTTCTGTCGCTAGTATATCGCTAGTCCATCGCTAAAGGTAATATTTTTTCCAAAAATTAATTTTTGTTGAGCATATACCTGTTATACATTCACCAATTTCCATACAAATAAATTTCATAAGTAAATTCTACACAAACTATGAAAACACATACAAATTTGTCCAAATGTTATATATACAATGAACTAATAAAGTAGAGTAATCCAAACATACCACTAACTCAAAAAATACAACGGTAGAGGTGGTGTTATACAATTTAAGTCCAAAAATACGACGGTGTTATACAATTCCACAAAGTCAAATAAATACAATCGAGTCAAATAAATACAATCAAGTCAAAAAAATACAACAAACTCAAAAAAATACCATAAACTCAAAAATCTATCAAGTCGACGGTGGAAGCGGAGGCAACAACGGTTGTCGGCTAGCCATGTACTTCGCAATCATAGCGATGATATTATGTAGATCATCGTGAGAAACGACAGATGAAACAGTGACAGGAGCTGTCGAAGGAGCTGGAGGACCCATCGATGTCGTCAGAGGAGCTGGAGCCGTTGGAGTAGCTAGAGGAGCCATCGTAGTAGCCGTCGGAGGAGCAAGTGTTGGAGCATCACACGTGTATATCAACTTTTGGACCAACCCATGTAGCTCATGCACAGTCATCGTTAGCTGCTCCAGAGACATCGCACCAGAAGGAACGCCGGAGATGGGCATTGATGGAGCTGGAGTAGCCGTCGGAGGTGCTCTAGAAAGAACCGACGACCGGGATGCCAACAATCCGGTACCTTATATGCTGTCGCCTTTTTTCTCTCGACAGCTTGTACCCACCGATCATTTCTCTCAGTCGGCGTACTTCTCTCAGTGCTTCCCTCTAATGTCTCATACGTCTCCTATATTTATTTATATAAATAGGTTTAGAGGTAAGGATTTTAGAGTTATATGTGCTATATTTGATTTTGATTAGTGTATCATATTAGATACTAGATATCATATTATATAGTTTAACCAAGGTTCAAAGTATCGGAACCAAAATCGGTATCGGACCATTCTTTAACTCTAAACCTATTTGATTCTTAGTATTTTTAAAATTGAATGAAATAATAATCACCCTTGTCGATTAATTTACATGTGATAGATAAGTTTTCCTCTTTTATATTCTTTTACAATCTTAATATAATCTAATATAACTTCATAAACCATTAGAATGGATTAAAAATTAACCTAGAAACTAGAAAGTGTCATAGTTGACTGTTTGACCTAGAGTTGACCGAGTTTGACTATTTTGACCTAGAAACCTAGAATCACCACCGAAAGGACAAATCCTTCGATCCTTTTGGCAATAACGCTCTAACAAACTGAATTATCCGGTTGTAATATTCTTGTGGCAAGTTAAAATCAGATTTTAGGTTCAACAACCGCATCACCACCGACATGACATAATGATAATCACAACCCGGGTATAACGGGGTATCGGCATTCTTGAACATATAACATAATTTTTTGCATGAGGATTAGGATCCTCCGGATCAAAACTTGGACTGTTCGCATCAAATACCAACTCACGTGCCAGGTTTCGTGGTCGATATTCAAAGTTATCTCCTAGAGTGGACTCTTCTACCTCCGTATTGAAGAAGGAATGATGATATTGCAAAAAACAAGGTTCTTCTTGAGCCGTCCACTCCTTGTAGTTCGATCGGTACGAAATCATTCTTGTAGAGATGCTCCCTCACGAGATCCACCTCTTTGAATGGTATTTTATGACATTTGACACAAGGACACTTGATGAGCCTCCCATCCATGAAATAAGGTTGAGTACTGGCGTATTTGAGAAATTTCTCAATGCCCGTCATGAAATCATCTGTCAAACCAATCCTACTCTCATATCGCATATTGTACATCCACGATCGATCAACTAAGTATCGACTCATTGATTCTGCATGTACCATATATTCAAACAATATGGATTTGATACAAGATGAGTTATGATATTTGCTAAAAGATTAGTTAGTTAGGATACTTGATGAACAAGTCTCATAAAGAACTAAATGAGCTATTAGAAAGACCATATTTGAGCATTTCTCCATGTTTTACAAGTATCCAAAACTATAATTCCTCGACACTCATCCGAATATGGCCAATACATGCCATAGCATAGTAAGGTTGGAACTACTAATTACTATTCATATTAGTACCCTGAAGTGATAATCGATACTCATAGTAATGGTCCGACACCGATTCTGATACAAAGACCAATACTCTAAAATGTTAATAATTCATTATAGGTTAAATTAGTGATAATCGTATCGATTTTAGGGCCGATGAATAAATCGATACCGATACAGATTTTTGAACGTCACACATTCTATTTTTGATATTCTAGGTTACGCTCAAGCCTATGTATTAAGAATTACGTACGTCTAAGGATACACATATAAATTAACATAATTATATATATAATATTTAATTTGTCAATCTTCTTCTAAGTTAATTATAGACACATACAATACATATTACCATTTTTGTGTCATAATACTCATGTCAATTTGTCTATATTTTTTTTGATACGTGTGTCTGTGCTATAAATCGGTACCAAACTCTTCTTGTAGAGATGCTCCCTAACGAGATCGACCTCTTTGAATGGTATATTTTGATATTTGACAGAAGGGTACTTGATGAGCCTCCCATCCATGAAATAAGGTTGACTACTGGCTATTTGAGAAATTCCTTAACTTTTGCCCTAAAATTATCTGTTAAACAAATCCTACTCTCATGTCGCCGATTGTACATCCACGATCGATCAAATAAGTATCGACTCATAGCTATCTTTCACGTGAATGCTTATGCACGTACCCTATATATTTGAATAATTGGATTATATACAAGTGTCAAAAGAAAAAAAAAGAAAAAAAATAATATAAAGGAGCTATTATATTCTTTAAATAAACAAGAAAATCATAAATAATCTAAATACATATTCTATTCAGATATATACTACATACTTAAATTCTACATAAGTAAATGGTAAAAATTTATATTTATCAAATTCTACTAACATATTTTCTTCCCCGAATTAGCATGTAGTGACAAGTGTCTAAAAGCATATAGTAAAGTTGTAAAACATATGAAAGAGAAAAACTTATCTATCGATATATAAATCTATCGACAAGGGTTACTACGTACTATTAATTTAAACTTAGTAATAGTTATTTATTTCCATTACCAAAAAAACTGATACATTGAGTTAAACTTATATGAACATAACATAGTTTGCAGTATTGCGATACCGATCCGATATAGACCAAAATTCGATATTGACGATTCCAACATTCAAAGTCTCTTTTTTGGTCAATTCAGTAAATAAAATAGATAAAATAAAGGCCAATTAGCAAGGGTGTAAACAATAAGGTTGTAAAAGCATGTAATTGAGTATTTTTAGTATATCTATGTCCATGTCTATGTTCTCGTGTCCATGTCCAGTGTCTCGTGTCTACGTGTCCATCACCCTAAATCATGTATGCTTAATAATTAACCAAAATACGAATGAGGGTTAGGTTATAGCTTACCTTCGACGGAGGAGAAGGGAATCTGACGGAGCGTGGGCAGGAGAGGGGGGGTCGAGGAGTGTAAGCCCCCTCATTTTGAATAGGGTTATTTAGGTATGTTTTAATTCTTTTTAATTATTTTATTTCATTTAAATAGATTAGAGTAGTAATTTCTAAAATATTCTTTTAGATATATGACCCTTTACCATGGCTTTGATATTTTAAGCAATGCATGACCTTTTTTCTTTCAAAACATTTTATAATAATAATTTTAATTGAGTCTAATATAGTTGAAACATGGATGTTGTATTTATTGGATCTCCCCCATGCTCCAAAAATATTAAAGAACATCTAGAATTACTGTTACCGTAAAAATTGTCCCTTTTGACTAGAACTTGACCCAAACCCAACCCAAACACATGTAGGCATGTAAACACCCAGATTTTTCGGATATTAAAAATGAATTCTGGGATTTTTCTGGGATTTTTTTAAATATTTGAATTAAATGTTCTTCTGAATTAAATATTTTTAAGTATTAAAATAAATAATAAAAATATTATAAAAATAATTTTTTTGGGTGTAAAATAATTAATTAGACTTACAACAAATTTTTTGGATTTTATTGGACCCCGGAACTATTTTTTAAAGACCTAAAAATTAATATTTTTAATAATCCAAAATAAACCAATTTAAACCGGTTTAATTCTAAATAAACCAAACCGGACCAACTGAACCGACCCAACCCAAACTCCTAGCGGGTCGGACTTGAACCCGACCCGCCAATACAACCCGACCCGACCCAAACCGATTGCTACAGTAACCGTTGGGGAAATGAATTCCCCGATCAGCGGCCCGATTCCTCCGCAGCCGGCCGTTTCCCTATGCCGCCGGCGGTTACGCCCTTGCCCCGCGGCGGTTTCGCCTACCCCGCTCCCCACGCTTTCCCCTTCGTAATCGTCATCCACCGCCTCCTATATAATCCCCGCTCCACGGCCACCCCTGTCATCTCCAGCCACCCTCTCTGCCATTTTTGGCCGACTCTACCTTCACGATCGACCCCCAGCCGACTCAGCCACCACCAAGATCCCCTGTCTATGCCACCATGATCCCCTGTCTACGCCACCCTCGAGCCCTAACACTGCACCCACCAGCGCCTCCTCCGCCGACCACCAGCTCCGCCACGACAAGCCCCTCCGACCGCCTCTAGCTCCACCGATAACTCCGAAAAGCACAACAGAAGCCCTAGCCGCCTCCGCCGTGCCCTAGCCGGCAGTGCCGCGTCACGCCGCCTCGCGGAATTGCATTTTCAGTCTTTCTCGGAGCCCTATTCCGGTGACTGTTTCTCTCTCCTTGTTACCCCGTTTTTGGTTTTGTCTACTGTGACGCGTAGCCTGTGTGACCCTCTCGATACCCGTGCAACTCGCTCGGGATATCGCGTCCTGTGGCGGTCGCAAACTGCGACCCAAAATCAGGAAAATAATTATCCTGATTTTCCTCAGAACTGGGTGCGCCCCGCTAAATGGGACGACTTGGTCGTGTACGGACTTCACCAAAAGAGGCGCACCGTTAATACGAACGTGTGGAATTTTGCGAAAGATGATTTGGATGTGCGTACACACCGGAATCAACGCGTATCCGTCGACAACGCCCCGTATCGGCTGTCACGCCCCGATCTCTCGCCGGAATCGGCCGTCCCCGCTAGGCACGAATCACCGCGCCAGCGCTCCCGCGGGACGTACGTTTCCATCGGGACGCGATGCCGCGCGAGCCTGGGGTTGCGCCCGCGCAAGGCAAATACCGAAACGACCGTTGATAACTAGTTCACAGAGTCGTCATAGCGGAAACATAAAATGAACACAAGTATTGAATCCAAATCAAGCTCTTTATTGATATGAAGTAAAGATTACAAGCGGCGCTAAGCCGAGATTACAAATCGCTCATGCTCTCTCTCTCTCTCTTACATTGAATATGCCCTTAGGCTTGGAACCAATACAAACGATCTGGATGATGATGTTCCCATACATTATGTCTCATATATGCGAGCTCCAGGTCCGTGCGCCACGCTCCAAGACGCCAAGTGCGGTCCGGCGCCTCATTGCGATAGCGATCTCCGAATCCGTACGAGTTCCCCCTGCATCCTGCATGCAGACTGGTTGGGTATCAGTACATTGAATGCACTGGTGGGGAGGCCTCTCGCCCACGCCACAAAACAAGCACGTTCATTAGTTATGTGCACCGACTAGTTCCGTTGTCTTTCTATTCTTTTGCCTTAGGATCAGTTACATGGCAATATAAAGAAAGTAATCTCCGTGTCAGCTCAAGAGTGTCATATTCATGAACAATTGAGTTCACCTTACCATTTCTTACCATTCGGCCTTCCCTGTCATATGCAGCAATATAAACAATTATCTACGAAATAACAAGAAGCAACTATAAAACCCAAGTGTTATGCCGTGCCTCTGCCTCATAAGACCCATTTTACTAGAACTATGTGTGATACCACGCATCCATTCTAATTATGCATAATGTCGTACAAACACACTCCTCCCCGTTTCTCCTTTTCTCGTTGCGGATAGCCGCTATGCAAACATGACTTATCTATATGAAGGTCACTGGCTCTGCTAGCCATATTGGACATTATCTGCGATGGACGGCTATCTTCCCAGCTCGGTTGCTAGCCTTGCTGGCCTCCTAGCCGTCTAACGAGTCGGCGCCCATCCAGGTCAGTAGCAAGCCTTGCTGGATGTCCCGCTCTCGCCCGCTAGTCATCAGCTAGCGTATCGCCAGGACTACACTGGCACTCCGTCCTCCCGCGCCGACACGATTCGGATGCCTCAGCAATCGTGTCGAGGATTCTCTCTACCTGGTGCGCAACCAGTTGTCCGTGACCATGCAACTACTCCCCCAACTTCCAATCCTAGCCGAGGACAACTCTCGGATCAATCTTTGCCGAGGACTACACTCGGATCAATCCTTGCCGAGGACTACACTCGGATCTATCTTTGCCGAGGACTACACTCGGATCTTTTCTTCTTTACGCAGCTCTCTGATTAGAGACTGCCTCGGTGATCTGCATATCCCGAGTACATTCATTTCCTTCCATCTCCTGACTTGGAACGGCTACTTGATAGCCTTCCTCGTCTATGAATTATTAGCATGCAAAGGTTATCGCCCGTACACTAGCATGAAACATTCATTTTCTTAGTGTGCAGCTAAGTAGAGATAGGTTCACCGGGGCCACCCACCTTAGCGATGTATCGCATCGGTCGAGCGAGACTCCGGACGCGCCTCTGATAGCCTAAGTCTGACTCCATTGAAGATCCCAGCATGAAAGCCTTTGTATCGAACGAACCATCTCGCTGAGCAAGGCGGGTTGAATAGCTACACTTGTGCCGTTTGAATCGGCCCTCCGGGTTGAGCGGAGCGGGTCGTTACATCATACACCACTCAGAACAAGTCTCGTCCTCGAGACTTCCTGAGCGCAACTCGTACTATCGCACATCTTCTAAACCCACTCTATACACCTTGCCTAACTTCCAAGGACTGTCTTAATACCACAATCATTTATTTTCTCACCATGCGTTACGCCAACGTTAGCCAATTCTCATCGAACGACTCTATCGTTCAATGCTATCGAGTTATACTCAACTCACTCGTTGCACTCCCGACTCAAAATCTACTGCACCTGGCGCAGGGCTATAATACCCAAGCACATGGTATTCTATAACTTAATGGGCACTTACAACTCATAATTGGGTGGACTTGCCCAACTAGTTATGTTATCTCCATAGGAACCCAACGCATCTGAACACATTTGACAGTTTACTTGACGTCGCCCATCGAAAACCATCGTTACGCCTAAACCCAAAAATTTGAATCTCGGCTAATTTTCGGATCTCGTTTGCATTATTCTCTCTGAGTCACCGTCCAATCTCGTTAAGTAAATCTACTGTCAGCCAAGGCCGTCTCATTAGATCGCCTATGTCTTCTGACTCAATCTATATTGCGCCTTAGCGCAGAGATAAATTGCCCACCTGGGGTACGCGCTAATCCTTTGCGTCTTTTGGTGCAATCAAACTTAACTTCCTATTCGTTTTTTACTCGTTCCGTTCGCACGAGTGCTTAATCATTTTTTATCCGAATGATCCCTTCGTACAACTATTGCATTCCCAAACTCAGTCTCGTATTGCGCCTCAGCGCCGAACTATCTCGGTAGCACAGGAAACATTACAATCTTTCCTCTACGAAAGTTTAGGTTGAAGCTAACCTATTTCAGTTGCCATACTCATCCATGCGAGTCCGAATATTTTCATTTGCAGCTGCATCCGAGTTATGCATATCGCTAAGTCTGGATCGTACCCATATTTAAGGCGTCCCCCAAATATGTGTATTTCAACCAAGCTTAGTGATAGCTAAGTCTGACAAGCTACTCGTGAAAATCTATCGAAACGCGGATCGTTCTGCTATATGAATGACCGAACACTGGTTCGATTTAGTTATCGTCTACTCCAATCTCACCCAATTTCAAGTTTAGCATTACTAATAGCAACGCACATCATCCAAGCAACGATCCAACTCATCATGCCAACTTATCTTCAATATCACCAATTCTATTTGTGAAAGTTCCGTCCAACAATTCTCCAATACCGTCTTATTCCTCACCGTCCCATAACCGATCCGACTAATCAGTTATTCACCCAAATCCTATTTTCCATTGCGTTCGTTCTAACGCCAACGTCACTAGTATACACTCTCAATATCAAGTCCTAACTCTAAATCTCGTTGCCCCAGTTCTATCGTTCTTCCCGAACGATACTCTGAAGTTAGCCACTCCAGTTTAACTCAAGGCATAGGGTCGCCTGCCTAGTCACTAGGCCAGCACACACAGTCATAGGTACAACTCAAGTCTGCGACTCATCGCGCAACCGCGTTGCACAACGCTCGCCCCAAACACCCTAAGGTCAAACCATTGTTCCTTTACACGGGTATTCTACCCAAGCTCGTTTCACTCAGATTTCTAAATATCGAGCACATTTCATCCTATCACACCAACACGCTCGTCCAACTGAACCTATGATACGCCCATGTTTCAGGGCTAACCCATCGATTCGCACATACTATCTTTTTCATCACGTTTAATAGGATTCACCAATCCATCATTTCTACGCTTGTGTCACTAAGCCACAATTCCATTATAAACCATCGATGTATATCATGAACCCTTAAGTCGTCCAGCACAATCTACGTATCCGTTCATAAAACCGTCCAACATCTCTTACTTCACGTTTCTGGACTAACTCCTCACCAAAAATCCTTAGATTCATTTGTATCCTAAACTTGTCTTATCGTATCGAACCACAAGTCAATGATCCTTTAATTGTCACGTTCCGGTCTCCCGCAAGTTCAATCATCCCCGTCGGTCGTGAGATCACCACGCCAACGCTCCCGCAGAATGATTGTCCTAATCCGGCCGTGACGCATGTGCGAATAAGAAGTTATACTCGCACAAGACAAAAAGGTCAATCGTTATGGTTATCCTCAAACGAACAGACACCTCATCGTTACCTTTCATTTCTATCCCAAGTTGTACATTGAACCACCAAGCCATGTTCTTCTAACAACCGTTCTTACTGCCATCCAAGTTCGTCTAGCCAAATCGTCCAACTTCAATATTTCCATTTGATCATTTCTTAGTCCACTCTTAGCATTCCTCAACCAACTAAGTTCAAATCCCAAACCCAAGTCTATCTCGTTTTGATACGTTCCATTCATCGAGTTCGTTTGGAATAATCACCGAACATGTTCCCTTGAGTTCGATTATTCCCGCCGTACGTGAAATCACCACGCCGGCGCTCCCGCAGGATAATCGTTCTCGCTGGGACAGATTTCGAATGTTATCTTTCTGAACTTGATTTCAAGATCGTTCTTCCAAACTCCAAGCCAAATCTGTTACCGTCTAACTCGATTCATCAAAATCATAATTTTACTAACTTGCCTCAATCCATACTTATCTTCCAACCATTGTTATGGTCTAAAATCTCCCAAAATTTGAAATTATCGCATTCGTACTCAAACCAAACTCTATCGAGCGATATCCTACTCAATCCAAATTTTCCATGCACGCCATCATTCGTTCGCTGTATTATTTCCAATGCACTAATTCCGATTGCATCCCCAATTATTCTATCTCAACTCAAGTTTTTAATTCGCTTGTTTCTACTCAAAATCGCTCGTACAATCCACTATGAGCATGATATCAATTTTAATTGCCCTGAATTCCTATTCGATGTATGCCTTATCCCTTATTCAACTCATTGTAACTCGTTCGAACCAAATATTGCATGCTCCTACAAGTTCGCTTACTTGCTAGGCATTGTTTATTTATACCAAGGCCTTACCCAATCTCGTCGCTAGACCCGTTTAATACTCCGAAATCCTTGATTTCGTTCGAACATTTCTAAGCCGACCAATACACCACTCAAGGTTCGAGTTACACTCCATGAATCTATACAACTCATTATATCCACAATTCGCATAATCGAACATGGGACTTATCGCATACACCACTCAGGAATCGAGTCATCCTAATAACTCCTGAATCGCGTTCGCATCCTTCGCTTGTATTCCCAATTCGTTCCTTAGAACTCCAACACGATCCATACTTATCGCCTTAGCGATCTTAGACTCATACACATCTCTATTCATAGTCCTCCATACAAACTATGCTTAATATCATAACTTATCGCTATGGATAACCGCCCAAACTATATCTGAAAATTTCATACTCGATCCCCATTACTCGCCTTAGCGGCATTCCGATAACGTCTTTATCGATTTTCCTCCTAAGTCAACTTTATTCTTATCCGAACAATACCCAAATCTCGCTGCAACTCGCTAGCACCAAGGGTCTTGGTGCACAATACTCGCCACAACTAGGCCAAAAGGCCGTGTGCAGACCAATGTCTGAACGATATTCTTATCTCGCACCCTACTCGGTTGGTATCTTCATATAGACATATAACTTGTCGACTATAACCCGAGTCTACTCTCACAATGTCTTCCACAGGTTGGGACAAAAGCCCTCGCATCATAATCCCGTTTAAGCAATCGTATAATTCGCATGCACTTTTCGAAAATATTTAGACTTATTGTATGGAACATCCATCGAAGCATCGAGAGAGAGCATCCACCACTTCTTCAACACACAAGTTCAAAACTGAGAGAATCGAAACGAATTCCAAAGACGTAAAGCCGTGCTCTGATACCAATATGTCACGCCCCGATCTCCCGCCGGAATTGGCCGTCCCCGCTAGGCACGAATCACCGCGCCAGCGCTCCCGCGGGACGTACGTTTCCATCGGGACGCGATGCCGCGCGAGCCTGGGGTTGCGCCCGCGCAAGGCAAATACCGAAACGGCCATTGATAACTAGTTCACAGAGTCATCATAGCGGAAACATAAAATGAACACAAGTATTGAATCCAAATCAAGCTCTTTATTGATATGAAGTAAAGATTACAAGCGGCGCTAAGCCGAGATTACAAATCGCTCATGCTCTCTCTCTCTCTCTTACATTGAATATGCCCTTAGGCTTGGAAC
Source organism: Iris macrosiphon (assembly GCA_036927795.1). Lineage (NCBI taxonomy): Eukaryota > Viridiplantae > Streptophyta > Magnoliopsida > Asparagales > Iridaceae > Iris > Iris macrosiphon. The sequence continues at coordinate 206,415 of JAYESA010000024.1, read as the reverse complement.
CAATACAAACGATCTGGATGATGATGTTCCCATACATTATGTCTCATATATGCGAGCTCCAGGTCCGTGCGCCATGCTCCAAGACGCCAAGTGCGGTCCGGCGCCTCATTGCGATAGCGATCTCCGAATCCGTACGAGTTCCCCCTGCATCCTGCATGCAGACTGGTTGGGTATCAGTATATTGAATGCACTGGTGGGGAGGCCTCTCGCCCACGCCACAAAACAAGCACGTTCATTAGTTATGTGCACCGACTAGTTCCGTTGTCTTTCTATTCTTTTGCCTTAGGATCAGTTACATGGCAATATAAAGAAAGTAATCTCCGTGTCAGCTCAAGAGTGTCATATTCATGAACAATTGAGTTCACCTTACCATTTCTTACCATTCGGCCTTCCCTGTCATATGCAGCAATATAAACAATTATCTACGAAATAACAAGAAGCAACTATAAAACCCAAGTGTTATGCCGTGCCTCTGCCTCATAAGACCCATTTTACTAGAACTATGTGTGATACCACGCATCCATTCTAATTATGCATAATGTCGTACAAACACACTCCTCCCCGTTTCTCCTTTTTTCGGTGCGGATAGCCGCTATGCAAACATGACTTATCTATATGAAGGTCACTGGCTCTGCTAGCCATATTGGACATTATCTGCGATGGACGGCTATCTTCCCAGCTCGGTTGCTAGCCTTGCTGGCCTCCTAGCCGTCTAACGAGTCGGCGCCCATCCAGGTCGGTAGCAAGCCTTGCTGGATGTCCCGCTCTCGCCCGCTAGTCATCAGCTAGCGTATCGCCAGGACTACACTGGCACTCCGTCCTCCCGGGCTGACACGATTCGGATGCCTCAGCAATCGTGTCGAGGATTCTCTCTACCTGGTGCGCAACCAGTTGTCCGTGACCATGCAACTACTCCCCCAACTTCCAATCCTAGCCGAGGACAACTCTCGGATCAATCTTTGCCGAGGACTACACTCGGATCAATCCTTGCCGAGGACTACACTCGGATCTATCTTTGCCGAGGACTACACTCGGATCTTTTCTTCTTTACGCAGCTCTCTGATTAGAGACTGCCTCGGCGATCTGCATATCCCGAGTACATTCATTTCCTTCCATCTCCTGACTTGGAATGGCTACTTGATAGCCTTCCTCGTCTATGAATTATTAGCATGCAAAGGTTATCGCCCGTACACTAGCATGAAACATTCATTTTCTTAGTGTGCAGCTAAGTAGAGATAGGTTCACCGGGGCCACCCACATTAGCGATGTATCGCATCGGTCGAGCGAGACTCCGGACGCGCCTCTGATAGCCTAAGTCTGACTCCATTGAAGATCCCAGCATGAAAGCCTTTGTATCGAACGAGCCATCTCGCTGAGCAAGGCGGGTTGAATAGCTACACTTGTGCCGTTTGAATCGGCCCTCCGGGTTGAGCGGAGCGGGTCGTTACATCGGCCATGTTCTGAAACTTATTGTAACTTTGCGTACACTCGTTGTTTTGAAACAAAACTTATGCCATCGGACTCGTAGAATTTTTCTGGTCCTGTGACCCAAGTTTGGTTCAATTCTGAGAATGTTAACAAAATTGCGTATCGTGGGCCCCAAGGCTCCACTTGACGGACAATTTTGTGATTGGCTCATCGGAATCCAGTTCTAGACATTTTGTTGGGTTCATATCGTCATTCTAGACTTGTAGATACTAAGTTTGACGAATTTGGATAATATTATCTCTGACACATTTTTTGGTGCGAAGTGGGCCACATGTGGACCCCACTTTGACTAGAAACGGTCAATTTTGTCCATGTGTCCAAATTGAACTTATGTACAAGCTATTATAGCTATTTGATGTCTTCTGAATCTGATGGTAATATTTATTACAGCATTTGGAGGAGTACCTACAGATTCTGCTGAGACCAGAACTACTGTTGGAATTCAAACTCCAAGCAAGTGTACCTTGCCATACTTGCAGTAATTTGGTTCATATTATTTCTCTTGATATATTTATATGATATGAATGTTCAACCTAGGACCGTGTGACATTACTTAGCGTCCGAATAATATTCGGGTGTCAACACCGTATGCGGAGTTGTGTAACGTCACTAGTGATGGATATCGAAACCCTATACATATCTTCGTGCTTGAAGTATCAAGTACGTCATACCACAGGACACCTGACACTGTTTGTGAGATAGAATCTTCCTGAAATATTCATGGTGATTTTGTATAGGCTACAGGAATTGTGACATAGACTTTATATATATAATATGACTTACTGCATTAGATATGATCTTGCGTGACATTGACATGAGACGTTGTGGACATGAGACATGTGATTACATTGGGTGGGGAGAGACACACCGGCTACAGGATAATTTTATATATGTATTTATTATTGTGAGGCCGTAGACTCTACATCAGAGCTAGGCACATTACGTGATATTACTGCTACCGGCTCCCCGATACAGAGCTTGTAGTAGTCTCAGCCTGAGTACTAGTAATGCTCTCACTTGTATTTCACATAGATGGTTACATAGTTTACCCTATTATTTCATTTATTGTACTGCATTTATTTTGGCTTGTGTTATTTTGTACCTTGCTATGTCCCCTGAGGACCTGGATCCGGATTATGTCTCCAGGTATAGCAGAGGAGTTCTATCCCGAGGTATACGGGACAGTAGTAGAAGCAATAGCAGGAGCAGACACTGGAGCTGAACTGATCCCCGAGGACAAGGTGATTGGCGAAGATTTCTCCTGAGTATATGTTATCTATACTCAGTATTTGCTATTATTAGACTCTTTCATTTCTGATCTGTTGAAACTTTGTATCAGAATTATTATCGGATTGTTCCCCGATTTACTTTATTGAGACTTGTTGTTGGTTATTTCATTATACAGTTGATCATATTTATCTTCCATGGATGAGATTAGATTATGACATGTTTAGTAGACCTTTATTATTGTTTTACAGCTTAAGTATATATTAATAGGTCCATTAAATTGGGTTTGCCCATTAATGTGTGCTGCTGGCCATTGCCACGTGTCTAGTCCTTCGATATTTTTAGGACTAGGCCGTGAAATGGTTTTTGTGGTGGCCCATGCAGGTCCTCAGCTAAATTGCTTCAGTTTCAACTTAGGGACCGAGCAAACCTGCAATAAGGAAATGATTAGTTTTAGGATCTCATCTATTGATTTGAATCATTTTTGATCTCTATATATCGGATTCGAATTAATTGCTTGATTTGCATCCTGTCTTGATTCCTCTGTGCGTTCTCATAATTTTCTTTCAATGCAGGGTAATGGATCCAAGAACCGGTGACGAGAATCCTTAGGTACACCACAAGATGCTGTGGTCACCTATCAGGAGGGAGTGACACCAGAAGATATAGGACAATCAGCTCAAAGCAATCAAGCAGGTATCACGCCCTAGTCCCAAAATGCGTAGGACCAGGAATACGCGACACGTCAGCTACGCATTCGACCAGACTCTGGTCCGACTCGAATAAGTATAAGCTGTATAATAAAGGCTACTATCTAAAAATCCCGTAAATGTAAACATCTATGTCTCAATCCATAATAAACAGAAATATACAAGAAAGAGCTACATGTGCTAAAGTCGGCCGCCCAATAACACACAAACTCGAATAGACTCGAGAAGAAATATGAGTATATAAAAACTAGGCTACGACAGCAGATGAATAATCAATATAAAATAACTATAATGCCGGTAGAAATGAGGTGAGTAACTGGTACAATGCCCACAAGACATGCAACTCCATCAGCAACTCCAAATGCTCCGTAATCGTCTATCCTGCAAAACTGGCAGGGTACCAGGTCCTCAGAGGGACGTAACAAGGTACAAAAATACAGCATGCCAAAGTACAATAGAAAGTACAAGTGCAACGACGGTGTAGTCTAGCATAACCAACTAAGTGAGACAAAATTTGAAGATAATGTTCGACGCGTGGGCTGTCCAAATTAAAATTGTAGCTCCGAACACATAGACACATGGGACGTACCGTAGCTCCGAGCACAGAGTCACACGGGTGATACTACTACTCCGGATACAGGAATGCTATATCAACATGACATACATATATGAAGCGCGTGCAGAGGAGCCCAAACGTCTAGTAACTATCTTCCCCATCCTAAGCGGTCAACTATGGTGCGCTGAACCTGAACCTCTATCTAACAGTCTCGTCATACAGAAATAACTCAACAGACGCGACCCTAAGGTTATCCCAGTCTTCGGTCATGATGTCAGTATCAGGATACAGGAAATCTGGCATGATAATAGAGTATGAATGTGTCCTGGGGTGACGATATACTCAGGTACGTACATCAAGGTGTTACAAACATCTAACATTCGTTACAAGATGCTACGACGAACGTCTGCACCCGGTTGTGATCTGGATGCGAAATAACGATCTTAATCAAACACGCGCACAATATAATTAATGAAATAATAAATATCTGGTAACTGAAATACAAGGTGGCAAGGTACACTTGCCTGCGTCCGACTACTGATGACGGGGATTCGGTACCACGTCCGAGTCCGCAGGTTCCGTAGTACCTAGAGACGAGATACAAACTCAATCAATAGACTATCACGAAGCTGAAATAAGATGTGACACACGTCTAGTCATATGTTCAAACTCAGCTACAACTCACAGGGACACGACGCTTGTAAACCCCCTCACCCGAAATTAGGCCTACTTGGCTTAGTTAGTAAAATTAGGGCTAGTTTGAACCAATTAGAACTAGAATACGGTAATTATTTAATCATGCGATACTTTATAACGCTTAGCACACCTTATCGTTGCCTCGATAATTGGAGCACCTCACTGGCCATTGTCTTTCTACAAATTTCACAACCATGACCTAGACGTGCCCGCCTACCTTTTGGACCTTTGTGTAACTTATAATCATGCTCTCTGGTGTTACATTTTAGTCGCACAATAAATGCCGCGGACGTTATTTCTTAATTCTAAATAAATCCTAACTTTGTACCCCTGTGCGTTCCAATCAAATTGGAGACATAATCTTGACCGTTTTGTACCACTCAAATTTTATTAATATTCTACACTGTATCTTCTATGCCCCAGACACTTGTGTTCGACCTAATTTTATTCCCAGGTACTCTTAATTAATTCCCGAACATCGTGCGCATTTAATTTAATTAATTTAAATCCAATTTTTGCCTTTGTGCAATTTTCTAATTGTTGGGCGTTTTTATGCAAAAATGCATTGAGGTGTCCCCACAATTGGACAATACGTGAATAAACCCAATTTTCCCTTCACGTGGATTTTTCCGTAATTTTTCGGGATGTGCACCGCGCGCACCTCGCCCTCGTATATTAGACCTACCCTTGCATTTAAACAAATATAATTTATAGCCCCAACATCCTCATGTGAGGCCAAGACCCACTCCAAGGATTGTAGACCAAGGCCCAACCCAAGAGGATGTTGACCAAGTCAACTTCTAGGTCAAACACCAACCCAAGTCAAACATATATAAATAACTTTTCTTCCCTTTCCCTTTTTTCTAAATTACCCTAAAACTAAGTTCCAGCCGACACCCCTCAATCCATGTTCATCCTCTTCCTTCTTTCCCCTACCCCCGCCGGAACTCGACCGTCCTCCGCCTGTCGACCGGAGCAGACCGCCGGGGACTGTCAGCAGCAACTCCATGCATGACTAGGCCGATCCTAGCTATCGTCGTAGCTATCGTCGTTACCATCGTCATCATAATCGCCATCGTCGTCGACATCGTCATCATCCCCACCATCATGATCATCAACATTATCACCTTTCCTATCATCGTCTCAGCATGGTCATCATCATCATTTCATCATTGTCGTCATCATCATTAGTATCATCGATATCACCATCACCCATATCCTCCCCATCATCACCATCATCCCAGCCACCACCTACAACATCCTCCTCACCTCATCACCTAATCACCCTGATCAGTATCACCCTTAACCATCACCCCTAGCAACCTCAATCATCGTCATTACCCTCGCCCTCGTGTTCATCAGGAAACCGTCACCCTTGCCCGACAAACCGCAGCAGTCACCCCGACTCCCGTACCTGTGCACGCTGACCCCGGAGACCTGTTGGATTTATTTGCAAGACTTCAGGAGCAGATTATTGGTGCTACGCAGCTCTTTTGCTAGGAAAGTATACCTTGCCTTAGTTGTACTGTTTAAATTCAGTTAGATTGTTAGTTGCATGTTTATTAGTTTATATTATATAACTGTGCACGTCCGAGAGAGACTCGGGTGCAGTCAACGGAGGCGTTGACGTTAGGACTTGTGTCTGACCTAGTGTCTAGTAAACCCACCTAAAGTCGTGGAGTTATTGGTATGACTCCCAGGCCTTGACACATTTCTTACACGTATTGTGAGTCTCATGTAGGGCACGGTCCTGCGTATGTGGTTGGCCACCTGTACGTGTAGGCGTGCGACGGATAGGGAATAACTGCTAATAGTGATGCATGTTAGAGGACTTAGCAGTTATTAGTAGGTGGAGCATAGACTGTCGTGGTACGATGGCCCAATCCTTGTCCTTGTTTGGTTGTAAGGATGGGCTACTGTTCTAGTGATAGACTATGAGCCAGAGTTACGACGTCGAGGCATAGTAGCTGACCCGTGTTATGGATACAACATGCTTAGATCATTGGGCGGGGAGGACGACTTGTAGGCGTATGTGATACCCCACTTCCTTTACACTGCTGCCACACTCGACGGAGTGATATGGACGATATATACTATACTGCTGCCACGTTCTTTGGAGCGATATGGACGATATATACTACACTGCTGCCACACTTTTTGGGGTGATATGGACGTTATATTATACAGATGCCATGCTCTTCGGAGATGGACGTTATTACTGAGTGCCTTCCTATGGGGGCATATGTGGCATATACTAGCCAGTTGTCACGATTGGTGAATTACGTCAGCATAATTCTAGCCTACACTTTTCCATACTCTCAAAGTTGTCCTCAAATTGCATTTCACTTAGATGGTTAGGTCACCCCGGAGTTATTTATTCAGTATTTACTTTATGGCATGGTTTTATGTATCTTTTTATGTCCTTCTGAGGACCTGGTCTCTTTCCAGGTGTATTGTTCATGAGTATTTGCAGGGGCACAGATCCGAACTTGCTACGTATTTGCGATGAGATCTTCTCGTCGAGCCCATGATTGGTAGTTAATATTCTTATGTGTATGTATCTTGACTATTCTATATTTTAGTTCGGTAGTAGATTTGTGTCCATCCGACTATCATCATTAGATGCTTTATATTGAGTTCTAGTTATAGATATTGGTTACTCATTTAATTATATTGATTCTTTGGATGAGATCTAGATTATACCATGTGACTTGGGATAGATTTATACAACTTGTGGATTCTGTTATTCATATACAGCGTACGTGTGTTATGGGTTCCATATATTGGAGTGCCATATCCATACGGCTGGCATGCTCACGTGTCCTAGTCCTACGCATTTTGGGACTGGGGCGTGACAACGCTAGAGGGTTGACCAAGGTTGACTCGGAGTACGTTACATCTACTCAAACTAATCCTCTGTACTATATCATCGAACCCAACCTCAATCACGATATTTAGTTAATCAAACTCTGGTCCAATCCTCAGTTTCACCTCAGTGTTCACAGATGTTAACATGCACGTTGACGTCTCAAGCTCAAATAAATAATTAATATTCTCTGTCCTCAATTACGGTCTCATCATTTGATATTATACCTATTTCACGATCGAGCACCTGCTCCCAATGTCCATCAACATTTTAATATCATTAATTTTCAGCAATAGTTTACAACAGCTAAAAAAACAATAACCCATATGCGTATATATATTCTATGTCCTCAAACAACTTCCAATATTTACCCAAAGATCGATATCCCTCTACCATTTATTAATTAATCTGCTCCTTGGTATTAATCAATGTGTTAATATCACCATCCTTCCTCAAGCATTTAAATGTATGCACAAAATCAACCCTACTCAATAATGCATATATTAATTGAAAAACCCTAACATCTTGACCTAGCATTTATAAACCTTATTTATTAACCATGTAATTTATCCTCAAAATTCCCAATACGAAAACAAAGATCCATTTATCCTCAAACCCTAAATCCTTGTATATCTATTAATTTCATTTTAAATACTTATGTAAATAAACCCTAAACACTATATTAAACCCTAATCACACATCATTAAAACCTAAGTCATTAACACTAAACTAAACGTACACAAAATAAATTATACAACAATAAACCCTAACTAAATACATAAAACAATATATAAAAATATAGAGAGGGGGGGGAGTGGTTCACCTCGGCGAGGTGACGATGCTGGCCGGTGGGGTCGACAGCGAGGGTGGCCCGCCGGAGAAGAGGTGACCGGAGGGTGGCTTGGCCACGGGAGGAGGTGCTTGTGGGGTAGGTGTGTGGAGGTGGTGGCAATGGTGTATGGTGGTGGCAATGCTGGCCGGAGCTAATGGTGGTCGTGGCGGTCACGGGGATGGCTGGCTCGGTCGAGGGAGGTGTTGGGCTCTTGGGGAAGAAGCTGGCCGGAGGGAATGGGGGTGGTGCTGCTAGTGGTGCAAGGGTGAGTGCTCGGTTCAGCAGTAGTCGGTTGGTAGTCGGGGTGCAACGGCGGATGGGGAGGAAGCTGGCCGGTGGAGGTGGCAGCCGGTGGTAGCAGTGGTAGCGTAGATGGAGGATCGGCCGGAGTCGTCGATGTGTGGTGGTGGCATTGTTGGAGGAACGGAGTAGAGCAGTTCGGCAGCGGCTCGGGGGAGGGCCAGTCGGGTTGGCCGGAGTGTCGAGGTGTGCTCGTAGCAGCACCGATGGTAGGGCTATTGCTGGAGGCGATGGTGGAACGGGCTGTACAGAGATGTGTAATAGTGGCGGGGTGAAGCTCGCCAGAGAATGGACAGCGGCCGGTGGCTCGGCTAAGGGGATCTCGGTCGGGGTGAAGTCGGGTTAGATTGGAAAAGGTGAAGTGAAGAGGAAGAAAGGAAGAAGAAGAAGAAAAAGGGTTCGGTTGAATGTAGAAGAGGGAGGAGAGAGAGAGAGGGGGTGGGGGTTTCTCTAGGTATTGGGATTATGGCCGGCATGGGGTTGTGTGTAGTGATTGAGACATTATATAGGGAGTGGTGTGAGGATTGGATGGTGAGGATTGGCCCAATTCAAATGGGTGGTGGAGATTTCACATGAAGAAATTAATTCTTCATCCAAATGAGAGGGAGAGGGAGGCTTGACTTGGTTAAAGGAGAGGGAGCTTCTCCATTTGGCCTAGACCAATGAGGTTATGCCACATGTTACAATATTTGCAATTTAGCCCCTTAAGTTTGGATATTTGCATAAACACATAAAATGATGGAAAAATTGTGGGGGAATTGGTGTTTGATGTTTTGTTGGGTGAGGGGGTGTTGTGTGTTTTGCATGGGCTTAATTAAATGGGCATTAGAATTAAATTGGGATTAAAAAATAGGATTAGTCAAAGTTGGTATCCCTAATTTAATTAGAATAAATTGTCACGTGCTCTTAAATTAAATGGGGGCACATGGCACCTCAATTTGGGAGTGACACAAAGGTCATGAATGGTGTAGGCTTTGTATCAGTCTTGGACCCTTTAATTGGTCCGGCTCAACGGGTTAAGTTGGTGTCTCAAAATTGATGGCAATGACACAGGTGCGCGATACGGGATTAAATATGGATTTCGGTTACGGAAAATTTGTGCAATTAAATTAGAGCACAAGAAAATATGATTTTGAGTGACGAAAAAGTCCAGCGCCTAAATTGGCGTGTCAAGTCAAAAGTGCAACAATCTGTTGGAATTTATGGGCTGATGTTGGGCTCCGAATATTTCAACAACGGTAGGGCGCGCCAAGGGTTTAATTTAAAATCAGACATCTGAACCTTACTCTAAACCTCAACATCTGCTGTAATACCAAAAATTTTCTAACCCATACCAGACTATCTATAGAAATAAATGAAGGGGTTTACATCCTTCCCAACTTAGAAAAATTTTGTCCCCGAAATTAAAAGTGAAGCACGATAATAGCTAAGAGAATTTAAAAGCAAACTGGTAATCAAATGCGGTACGTAAATTCGTACCTTGGTCCTCAAATAAATACGGGAAACGCTGTCGAATAGAATCCTCGTGTTCTCAGGTAGACTCGCCTGGCGAATGATGCTTCCATGCAACTCTGACCAGTCGAATAGTCTAACCTCTCAAAGTCTTCTCACTGCGATCGAGTATCTCCACTGGCTGCTCTACGTAAGATAAACTGGGCCCTACTGTAATCTCCGAATGATCAAGCACGTGGCTAGGGTCTGCCACATATCTCCTCAACTGTGATGCGTAAAATACGTCATGCACTCCTTCTAATGATGGAGGCAATGCAAGACGATAAGCCACTTCGCTAACTCGTTCCAAGATGTCAAAAGGTCCAATGTACCTCGGACTCAGCTTGCCTCTGCCTCCGAATCTGATGGTACCATGAGTAGGCAATATCTTCAAAAATACGTGGTCACCTTCCTTGAACTCCAAAGGTCTGCGGTGCGTATCTGCCCAATATTTCTGTCTGTCCTGTGCTGCACACAGGTGGCTCTGAACCTGTTTGACTTTCTTCACTGTATGTGTCACCAACTCTGGACCAAGTATCTGACACTCTCCCACGTCACTCCAACATATTGGTGACCTGCACTTCCGGCCGTACAGTGCCTCATAAGACACCATCTGTATGCTAGCCTGGTAGCTGTTATTGTAGGAGAATTCCACCAAGTGTAGATGGTCCTCCCAAGATCCTCCAAAATCGATCATGCTCGCTCTCAATATATCCTCCAGTATCTGTATCGTGCGCTCTAACTGGCCATCAGTCTGTGGATTATATGCAGTGCTGAACTTGAGATGAGTCCCTAGACTCTCCTGCATACTCCGCCAAAAATATGACGTGAATCTGGAATCACGGTCCGATACAATGCTGATAGGCACTCCATGTAGTCATACTATCTGCCTCATATACATGTTAGATAATATCTTTGTAGACTGCCCAACTCTCAAGGGCAAGAAATGTTCAGACTTGGTGAGTCTGTCTACGATAACCCAAACTGCATCCTTCCCGCTAGGGCTTCGCGTGAATCCTGAGAAGAAGTCCACAGTAATGCATTCCCACTTCTACTCGGGAATAGGAAGCGGCTGCAATAGTCCTGCAGTTCTCCGATATTCAGCCTTGACTTGCTGACATACCAAGCATCTCACCATGAATCATGCAATCTCTCTCTTCATCCCATGCCACCAGAAATGTTGCCTCAAATCTTGGTACATCTTCGTACCCCCGGGATGAATAGAATAAATCGAGCTATGAGCCTCAGTCATCAACTCCTGGCATAGCTCGCCACTCGGAACGTATAGGCGATCTCCACACCTTAACGTTCCGTCTTCATAAATCCTGAGTCCCGTCTGTATGCCGGCCTCTGTCCTCTCTCGTAGACGTCAAAATCTCGCATCTGTAGGCAGGGCTGTCTTGATCCTCTCAATCAGTAGACTGAACCTCGAGACTGGACATCTGTCCATCCATGCCTGGTAATACAATCTCTATCCCAAGCTCCTAAAGATCCTCTAGCAATTGTCGCTGAGTCATCAAAAAGTATGCCATGGGCTTCCTGCTTAAGGCATCTGCTACTACATTTGCCTTGCCAGGGTGGTACTGTAACTCTATATCATAATCTGTCATCAACTCAAGCCAGCGCCTCTGTCTCATGTTGAGATCCTTCTGCGTATAGACATACTTCAGACTTTTATGATCTGTGTAAATCTCAATACGCTCACCATAAAGGTAGTATCGCCATAGCTTTAGTGCAAATATCACTGCAGCTAGCTCTAGATCGTGCGTCGGATAGTTATTCTTATGAACACTCAGCTGTCTCGATGCGTAGGCTATTACTTTGCGGTGTTGCATCAGCACACATCCTAATCCGCTCCCAGATGCATCACTGTACACTACAAATCCTCCTGATCCTGAAGGTAGTGTCAAAATCGGTGCTGATGTCAGACGCTTCTTCGGCTCATCGAAAGCCGTCTGACGCTCTTTGGTCCAGATAAACTCCTCGCCTTTATGCGTCAGTCGCGTTATAGGCGCAGGAATCCTCGAGAAGTTTTCCATGAACCTCCGATAATATCCGGTAAGTCCGAGAAAGCTCATAATCTCTGTAACTGATGTAGGGGTTGGCCATATCTCAACTGCAGCTATCTTCTCCGGGTCAACTGTTAGTCCATCTCAGGTGATTATGTGTCCCAGGAAGAGTACTCTATCCAAACAGAACTCGCATTTGCTGAGCTTGGCGTACAGCCTTTCCTGCCTCAGCGTCTCCAATACAATCCTAAGATGTCTCTCGTGCTCCTCCTGGCTCTCAGAATATACCAAGACGTCGATGAACACCACCATGAACTTATCTAAGTACTGGTGGGAAACATTGTTCATCAAGCTCATAAATACTGCTGGCGCGTTGGTTAAACCAAACGGCATGACTAGAACTCATAGTATCCATACTTCGTCCGAAAAGCCATCTTCGAAATGTTCTCTTTCCGTACCTTGATCTGATGATATCCTGATCTGAGATCAATCTTCGTGCATACATAATGTGCCGCTAAGCTAATCAAATAAATTATCGGTGTGCAGCATAGGGTACTTATTCTTTATCGTTACAACACTTTACGCCCTGTAATCGATAAGCAACGTACCGTCCCGTCCTTCTTAGGTATCATAAGATGGGTACTCCCCATGGAGAAATACTAGCCCAACTGAAACCCTTGTCTAAGAGATCCTCTACTATGGACCTTCAACTCAACCAACTCTATCGGTGCTAGTCTGTAGACAGGGGAAATAATTGGCTCGGCTCTTGGAGTCAACTCTATAGCAAATTTTATCTTTCTGTCAGGTGGAAGGCCGAAAAGATTCTCTAGAGCCACATCCTCAAACTCTGATATAATGTGGGGGTACACTGGTTCACCTTCTGCAATGTGTGCCTCTAAGGTAGATGGGCACCATGCTCCCGGGCTCTCTGAAGAAACTCAAACTCAGGGTAATCTGGTGGTCATAAATAATGTAACCACGCCGACAATCTAGCATCGCGTGGTATTGGCTCAACCAATCCATGTCTAGGATAATGTCATGATCTAGACTAAACCTCATAATAAATTCTCCCGTTCTGTTTTTAACATCAATCCTCAAAAGAAATTTTTTCCTTGCCTAATGTATAATTACTCTTCTCCTTAAATTTATTCCTACAATTGTATTTCTCAAATTTCTTCTTTTCGTTATTTATCTCTCCAAGTCACATAGTACATTAATGGTATTCCCCAAGCACATACTAGAATTCCTGGAATCAGATCATTATCTTCCAAGTGAGAGCCTGAAATTTTATCCTCACCATTTTCTAATATCATTCCTGGTATCGCCATCATATACAACAACTAAGTTCTAGCATCGGGCTATACATTTTCATAAATTATTCTAGGTCGTGATCAATAATCTTTCCAGCTCCCAGTACTTCCAAGATCACTGCTATCTCAAGCACGAGTAGGGTACTACTGGGCCAATTCTTTTGTTAACCTTCTACACTAGTCCTAGCATCTAAAATAACCTATCAGCCTATCCTACTGAGGGTAACAATCTTCTCAGAGATTATTGCACATATCAGGTCTTCTGCCGTCTGAACTAAGATCTTCTTCTGGAGGAAATCATCAGGCATAAGCATTCGTCTTCCCGAATAATAGGGGATGAGAAACAATGATAACGATATTGACAAAAATTGAAGGAATACAAATTGGAAGTCCAAGGGCGATTATCAAATACAAAGTGAGTTTTTAAAATCGATTATGGATTGAGATCCTATACAACAGTAAATCATAATATCTATTCCTAATTTGTAGGCTCGCTTGGCACAGTCAGGTGACCAAGACGATTTAATCTGACTTGCATGGGCCACCACAAAAACATGTCACGCCCCAGTCACAAAATGCGTAGGACCAGGAATACGCGACACGCCAGCTACGCATTCGACCAGACTCTGGTCCGACTCGAATACGTATAAGCTGTAAAATAAAGGGCACTATCTAAAAATCCCATAAATGTAAACATCTATGTCTCAATCTACAATGAACAAAAATATACAAGAAATAGCTACATGTGCTAAAGTCGGCTGTCCAATAACACACAAACTCGAATAGACTCGAGAAAAAATATGAGTCTATAAAAACTAGGCTACAACAGCAGATGAATAATCAATATAAAATAACCATAATACCGGTAGAAATGAGGTGAGTACCTGGTACAATGCCCGCAAGACATGCAACTCCATCAGCAACTCCAAATGCTCCATAATCGTCTATGCTGCAAAACTGGCAGGGGGCTACGTCCTCAGAGGGACGTAACAAGGTACAAAAATACAGCATGCCAAAGTACAACAGAAAGTACAAGTGCAACAACGGTGTAGTCTAGCATAACCAACTAAGTGAGACACAGTTTGAAGACAATGTTCGAAGCGTGGGTTGTCCAAAAAAAAACCGTAGCTCTGAACACAGAGACACACGTGGCGTACCGTAGCTCCGAGCACAGAGTCACATGGGTGATACTACTACTCCGGATACAGGAACACTACATCAACAGGACATACATATATAAAGCGTGTGCAGAGGAGCCAAAACGTCTAGTAACTATCTTCCCCATCCCAAGCGGTCAACGATGGTGCGATGAACCTGAACCTCTATCTAACAGTCTCATCACACATAAATAACTCAACAGACGCGACCCTAAGGTCGTCCTAGTCTTCGGTCATGATGTCAGTATCAGGATACAGGAAATCTGGCATGATAACAATGTATGAATGTGTCCTGGGGTGACGATATACTCAGGTATGTACATCGAGGTGTTACAAACATCTAATATTCTTTACAAGACGCTATGATGAACGTCTGTACCCGTTTGTGATCCGGACGCAAAGTAACGATCTTAATCAAACATGCGCACAATGTAAATAATGAAACAATAAATATCTGGTAACTGAAATACAGGGTGGCAAGGTACACTTGCCTGCGTCCGGCTGCTGATGACGAGGATCCGGTACCACGTCCGAGTCCGCAGGTTCTGTAGTACCTAGAGACAAGATACAAACTCAATCAATAGACTATCACGAAGCTGAAATAAGATGTGACACACGTCTAGTCATATGTTCAAACTCAGCTACAACTCACAGGGACACGACGCTAGAGGGTTGACCAAGGTTGACTCGGAGTATGTTACATCTACTCAAACTAATCCTCTGTACTATATCATCGAACCCAACCTCAATCACGATATTCAGTTAACCAAACTCTGGTCCAATCCTCAATTTCACCTTAGTGTTCATAGATGTTAACATGCACGTTGAAGTCTCAAGCTCAAATAAATAATTAATATTCTCTGTCCTCAATCACGATCTTATCATTTGATATTATACCTATTTTATGATCGGGCACCTGCTCCCAATGTCCATCAATATTTTAATATCATTAATTTTTAGCAATAGTTTACAACAGCTAAAACAACAATAACCCATATGCGTATATATATTCTATGTCCTCAAACAACTTCCAATATTTACCCAAGGATCGATATCCCTCTACCATTTATTAATTAATCTGCTCCTTGGTATTAATCAATGTGTTAATATCACCATCCTTCCTCAAGCGTTTAAATGTATGCACAACATCAACCCTACTCAATAATGCATATATTAATTGAAAAATCCTAACATCTCGACCTAGGATTTATAAACCGTATTTATTAACCATGTAATTTATCCTCAAAATTTTCAATACGAATATAACCCTAAACAAAGATCCATTTATCCTCAAACCCTAACTCCTTGTATATCCATTAATTTCATTTTAAATACTTATGTAAATAAACCCTAAATACTATATTAAACCCTAATCATACATCATTAAAACCTAAGTCATTAACACTAAACTAAACGTACACAAAACAAATTATACAATAATAAACCCTAACGAAATACACAAAACAATATATAAAAATATAGAGAGGGGGGGGAGTGGTTCACCTCGGCGAGGTGATGATGCTGGCCGGTGGGGTCGACAGCGAGGGTGGCCCGCCGGAGAAGAGGTGACCGGAGGGTGGCTTGGCCACGGGCGGAGGTGCTGGTGGTGTAGGTGTATGGAGGTGGTGTCAATGATGTGTGGTTGTGGCAATGCTGGCCGGAGCTAATGGTGGTTATGTCGGTCACGAGGATGGCTGGCTCGGTCGAGGGAGGTGTTGGGCTCTTGGGGAAGAAGCTGGCCGGAGGGAATGGGGGTGTTGCTTTTGGTGGTGCAAGGGGGAGTGCTCGGTTCGACAGTAGTCGGTTGGTAGTCGGGGTGCAACGACGGATGGGAAGGAAGCTGGCCGGTGGAGGTGGGAGCCGATGGTAGCAGTGGTGGCATAGATGGAGGATCGGCCGGAGTCATCGATGTGTGGTGGTGGCGTTGATGGAGGAACGGAGTGGAGAAGTTCGGCAGCGGCTCGGGGGAGGGCCAGTCGGGTTTGCCGGAGTGTCGAGGTAGGCTCGTAGCAGCGCCGGTGGTAGGGCTATTGCTGGAGGCGGTGGTAGAATGGGCTGTGCGGAGATGTGTGATAGTGACGGGGTGAAGCTCGCCAGAGAATGGACAGCGGCCGGTGGCTCGGCTAAGGGGATCTCGGCCGGGGTGAAGTCAGGTTAGATTGGAAAAGGTGAAGTGAAGAGGAAGAAAGGAAGAAGAAGAAGATGAAGAAGAAAGGAAGAAGAAGAAGAAAAAGGGTTCGGTTGAATGTAGAAGAGGGAGGAGAGAGAGAGGGGGTGGGGGTTTCTCTAGGTATTGGGATTAGGGCTGGCATGGGGTTGTGTGTAGTGATTGAGACATTATATAGGGAGTGGTGTGAGGATTGGATGGTGAGGATTGGCCCAATTCAAATGGGTGGTGGAGATTTCACATGAAGAAATTAATTCTTCATCCAAATGAGAGGGAGAGGGAGGCTTGACTTGGTCAAAGGAGAGGGAGCTTCTCCATTTGGCCTAGACCAATGTGGTTATGCCACATGTTACAACATTTGTAATTTAGCCCCTTAAGTTTGGGTATTTGCACAAACACATGAAATAATGGAAAAATTATGGGGAAATTGGTGTTTGGTGTTTTATAGGGTGATGGGGTGTTGTGTGTTTTGCATGGGCTTAATTAAATGCGCATTGGAATTAAATTGGGATTAAAAAATAAGATTAGTCAAAGTTGGTGTCCCTAATTTAATTAGAATAAGTTGTCACGTGCTCTTAAATAAATGGGGGCACATGGGACCTCAATTTGGGAGTGACACAAAGGTCATGAATGGTGTAGGCTTGGTGTCAGTCTTGGACCCTTTAATTGGTCCGGCTCAACGGGTTAAGTTGGTGTCTCAAAATTGATGGCAACGACACAGGTGTGTGACATGGGATTAAATATGGATTTTGGTTACGAAAAATTTGTGCAATTAAATTAGAGCACAAGAAAATATGATTTTGAGTGACAGAAAAGTCCAGCGCCTAAATTGGCGTGTCAAGTCAAAATTGTACCAATCTATTAGAATTTATGGCCTGATGTTGGGCTCCGAATATTTCAACAACGGTAGGGTGCGCCAAGGGTTTAATTTAAAATCAGACATCTGAACCTTACTCTAAACCTCAACATCTGCTGTAATACCAAAATTTTTCTAACCCATACCAGACTATCTATAGAAATAAATGAGAGGGTTTACAGCAGGCTATCATACTTTAAGGTTCCGACAAGATGATATCCCACCTCCGCTGCAGTTCCCTCCACCGAGGCCTGTTTTTCTACCAGGGCAAGCCATGGACGGGCAGCAGATGTTTCAAATATTTTATGCCATGATGCAAGTCCGACAGCAGATTCAACAAGAGGCTCAGCGTCATGAGGCGGAGAACTTGAGGAACAGCCTGGTAACCGCACTGGAAGCAGGCGAACCCACCATCTAGGCGACCATCCGCGGGATCTATCACTGATTTTTGCCAGCTGAAGCCCCGTACCATTTCTGGCAAGGAAGAGCCAACTGAAGTTCACGAGTGGCTCACAAACACACAACATCAGTTGGAAGCAGCTGAACTTCCGAGGGAGTGATGGATGACTGCCGTCAGGATGCAGCTGACAGACAATGCGCACCATTGGTGGCTATCTGAAGAGAGAAGGCTCGGACATGACCGAGTCACTTGGGAAGACTTCTCCAGACTCTTCCAAGAGATGTATATCCCAGCTATTGCTCGATCGGAACTTCGAGACAAGTTCAACCGCCTTATTCAAGGTAATATATCGGTGGAAGAGTACAATGCGGAGTTCACTCGTCTGAGTCGCTTTGCCCCTTCTCAAATTCCGACAGAAGAAGAGAAGGCGGAGAAGTTCTTCGACGGACTCAGGTTTGAACTCCAGAGATTGATTGGATCTGTTGTACCTACATCATACACAGACGTTCTTGCTGCAGCACGACGCATGGAGCACGTCACCAGGAGAGAGTCAAGTCTGAAGCGGCCATTCACATCAGCACCATCCAGGGCATCACATGGGGAATCTGCAAATGACCCCAGAGGAATCTACCTCAGAGAGCAGCACCTAGGGCCATATCCCTTCCTACTTGTCACTACTGTGGCAAGGTAGGCTATATTAAGAGGGAGTGTAGACGCAAGTTGGGACTATGCCTGATTTGCGGATCTAACCAGCATCCAGCCAAGTACTACTCTGAGCGCCGAGAGGGAGCACTAACGGTAGATCGACCAGCTTTACCAGCACCAAGGCCAGCTTATCCAGCATTGGGAGCACCGCAAACAAGAGTTGGAGGAGTCAGACCATCAGCTCCAGGAGGGTATCAGCAGAGACCACCATTGGTACCACAGGCAGCACTATTCCAGCAGGCTCGTCAGCAGAGAGGTCCAGCTCAGGGACGAGGACAGGCATTTACATTGGCTGTTGAGGAGGAAACTACTGCAGGAGAGGTTATAGCAGGTACTATATTAGTAGCTTCATTACCTGCTGTAGCTTTATTTGATTCTGGAGCATCGCATTCATTAATAGCTGCTAGCTTCGTAGCCACACATAGAGTAGCTATCGCACCCCTTTCGAAGACTAAGAGAATTCTTACGGGAGGTGGAATTATCCCAGTTAGTGACATCTGTAGATCTTGTTCGGTAGTAGTCGGTGGTAGAGAGATGCGAGCTCAATTTCTAATCTTTTTCATGCCGGATTATGATGTTGTACTTGGGATGGACTGGTTAAGTCAGTACCATGCGACCCTAGATTGCCGACTTGGACGGGTTATATTTAGACCGCCTAGACATCCAGAGTTTGAGTTTCTTCGGGGAGCCATAGAGCAAGGTGTCCAGCCTACTCTTAGGATACTATCTGTAGAAGGGGAGTCAGGTTACCCAAGATTTATATCAGAGTTTGTGGATGTATTTCCTGATGATCTTCCAAGTTTACCATCTGATCGGGAAATAGAATTCATAATAGACTTGACTCCAGGCGAGAGCCTATCACTTTATCAGTGTACTGGCTAGCATCTAAGGAGTTATTGGAATTGAAGGAGCAAGATGATGATCTTCTGGAGAAGGGTTTTATTCGACCCAGTATTTCACCATGGGGAGCACCCATAGTATTTGTACCGAAGAAGGATGAGACAGTACGCCTGTGTATTGACTACAGGGCACTGAACACTGTAACCATTAAGAACTGGTATCCCTTGCCACACATTGACGATCTATTCAATCAGTTGAGTGGTGCTAGGGTATTCTCAAAGATTGAGCTTATATCCGGTTATCACCAGATTAGAGTGAGGAAGGAGGATATACCGAAGACAGCCTTCAGGACCAAGTATGGACACTATGAGTTCTTAGTTATGCCGTTTGGTTTAACCAACGTGCCAGTTGTGTTCATAAGTTTGATGAACAGAGTTTTTTATCAGTACTTGGATAAGTTTGTGGTTGTGTTTATTGATGATATCTTAGTATATTCCAAGAGCCACGAAGAGCACGAGGAGGATCTCAGAATTGTTCTAGAGACGCTGAGGCAGGAGAAGCTGTATGCAAAACTCAGTAAATATGAGTTTTGTATGGATAAGGTGCCTTTTTTGGGACATATCATCTCAGGAGAAGGACTTTCGGTTGATCCAAAGAAGGTTGCTGCAATAGAAACTTGGCCTACACCTACATCAGTTGCAGAAGTGAGAAATTTTCTCGGACTTGCTGGATATTACCGGAGGTTCGTAGAGAATTTTTTAAAGATTACAAAGCCAATGACGAAGTTGACACGTAAGGACCAGGAGTTTGTGTGGACGGAAGATTGTTAGAAGGCCTTTGAAGAGTTGAAGAGGCGATTGACAACAGCACCGGTCTTGACTCTTCCTTCAGGATCGGGAGGCTTTGTTGTTTATAGTGATGCGTCAGGCAGTGGACTAGGATGTGTTTTGATGCAACATGGCAAAGTTATCGCTTATGCATCGATACAGCTAAAGGTCCATGAGAAGAACTACCCGACGCACGATCTTGAGCTAGCTACAGTAATATTTGCACTGAAGATATGGAGGCACTATCTTTATGGTGAGAAGGTAGAAATCTTTACTGATCACAAGAGCCTGAAGTTTGTATATACTCAGAAGGAGCTCAATATGAGACAGAGACGTTGGCTTGAATTGATGGTCGACTTTGATATAGATCTGTAGTACCATCCGGGTAAGGCGAATGTCATAGCAAACGCACTCAGCAGAAAGCCTACCGCTTATTTCTTGACGATACAGCCCCAGCTATTAAAGGATCTACATGAGTTTAATATAGAGATTATTTTGCCAAGACAAAGTGGCTTTTTGGCGAATCTTGAAGTTAAGTCATCACTCGTGGAGAGGATTAAGGCGGCATTGCCCACCGATGCTAGATTTTGAAGACTTAAAGAGAAGACAGAAGCAGGCATGCAAACGGGACTTCGCATATATGAGGACGGGACATTAAGGTGCAAAAATTGACTATATGTACCTAATGGGGAATTGAGACATGAGTTGATGACTGAAGCACATAGCTCCATGTACTCTATTCATCCGGGAGAAACGAAGATGTACCAAGATTTGAGGCAGTCTTATTGGTGGCATGGAATGAAGAGGGAGATTGCACGGTTTGTGGCGAAATATTTGGTCTGCCAGCAAGTAAAGGCCGAGCATCAAAGAACTGCTGGTATGTTACAGCCGCTTCCCATCCCCGAATGGAAGTGGGAACATATCACTATGGATTTAGTTACAGGATTTCGAAGAAGTCCCAATAGAAAAGATGCAGTATGGGTTATTGTGGATCGACTCACTAAATTGGCACACTTATTGCCATTTAGAGTTGGACAGTCCACGGAATTTCTAGCCGACATGTACATACGACAGATCGTAAGATTATATGGAGTACCGGTTAGTATTGTGTCAGATCGTGACTCAAGATTTACATCCTACTTTTGGCGAAGCATACAAGAGAGTCTTGGCACCCGACTCAAGTTTAGTACTGCTTACCATCCATAAACAGATGGTCAATCTGAGCGCACGATTCAGATCTTGGAGGATATACTACGATCGTGTATGCTAGACTTTGGAGGGTCTTGGGAAGATTATTTGCACTTGGTGGAGTTCTCTTACAATAACAGCTACCAGGCGAGCATCCAGATGGCACCATTCGAGGCTTTGTACGGCAGAAAGTGCAGATCACCGATATATTGGAGTAACGTTGGCGAACGTCAAATACTGGGTCCAGAATTGGTGATGCAGACCATTGAGAAGGTGAAGCAAATACAGAATCATCTTCGTGCAGCTCAGGACAGACAGAAGCATTGGGCTGATACACACAGACGACCTTTGGAGTTCAAGGAATGAGAGCACGTATTCTTGAGGATCTTACCTACTCGAGGTACTATTCGATTTGGGAGCAGAGGCAAGCTGAGCCCAAGGTACATTGGGCCATTTGACATTCTGGAGCGCATTGGTGAGGTGGTGTATCATCTTGCATTACCTCCATCTTTAGAGGAAGTGCATGATGTATTCCATGTCTCACAGCTGAGAAGGTACGTGACTGACCCAAGTCACGTAGTCGATCATTCGGAGATTGCAGTAGGCCCTAGCTTGAGATATGAAGAGCAGCCAGTTGGCATACTCGACATCAGTGAGAAGACATTGCGGGGTCAGACGATTAGACTGGTTCGAGTAGCTTGGAAACATCATTCCCCCGACGAATCTACCTGGGAACGAGAGGATATCATACGCCAGCGTTATCCTCACCTATTCGAAGATGCATGTATAACCTAAGCAATTCTTGTAGTTACCATGTTTTAAATTTCTTCAGTAGTTAATAGTTTGATTGCGAGGACGCAATCCTCTTAAGGGAGGTAGATTATAAACACCCGGATTTTTCGGATATTAAAAATGAATTCTGGGATTTTTCTGCGATTTTTTTAAATAATTGAATTAAATATTCTTCTGAATTAAATGTTTTTAAGTATTAAAATAAATATTAAAAATATTATAAAAATAATATTTTTGGGTGTAAAATAATTAATTAGACTTACAGCAATTTTTTTGGATTTTATTGGACCCCGGAACTATTTTTTAAAGACCTAAAAATTAATATTTTTAATAAAATACAATAAACCAATTTAAACCGGTTTAATTCTAAATAAACCAAACCGGACCAACTGAACCGACCCAACCCAAACTTCTAGCGGGTCGGACTTGAACCCGACCCGCCAATACAACCCGACCGACCCAAACCGATTGCTACAGTAACCGCTGGGGAAATGAATTCCCCGATAAGCGGCCCGATTCCTTCACAGCCGGCCGTTTCCCTTCGCCGTCGGTGGTTACGCCCTCGCCCCCGCGGCGGTTTCGCCTACCCCGCTCCACACGCTTTCCCCTCCGTGACGTCGTCCACCGCCTCCTATATAATCCCCGCTCCATGGCCACCCCTGTCATCTCCAGCCACCCTCTCTGCCATTTTCGGCGACTCCACCTCCACGATCGACCCCCAGCCGACTCGACCGCCACCACCATCCCCTGTCTCTGCCACTACGATCCCCTGTCTCCACCACCATGATCCCCTGTCTCCGCCACCCTCGAGCCCTAACCCTGCCCCCACCAGCGCCTCCTCCGCCGACCACCAACGCCACCACGACAAGCCCCTCCGGCCGCCTCCAGCTCCGGCGACAGCTCCGACGAGCATAGCAGAAGCCCTAGCCGCCTCCGCAGTGCCCTAGCCGGCCGTGCCGCGTCGCGCCGCCTCGCGGAATTGCGTTTTCAGTCTTTCTCGGAGCCCTGTTCAGGTGACTGTTTCTCTCTCCTCGTTACCCCATTTTCCATTCCGTCTGCTGTGATGCATAGCCTGTGTGACCCTCTCGATACCCGTACAACTCGTTCGGGGAATTGCGTCCTGTGGCGGTCGCAAATTGCGACCCAAAATCAGGAAAATAATTACCATGATTTTCTCCGGAACTGGGTGCGCCCCGCTAAACGGGACGACTTGGTAGTGTGCGAACTTCACCGAAAGGTGCGCGCCGTTAATACGGACGTGTGGAATTTCGCGAAAGTTGATTTGGATGTACGTGCACACCGGAATCAACGCGTATCCGTCGACAATGCCCCGTATTGGCCCTGTTCTGGAACTCGTTGTAACTTTGTGTACGCTCATCATTTCGAAATAAAACTTGTGCCATCAGACTCGTAGATTTTTTTTGGTCCTGTGACCCTAGTTTGGTTCGATTCTGAGAACGTTGACAAAATCGCGTATCGTGGGCCCCACGGCTCCACTTGGCGGGCGATTTTATGATTGGCTCATCGGAATCCAGTTCTGGACATTCTGTTGGGTTCATATCGTCGTTCTGGACTTGTAGACATTAAGTTTGACAAATTTGGAGAATATTGTCTCTGACACGTTTTTCGATGCGAAGTGGGCTACATGTGGACCCCACTTTGACCAAAAATGGTCAATTTTGCCCCCGTGTCCAAATTAAACTTATGGACAGGCTATTATAGCTATTTGATGTCTTCTGAATCTGATGGTAATGTTTATTACAACATTTGGAGGAGTACCAGCAGATTCTGCTGAGACCAAAACTACTGTTGTAATTCAAACTCCAGGCAAGTGTACCTTGCCATACTTGCAGTAATTTGGTTCATATTATTTCTCTTGATATATTTATATGTTATGAATGTTTAACCTAGGACCGTGTGACATTACTTAGCGTCCGAATAATATTCGGGTGTCAACACCGTACGCGAAGTTGTGTAACGTCACTAGTGATGGATATCGAAACCCTATACATATCTTCGTGCTTGAAGTATCAAGTACGTCATAACACAGGACACTTGACACTGTTCATAAGACAGAATCTTCCTGAAATATTCATGGTAATTTTGTATAGGCTACAGGAATTATGACATAGACTTTATATATATCATATGACTTGCTGCATTAGATATTATCTTGCGTGACATGGACATGAGACGTTGTGGACATGAGACGTGTGATTACATTGGGTGGGGAGAGACACACAGGCTACAGGCTAATTTTATATATATATATTTATTATTGTAAGGCCGTAGACTCTACATCAGAGCTAGGCACATTATGTGATATTACTGCTACCGGCTCCCCGACACAGAGCTTGTAGTGGTCTCAGCCTGAGTACTAGTGATGCTCTCACTTGCATTTCACATAGATGGTTACATAGTTTACCCTATTATTTCATTTATTGCACTCCATTTATTTTGGCTTGTGTTATTTTGTACCTTGCTATGTCCCCTAAGGACCTGGATCCGGATTATGTCTCCAGGTATAGCAGAGGAGTTCTATCCCGAGGTATACGGGACATGAGTAGAAGTAGTAGCAGGAGCAGACACTAGAGCTAAACCGATCCCCGAGGACGAGGTGATCGCCAAAGATTTCTCCTGAGTATATGTTATCTATACTCAGTATTTGCTATTATTAGACTCTTTCATTTCTGATCTGTTGAAACTTTGTATCAGACTTATTATCAGGTTGTTCCCCGATTTGCTTTATTAAGACTTGTTGTTGGTTATTTCATTATGCAGTTGATCATATTTATCTTCCATGGATGAGATTAGATTGTGACATGTTTAGTAGACCTTTATTATTGTTTTACAGCTTAAGTATACATTGATGGGTCCATTAAATTGGGCTTGTCCATTAGTGTGTGCTGCTGGCCATTGTCACGTGTCTAGTCCCTCGGTATTTTTGGACTAGGGCTTGACAAGGCCTGTAGTGCACCCCAAGTATTTCCATGTAAATATATTATATATTATATATATATATATATATATATATATATATATATATATATATATATATATATATATATATAAATGATATTTAAATTGATTTTTTTCTATTTATAGAAGTTCTAACTATAGAAAGTTGTATAGGTGGCAACCTAGTTGGCAAATAACTACCTAACCAACCCAACAACCTAACCTTATCCAATCCTAACAATAACAACCAATCCCACCTTCTATTTTTGGCCAAGAGCAGCCCCCCTTGGTCGAACCCCCTAGCAATAGGATAACCCCCTCCTTTCTTTAAATCCATTTAAAAAGGCCCTATATATATTAACTCATCAACAAACCCTAACCCTAACCATATCAAAACCCCTCCCTCATAGTTGGCCGCCCCTTTCCTCTCTCCCCCACAAGTGAAATAGCCCCCTTGCCTCTCTCACCCTCACCACATCAACTCTTTCACCAAAAATCCCTTCCACTCTTCCAAAAGCTCCATATTTTATCATCCTTCCACCATATCTCCATCCAAACGTCATTAAACCTTCAAGAAGAACCCCATCTTTTTCATAATTATATCAAGAACTATTTTTTCATCAACAACCCATCACAAAGGAAGTAGCAAGCCGAGCACAAGCAAGGAGGAGAAATTCTTGGACAAGAAGAAACACCATCTTCAAATCCTCCAACGATTTCGGTAAATCTTAAATCCTTCTTCCTCAAATCCCATGACATGATGCTTTTAGGTTAAGGCAATTTACTGAATTAGAACCCCTATTTTGCCATCTTGTTCTTATATTAGAAAATATAGATTTTTCGTGAAAGTTTGGTAATGATTTGCTTGTCGGTAGAACTAGTTTACGACTTTTTGATACGATTAATTGAGAAAATCTTATTGATTATTAAAACTGAATTAATTGGTATTTAATTCCTGTAAAATAAGTATTTTTAAATAAATTCTCTGATATTATAATGTCAAATATGAAGTTATAACTAAGGGCCACTAGCTTAGGTTTTCAGGTAATTATATGACATTGTTTTGCTAGTAAATAGAGGATTTTTGGATGAAATAAATATGTGATTAGTTTCTGAGATTAGAAAAGCATATAATAGGATATAAAATGATTTTTAATAGATATAAACAATAATAATGAATTGTCTATGTCTCGAACAAGTTTTTGGACAAAATTAGTCAACATAAAGTTGTCGAAATCTTAAAATTTGTTGTTGTTGTCAAATCTGGAATTTATTGCTATAAATTCATATAAATCATGTTTAATTCTGGAATATATAATTGTCATGCCCCAGTCCCAAAATGTAAGGAACTAGGCCACGTGGCATTGGCCAGCTGACAAGTCACTAAGGGTTTAATCTAATTTGTTGGACCCAAAGGAATGTGCTACGCTGTCCTAAAATACTACAAGTCTAATACAGACAAATCTATCTCATCCACAGAAAT
Source organism: Iris macrosiphon (assembly GCA_036927795.1). NCBI lineage: Eukaryota > Viridiplantae > Streptophyta > Magnoliopsida > Asparagales > Iridaceae > Iris > Iris macrosiphon. Next base: position 179,557 of record JAYESA010000024.1, on the reverse strand, counting down.
ATCAGGAAATAGTGCTGAGTATATATAATGTTGAGTCTGAAAATGTCATAGTACACATCTTGTGGGAACAAACCCACTACAAAAGATAATAATAGTAGAAAATAAGATAGACTAAGTATCGTCTATCAAGGTAGCAGCAACAGCTCCAGATGTACTAATGGATCAGGCAGACTCTGATGGAGACTCCTCTAACTCCTCCTCGGTAGCATGTCTGGTCTCCTGTCCTGGACCATACACCGTAGGATAGTAGGCCTCGTCTAAATCTGGAAGGGAACCAGGTCCTCAGTGGGACATAACAAGATACAGAAAACAACATGCCAGGTATGAAAATACTGAATAAATAAATATATGGTGCTAACCATCTAAGTGAATGCAAGTAAAGACCTTATAGTACGCATGGGAATGTGTAGGCTAGACATATGCTGACTTAATTCTCCAGTCGTGGTGACTAGCTAGTATATGTGTCATACGCCCCCTGACTCAAGGGCACTCTGCAATCGACCATCTCCGAGGAGCATGGTACGAAGGTATAAAAACATACAAGGAGGGGGTGTCCCATACGTCTACTAGTTATCTTTTCCGCCCAATGTAACTAAATGCCAAGTCTTACTATTCCTGAGTTTTCTTGATTTTACACTAAGCCGTGATGCACTACACACGTACTGGTAGCTAATCAAATACGCAGCTCGCATCCCAATATGTATTGCAACCATGTTGCGTGTTCCCGTGACAGGGTCTAGGAGGATATTAGGATACCCTCACAGATGTTGGTAAGTCTGTAAAGACTAAGTTAATTACACTATATGTCAACGTATCTGTTGACTGTACCCGAGGCAATCTCAGGTACTCACAGTTATATGGAATTCAGGAAAAATAGCATATAACAAAATTTGAATTTAAACAGTAACTTGGCAAGGTATACTTGCCTACTCCCGGGGTGTGTTGGAAACCTGATCTCACAGTCAAGTCTGAGGGTTCTTATGACAGGGGGTCACTGACTGTGCTGGAGATGTTTTCTGTTTAAGATATTGAAGGGTTTGTAAATAATCATATTTAAATAAATGGGTACTCTATATTAGTATATATATACTTATGTAAATATATACAAGTATATATTTACATATAGATATAGTATATATAGTAGTATGTATATATTTATGTAGCATATATATAATAGATACATTATATATAAATACATATTTATAGATATATATGTAAAAAAGAAAATGCAGAAATATAGCATACTTAGCTATTTATATATACTAATAGTAAATATATATATATAGTATAATAATATATATATATAATAGATATATATAAGATACATATATTTACATATATACATAAAAGAAAAGAAAATGCAGGAAATATATATATATACATAGTATATAGATAGATATATATATATAGATACATATATTTACATATATACATATATATATATAAAGAAAAGAAAAATGCAGAAAATAAAATATATATATACATACATATTTATATATACTAATATATATATATAAATATATTATATAGATAGATATATATATATAGATATATATATATCTTCATATATAAATATATTTATAAAAGAAAAGAAAAATGCAGGAATTGAAATATATATATATATACATACATATATATATATATAAGTATATAGTATATATATACATATAATTACATATAATAAAAAAATGAAAAGCATATAAATATATATATACATATATAATATATATATATATACATATAATTATACTATACATAATAAATAAATATATATATATAGATATATATATATATATATATATATATATATATATATATATATATATATATAAGAAAGAAAAAGAAAAATACATATATATTTACATATTGTATTACAATATATATATATACACTGTATATATATATATTTGTATATAGTAATAATAATAATAATAATAATAATAATAATAATAATAATATATATATATATAATTACATATAGTAATACATATGTATATACATATATGTATATATTACATATATATATAAATAAGAAAAAGAAAAACAGAATAAAAGATGCATAAATAAATAAATATATATTATACAGTATAAATACTGTATTTAAGTATATAGTAATATATATATATAATTATATAATTACATATATATATACATATATATATATATATATATATATATATAATAAATAAATAATAAAAATGAAAAATACAGAAATATAATTACATACTGTATATACTGTATATATAATATTTAATTAAATAATATATAATTAAATATATATAATAACATATATATTAATATATATATTAATATATATATAAATATATACATATATATACATATTTATATACATATATACAAACATATAGGAATATTTGTGTATTTTCGTATTATACATGTATTTATACCTGACAGGGTGACAAGGGGGGGCCCACGGCTGGTCGTCGGCGGGAGGACGGCGGCGGAGCCGACGGCAGCTGGCCGGAGGGACGGCTACAACAGCAGCAGGATTTAACAGCAGCAGCAGTAGTGGTGGCTTGCGGGGGCTGCTGTGGCCAGGGCGGGGGCTGCTGTGGCCAGGGCGGAGGCGGAGGTGGTGGTGCAGGGTGGGGGATCGGTGGAGGGGATGTCGACGAGTAGTCCGGTGAGGGTGGCGGAGGTCAGGGGTGGCCGGAGTGGCGGTGGGGGACGGTCGGGATGGGGGTGGAAGTATTGGTGCGGGTGAGGGCGGAGGGTCTGCGGGGGTGAGGGCGGCCGGATTGGTGGTCGTGGGGCGGTGGGAGTTGGTCGGGACGGTGGAGGAGGTGGTAGCGAGTCGGTTGGGGGTGGTGGCGGTGGTACACGGTGGCGGAGGGTGGTGCTGGGGGTGGTCGGGAGTGGTGGTGGTGGCTGTGGTGTTGGTGGAAGTTAGGTGCTGTGGAGGCTCAGGGCGGCGGAGGCGGTGGCCGGAGGGGGTGGCCGTTGGCTGGGGGGTGGCTGGGGGAAGGGCGAAGAGTTCGGCGGTGGTCCGGTGGGCGGAGGGTGGCCGTGGTTGGTGTGGGATGAGGTCGGAATGAGGGGGGGTGCTCGGGTTTAAATAGGGTTAGGGTTGAGTGGCATGGTGTGTAAATAGGTGGAAGTTTAGGGGCATTTAGGTAATTTTGGGTTTTAGGATATTTTGGCTGCCATTTTTAGATATTTTGTGGGTCCCACTTGACACGTGGACGGTCCATGTTCACCAGCCAATAAAGGGGTGACACCTCGCACTGTAAATTTATATAAAAACCCCAGAAATCCCATAATTTGCAAATAGGTCCTAAATTTGGTATTTTGCGTAATTACGCAATTTGTCTGATTAAAAACACTGATTCCTGGAAATACTAAATTGCACAAAAATGAGGGGGAAACCTGGAGAAGTGCCTTGGGGGTGTGGGAGTGAGCCTGGGCAGGGGCAGGGCCTGGTTCGTTGGGTGATACGGGTCACCGTATTTATTATTTAATAAATACTGCGCACGGTGTTCTCTAATTATTTAGAGGCAGGTACGGTCATAATTTTACTATGGTGTCAATATACTAATTGTAGTATATTTCAAGTAGAATATTATCGTATTTTTGTTTGGGCAAAACTGGTGCAGGTTGGGCCTCAACTCTCTAGGGGTACAGAGATGGGTAAAGAGCAGAAAAATAAATAGGAAATAAATACGGACTTTTGTAACGATATTTGTGCGTCTCAAACGAGGCTCAAAATAAAGCTTCTGGGATTTGCACAAAATCCAGGAAAATAGTCTAACATGTCTAGGACAGGTATGTGAACTTGTTTGGGGTTAACAGCTAGTGTAATGCCCTATTTAATTGTGTGAGGGATAGGTGCACAAACAATAGGATATGTAAACAAAATAAAATTTTAAAAAGTTGCAATAATTCTAATTAGCTAAAATAAATCCTAAATTACTGAAATCTGGTCGAGGGAGTTTACAATCTACCCTCCTTAGAATATTTCGTCCTCGAAATAAAAACAGACATATAATGAGAATGAAAGATTGATTTGAAATATTAGGACATACCCTGGTTTGGAAATAGATGGGGGAAACGCTGTCGAATATCCTCCTCTCGTTCCCAGGTTGATTCACCTGGTGCATGATGTCTCCATGCAACACGAACTAGAGGGATAGTCTGGCCTCGCAACACCTTCTCGCTACGATCCAGGATCTCTACGGGCTCCTCCTGGTATGATAGGCTTGGGCCGACGGTAATCTCTGAATGGTCCAGCACATGACTTGGGTCTGGAATGTACCTCCTCAGCTGAGATACGTGGAAGACGTCATGTACTGCCTCCAAGGTCTGAGGTAGAGCTAGTCTGTAAGCAACTTCTCCGACGCGTTCCAACACATCGAAGGGTCCAATGTACCTTGGACTCAGTTTTCCTCTTCCTCCAAATCTGATAGTTCCTCGGGTAGGTGAGATCTTCAATAACACATGCTCTCCCACTTGGAACTCTAGAGGTCGTCGATGTATGTTGGCCCAGTGCTTCTGTCTGTCTTGTGCAGCTCGTAGGTGTCCTTGTATCTTCTTTACTTTCTCCACCGTACGAACAACTAATTCTGGTCCCAAGATCTGTCTTTCGCCAACATCACTCCAGCATACTGGGGAACGACATTTCCTTCCATACAAAGCTTCAAAGGGAGCCATTTGAATGCTCGCTTGATAGCTATTGTTGTAGGAAAATTCCACTAGGTGTAGATGATCTTCCCATGATCCGCTGAAATCAAGCATGCAGGCTCTCAGCATATCTTCAAGTGTCTGGATGGTGCGCTCTGATTGGCCATCTGTCTGCGGGTGATAAGAGGTGCTGAACTTGAGGCGGGTACCAAGACTTTCTTGCATACTTCGCCAAAAGTAAGATGTAAACCTCGTATCCCTGTCAGACACTATGCTGACAGGTACTCCATGCAGACGCACTATCTCCTTCATGTACATGTCTGCCAAGACTTCTATAGATTGTCCGACTCTGAAAGGTAGGAAATGAGCAGCCTTGGTAAGTCTGTCTACGATCACCCATACAACATTACGGCCACTGGGACTTCTTGGGAAGCCCGTAACAAAGTCCATCGTAATGTGTTCTCATTTCCACTCGGGTATTGGGAGGGGTTGAAGTAGACCGGCTGATCTCTGATGTTCAGCCTTGACTTGCTGACACACCAGACATTTTGCCACAAAGCGTGCTATCTCCCGCTTCATTCCATGCCACCAGTAGTATTGTCGCAGATCTCTGTACATCTTTGTGCCTCCTGGATGTATAGAGTATATTGAGCTATGAGCTTCTGACATCAGCTCTTCACGAAGTTCTCCATTTGGAACATAAAGACGATCACCACATCTTAGAGTCCCATCTTCGTGTATGCGACATCCTGTCTGGATTCCACCCTCTGTTCTTTGTCGAAGCCTCTGAAATCTTGCATCTGCTGTTAGAGCAGCTTTGATTCTTTCGACCAATGTTGATTTTAGCTGGTAGTTTGATAATTGGCCGTCAATTCCTGGCATAATGATTTCTATTCCCAACTTTTCTAGATCTCTCAGTAGACCTGGTTGGGTGATCATAAAGAATGTCGAGGGTCTTCTGCTTAGTGCATCAACAACTACATTTTCCTTCCCAGGATGGTACTGTAGATCAATCTCGAAATCCGTCATCACTTCGAGCCATCATCTTTGTCTCAGGTTCAAGTCCTTCTGAGTGTAGACGTACTTCAGGCTTTTGTGATCGGTAAATATCTCCACTCGTTCGTCGTATAGATAATGTCTCCATAACTTCAGGGCGAAGATGACTGCGGCAAGCTCCTGGTCGTGAGTGGGGTAATTCTTCTCATGAGTCCTCAGTTGTCTTGAGGCATAAGCTACAACCTTCCCATGTTGCATTAAGACACAACCCAATCCTTTTCCGGATGCATCGCTATAGATTACGAAACCTCCGAATCCAGATGGTATAGTCAAGATGGGGGCAGTAGTCAGACGCTTTTTCAACTCATCGAAAGATGCCTGGCATTCCTCAGACCATACGAACTCCTGCTCCTTGCGGGTAAGACGGGTAATCGGCTCTGCGATTCTTGCAAAGTTTTCTACGAACCTCCGGTAATATCCGGCAAGTCCTAGAAAGCTTCTCACCTCCGAGACATTGGTAGGGGTTGGCCATATCTCCACAGATGAGATCTTTGCTGGGTCCACCGAGATGCCTTCTCCTGTGATCACGTGTCCAAGAAAAGCGACACGATCAAGGAAGAACTCGCAGTTGCTCAGCTTAGCATAAAGGCTCTCACGTCTCAGCGTCTCTAGCACTAGTCTCAAGTGCTCTTCGTGCTCCTCGTGGCTTTTCAAATACACCAAGATGTCGTCGATGAAGACTACCACGAACTGGTCCAGATATTGGTGGAAGACTCTGTTCATCAGGTTCATGAATACGGCTGGTGCATTAGTCAGTCCAAAAGGCATCACCAGGAACTCGTAATGACCATAGCGAGTCCTGAATGCTGTCTTTGGAATGTCTTCTCTCCGTACTTTGACCTGATGATAGCCTGATCTCAAGTCTATTTTTGAGAATACCACAGCTCCTTTCAGTTGATCGAACAGGTCGTCAATCCGCGGCAAGGGGTACTTGTTTTTGATTGTCAAAGCGTTGAGGGCTCTATAATCAATACACATCCGATATGTTCGGTCCTTCTTTGGTACAAACAACATTGGTGCTCCCCAGGGTGATGTACTAGGATGAACAAATCCCTTGATCTGTAGTTCCTCCAGCTGTAGCTTCCGCTCGTCAAGCTCCTTCTTCGCCAGTCGGTACACATTTGAGGATACTGGTGCAGCTCCGGGTATCAGCTCAATAGTGAACTCTACTTCTCTGTCAGGCGGTAGGCCTGGCAATTCCTTCGGGAATACGTCTTCGAACTCTGCAACGAGTGCTGGAGGTGCTATCTCCATCGTCATGTAAGCTCTAGGAGTCTGGCCTACTCCTTGCTCGATGGTACCTCGTACGTATTTGAACTCCGGGTGGCCTAGGGGTCTAAAGGTGACACTACCTTTTCGGCAGTCTAGGATCGCATTGTTCTGGATTAACCAGTCCATGCCTAAGACGACGTCGAAATTTGCCATTGGGAGTACCAAAAATCGTACTCTTAGCTCTCTACTACACACGATTATCGAGCATGTTTCAATAATGTTGGTAACTGGAATAATACCTCCTCCAGTAAGAATTTTCCAGCACTTAGGTAGTGGGGAAGTGGCTAGTTTGTGCATGGCTACGAAACTACTGGATATAAAAGACAGTATTGAGCCAGAATCAAATAATGCGGTTGCAGGTAATGATGCAACTAAAATGGTACCTGTGATGGTTTCACCTTCTGGTTCTTCTGCAACTGCAGCTAAAGCAAAGGCCTGCCCATGCCTTTGTCCTCCAGACTATTGTCTGGCCTTGTTGAACTGGGCCTCCTGCGTAGCCAGGGGTGCTCCCTTCTGATATCCTCCGGATGTTGAGGGTAGCATCCTCTGGGCTGGTGCTCCTGACTTTTGCCCGTTCTGAGGCGCTGCATTCTTGCGTTATGGGCAGTCCCTTGCCATATGTTGGCTAGCTCCACATACTAGGCATAGTCCTAGCTTCTTTCTGCAGTCATTGGCAAAATGTCCCTTCTTGCCACAATAGTGACAAGTCATGAGCTCCTTCTTCTGGTAGGGTCCCGTCGTCTGATGTGTCTGGTTTTATGGACGACGGATGGGTCCTCCTGCTCCTTTCTGGTTTTTGGCCGGGATGGTTGGATTTGAGCATCTTGCTCCTCGGCCAATTGCTTCTTGCACCCTTGCTTCTGTAAGAACCTCCTCGTAGGAGATCCTTGACTGTGCCGTCGTATATCTCTGGAGCTCTAGGGTGAGGCCGTGGTGGAATCTCTTGGCCTTCTCCAACTCGTTCGGTATCAGGAGGGCACCGAATCGACTCAGTCGGCAGAACTCTGCATCATATGCATCGACGGACAGGTTCCCTTGTTCCAGGTGTAGGAACTGGGAATATAAAGCATCTTGGACTGTAGCAGGGAAGTACTTTGCATTGAAGTACTCCAAAAATTGTTTCCAAGTCTGGTATTTGCCGACGCTGTGCTCTATAGATTCCCACCAGTGATGGGCGTTGCCGAGAAGTTGGGCCCTCACGACGGTCATCCATAGGTCGGGGGAAAGTTGTGAAACTTCCAGCAGCATTTCTGTGTTGGAGATGCAGTCTGAGATCTCCTCTGGGGTTTCGCTGCCTTTAAAGGTTCTCGGGTTCATCTGGCGGAAGCCTTTGACTGTGCCCACTGGTTGGACAGGTGCTGGTGCCGGGGCAGTGGTTCTCTCCAAAGCCGTCATCAAAGTCTGTCTCAAGGCCTCAGTCTGTTGCCACTGAGACTGTCTCAGGGCTTTAGTCTGTTGCCATTGAGTTTGCAACATAGCTTGGAGGAACTGAAACATTTGAGGTTGGCCCTCAAGCTGGGGCATCAGGGCAGGAAGGGCTGGAGGTAGAGGCAAGGGTGTCTCCGCCTGCGGGGTTGATGTTTGCCCTTCATGCTGGGCTGGTGTTCCTGTCTGGGTAGGATTCTGGGGAAGGTATGGAGTCGTTGGGTAGACCAGCATCCTTCTCGGGGATGGGTCTCTCGGGGTGGTGGGGGTTCCTTGGATATCGGGCGAGGGGTCTGTCGCTTGGTCAGCCCCATCAATCGCATGTCCACCGGGTATGTCCATATTTTTGAAGAAGATAGCATAATTAGAAAAAGCACAAGGAAATAATAATTGTTAATCAAGCAGGATGCAAAATTTTTTGATGAAGTCAGTGTGGATGAGACCTAGTATTTCTATCCTATAACAGGTTTGCTGGGCATGTCATCATACCACTAGCAATAAACTTGACCTGCATGGGCCACCACTAAAACCATGTCACGCCCCAGTCCCAAAATGTAAGGAACTAGGCCACGTGGCATTGGCCAGCTGACACGTCACTAAGGGTTTAATCCAATTTTTTGGACCCAAAGGAATGTGCTACGCTGTCCTAAAATACTACAAGTCTAATACAGGCAAATCTATCTCATCCACAGAAATATCAGGAAATAGTGCTGAATATATATAATGCTGAGTCTGAAAATGTCATAGTACACATCTTGTGGGAACAAACCCACTACAAAAGATAATAATAGTAGAAAATAAGATAGACTAAGTATCGTCTATCAAGGTAGCAGCAACAGCTCCAGATGTACTAATGGATCAGGCAGACTCTGATGGAGACTCCTCTTACTCCTCCTCGGTAGCATGTCTGGTCTCCTGTCCTGGACCATACACCGTAGGATAGTAGGCCTCGTCTAAATCTGGAAGGGAACCAGGTCCTCAGTGGGACATAACAAGATACAGAAAACAACATGCCAGCTATGAAAATACTGAATAAATAAATACATGGTGCTAACCATCTAAGTGAATGCAAGTAAAGACCTTGTAGTACGCATGGGAATGTGTAGGCTAGACATATGCTGACTTAATTCTCCAGTCGTGGTGACTAGCTAGTATATGTGTCATATGCCCTCTGACTCAAGGGCACTCTGCAATCGACCATCTCCGAGGAGCATGGTACGAAGGTATAAAAACATACAAGGAGGGGGTGTCCCATACGTCTACTAGTTATCTTTCCCGCCCAATGTAACTAAATGCCAAGTCTTACTATTCCTGAGTTTTCTTGATTTTACACTAAGCCGTGATGCACTACACACGTACTGGTAGCTAATCAAATACGCAGCTCGTATCCCAATATGTATTGCAACCATGTTGCGTGTTCCCGTGACAGGGTCTAGGAGGATATTAGGATACCCTCACAGATGTTGGTAAGTCTGTAGAGACTAAGTTAATTACACTATGTGTCAACGTATCTGTTGACTGTACCCGAGGCAATCTCAGGTACTCACAGTTATATGAAATTCAGGAAAAATAGCATATAACAGCATTTGAATTTAAACAGTAACTTGGCAAGGTATACTTGCCTACTCCCGGGGTGTGTTGGAAACCTGATCTCACAGTCAAGTCTGAGGGTTCTTGTGACAGGGGGTCACTGACTGTGCTGGAGATGTTTTCTGTACAGGGTTTTAAATAATCATATTTAAATAAATGGGTACTCTATATTAGTATATATATACTTATGTAAATATATACAAGTATATATTTACATATAGATATAGTATATATAGTAGTATTTATATATTTATATAGCATATATATAATAGATACATTATATATAAATACATATTTATAGATATATATGTAAAAAAAAATGCAGAAATATAGCATACTTAGCTATTTATATATACTAATAGTATATATATATATTTAGTATAATAATATATATATATATAATAGATATATATAAGATACATATATTTACATATATACATAAAAGAAAAGAAAATGCAGGAAATATATATATACATAGTATATAGATAGATATATATATATATATAGATACATATATTTACATATATACATATATATATAAAGAAAAGAAAAATGCAGGAAATAAAATATATATATACATACATATTTATATATACTAATATATATATATATAAATATAATATATAGATAGATATATATATATATATATATATATATAGATATATAGATATATATATCTTCATATATAAATATATTTATAAAAGAAAAGAAAAATGCAGGAATTGAAATATATATATATACATACATATATATAAGTATATAGTATATATATACTTATAATTACATATAATAAAAAAATGAAAAGCATATAAATATATATATACATATATAATATATATATATATATATATAATTATACTATACATAAATAAATATATATATATATATATAGATATATATATATATATATATATATATATATATATATATAAATATATATATAAGAAAGAAAAAGAAAAATACATATATATTTACATATTGTATTACAATATATATATATATACACTGTATATATATATATTTGTATATAGTAATAATAATAATAATAATAATAATAATAATAATATATATATATATATATATAATTACATATAGTAATACATATGTATATACCTATATGTATATATTATATATATATATAAATAAGAAAAATAAAAACAGAATAAAAGATGCATAAATAAATATATATATATTATGCAGTATAAATACTGTATTTAAGTATATAGTAATATATATATATAATTATATAATTATATATATATATATATATATATATATATATATATATATATATATATATATATATATATACATATAATAAATAAATAATAAAAATGAAAAATACAGAAATATAATTACATACTGTATATACTGTATATATAATATTTAATTAAATAATATATAATTAAATATATATAATAACATATATATTAGTATATATATTAATATATATATAAATATATACATATATATACATATTTATATACATATATACAAACATATAGGAATATTTGTGTATTTTCGTATTATACAGGTATTTATACCTGACAGGTGACAGGGGGGGCCCACGGCTGGTCGCCGGCGGGAGGACGGCGGCGGAGCCGACGGCGGCTGGCCGGAGGGACGGCTGCAACAGCAGCAGGGTTTAACAGCAGCAGCATTGGTGGCTTGCGGGGGCTGCTGTGGCCAGGGCGGTGGCGGAGGTGGTGGTGCAGGGTGGAGGATCGGCGGAGGGGATGTCGACGAGCAGTCCGGTGAGGGTGGCGGAGGTCATGGGTGGCCGGAGTGGCGGTGGGGGACGATCGGAATGGGGGTGGCAGTATTGGTGCGGGTGAGGGCGGAGGGTCTGCGGGGGTGAGGGCGGCCGGAGTGGTGGTCGTGGGGCGGTGGGAGTTGGTCGGGACGGTGGAGGAGGTGGTGGCGAGTCGGTTGGGGGTGGTGGCGGTGGTGCACGGTGGCGGAGGGTGGTGCTGGGGGTGGTCGGGAGTGGTGGTGGTGGCTGTGGTGTTGGTGGAAGTTAGGTGCTGTGGAGGCTCAGGGCGGCGGAGGCGGTGGCCGTTGGCTAGGGGGTGGCTGGGGGAAGGGCGAAGAGTTCGGCGGTGGTCTGGTGGGGGAGGGTGGCCGTGGTGGGTGTCCGATGAGGTCGGAATGAGGGGGGGGGTGCTCGAGTTTAAATAGGGTTAGGGTTGAGTGGCATGGTGTGTAAATAGGTGGAAGTTTAGGGGCATTTAGGTAATTTTGGGTTTTAGGATATTTTGGCTGCTATTTTTAGATATTTTGTGGGTCCAACTTGACACGTGGACGGTCCATGTTCACCAGCCAATGAGATGGTAACACCTAGCACTGTAAATTTGTATAAAAACCCCTGAAATCCTATAATTTGCAAATAGGTCCTAAATTTGGTATTTTGCGTAATTACGCAATTTGTCTGATTAAAAACATTGATTCCTGGATATACTGAATTGCACAAAAATGAGGGGGAAACCTGGAGAAGTGCCTTGGGGTGTGTGGGGGTGAGCCTGGGCAGGGGCAGGGCCTGGTTCTTTGGGTGATACGGGTCACCGTATTTATTATTTAATAAATACTGCGCACGGTGTTCTCTAATTATTTAGAGGCAGGTAGGGTCATAATTTTACTACGGTGTCAATATACTAATTGTAGTATATTTCAAGTAGAATATTATCGTATTTTTGATTGGGCAAAACTGGTGTAGGTTGGGCCTCAACTCTCTAGGGGTACAGAGATGGGTAAAGAGCAGAAAATTAAATAGAAAATAAATACGGACTTTTGTAATGATATTTGTGCGTATCAAACGAGGCTCAAAATAAAGCTTCTGGAGTTGCACAAAATCCAAGAAAATAGTCTAACATGTCTAGGACAGGTATGTGAACTTGTTTGGGGTTAACAGCTAGTGTAATGCCCTATTTAATTGTGTGAGGGACAGGTGCACAAACAATAGGATATGTAAACAAAATAAAATTTTAAAAAGTTGCAATAATTCTAATTAGCTAAAATAAATCCTAAATTACTGAAATCTGGTCGAGGGAGTTTACAATAATTTATTAGGATTTATTTTCATGTCCTTTAATTGGAAACTTAAACTTAAACTTTGGAAGTCAAAAACCAAGAAACTAGGTCCCGATACCCTATAAAAGTAAGCAAAGTTGTTGGAAATAGTAACGAGCTTGGTTTTGCATGGAATTGAAAAAATTATAGAATTTAGTTATAATTACAAGAAATTATGTTTGGATCCTCAAGTAATTAATTTATTTTTAGGTCAATTAAATTTTGAAGGAGTCGACGCGGGATCATCTTTACCATCGCAGACTGCAGAACCAGGCAAGTGTACCTTGCCAAGATGTTTACATTTCTAAATCATTTATTTGATATTATTTATGCAATAGACATTATATTTGTGTGGCTTATTGATGTACTTATTGAGCTAGGGCCGTTATACGATACTTTGTGTCCGAACAAGATTCGGGTGCCGACATCCCCTGCGGAGTTGAGTATCGTAGTTAGAGAGTCATTCTTTCGAACCCATGTTTTGTGCGAATATTATTTGCACATCCTACCATAGGACACTTGACACGATATTCATGTGGCAGAGTCTTTCTCGACTTGATCGTGGTACTTGGACTCTGGATAGGACTACATGATGCATGCTATAGTTGTAATTATAATTGTACATATTCACTGTGACTTGTTTTGATGGTTAGAGGTCATGATCTTGTGTGTCTTGATTGAGATGTGAGATTACATTAGGTGGGAAGAGTCTTCATCGTGCTCTGGGCATATGTTACTTATTACTATTTATAGCGTATTAGGCTTTAGGTTCCCTATGCGGAATCTAAAGTATTATATTTATATATACATCTTCCTCCTGGTTCTCCTACACGGAGCCTTGAGTGTACTATTAGCGTACGTAAGTGTCCATTGAGATCTTTCGTGAGTACCAGTCCGGGGTACGATACCATACTCTCATTTGCATATCACATAGTTGACTGTTGTAACTTTTCCCTTATTCACACCATTATACTGTTCACTTCTGGCTTGAGTGTTTATTGTACCTTGCTATGTCCCCTGAGGACCTGGATATGGATTATGTCCCCAGGTATTGACGATGAGGTTTATCCCGAGGTTTACGGGTCAGGAGTTGATATCGGAGCAGTAGCAGCAGCCGAGGATGAGGTCGTACCGGAGGACTACTCTTGAGTTCTCATATTATCTTTATGTATGATGTCTTGTGATTCTTAGTATGGATTTGGATATTTTTCTCTCACTATTTTGATACGGGATGTTCTCCGTAATATTTATTTATTATATTGTGATAGACAGTTTTATTTATGGTATTGATGTTTGAGACTGGTTTATTATATTGCCTCTTGTTTATTACTTGGTGGATGAGATTAGATACATAGACTATGACATATATATTGTAGACCATTTTAGTTGTGATACAGCTTAAGTGCACTCTAAAGGGTCCATTAAATTGGATTTGCCCATTGGAGTGTGATGTTGGCCATTGTCATGTGGCTAGTCCCTTAACATTTTGGGATTGGGGCGTGACAAGGAGGGGGCGGAGAGGGGGGTCGAGGATAGGGGGAGTTCGAGGAGGGGGCAGAGGCGGACGGAGGGGGGCAGAGAGGGGGGGGGTTAGAGGAGGGGGTCGAGGAGCCGGAAGGGGGTTTCCGGAGGGGGGGTGGGGAGGGGTTCGAGGAGGGTGTCGAAGAGCGGGGGTGGGTGGGTGTCATCTGAGCCGGAGGGGGGGAGGGGGTGTCGAGGAGAGAGGGAGAGAGTTTATCGAGATCGAGAGAGAGAGAGAGAGAGAGAGAGAGAGAGAGATTGGGGGAAAATGAAACACGCTCTGAAATTTTAAATTTTCGCAGCGACGAATATTTCCGTCGCTATTCCGTCGCTAACGTAATCGTGACGGATTAGCGACAACTTGTTGACGAAAAATAATATAATTTGTTTACATAAATAAATTTGACGTAATTTTGTCGAAAGTTCGTCGCTGACTCAGCGACGAATTATTTTTTGTCGCTAAGATCAGTCGCTATTTAACAGTATTTTTATTTTTTGTCGCTGAAATCAGTTGCTATTTAACAGTATTTTTGTAGTGTGAGTCGGTAGAGAACAACTTACTTCTCCGTACAGTATATATATATATATATATATATATATATATATATATATATATATATATATATATATATATATATATATATAGCTTAATTAATGTTGATTCCGACGGGAGATTGGAATATGATTGCATGAAAGTTAAACTTGATACCGTGAAATACTTTCTTTTATTAGTTGGTTTCTTTCATTTGTACGTAGCCTCCTTAGCTCTCTTCTTGAAGTACTATACAAGTTAAGTTGCTTCGAAGATGAAACCACATATATAGTTTGGTTTGTTAGAAAGTGACTAATCTAGAGGAGTGTCTAGAATTCATAAAACATATATGTTCAATTAATAGAAGATGTCTATGTAACTATATATATTTTGCAACACATACATAGATGTCAATTTCTTAAAAATGATCATTTGGATTCATTGATATACATGTATAACCAAATTGACGTCATACATATGCATGTTGACAGTACATTGTAGCAGAGAAGCATAAACAAACATAGATAAAAGCAAGCCAGCAAGCCAGCAAGCCAGAGTGAGTGTTGATCATAATTATATAATTTAATTTTAAGCTAAGCAGCATTAGGATAGGAAGCATCCATGGCAATGCCACAGAGACCTTCCTTGGCCTCCACGTCCCTTTCCATCCTTATGTATCCATCCTCACCCCACGACGTCCCCCACGAGTTCTTCACCAACCAGTACTTGGTTCCGTCGCTGGTTGCACCGTAGCCTACGACTGCAACACCATGGTCCAGATCGGTCCCGCAGTCCCCGGTGAAGACACCACTCGAGTACATCTGGAACGCGAAGCCACCTGCGTCTATGGCAACAGCTATGGGCTGGCTGGCCGCGGCCTTGAGGAGAGCTGCTTCGCTGTTCACGGTCACGTCCTCGAAGCCGGTGATTGAGGCGGCATGGGAAGCGGCCTTCTTGGCGTTGCAAGTGCCGTCGGCTGCTGTATAAGGATAGTTGGCCTCGGTGGTGATGCCCTTGTTCTTGATGATGTATTTGAAGGCATCATCCATCTCCCCTCCGTTGCAGCCTTGATCGTCACTGGTGACGTCGCAATCTACAATCTCTTGCTCCGACAGGGATATGAGCTTGCCCGTGCTTAATTTGGTAATTCCTTCGGTTGCAGCAACCGCTGAGAATGCCCAACAAGATCCTGAAAGGAAGGAAGGAACGAACGAACATATATAAATAAATACTAGCTAGCTAGCTACTTGTGAATAATAAGATTTCATCTCAAGTACTCATGATCACTTCCGCTAGCTAGCTAGCTAGCTCATTAGTCATTAATTAATTAATTATGATCGAGTACGCACGTACGTACCACATTGGCCTTGATCCTTGATTGGGGTGACTGCACCCTTGGTCCTCCAGTCCATGGTGGCAGGAATAGCCGTAACGTTCTCGTATTTGAAAGTACTACTGATTCCGGCCTTTGAAGTAGAAGGCCTGAGCGTGTTGCGACTTCTGAACTCCTCATTAGTGAGATCCGCAAACTGATTCAAGCCCAACTTGAACTTGTGGTTCGACTCGGCATTGAACGACTCAATGCGCTCAACATTTGCCTTGAAGATCTCAAAGCGGTCAGCCTTCTCTGCGGCATTCTTGTACACTCTCCCGTGCTGAGCCATCCACTGCTCGTGCCTCTCCAACATCCCCGGCTTCGAATTCTCATCATTAAGTAGTGTGCGGGTTGCTTCACCCTGAGAAGCCCCCCAAATGGCCACTATCAACAGCAAGGCCAGCGCTAGGCATTTCAATGTCTGGGACTGGGAGGCCATTGCTAGTATATAGTTACTAGTCGATGATTTCAATTTGAGGCCGAGTGATCGATGAGAGGCTAGTAAGGTTTGCACATCTTTATATAGCTAGCTGAGCATAGCTAGCATAGTAGTGTTCATTGATCAGATCGAATTCCCCACTATTATTCAGGCGGTGGAGAACGACTTCTGCGTGCCGTATAGATTCATGTTGATTCCGACCCCCTATCATATACTCACTCACTCGAGAGATTAATAAATGATTTCATTGCATGAAAGTTAAAACTACTTGATACCGTGGGATTCTTTCTTTCATGAATATTGTAGCGTAAGAAACTGTACTTTCATAGCTAATTAAACCGCAGTTCATGATTGGCATCTCATCTAAGTTCAATTAGATGTCGACCTCTGCATGCTATATATTCTCCTACATTCGTTCGTTGGGACTTTTTTGTTTGCTCTTTTCAAGTATTTTGAATTACCTATAAAACATATGCATATATACAAAACATGTGCATATATACTAATTATAATTTAAAGTGTAAAACTGTATCAATTTACACCTTGTCTTAATCAACTCTTTTAAACTAATTATCCTAACTTCGATAAAGTCTCTATGACATGGTGACGCAGTTATTCATCAAGAGAATAGTGGACTCAGGGAGCATACCATTAAAAAAAATGTTGATTCCGACCCCATATCATATACTCACTCACTCGAGAGATTAATAAATGATAGCATCATTTGATTTGCATGAAAGTTAGAGTACTTGATTGAGATTTTTTCTTTCATGAATATTGTAGCGTAAGAAACTGTAGTTTCATAGCTAATTAAACCGCAGTTCATGATTGGCATATTATCTAAGTTCAATTAGATGTAGACCTCGACCGGCATGCTATTCTCCTTCAATATTCTTACGGACTCTACAATATGTAGGGACTTTGCAATATGTAGGGACTTTGCACTTTTGTCTTCTTAGTTAGTTTTTATTATTTGTAGATTTCTTAAGAGAGAATATAACTCAACTTTAGGGGCGATCTTTTCGTTCGATTTCAATCGAATCAAAATAATCAATACTGAATAAACCAAATTTCTAACCATCAAAAAATAGGTGGGGGGACACATATGTGGGGGTACAAAATATTGGGACTGGATTAGCAGAACAACTGATCTCGTCCGCTCTAAATTACAGCTATTACAATGAATGGACCATTCATTGTCCAATGGAGAGAAACAAACGCCTAGTGTACAAAACCAAACTTTCAATATTGTCCAATGAACCTAATATTAGAGAGTTGGCTTTAGTCCCATTGGACAATAGACTATTAATTATGAGGAAAGCCTACAGCGCACTTAGAATGAATCTCTGTGGGAATGTTCGTTGGCAAGATCTCGGGATACCGTTCCCTCCAAATGTTACTAACACTTTTTTGGGTTGGACTCCGATCGTCCCGTGATTTTTTTCATTTGGATTTTTCACGTAAAAATCTGTCTGCGAATTGTGTTTGGAGTTTTTGGTTTGGGTACTTTTGCTCGATTCTCTAGCAAGGCTTCTTGGTTTGGGGAACGGTTTCCGTGTTTTCGTTCCCAACAAAGTGGTATCAGAGCCAGGTTCTTGAGTTTAGAGAGGTTTTAGAAGTTGACCGTCAAATCAGGGAGTAGAGATGGACGCGAAGCCAGTGCGCATGGTAAACCTAAATGGTACCAACTATCATTATTGATGGAGCAAGATGAAGGATTTGTTGTTCGTCAAGAAGCTGCATCTTCCAGTATTTTCGTCCGAGAGGCCTAGTGATAAATCCGAAGAGGACTGAAAGTTCGAGCACATACAGGTGTGTGGGTACATACGACAGTTCGTTAACGAGAATGTGTACAACTACGTAGCCAATCTTGAGCACGCAAAGACGCTATGGGATAAGATGGAATCTTTGTATGCAAAAAAGACTGGGGTAAACAAACTGTTTCTGATCCGAATGATGATGGGTCTACGGTACAAAGATGGTGCGTCTATTACAGATCACTTGAGTAAGTTTCAGGGCATGGTGGACCAGCTATCCTCGATGCGAGTCAAGTTCGACGATGAAGTACATGAACTATGGTTGTTGTGTATATTGCAAGACTCGTGAAAAACCGTATGAGTGTCTATGATTGCTTCTGCTCTGAAAGGCATGGTTAGTCTAGTGTTTGCCAAGAGAGGGGTACTAAATGAAGAGATACGGAGACGTTCTCAGGGTACTTCATCCACATCCCACTCAGAGGCGCTAGTTTCAGAGAGCCGCGGAAGGAGCAATAACAGGGGTCCAGTTGTGATAAAGACAAGAGCAGAGGCAAGTCCAAAGGTCGATACGAGGACTCAGAGTGTTACCATTGTGGCAAGAAAGGCCACATCAAGTAGAACTATTTTGCTTAGAAGCGGGAGCAGAAGGGCGACAAGGGAAAGCAATGTGAGAAAACTACCACGGCGGCCTCGGCACATGGAGGCGACGTGATCATTGTAGGTGATGAGGCAGTTATGAACCTCATCTGCGATGACAACTCTTGGCTGGTGGAGTCAGATTCTTTAGTGCATGTATCCCATAACATGGCACTATTTGCTACTTACACAATAGTCGACTATGGAGTGTTGAAGATGGGTAACGGAGATGTGTCGAAGGTTGTTGCTGTTAGAGATATACATTTGAGGACAAAGACGGATGCAGTTCTTGTTCTCAAAGATGTCCATCATGTCCCTGATATCCGTTTCAACATGGTATCTGTTGGAAAGTTGGATGAAGGGGGTTTGATCAACCTCTTTGGGAACGGTCAGTGGAAGCTTTCCAGAGTTTCGATGGTGATTGCCAAAGGAAGCAAGAAGTCTGGACTCTATTATATGGAAGGGAGCGTACATGGGACACAAGAGGTGAACGCTGCTACTGATGCGTCTATTGAGTTGTGGCACATACAGCTCAGCCATATCAGCGGAAGGGGATGAGCTACTTGGTGAACAGAAAGGTGATTCCAGGGCTAAAGTCTACAAAATTAGAGAGATATACGCACTATTTGGCAGAAAAACAAAATAGGGTATCTTTCCAAAGTCGTCCAAGTTCAAGGAAGCCAGCGTTGCACGAGTTGATTCACTCGGATGTCTGCAGTCGTATGAAGGTAAAATCCAATGGTGGTGTTTCTTATTTTGTAATATTTATTGATGACTGTTCCAAGAATATTTGGGTCTATGCCATAAAGACTAAAGATCAGGTGCTTCCCACTTTCAAAGATTTTTAGGCCTCTGTTGAAAGAAAGACGAGCAAGAAGCTGCGATATGTTCGGTCGGACAATTACAACGAGTATATCTATCCCTTTGATGCTTATTATTGTGATCAAGGTATAAGACACCATAAGACTCCACCAAAGATACCGCAGCTAAACGGTGTAGCGGATGCATGAACAGGACGCTGGTGTAGAGGGTGCGATGTTTGTTGTCAGAAGCAAACTTGTCGGACAACTATTAGGGTGAGGCACTTTACACAGCTGCTTATGTGATTAATTTATCTCATAGTGCTCCTTTGTAGGGTGATGTGCCTGACAAAGTATGGTACAACAAAGAGCCATCATATAATCACCTATGAGTGTTTGGTGGTAAGGCATTCGTGCATGTACCGAAGGACAAAAGATCGAAACTTGAGCCAAAGACGAGACGGTGCATCTTTGTCGGCTATGGTTGGGATGAGTTTGGCTATAGACTCTACGATCCAATGGGAAAAAAGCTCTACAAAAGCAGGGACATCATTTTCGTCGAGGATCAGACCATGACCAACACTCAAGATTTTGAGATGCCTTCTGAGGCGGAGAAATTTCTTGAGTTAGAGTCATTTTTCTTCGAGCAGTTTCCAGAGGATATCGCGGAGGATCAAGTTAGGGGGAGCCAGTACATGGAGTTGCTCCTAACCTTGATTATCAGCCTGCTGATGGTGGTCAGGGTGACCCTCAGGAGGATGAGCATGCCGAGAAGATAGTTCCTAAAGGGGAGGAGGCTGTTGATATATAGCCAGCACCAGTGGTTCCATTGAGGAGGAGCGATAGATAGCGTCAACCATCTAAAAGATACTCATCCGGTAATTATGTGCTTCTGACTGACGGGGGAGAGCCCAAAAGTTTTATAGAGGATTTGGAAGACGAACACATGCAAGAGTGGATGGAGGTTATACAGGAGGAGATGGGTTCCTTACATGCCAATTCTACTTATGAGCTGGTGCGGTTGCCAAAGGGCAATAAGGCTTTAAAAAATTGATGGGTATTCAGAGTGAAGAAGACAGATGATGTTACTCGCCCTCGATACAAAGCAAGGTTGGTAGTTAAAGGCTACAGTCAACGGAAGGGCATAGATTATATGGAGATTTTTTCGTAAATCGTTAATCAGTCGTCTATTCGGGTGGTGCTAGCATTGGCAACAAGTTTGGACTTGGAAGTCGAGCAGATGGACGTGAAGACGACATTCTTCCATGGTGATCTTGAGGAGATTTTGTACATGGATTAGCCAGAGGGATTCTATGAGAAGGGCAAGTCACACTTGGTTTATCGGTTGAGGAAGAGCTTGTATGGTCTAAAGCAGGCTCCGAGGTAGTGGTACAGGAAGTTTGAGTTATTTATGGGGAACATGGTTTTGCATGGATGACGTCGGACCACTGTATATTTGTGAGGTACTTTGTCGGGGATGATTTCATCATTTTACTGCTCTATGTTGATGATATGCTACTGGTGGGTCAGAATGCCACTAGGATAGCAGAGATAAAGCGCCAACTGGATATCGCTTACGCAATTGGCACAATTAGTTGTTTGCTAATAAACGAAAGAAATGAAAACAGGTTTATACGAAACCCTTTCTTAGGTTTACAAACAAGTACTATTAATCCTATAGGAGAATGTTAAGTACAAAATTTAAATCTGGATAAATATTGCTATAGGAGTCTGATCTGCAGTCGATCACTTTGTCCCTTGGACCACACGATGACGAAGAAGTGCTGTAGAAGAAGGAGAAGCTTCAAAAATCGCAAGAAGGAGCGTGTGCTCGATGTCAAAATCGTCAATCACTACTCTCTGTCTGTGCTCCTCTCTCTTCGATTTTTCCGACCTTCTCTCTAAAAACTTGACCCATGACCTCCGTGGACGGAGGTCTCTATTTATAAGCGTAGAAACTGAACAACGGCGAGAACCGCACCTTTTATGCGGTGTTTATCATAACTGCTACCCATGTATAAATGATCTTCTGAATAAGCGTGTGACGCATGTCCCATTAGGAGATAATGCGTATAACTGCTGCGAAGATCACGGCATGCAAGCCACGTAGGTAACTGCCCCTCGTGTAGAGATGCTTGGCGTAGAAGCCAAATAGCTGTCTTGTTGGCGTAAAAACCAAATAGCTGTTCTGATGGCGTAAAAGCCAAGTAGGCATAGAAGCCGAATAGTTGACATATAGGCGTAGAAGCCCAATAGCGGTCGAGTTGGCGTAGAAGACAAGTAGGCATAGAAGCCCAATATCTGACATATAGGCGTAGAAGCCGAATAGCTGTCAAGTTGGCGTAGAAGCCAAATTTTGCGTAAAGCTTGATGTTGACTGGAGTCTTGAGAGTATTTTGGACCAGATAGCCTGTTCACATACCCTTGCAAATATAGCCTGAGTTAGCGTATTTCGAGGAGATAGCGTACAGCGTACTCCTATAGTTGAAAATAGCCAGGTCAGCGTATTTTGAGGAGATAGCATACGGCGTACTCCTATAGCTGAAAATAACCTGATGGCGTAATGTGCAGGGATGGTGATGTAGACGTATTAGCCCTAATTATGGCTTTCCCAGTCACTGGAAACAGAATAAAATCTCGTGCATTAAATACAGAGATCTTCCCCCATCTCGCGCATTAACTGCAGAGACGTGCCTCGAGTTCTGTACGAAGAGCTGCTTTTGACGTGGCAGTCAGCTTTGTCTCATCCTGAGCATAAAAGCTCATGCTTGCCTGTGTAAAAATAGGCAGCATATTCCTTGAATGCGTAAACGACGTCTTACATCAAGGCTTTGTCACTGAACGACAATCTGGAGCTCTGTGCCGAATCATCATTACAGCCGTCATCTGGATAGTCGTACAGTACTCTTTGTCAGGAGTCAGGTTCATTGTACTGTCTGACAGGTTCATTCGAGTAATTCGAAGCGTTCCTCGTACAATTTTCCGCTGCATTAAAAGCAGATAGGTTTATGCCATTACGCTGAAGCAGCCTGGAGATACTACATTACGCGGGTTATTCTGGAGCTATATTTTACGCTGAATAGCGTGGAAGCTCTGCTGTTACGCCAATGGCTCTGAAGTCATGATTTACGCTGCGTAGCACTGAAACTCTACTTTACGCAGGCTTTCTGCATATTGCGTATAATCTTGCAGCATATTTTTCATGCTTCTACAAGACCCCCTTCAAAGCTTTCACATTCCTCGTAATTTGAAATGCTTTGAATGAAGCATGAAACGGTCAAATTTGACTCGTTCCGCGAGGCTGATTTCTCGGCCAATATTTAGGAATTCGTTGGGATTTAATGTGATCTCCTCTGCCTATATAAAGGCGACTGAGTTAACCTATTTTTCCTATACTTCCTTCACCACACCGAGATGGTTGCCGATCTTTGTCATGTCGAATTGAGGAAGAAGAAGATCATGTTCTTCCAGTTCATAAGGAGCCGTAAAAAGAGGCATCTTCGAGCAAATGTCCTCTGCAACGATGGATCATGGAAGGATATCATAGCTTCTTTTGCTCGGGATGATCAGCAATTTCATATGGCGATTCGTCTAGGAGAAAGAAAGGGTCACTTTCGACCACACAGCTTGTAAGCTGTATTTTCTCCCATCATGACGGTGGATGAGGGTAGACAGTCTGGCCCTGTCTTCCAATATTGAGTTGGGTCTGAATCCTAACTCAATCTGTCATAGCGTATGGAGGATGGGCTTGTGTAATTGATACACGCCCAATTTTGTATCCTTCCACTACTAGAATAAGCGGTATTAGCGACGTATTTTAGCGACGTCTAGTTAAAACGTCGCTAAATTAGCGACTCTGAACAAAAACGTCGCTAGGCGTCGCTAAATGGCGACATTTAGCGACGTTTAGCGACTTTTATTAAGATTTTAAAAGAATAGTCGCTATAAGTTCAATTAAGGTCGCTAAACGTCGCTAATATATCTGATTTAGCGACGTTTAGCGTCGTAATTAGCGACGTATATATCAAAAAAATTTAGCAACGTATTTAGCGACTTCATTTGTGTCGCTAATTTTAATTTTAGCGACGTTTTTATGTGACGTCGCTAAACGTCGCTAATTTTTGTTTAATTAGGGCTCGGTTTTCTTTTCTCCGTCTGTCGAAAATTTCGAAACGTTTCGATTTCCCCCGCCCCCCCCCCCCCCCTCTCCGGCGACCGGGTTTCCACGGCTGCGTCTACTCCGGCTTCCCCCTCCTCCTCCTCGAGCTCTAGGTAATCTCTCTCTCTCTCTCTCTCTCTCTCTCTCTCGAATGTGACACTGACACTGACACAAGACACACTTGACAGACACGACACACGCACATAGACACGACACACGCACACAGACACACACGCACACAGACACACACGACACACACACACGACACACATATACGACACACACAGACACACACACAAACACGACACACACAGGACACACACACAGACGCAGGGGTTAGGTTTAGGGTTAGGGTTAGGGTTAGGGTTAGGGTTAGGTTTTTTGACCCTCCTTGACTTACCCACTCTTTCCTCTTCTTATATCATTCCACATAACACTACACTTGACAAATACCTAGCCCTCCAATCCCTATGACTGATACATCAACCTTACATTCACTCCTAATTCTAACCTTCATCCTCTTACTGATACTAAGCCCCCTGCAGTTGACACCCCTGACCAACTCCACCTAGTGCATATATGCATTACTAATCCTCTCCCAATTTACTGGAGTGCACTAACTAAATGTGCACACTGTTGTAGTGAAACTCTAATTCTCATCCTCTTTAATGTGTACAGTTCCTGCAGAACCACATTGGCTAAGGGACTCTATAACACATTCAAGATACCAACACTTAGCACCCTTATTGATATTCTCGAGTAACAGACACTTACCCCCTCTATAACCTTCTTCACTAACACTAGAACACCTACTGCTACTACCCGATCCCTAATTGATGTTACTGCTACACATTCAAGATACCAACACTTACCCCCTCTATAACCAAATAGGCATCAGACCCCTACACGGTTGAACCTATTGTCACTACCCAGTTACTGTGACAACACTATCTAAACTCTAGCGCACACACAACTTATATCTATAGGCACATACACTGTGTACATACACAGTCAACTCTCCCCTCTTATTAAGGCATGTGTATCATACTAGCACTCTTAACTCCTCTTCACATACTCTAATACATATACCCCTTACCTAATAGTACCCTTAAATCTGGACACAAGCATCAGTGATACACTAAGTTGATATGTGCAACCTGCACACAGGTGCATTCTTGCACATCACAAGTTTGTAATAGATTTTAAACCATAGCATCACTGACCCCTTCCTACTAATACACGTGACTCAGTATCTAGCTTCAGTGGCCCAAGCTTCAATCTGAGGCCTGCAACAAGCACCACAGACCCATTCTCTCCATATGTGGTAAAATATGCTGCTAGGGTCAATACCCGAGCCTTAACAAGCCTGCAACCAACTTCCCACTGATTCAAATGCCTCAGTGCTCATCCATTTATTCCTAATACTCTGTGAACCGAACACTCATGATTTCCCTTATTACTGGATAAATACCTCTACTGTAACATGCATACCTAGTTGTTTCTTTATCCCAAACCTGAGTACACCTCAATGCAACTTACACTGTAATGTAGAGCTAAGTGGTTGCTACCTACTAACTGATTCCCATACC
Organism: Iris macrosiphon; assembly: GCA_036927795.1. Lineage (NCBI taxonomy): Eukaryota > Viridiplantae > Streptophyta > Magnoliopsida > Asparagales > Iridaceae > Iris > Iris macrosiphon. The sequence continues at coordinate 153,702 of JAYESA010000024.1, read as the reverse complement.
AGGTTGCACTGACATACTGCAGACAGTGTACTCCATACTTCATGTTGCAACTTTAATACATTCCCCTATGCACATCACATATTCCCTCTTATCTTCATACAAACACGATATAATACACAATAACTCATAAACACTCAAACACACACAAATATCTGTACTGACACAAGATACCCCCATATCCTATATTCACAGATATCCCTCCACTGATTCACTTATAACCCAACACCCCTAAACATACACTTGAGAAGTATCAGTAGCTTTGAGTGAGTGCAAGTGTCCATGTGTTTTAGGGTAGATGTAAGCTTTAGAATGATCTATACTGCTACATAATCATCTTATTCTTCCGTTCCGGTCCAATAGCTAATTCTTTGCTAATTCTTTGTTTTCATCTATCTTACCAGATGGCACCCAAGAGAGCGACACCTCCTACTGTTAAGGAGGAAGTTATGCCTCCTACTGTTAAGGAGGAAGTCATGCCTCCAACTGTTAAGGAGGAAGTTATGCCTCCTACTGTTAAGGAGGAAGTCATGCCTCCAACTGTTAAGGAGGAAGTTATGCCGACTACTGTTAAGGAGGAGGAGATACCACCTGCGGGGAGTTCCAGTCACCCAGCACCTATCGCGGCTGTATCTCAGACGGGGAGTTCCAGTCACCCAGCACCCATAGCGGAGCTTGGTAACATAAACGCTGCTTATGCGCAGTTGTTGAGGGACTGGTATCTGCCCCATTTTGGAAATCATCGAGATTGATACTATAATGTTTCATATACTTATATATTATGCATTTTGTGTTACTGTGATACTCTGATACTTATATATTATGTGATGCTGTTTATGTCCATTTTGTGTGAGTGTGATGCTGTTTATGCCCATTTTGTGTTACTGTGATGCTGTTTATGCCCATTTTGTGTGACTGTGATACTTTTATTGTCTGTCTATAATATTTGTGTGTATTAATTGTATGACTGTGATACTTTTATTCATATTCAATATTGTTAATCCGGTGTTGAGTGTTCCACCGAAGGGGTCGACGAACCCATAGAATTCAACGGAGGGTTGCTCCGGGTATATTTTTAATTAGAATTTTATAAATTGCAGGAATAATAGTTTGGAACAATTCTGGTTTTTTTTTTTAATTTTTTGGTAACTTTAGCGACGTAGTTAGCGACGTTTAGCGACGTCTAGCGACGTTACTATAAGTCGCTAAAAATGTCGCTAATTAGCGACGTGTAATTAGCCGTCGCTAAAGACGTCGCTAAACGTCGCTAAATACGTCGCTGTACGTCGCAAATTGCTGACATGGCAGTACTGCCAGGTCATTAAAGACGTCGCTGTTACGTCGCTATATAAGTCGCTAATTAGCGACGTTTAGCGACTTTAATAAACGTCGCTATTTAGTGACCCGGAGTCGCGAAATGTCGCTAAATTTAGCGACACTATAAAGTCGCTAAAATACGTCGGCATAGCGACGTTTAGCGACGTTTTTCCTTTTGGCGACTTGGGTTTTTCCGACTGCGTTAAAACGTCGCTAATTACGTCGCTAAAATTTTTTAGCGACGTTTTTTTGTTATTTAGCGACGTTTTTGGGCGTCGCTAATTTGACTTATTCTGGTAGTGTTCCGCCATTAATCATTTTTTTGTTAATCGGCCGCAGAAACCGATTAACTGCTGAAGAAGAAGACAAAGATCTCCACCAATATGATAACCTGGCACAGTAGATTCTTGGTGTGATCTTAAGTGAAAATGAGAAACCCTTGGTAAAATAAGGATTTCTATCATATGTAATCATGAAGATGAAAAACCCTTTGTAAACTAGATTTCCATCATATGTAATCATGATTAATAAAATTGTCTTCTTTTACGCATCTGATGATTTGCCATATTTTGCTGTGGTAAAGTCTGAATAGTGTGCAGCTTCGACACGTCTGAATAACTTTACACCGACTCTGATAAAAAGAGTATGTGATCTGGTCCGTCTTTTATGCGTAACTGAGGACGCATAAAAAAACTGCTTTAGCATTTAAGTCAAATATCCGAACTGTCCTGCTGTTTTGAACGAGGAGTTGCGTAGAATTCTGAACTGTCACTTCTTTAAGAAGAATTCTTGTTCAGACCATCATCTTCAAGAATGATTTCCCAAAAATCCTTTGAAGTAGGGCGAGAAATGGCTGTCAAACCCGGCCAATCGACCCAAGAAGAAGAGTCATTTTCAATGCTGAATTCTGTATGTTTTGGGTACTTGGGATATTTTGAGGCCAAGAAGGAGCATCTTCTGCGTAAACCCTTGTAATTGGCCGTCTTGAGAATTGTTCAGATATACGCATACTCTGGCCTGCGTATTTTGAAATATGCGGAAAGTCATAGATCCGTAGTGTAGATGAGCATAAAATCATAAGTTTGTAGCCTCTCAAGCGTAAAAGCTGCTGAGCATAAGAGCATCCGGGCGTAAAACCGTAGATTTATAGCCTCTAAAAAGAAAACTTCCGAGCGTGTAGTCGTAGATTTGTAGCCTCTGAGCGTGAAAATCTTTTGAGCGTGAAATCGTAGGTTTATAACCTCTCGAGCGTGAAGTCGTGGGTTTGTAGCCTCTCGAGCGTAAAAGCTACCGAGCGTAAAAGCATCCGGGCGTAAAACCATAGACCTATAGCCTTTGAGCGTAAAACCATAGATTTGTAGCCTCTTGAGCGTAAAAACTCCTTAGCGTAAAAATTGTAGATCTGCTATGCACGAAAAAACTTTTCGAATCCGTTGACTGTCCGTCTTCCCTAAATGATAGGCTGACGTGGTCCCCAATCATAACCGAATATTAAATATCGGATTTGGTTAGGGATTCGAAGAGTTTATCTGAACTCTATAAATATCCCAAGGCATTCAGAGAAGAAACTCTTCATTTGTCTTTTGCAAAAAAAAAAAAACCTTCGTCTCTTCGAGAACTCATCTTCGTCTCTTCTCTGAGCACTCTGAGTTTTTGCAATGGCACCGAAACACGCTTCTACCTCTAAGGGGAAGAAAGCTGCATCTTCTTCTCGCTTCTCTGCTCAAGCACGAGCAACTCCTATTAGACTGAGCGAATCTCGTTCTGAACGAAGTGCCCCACCGTTAAGCTGTGCACCAGGCGTTATAGGTAAAGCTTTTGGGACGAGAAAACAAAGAAAACCCTTCGCACACGTTGTACGTGAATGCGCTAGGTCATCTTCTGTGCTCTTTGAGGAAGATGATGCACAGAAATGTTTTATCATTTATGCCCACATTCCTAATGTGTCAGCGTAAAAACTCTATATTTGTGCAGTCTGACGTAAAAGCTTAGACTGTCGAAATTTGGCATATACTACAAACTTTGAGTGTTACGCTCTGGATGCAAATTCTGGCGTAACAACTCAAATTTTGTCAGTCTGGCATAAAACACAGATTGTCAGATTTTTTGTGTATACTGCCAATCTTGAATTTTATGCCTCGAAAATAGGTTCCAGCGTAAAAACTCAAGTTTTTACAGTCTTGGCGTAAAAGCACAGACTGTTAATCTTTGGCATAAGCTGCAAGACTGTAATGTCTAGTGTAGAAACTGACTTGTTCTTCTTATATTTTGTAGTGGACTTGCAGATACCTCTGTTGGCTGAGGTGATGGGTTCTGCTACTGGGATGCTAAACTCCAATTACTTGGAGGATTTGTCCCACGTGACATTCCCTATTTCTGGAACCCAGTATCCTGAAGGAAGAGGAATTCTGATATCGTCTCAAGGAGAACGAATGCTGTTGAGTATGATCAACAGGGAGTCCCTGACGTCTCTAGATGGGGCCAAATATATAAAACCAGCTTTCCTATTCGGGGATATAATTGATAAACAATCTCAGACGAAGCCCAAGAAGGAAAACTGGGTTTTTACTGCTGGGGGCATGGTCATGTACCTGCCCAGGATGCCGAGAGATTACCCTATCTCGACGTTCTTCCATGCCATGCATCCCAGGAAGATGTCGTGGACCCTGACCCCTAATCTTCACGGCCAGCCGGGGAAGGTATTTTATCAGAAAGGATCAGACCAAGGATTATTTGTCAGCCGTCCTTCAGGCCCTGTCGTACCTTTCAGGGGGTTACTGCCGGGCAGCGTCCCGAGTGAAGACACTTCACTGCTCCAGCCAGTCCAATTATCAACTTTTTGCAATGACTTCATGGGGCATGGAGGAGTATACCCCAAGGTTAATCCTCGGACCAACGGGTGGCTTACCCATGGAAATCTTCGATGGGCTCATTTAGCTGCTTGGGCCCTGAAGCATTTTCTGACGGAGCTGGAGAGCATTGGTCTGTTGGCGGCTGTGAGTTCTACCAGTGTTGGGCTGCCTCCTAACCCTAAACTATTTTTGGCTTTGATGGAGCGGTATATCTCGCTCACTGGGACTTTTGCCACTCCGCTAGGGGAGTTGGGATTGGCCCTTCACGAGATGGCAGAGATTTTAAGACTGCCAATGGGGGATACTCCTTATGAAGAGTATGTTCCCACAAACAGGGAGCTGGGGGATACAGACCCTCGGGTAGTGGCAGTGTACCAGGAGCTAATGAGCCATTATCTTGCGTGCACCACCTTCTATAATGAGCCCTATGATTTGGCTCATACCAACAAATGGGCGTCCTATCTCTTCTTTCATCAGGTCAGAGATGCTAAGCCAGACAAAGTTGTTGATAGCAGGGATAAGACTTTGAGCCTTCTGAGCGTGCTTAATGCTCAAATAGTCGATGATCTTATTGAAGACGCTGGGGCTTCAGATCAAGTTCTCGATGAAGGGATAGAGAGTTATCCTGCAGGAACTAAAGCCTATAGTTATATGAGCATTGTCGCAGGCCTCTGTCAAGAGAAGCTCAACTGGCTGGCTTCCTCTCTGTATGGCTACGCCGATTGGTAGTACCTGGCATTGCATCTTCGGATCACATTCATCGTAACACCTTATGGCCTGCAGGGCATTTGGTGTTTGGGGCAAGACTGGGCCTGCTCCCTGCCATGGTATGCCGGGTACAAGCTGGCCTGAGGGCCATTACTGATGGGTTGCTTGCAGACGAAACACGACGTGAAACCTTTCCCATGGTAGAGTTACCATTCCTGTATCTGATGGGATGGTTAATTCTTCATAACCCCAGGGTGATGTCTCCCGGCTCTGCCAGTAGTTCGGGAAATAATTTCTTGTTGAATTACAAGAATTCTACTTGGAACGTGACCACCGTCGTAGACTGTCGGCGAGCACTAAATTTTGCTCATAGCTGGAAGCTCTTCTGTATCGTCCCCACTGTATATCTCAATCAACAGGGGACGAGACTTCAGAATTCAGGTGAAGGGAAGACCGTTCTTTCTCCTGAAGCTTTTTATTGGTTGGTCTGTATTAGACCTTCCCATTTGTTATACCGAAGTGAAGACCATTGCTTCTTGGAGCCCTATCTGCCTAGTCGGTTCGCCAGACAGTTTGGGTATAACCAATTGCATGTGGGAAATGCCATCACCAGCTTCAAATCCAGAGGTGGACTTATTGATGGAGCGAGAGGATGGCGATACTTCATAATGGGTTATACTGGAGCAACCTTTACTGTGCCCGCGACTTCTCTCTCCATAGAGTTGCGCATCCTCCATTCGTACGCCCAATTTTATGTGGCCATCAATACCTTCCATCGCAATTTTGATATGCATGGAAGTTTTAGGATGCCCTCTCATAAGTCCGCTGGGAGAGAGGAAGTCCCATCGATTTTCTCTGACGAAGGTGAAGACTCTGTCGATCCAGATAAGTTTTTGTTGACAGTACCGAGAGGCTTAATACCTCCGCTTGCCGAGCCTCTCATTATCCCCAGTAAGCGAAGGGCTCCTACTCCGAAAGAGCCTTCCCCTGGCAAGAAAAAGAAGACTGTCAGTGGTCCTCTAAGGACTTCCAGCCATGAGGCTCCTGGGAGTGAGCATGTTGTTTCCCCGGTCGGGGATGATTCTTTGATTAGAGGTCCCTCGTCTTTTAGAGAGGGAACCTCCACAGTTCCGGCTGGCAGTACCGGAGATTCTTTGCTCGAGTCTGCTGTCGCTACTGCCGCTACTGGTAGTGCAGTGAGGTTACCCTCGAGGCCGAGCAAATTAAGGATATCTTTATCCAGTCCAATAATGGGTCCAGCTCCTTCTTCATCTGTAAGTATCTCCAGCGAGATTACATATGATGAACCTCGATTGGATCTGGGTGAAGACTTGGATGACTACCCTCAGTCGTCATTTGGTGCACCCTCCTCTCCAGGTATGACAGCTTGCTTAACATCATTAAGAAATGATTTAGCTATACTGGCTACGGACGCGACATATATACCATCAGCCATTGGTAAATATTGTCCTTACACCTCTTTTTTAGGAAAATTAACATCAGATTTGATATTAACTTTTTTTCGTCTTCTTTTCAGGGGAAGACACCTTAGAGGAAGGCAGAGCCGACGCAACTTTTGACTTTGTTGCGAATACTGCGGACGAAACAACGACGCTCGATTTTGAAGGGGCATACTTTGAAGATGTTGTTCCTCCGTCTGCAGCATTTTTGGGTGTAGCCTCGCCCAATACAGTCCCGATATCTTCAGAGGAGGATGATCCTGTCATCACGACTATGCCTCCTTTGAGTATGTCAGCCACTTCGATCGTAGTTGGTGCCTCTACTTTTGTCGCGCCATCTGCTGAAGCGACGACTGTGACGACACCCTCTGCAGTCGTTCTTGGAAGGAGATTCATCGATATTGCAGTCACTCCCAGCGTCCATTCGGATCTCGCCATGATAGTTGAGCAGTATACTAGTATTTTCTACACTACTTTGAAAATGCTGATATCAATGGTGCTGGAAAAGAATCTAGACTTCGAGGCTCTGAGGATGTCCTCCCAGGTTGCGATAGCGCCGATCAAAAATCTCAACGACGCTGGGAGAGCTGATGCGCTGGAGGAAATAGTTAATGGTTTAGAACAACCCATTAACAATTATTTGCAACTATCCCAAGGCAGCATTGATGACCTGATTCAGGCTGAGTATGACTCCATGACTGCGAAACTTGTCGGGGAGATGGAAACTCTGAGCAAGTCCATCGAGGCACAGCAGAAAGAGATGAATGAAGAGCATGTCGTATTGGGGTATATCATTACCCAACTGGCTAAGTGCGAGGCCAAATATGAAGAAGAGGCAGCGAGGGTCCGCAAATTGAAAGATGAACTCGCTCAGGCAGAGGAGAGGGTTCTCGCTTCATCGGCAGCTAGAGATGTGTTGAAGGACCGAATGGAAGCGGCTGAGCAGAACCTGACCCGTGTGGGTGCCATTCACGCAGGTTTTATACATGCTCGGTCTGAACTGTCTGCCTTGAACAATGAGGAGGCAAGGTTGGAGCGGGCTCGCACTAACGTTTTGAACTCCAGGAATGAGAGAATGGCCTCTCTAGCGCAACAAATTTACGACTTAACTGCTCCTCCCAAATGATGTACCTTTTGCTTTTATATGTAACTTGCTCTTTCTGGAGATAATAAAGAGACTTTATCTGACTTTGTGGACCTATCATTTTTGAATATAAACGATAGGCCAGGGTGAAAGTAATATCAGAGGTAATATGGACGTGATATACTTTCGGTAAGCTTCAACTGGACATATCTATTCAGAGGTTATATGGACATGATAGAATATGATCCAACTAAATTTGTATACAAAATACTATCAGAGGTAATATGGACGTGATAGGTTTTCAAATTCCAAATTAGTTATACATATCTATTCAGAGGTCATAGGAACATGATAGAATATAATCCAACTAGATTTTTGGACGTAGTGTTGTCAGAACGAGATCTTCACTATACTCCATTTGAGCAAAGGAGATTAAGCATAGTACCTCTTCAGGAATTTTTCGTTGATAGGAGCCATTAACATGTCTCCATTAGGCTTGGCTAATCTGTAAGCGCCGTTTGAGAACGTCGTCTCGATCACATAAGGGCCTTCCCATTTGGGCTGGAATTTACCCTTACTCTTGTGAATAATGATCATTAGCCTTTTCACAGCTAAATCTATCTCGCCAACTTTGAACACCCTTTCCTTCACTTTTTGATTAAAAGCTTTGGAAATGCGCCTGGTAGAATGCAATGCGCTGTTGAGCTAAGAGGCATTTCTCGTCTAATCCTTCTAACTCTTGAAGCCGTAGTCGATCATTATTTTCCTGAGTCAACTTATTAGCTACTGCTATTCTGAGTGACGGAATTTGGATTTCAATGGGAAGAACTGCTTCACTCCCGTAAACCAATGAGAATGGGGTACAACCCGTCGGTGCTCGTACCATTGTGCGGTATGCCCAGAGACATTCTCCTAGCTTCTCGTTCCAATATCTTTTGTTCGAAGAAACGAACTTTTTCAATAGTTTGATAATAGTTTTGTTGAAAGCTTCCGCCAGACCATTAGCAGCAGGATTATATGCCGTAGAGGCCACATTTTGTATCCGATTTTTATCAAAAAATCGATGAAACACTTGGCTGATGAATTGAGGCCCATTGTCATGAATTATCCTTCGGGGTATCCCGAAGTGATAAATGATATGATGTTTGATGAAGCTGATCACGTTGGATGTTTTCACCTCAGCAAGAGGGATCGCCTCTGCCCATTTGGAGAAATAATCTGTGATGGCCAATATAAACCGATGACCTCTGGAAGAAGACGGGTGAATAGGACCAATGATATCCATACCCCATGCTTCAAAAGGCCAGGATGCAACATTAGGATGTAAATGTTCAGAAGGTTGGTGTATAAAATCTGTATGAACCTGACAGGCTTTGCATTATCTTGCATATTTTATTGCATCAGTGATCATAGTAGGCCAGTAATAGCCCATCCACTTGATACGATCCTGTAGCTTAGGACCGGGTTGATGTGCTCCGTATACGCCGTCGTGAGCTTCACGGGTAATCCGCTGTGCCTCATCATCGGAGAGACATCGTAATAGTAGTCCATCGTAGGTTCGACGATATAGGCATTGTGAAGACACATCAAAATAGAAGCGTAATGATCGTCTTTTAATGGATACTGCTTCTTTAGGATCCTCCGGTAAGATTCCGTATGCCACGAAATCTATAAAGGGACTTCTCCAGTCTCTCTTGGGAGGATCTGTGTTCACAGAGTAGCTGCGTTCTATGTGAAAGTTGTTTTTCACACAGAATAAATCTCTGTTAAGAAGGATCATCAAATTCTGCCTTCTTATAGGAATAGCTAAATCTGCAGCTAGACTGGCTAGGGCATCAGCTTCCAAGTTCTAAGATCGAGGCACATGCTCTAGGAAGAATCCTTTGAAAGATAATACAATCTCGATCGTTGCTTGGTGATAAGGAATAAGGTATGGATTACGGACTTCATATATTCCTCTGACTTGATTGACGATCAGCAGAGAATCACTGAAAGCTTTTAGATATTCGACGTCCAATTCTTTAGCGACTTGGAGTCCGATGAGTAGGGAATTATACTCTGCCACATTATTAGAGCAAGGCTCGCTAAGAGAATATGCTCGATAGATGACGAGTTTATCAGGAGTGACCAGGACAATTCCTAATCCTGAAACCAAATTCCCCCTGGGACCAATCCTGGAGGCACCATCGAAGAATAGCTGCGATGTATCACTTTCCATTGCAGAATTATATTTTGCAACTTCATCGGGAATGTCCTCGTATAATCTGGAGGTTTCCGGAATTGGATAGGCATCTAGAAAATCAGCCAATGCTTGGCCTTTGATGGACTTCTGAGCGACATACACCATATCATATGGTGTTAATAACATTGCCCAAGTCGCGAGTCAGGAATTAAGAACACTTGGTTTGTTCATCAATACCCGAAGAGGATTGATCTTGGAGATGATATGAATAGTCTGGCCTATGACATAATGTCGCATTTTTTGAATGGCGAATATTAGGACCAAGCATTCTTTTTCCACTGGATTGTACCAGTGTTCACCTCTGACCATCATCCTGCTTAAATAGTAGATAGCCTGTTCATGACCCTCATCATTCTTCTGTACGAGGAGAGCTCCCAGAGAATGATCCATTGCTCGAACATACAGCAAAAATGGTCTCCCTATGACGGGAGGCACCAGAACTGGAGGATTAGTGAGGTAGTGTTTGATATCATTAAACGCTTGTTGACAGGCTTCGTCCCATACGAAGGATACACCTTTCTTCATGAGACGAGAAAAAGGCTGACATCTCCCAGAGAGGTTGGATATAAATCTCCAGATATAAGCCAGACGACCTTGAAATCCCTTGAGTTCTCTCAGATTATGGGGAGGTCGCATCTCTAGGATAGCCTTCACTTTATCTGGGTCCACTTGAATGCCTTTAGCGGTAATGACAAATCCCAGGAATTTGCCACTGGATACACCAAGAAAGGACTTTGTAGGATTCATTTTGAGTTGGTGTTGACGCATCAACTCAAACACTGTCTTCAAGTCTTGGATGTGATTATCCTTGATGCGGCTTTTGACAGCTATATCATCCATGTAACATTCTACGATTTTGCATAGATGCTCATGGAATATGTTACTCATAGCTCGCTGGTATGTAGCCCCGGCATTCTTCAGTCCGAAGGGCATGACCGTATAACAATATACCCCCAATGGTGTCCGAAAGGCAGTATACTTCTCGTCTTCAGGATGCATTTTGATTTGGTTGTATCCTGAAAATCCGTCCATGAAAGACATGCGTTCAAAACCGCACGTATTATCGATCATGACGTCTGTAATGGGAAAAGAAAACTCATCCTTGGGGCAGGCTGCATTCAGATCTCGGTAATCGATGCAGACACATACTTTCCCACTTTTCTTCATGACTGGGACAATATTGGCGACCTAGTCAGGATGTTGTTCTTCCCGGATGAACCCGCAAGCTATCAACTTCTTGATTTCAGCTTCAATGGTGTCCATTATATCCGGGCGGAACCGACGTTGGTGTTGCTTTACAGGCTTCAAATTGGGCAGTATGTTGAGTTTATGAGTAGCCACTTTAGGATCGAGTCCTGGCATATCCTCATAATTCTACGCAAAGATGTAGATATATTCTTTTATCAGCTGGATTATTTCTTTCCTTTCTTTTTCGGAAAGATTGTTACTGATAAATATCGGCTTTGGCGAAAGTTCATCCTCAACTTTAATTTGGATAACTTTATCTTCAGTAGGCGGTTCTCTCTGCTCGAACCGGAGTTCCCATTGCGTATCCATTTGCTGAGCCCAAGAGTCATTCTCAAACGGTTCAGATTCTTGTTCGTCTGCTTCGAGGAAATCTGTCAATACCGTATTTACTGATAATGCTCGTTCGAGATCATCATATGAGCCGGAGGACGATGAGCCATCTTGAGAAGAGGAAAAGATATCCTCATTTGACTCAGAAGTTGTAAGGGAAGTGGCATACCCTAACCCAAAATGGGTTCGTTGACAGTAGGGATCACCATGCAATGGCATTCGCCTGCCTTTCCCATAGTTGAGGCCTGGTTCCAACTTCAAGTCATAACCCATACTTTTCATAATCTTTAAAGCTTGTGGGCTATATCTGCGAACCTGCATTTTTCCAGCATCGTCATCGGGAGAATTTTCTTGTATAGTCGGTTTATTGCGCATGCGATCGAATACTATTGGATGCTGACTGCTGCGAGTAGGCGGGACACTAAAGATAGAATCCTCATGTGGCTCATATGTCGTGATGACATTAGATGGTGACGCTACTTCCCACACATACGGATGATAGAAATCTATAGCTTTCAAGAATCTTTGTGCTATAGGTTCTATATCGTCATGGGGAGAGGATTCCTGATTTGGAATTTGAGCGTCAATGTACTGGGAAAGAGGATCTTTATTATCGTCAGAAACCACATTTTTGGTTATATTTACATCAGTCGGTTGCTTGTTACACCGAACGTTGATGACCAAAGGTGGATGCTTTTGGTTCAAAGTGATCACTAGAGGATCACCTCCTTTTCCTGACTTGGTTTTGTTCAAGTGGATAGCCATAGGTTCCATGCCTTTCGGACGAGTAGTTCGCCCTTTCACCTTGACTGACAAGGGTTGTTCGACAGAGGGTTCTTCTGGCTCCCGGTAGGATTCCTCCTCTGTCTTGCCTGACACCTCCTTCATGTAGTCTTGGGTGTACAACATGGCATCGGAGTAGTAGGATTCTACTCTTTTAAATGGGTTAAGGTCAGCAAACTCCGTTTGTACTGTTCCTTGGGCATCTACATATTTGAAGCATTGATGTAGAGTTGAAGGAACGATGTTGTGATCATGGATCCATGGTCTGCCTAGCAGAATATTGTAGGACACCTCTGAATCAATGATATAACATGTAGCCACTGATCTGAGGTCGCCAATCTGGATTCTCAGACGAATCTTCCCCAATGGCTTACTTTTCCTGGCATTGAAGTCCATGATTGTAGTGGTGGTGTAAGCCAATTCGCTGGTAGGAATCCTCAGCGGTCTGAGTAGACTATAAGGAATGATACTGATCGATGATCCTGAATCTATGTGAATCCGGTCAACCTCCATGGAACCGATGTATCCGGTGTAATAGAGGGGTCTGTCATGCTTGTTATGTTTCAACAGCATGTCAACTTGAGTGAAAGTGATATTCGGGACCACCTCCATTACACTATGGCATTGAGGACATGCCACAGGTTCTTCATCAGAGGACTTGAGCTGGGTCAAGTATGCATCCGCCTGCATTAATGCTTCACTCAGGGCTTGACGAGTGTCTTTAGAGAGTCTGAGTAGTTCAAAAATGGACAATCTGGCTGGTGTATTAGCCAATTGGGCCAGGATGTCAAAGTTATATGGCTTCTCCAAACCTTTATTTTGAATATTCTTCAAAGGTTTATCAAAGCGAACTTCTTTTTGCTTGCCCTTGTCCGCCGAAGTTTGTCTAGAAGGACCTACCTCTGGTACGACAGGTTCAGGTTCTGGAAGTTTGGCAGCTGAAGTGTCTGCCGATGCATCTTCCTGACTTCCTCCATATTCCTTGAGGTAGGCTTTCCCTGAACGGGTTCCGGTAGCCAAAACCTCTTCTTCTGATGTCAAGGATATCGCAACCATATGACATGGTCTACGCTTCGAGTTCTTTTTAGACTTAGCCTTAGCAGGTTGAGTCTCTTCCTCGATCTCTGACACCAGATCTGGATGAACCCATATAATCTCGCCAAGCTGGGTAGTTAGGGGTACCAGGTCATGATTTTGACCCCTGGCCGGAGGGAGATTAACAATATTCATCATTGTCCGGGAAATAGGTACAACCCCATCCGGAACTTCTTGAGGAGGCAGATTGCCAAATTAGAAAGAGATCATATTGGCGGTGACTGTCTTCTCGCTATTGCACAGAGTGATGGCCTTAGCGTCGATCAACTCCTAGATTTTCCTCTTTAGTACATAACACGCCTTTGTGGGATGATGTATGTACCTATAGAAAATGCAGTACTTGGGGTTATTGGTACTGCAGACTTCATTAGGCCGCTTTACTTCTGGGAGGGTAATCTTGCCGCTTTTGACTAGTCACTCGAATATGCTTGGAATATCGTTGTCGTCAAAAGAGTATACTTCAATGGGTCTGGAAGTCCCAGGTTTCGTCTGTGTGGTTGCCGTAGTCTTTTGCCTGGATGTATTGATCGCCAGAGCTTCTTTTCCTTTGGAACCACGAGGATGGTCGCTGTTGGAGGATGACCTCTTGCCTCTATCGAAGGTAGATATCATAATTCCATTATCACGCGTCTTCCGACTGTTGTCTTCAGCGGCTACCGCTGAGATGATAAATGAGGGCCAATCATGGAACTGATATGGTCCTGTGAACACCGAGATCACCGGAAGAAGATTCTTCCTGCAAATTTCCACCAATGCCGAGTTTGGAACTCCGTGAGGCATTTGCAAAGTGGCTTGACGAAAATGTTCGATGAAAGTGCGAACGTTCTCTTTCTCTTTCTGTTTTACTTCGATGAGAGAAGACATAGACATGTCCATCCCTCCTTCGTAGAATCGTGCGAAGAACAAAGTCTTAAAATCTTCAAAGGAGGTAATACAGTTGTCCGCAAGACTACGGTACCACTGATAAGCCACTCCCGAGAGACAGCCTTTGAACACTCGAGTGAGAAGGGCGTCATTCCCTTACAATAACACCGTCATCATGCTAAAGCTGGTTGATCCCCTATTTCTTGAGCTGATCCTTATGCTTTAAGGCATCAAATTGGGCTTTCAATTCCCGCACTGCCTGCATCGGATCTTCAGCCGGTAGAGGGACCGCAGAGTGGTGAGAGATCGGTTGTATCGTAACTCCAACAGAAGGCAATACATTCTCCGAATTAGGAAGTGGAGGAGCTGTTGACTCCTGATTTAGAGCAGGCTCCTGATTCGCATTGGATGGTGGTAAGTCCACCCCCACACGTATCTAAGTCGGAGGGACCGATGCTTGAGCTATAGCAGTTGTGTGTTGAGTCAGCATCATCTGGTGCATATTCTCCATCATAGACTGTATCTCTTTCAGAGATATCTCCAACACAGCGATGCGTTGCTCAGTACTTCCTGACGGGGAAGCCTTTTCGCGTTCATCTTCAATGGCATAGACTCCCATTTCTCTGGATGTCATTGAAGGGTTAGTATAAGTCTCTTTAGAGAATGACTCTATACTTTCAGCATCTGATTCGGGAAACTGGCGACCCCCAGTATCGGAATCAGAAGAATACGAAGCCAGTTGTTGTGACCTCGAACGGGTGTTTCGGAACACCCCAGCTTCAATGTTCTCAAGGAGTCTGTCGAATCTCCTTTGGCTTGGAGTTCTAGAGGGATGATGTCTTGAATTTGACCTTCCTCTAGGAACGTGCAAAGCCATGTTTACCGATGCGAATGTCGGTTCTTCTTCATTAGTCGGAATGCGGATGTTGGAAACCCCAACCCTCTCTCTGCCTTAGGTATACAGCAGTTCAGCCATGTGAGTAGCACATGATCCATGAGGAGCGTATCTATCCACCAACCGAGTCTTCTTTATGCTGAGAGGCTTCTCTTGGCATAATTTAGAATTTTGCTCAGGTTGGCATAAAATATGAGAAGTCCTCAAACGGCCATCAGCATTCCGCGTAATCTGAAGAGCAGGCAACTTCTTTTCTTGATGGCGTAAAGACCGAGAGGTTGAAAAATTTGTCATTTGTTTTCCCCTACGGAGATTGCAGGGACCCTCTGTCTCTTTATGAGCAGGAGAGGTATTTTTACGCGCAGAACGCGTTTGAAATTTCTGACTTGGCGCTAAGGCATTGTCAGAAACTACGTCTGCCCCGCCAGCGACGGGAGACGAGTTTTTACGCGCAGAGCGCGTTGTATACTTCTGGATTGGCGCTGAGGCATTGCCAGAAGTTTTGTCTGCCTTGTCAACGATGGAAGACTAAATTTTACGTGCAAGGCGCAGAGTGGACTTCTGGATTGGCGCTAAGGCATTGCTAGAAGTTTTGTCTGCCACGTCAGCGACGGAAGACGAGTTTTTACGCACAGAGTGTATAGGTTGGGATGCCACAACGTTGTTGATCGGAGAGAGAGAGTCTGTAGGAAGGGTAGAGGATGTCTGGGGCATCCATACTTTACGCAAATTCCTGTTGTCTTGGACAGAGAGAGGACGAGAGCTACCCCCTGTGCGAAGCATGTCTTCATAAGCCGATTGGTCGAACTGGACGACCAGAGTCTTCTTCGTTGCTCCGACAGATACAGCATCGTGTTGAGCAATAACCTCCTCATCAGAAGAGAAAGTAGTCCCCAGCAGAGTCGCCATCTTGTGTTTGATAATAAACGAAAGAAATAAAAATAGGTTTATATGAAACCCTTTCTTAGGTTTACAAACAAGAAGTACTATTAATCCTATACGAGGATGTTAAGTACAAAATTTAAATCTGGATAAATATTGCTATAGGAGTCTGATCTGCAGTCGATCACTTTGTCCCTTAGACCACACGATGACGAAGAAGTACTGTAGAAGAAGGAGAACCTTCAAAAATTGCAAGAAGGAGTGTGTGCTCGATGTCAAAATCGTCAATCACTACTCTCTGTCTGTGCTCCTCTCTCTTCGATTTTTCCGACCTTCTCTCTAAAAACTCGACCTATGATCTCCGTGGCCGGAGGTCTCTATTTATAAGCGTAGAAACTGAACAGCGGCGAGAACCACACCTTTTACGCGGCGGTTATCATAACTGCTACCCACGTATAAATGATCTTCTGAATAAGCGTGTGACGCGTGTCCCATTAGGAGATAATGCGTATAGCTGCTGCGAAGATCACGGCATGCAAGCCAAGTAGGTAACTGCCCCTCGCGTAGAGATGATTGGCGTAGAAGCCAAATAGCTGTATCATTGGCGTAAAAACCAAATAGCTGTTCTGATGGCGTAAAATCCAAGTAGGCGTAGAAGCCGAATAGTTGACATATAGGCATAGAAGCCCAATAGCGGTCGAGTTAGCGTAGAAGCCAAGTAGGCATAGAAGCCCAATAGCTGACATATAGGCGTAGAAGCCCAATAGCTGTCAAGTTGGCGTAGAAGCCAAATTCTGCGTAAAGCTTGATGTTGACTGGAGTCTTGAGCGTATTTTGAACCAGATAGCCTGTTCACATACCCTTGCAAATATAGCCTGAGTTAGCATATTTTCGAGGAGATAGCGTACAGCGTACTCCTATAGTTGAAAATAGCCAGGTCGGCATATTTCGAGGAGATAGCATACGGCATACTCCTATAGCTGAAAATAGCCTGATGGCGTAATGTGCAAGGATGGTGATGTGGACATATTAGCCCTAATTATGGCTTTCCCAGTCATTGGAAACAGAACAAAGTCTCGTACATTAAATACAGAGATCTGCCCCCATCTTGCGCATTAACTGCAGAGACGTGCCTCAAGTTCTGTACGAAGAGCAGCTTTGGACGTGGCAGTCAGCTTTGTCTCATCCTGAGCATAAAAGCTTATGCTTGCCTATGTAAAAACAGGCAGCGTATTCCTTGAATGCGTAAACGACGTCTTACATCAAGGCTTTGTCACTAAACGATAATCTGGAGCTCTGTGCCGAATCATCATTTCAGCCGTCGTCTGGATAGTCGTACAGTACTCTTTGTCAGGAGACAGGTTCATTGTACTGTCTGACAGGTTCATTCGAGGAATTCGAAGCATTCCTCGTACAATTTCCCGCTGCATTAAAATCAGATAGGTTTATGCCATTACGCTGAAGCAGCCTGGAGATACTATATTACGCGGGTTATTCTGGAGCTATATTTTACGCTGAATAGCGTTGAAGCTCTGATGTTACACCAATGGCTCTGAAGTCATGATTTACGCCGCGTAGCACTAAAAATCTACTTTACGCGGGCTTCCTGCATATTGCGTATAATCTTTCAGCGTATTTTTGATGCTTCTACATTAGCAGGCATATTTCCAATCCTGGAAGGATACATTGGAGTGCGGTCAAGTGGATTCTATGATACCTTCTGGGCACTACCAATTGGAGACTTTCTTTTGGTGGTGACGCGATGAAGCCGGTTGGGTATACTGATGATAATAAGGCTGGAGATGTAGACACGAGGCAATCGACTTCGGGCTATGTGATAATGTTTGCTGGTGGAGCGATATCGTGGCAGTCACGATTGCAGAAGTGTGTTACCTTGTCGACTACAGAGGCATAGTACATTACAGTGACAGAGGCTTACAAGGAGTTGTTGTGGATGAAGAAGCTGCTGCAAAAAATGGGGCTAAAGCAAGATCAGTACCCTTTGCTTTGTGTTAGCCAGCGTACAATTCACCTTGTAAAGAACCAGACATTTTATATCCAGTTCAAGCACATTGATACCCGATATCATTGGATATAGGATGTGGTTGAAAAGAAGCAAGCAGCGCTTGAGAACGTTCATACGAATGACAATAGAGCATACATGTTCAACAAAATTATTCCAAGGAAAAATTTTGAGTACTATAGACGGATCATTGGGATGACGACCCCCTCCACATAGTTGTGAAGGGGAAGAATTATTGGAGTGGGTGGGGTTCCCAACCTATGTGAAAAATGCCCCAAAGTTGGATGGAGTATTCCTACATACACTACCAGAAAAAGTCAAATTAGCGACGTCAAAAAACGTCGCTAAATGACAAAAAATGTCGCTAATCATGTTTAGCAACGTAATTAATGACGTTTTACAGAAGTCGAAAATCAGCACGCCGCTGAAAGGAAAAACGTCGCTAAACGTCGCTATACCGACATTTTTTAGCGACTTAATTGTGTCGCTAAATTAGCGACGTTTAGCGACGCAGCGTCACTAATTAGCGACGTAAAAAAATGTCGCTAAACGTCGCTAATTAGCGACGTATATAGCGACGTGACAATGACATCTTTAATGACCTGGCAGTACTGCCATGTCAGCAATTTGCGACGTACAACGACATATTTAGCGACGTGTATAAACGTCGCTAAACGTCGCTAAACGTCGGTAAATACGTCGCTAAATTTAAAAAATAATAATAAATAATAAAAACTTACGACTGACTTGTAACCTATAAAATGGAAGTATCACCTAGGTTGCTCTCTTAGGCAGGACGGCTGCTCCTTCCAAGTTTAATATTCGTGCAACCTATAAAATGATAATGAAAACTTACGACTGACTTGTAAGAAATTTAACAAAAGATTACAAGGCTTCACATAGGCATTGGATCTAAAATGAGTTAGGTGTATGTGTATGTTACATGTTTGTTTTTATTTATCACTTTTGATTTCACTTTGACTTTTATTGTAACAAACAACAACATTATGCAAAAAAAAGCTATTAGACTTCAATCAAATTGAATCAAGCAAGCATACCTCCCTCAAAATCTTCTTGTCCCCTCTTCCGCTAAGTTCACCAATTCTTGATGTAGAACAGCAACAATCTGCAGATCTAGCCCTAATGTGTTGCAGCCTAACTTCAATATCTAACTCATGCTTCCAAACTAACAGCCTAAGGAAGGAAGCATAGACCCAAGTTATTCATTCTGTGATGGTACCGAGCCATAAGATTAGGATATAGAAAGTATAAAACAATGTCCATTTTCTAATGTAGGTATTACAAATAAATTATCTTTATGCTTGGATGCCGTAAGTAAATGCCATAAGTAAATGAAGAAAAGCCAACTTGATCTCATAGTACAATGGAAACCTTAAAAAGTAGAATAAAAATTTAATTGGAATAGAGATTGTGAGAAATTTAGTTCCTATGCAAGAAGTAACATGATTTAGGAATTCCTACGCAAGAAGTAAAATGTTCCATTTTTCTATCAGTTTGAATTCCTAGGGGCCAATATTTTTTGGAACTCAGATTAATAAGATATCCTAATAAAAAAAGGTTTGAAATCAAAACTATATTGATACTGGAGAATGGAATTGTAAGGCATTGAAGACATTACAGAAAATAAACAATGTTACCATATATAAAAGAAACTGATATTGTATCTTCCATGATTCTTAGAACTTCAGACATTTTATGTAACACTATACATCTAGTAAGTATGGACACTCCAAAATTAGGTGTTGCCTCTATGCCATTGTGTCGAATACATATTGGAAACATACATAAACACTCCAAAATATGCATAATATCGTACCTCCACCATATTATGTCGGTTTATTTGTGTCTGAGAAACATTAATAAGAAAATTCTCCTGTGACTTAACGGATATTGCAAAATATGCCATTTGTGTCTGAGCAACATTGAAGACTTGATGATTAAAAATATGAAAATAATTAAATGGATAAGTAACAAAGATTCTATTCAACCTGAAGAGTTTCTATTCAACCTGAAGAGTTGTTCTTTCCAATACCTCAAGCACTCTAGTAGAGAATCTATGGTGCTTTTTATGTTGCTGGGTGCTCTGGACATGGTTAGTGACTGGATTTGCAAGGAACTTAAGCTCCATGCAGTACGATGCCTTCACGATCTCCGCACCTTTGAAAGCGTAGTCGAGGCTCAGATTTCTGCCATCGAACAGATTCAAAGACAACCCATTGTTGTAGAAGCCGTTGACGAGATTTGAGAAATGAGCGAATATATGAACTGACAGATTGCAAATGGGTTAAGTTATGGATTGCAAAAAAATCAGTAAATGAACTGACAAATTCCATGACTGGCTTTTAGCATAATATTACTGCTCCATGTTGGTATCAACTTTCCTAGTGAATTCTATCAGCAAGAAACGACATTCCCATAAATTTTACAAGATGGAAGTCCAAAATATTAGATCCAAAGCATAATTAGAGCAAGCTCAGCCCAAAAAATTATGTCCACACCAAATGAGCACATCATGACTTAAATAATTAAGTGATTCAATTTATGATGCCAATTCTAATAAAACATAAAGTTAATAGATTCTCAAAGAAATAGAGAACCCCCAAATCAGATTATGAGCAGTATACATTGAATAGATCATAACTCTAACAATTGGGGATAAAATTATCTCGAGAGTTCGAAACCCTCCCCAAAAAAGTTTCAAGTTTTCACTGCATAGCTTAAAATTTCAAACCGTCCCTCTGTTTCCGCTTTACGACTTCGGAGCCTAGCATCCCTTCCTTACCGGGCTCTGCACCACCACCATATGCACCGACAACACAATATAAAGAAACCCTAAATTTTCTAAAAATAAATAAATAAATAAAAT
This sequence comes from Iris macrosiphon, assembly GCA_036927795.1. Classification (NCBI taxonomy): domain Eukaryota; kingdom Viridiplantae; phylum Streptophyta; class Magnoliopsida; order Asparagales; family Iridaceae; genus Iris; species Iris macrosiphon. The sequence goes on along the minus strand of JAYESA010000024.1, from coordinate 133,035 downwards.
ATAGATCTGACTGGCAAAGTTTGTAGAGAGAGAGAGAGAGAGAGAGAGACAGATAATTTGCCGATCTTGGCAAGGCGGTAGATGAGGACTCCTCCACGAGCAAACTCAGCCCAAAAAATTATGTCCACACCAAATGAGGAGAGAGAGAGAAAGAGAGAGAGAGAGTTAGGGTTTACCTAGAGGAGGAGGAGGAGGAGGAGGAGGAGGAGGGGGGGGAGGATGCTGTCGGAGGGGGGAGGACGCGGCGGAGGGGGGTCGCCGGGAGGGAGGAGGGGGCGCCGGAGGGGGAGGACGCGGCCGAGGGGGGTCACCGGAGGGAGGGAGGAGGAGCCGGAGCGGGAGAGATCGAGAGCGCGCATGCGGGTTTGAAATTTGGGAGAGAGAAAGGGAGAGATCGAAGGAAATGGGGGGGAATCAGCCCTAAGTAAAAAATTTAGCGACGTTTTAGCGACGCCAATAATGACGTCGCTAATTTAGAATTTAGCGAAGCTTTAGCGACGTTTTAGCGACGCCAATAATGACGTCGCTAATTTAGCGACGTCTTAAACGTCGCTAATGATGTCGTTAAATGTCCAAAAAAATATACGTCGCTAAATAAAACATATTAGCGACGTTTAGCGACCTAAATTAAACTTTTAGCGACTAATCTTTTAAAAACTGAATAAAAGTCGCTAAATGTCGCCAATTAGTGACGTATAGCGACGTTTTTACATGGAGTCGCTAAATTAGCGACATTTTTACATGGAGTCGCTAAAAAACGTCGCTAATCCCGCTTATTCTAGTAGTGATATAATAGGAATACCTCAATATATTTGGATTGGATATTCCTACATATAATAGGAATATGTTAATGGATTTAGATTTGGATTTGATATTTCTACATATAATAGGGACATGTCAATGGATTTGGATTTGTATTTGGATTAGGTATTCCTATATATAATAGGAATGCTAGTTGTAGAAAAGAGTATTTTTACAACATTTGAAGGAGAGATGAAGAGATTGAAGGCTATTTCGAAGAGGAGATCAGTTTCGGGCAATTCTTTTCTCGTCATCTCCATTTTTTGTTTGTCTGTGATCTATTTTTTATTCTAAAGAGTTGTGGTTATCTGTTTGGATCGGTTAGAAATTTGTAAGAAATCAGTGTATTTCTTATTCCATTGGTGGAAGCTTTTCAGGGTTGAATTCTGATCATCCCGTAGTTTTTTCTATTTGGATTTTTCACGTAAAAAGCTCTGTGTTTGCAATTTGTGTTTGGCATTTTTGGTTTGTGTGCTTTTGCTCAGTTCTCTCGCAGGGCTTATTGGTTTGGGGAAAGTTTTTGCGCTTTCGTTCTCAACAATTGCTAATGAAAACAAGGAGTAATATGACATTATGTGACATAAGTAATTACATTCATCTTTAGAATATTGTATAGAATATGTTTTAAGCACGGACTCAGAAAGTATGTATTTTTACGTGCAACATCATTAAAGTTCAGTTCAAACTGTCAAGAAAAAGATCTAAAAACCTACTTATTCCTATAAATAACGAATGAGCATACATTCTACTTAAAACATATTTTCTATATGGATTTTTCTATGGAACAATAGTAAAAGAATAAAAATAGCTTAGTATGTAGCAGTTAAAAAATGCTACTGTATCTGTCACACCCGATTACAGTTTTGGTATTTCTTGTATTTCTAAAATTTAATATTTCCTAATAATATATTCTTGTTGTATTTCTCATGTTGGTTCCTGTAATTTTATTTATTGTTATTTTTTTTGTTGTTGAGAGAGACTACCCGAGACCAGTAGAATATCCATTGGCGTTGCCATAGACCCGGTTTAGGATCTGCAAGTTGAATTGACACCTGGTTCGGTTTATTTGATTGAACCCATGACTAAACCATCTTTCTCTCCTCTTAGTATATATATGAGTATTTCTCTCTCCTCACTTATTTTCTCAGTTCACCCTTCTTGCTTCCTTCTTCCTTCTCCCCTTCAAGCTCCCTCTAGCCAAACCCTAACCCTAGGGAGAAGCTGTTGTGACTTGGACTGTGATAAGTAGAGGCTATGAGCCACCCAAGGCAAGTACATTTTGCTAAAAGGTGAAGCCTTGATTTTTGAATTTTTCATATATATATGTTATTTTAAAAATATATTTGATAGAAAATATTTTCTTTGAGTTGCTGATCATATTTTAGGTCTTGGAGTTTTGGATTTTGATATATAGATTTGCGTAGATCTGAGTTTTAACTTAGAATTTTATATAGGTTCGATGAGTTTTTGTTTAGTTTGATCTATTGAAACTTGTTGTTTTCAAAAACTAATTATTTTATTTGATGGAGCTTTCCATTCGAGTATTTTGGCATTTAAATCGCTTAATTTGGAGTTAAATTAAAAAATTTATGGCCAAAATAAATTCTGGAGCTTCGTTTTCGGACCTGTCTGGCGGGGACGATGAACAGTGCCGCACAGCAGTGCGCCGTGCGCATAAACCTTCTCCGCGCCAATCACTGGCCGTGCGCATCAATCCTTGCCGCATAGTGCACCGCGCATGGATTTTCTTGCTAGAGCAGTGTGCCGCGCACAGAATTCATGCTACACGCAGTGCGCTGCTCTTTGTGTGCTGTACGCATGGTAACCCAAATGCCTGTTTTTGACTATTTAAAATATTTTCTAGCTAGAGTCTTATAAAACTCAAATTATAAAATTTGTAGATATATGTTTTCCCTTTCCAAATCTTTTTGAATCACCTCATTTGGAGTTCATATGTGAGAGTTATCCTCAATTTACTATAATGTATTACTTTTTCTAATGCATAAACTATTTTAGCCCAGTTGAGTATTAGAGCATAGTTGGATGTTGTGCTTCCCTATATTAATACGTGATTTTGATCCTCATGATACCGAAGAAATGTTTGTGTATGATAATTTTTACATTTTTGACATCGGGCAATCGAGTATGAGTATTGTCCATGTATCGCGTGTCACGGATATGATAACTCGTGAAAAGCTCGTACTTGTGGCACGTCATTATAGGAAGTTCTCAAGTATCCACGATTCGAGAACTTGAAATAATTTAGAAATGATTAAACAAGATAAGATTTACCGAGATCATTGGAAGGAAAGAATATTGTGCTACCGGCTACCCCAATCTCCAAGGGACCCATGCAGCATAAAATCATCATGCTAGGCAAGGGCTCCATGACTGACCAAGTTTACATGTGCTGAGGCATATTACAAGACAAGTTTATGTTTATAAGACAAGTTTATGATTCACAAGTTTAAGTTTATGTTCACAAGCTTTATTTTATGCTTAAAGCTCACATTTTCGTTTATGACAAATAACAAGTTATGTTGTAGTGATGTTGAATGTGCATTTAAGTTTACTCGACAAGCGTACCCTTGGCCATCCGGATTGACTGCAGTGTCGGTAGTAGTAATATTCTTAAAATATGCATTTAGTAATTAATGCCTGTGACAACCCTAGCTAGTTAATCGTAGCAAGCTTTAGAGCTGTTTGGCCGTACGATGAATGATATTACTTTCATTATAGCTTGCTCTTCTAGTTTCTTTTCTTTCGGTACATGGTTAGAGTGCTAAGTTCTGCTCGGGTGAAAGTCGCAACCCTGGTCATTGTTTGGTTTAAGGGTTGTGATCCCGATCCAGAGTAGTTCCTATGCTCTCTTGCCACTCTCGCCTTTCTTTCATCTTAACACTTGTTATCAGTTCTTCTAGTTATATTTTTGAGAAAAGTACATTGGTACTGTACAAGTCTTGATCCATATTTATTTTTTTATTTTCTCTTTTCTGCTAATGTTGTGATATGTTTGGTCTATCACCTTGAGCTCATTTGTGGTACTTGTTGCTTGGGGTTCTGACCCCACTGATTTTGTATGATCAGATTACCCCGAGGAGAACTAGGATCTACCGCACTTCCAACAAGATGGCTCACACTCATAGGACTGCGGCCGAAGCTCGCGAGTAGGTTTCCTTCTTCCACCCCTCGCCTTGATTATTTTATTTTGTGGTATTTTAGCAAGAGGCAGTTTTAGTCCCTTATTTTGAGATCACTTCTCTGACTATGGTCAACATGATGTATATATTAGGCCATTGCTGGTATATTTGATCATGTATAATTATACTCTGCTAGTGCATTATTTTGTATTCACTAGTTTCATGATCATATGTGGTATGTAATTTGGGATACCTTTTTACTATCATATATGATATACTCTTCTACTTATGTTCCTGGATTGAGATACTAGGATTTGTGGGCCTTAGGACTGACGTTATAGCATTCTAGAGTTCATCCATATGTTCTAGACAACCTTAACATATTGCGGCTTACTTCGATATTCTGCAAGGTGCGGTTGGCCATGTCAGTCCTCGTATTTACCCAGTATTCTGGGAGTGGGGCATGACCGTATCTCACTAAATAAATCTATGCATATCACCTCTTGTACCATATAGATCCTGCTGATATCGATGATACGACCAAGACCGAAGTCCCTAATGATCAGTCTCACCGTGAGACTTGGTTTCCTGTCCCCGACTTTCGTCTTCCACTGAAACTATTTGCCGTTTCGACGAATTTCTTCGTCCTTGGCTAGCCCAGCCAAGCGGATGGTGCGGTACCCTCGAGACTCGGACTCATGAATATGCCCACCTTTATGTCCAAAACTGAAGCTCGCCTATACCCGTACATCCTCCATCAGAATATCATGCACTGTATACGTCGTCGATGACCCACAACTCTACTGAAACTATGTGAATGGAGATGCACCCGCCTCCGATTGAGTTTGTTGCACACATTGATCTTCTCTCTGGCTTCGAACTGCTGAAAACGATGTCGCTCCGTAAAGCTTTGGCAAACCATCCGTCACCAAAACTAGATCCATTGAACAACCCCCACCAGGATATCGACCGGCTGTCATGGGACCGACATACTGACCCTCAATCTTTGGCTCATCACCATTTGCCGTGTCTCGACAAACCGAATGCTCCGTAATCCTCAAAGTATCTCGAAGACCCTCCTCAACAAGTTTTCGATGATCCACTAACTTCTGTTGAACACCCCTCGAACCTCCATCCGGTGTCTGTGGCCTGCCTGTACGACTCAGTGGCTTGATCTTGTACATGCCACAATACAAATCTCCTCGAGCCAGCTATTAGGAATCCTTCGTAAGCATCGAATCTTTGTTCCCAAATGCGTTGCAACATCCATCATCTGCCACCTCCCTACCGAAACCAAGTTGTAGAGAAAACTCGGTACATGTTGCACACCCTTGAGAATGAGCTTCTCACCGATGCCTACAACTACAGTCGTCCCCTTGTTATCCATCTTCACACATCCAAACTAGTCGTTGTGGTATGACGTGAATATTTTCCTATATAGAGTGGCGTGATACGACACCCTCATGTCCATAACCCAATCGCTACCATGATATATGCCACAAGGTTTCTCTGCATCAGTTGCTGCGATGATGAGATATCCCATGGCCGTGAGATCCTCCTAATTGTCCTTGATTTTGTCCTTCTCATCTTTGAGCTTCATGCAGTTCCTCTTGATATGACCCCTTTCGCTACAGTGATATTAGACCTCCTTGCGGTCCACAGTCGCAAGATCCTGAGTACTCCCCCTATCCTCACTTGTGACTGGAGTCTTTCCTTCCAGTAGGAAGTCACTAGAGTGGACTCCTACGATGATTCTACTTGCTTATGCCGGACTTCCTTGTTCAACAAGCTGCTTTTGACTACCTCCATCGTGATAACTTTATCCAGAGAAAAGTTGCTCACCAACACCACCAATGTCTTCCAAATTTTCGGCAGAAAACTCAAGAATAGCAGGGCCTGAAGATCATCCTTAATCACCATCTTTATCGCAGACAACTGATTGATGATGCCCTGAACCTCGTTCAGATGTTGTATCATCGGACACCCTCCATGTACTTCGAGTTGACGAATTGGCAAACCAGAAATTCCTAGTTGCCAACCGTTTTCCTTTCGTACAATGAGTGCAGCTTCTCCCACAATGCCATTGTAGAACTCTCTAGAAAAATGTGGTAAAACAACGAGTCATCTAGCCATTGGAGGATGAATCCAATAGCCTTCCGATCTAGTCCTTTCCAGTCATCAACACCTTTGTCCGTCAGCTTGGCGCAGTTGTCATGCCCCAATCTCCCACAAGTTTGATCCTCCTCGCTGGATATAATATCAACACGCCAACGCTCCTGCAGGATAATCGTTCTCATCGGCATGTGATTCCGTATGAGCCTGGAGTTGCGCTTGCTCAAGGATGTTGTCATGCCCCGATTCCCGCAAGGGGCCAATCGTCCTCACATGACACCTTGCAAAACTAATCATCCTCATATGGGCGGAATACCGTACAAGACTAAGTTGTGCTTGCACAAGGCCAATGCTTTGAACCAGGACAAGTAAGCTATTCAAGACGGAAGCAACGACACAATATGCGAAAAAGTAAATGAACAGAATGGTATAAGGAAATAATCTCTTTATTGACACTCAATAAGTGTTACAAGCGGCACTTGGCCGATATTAGAAATTGCTCAAGCTCTCTCTCAATTACAATGACATCATTCCATACATTACATCCCTTTATACAGAAAATATTATAAAATATCTCGATACAGCTCAAGGCATCGAATCCAGATCTCCGGCTCCTGAGGATGAGGATATGCTATCTCTTCTTCGGACGATCCAGCACCTGCGAACAGAACTGGTGGATGTCAACACTTTGGGTAAAGTACTGGTGAGTATAAAAGCAATGAACAAAAGCAACAATCTCTAAAACCAATACTAAGTAATCATGTTATAAAATATTTTATTATTAGTGATCTTGTTATTTTTTACCTAGGTTTGTTTCATGTAGTACAGGATCAAGTCAGATTGCATATTTGAAAAAAGGTTTGAAATCAGAGTTCATGTTTTTATACAATCAAGCATACAAAACAAGCAGTTCATGCACGATATCATGTCTACTCAAATCTGGATGTGCGCAGCTTGTTTCGTGAGCCATATTTATTAACTCTAAGGACTTTAGCAGCATCTAGTGGACTATTCATCTTATCTAGGGAACATCAACATATTCAAGTCAAGCATGCAAGTCTAGGAGCAGTTTCGATAAGGAACATAAGCAATAACTAGTGATCACTTATTCAGTGATCCTTACCCACTGCTGAACAATTATCCCTATAACAGACACACAAGTTAGCAATAATTTGCATAATTATAAAGGTTCTATTTTCTGTTCATCTCTACATCAAACAGTTAGGTATACAAGAATGCTAACCTAGCATGCGCCCTAACTATATGATGGCCCATGAGAAACCCATGATTAGTAGCTGTATTATCACAGCCCAGCACTACACCAAAATATGCTCAACATAGCTGCTTTGACACGTGAACCAGCTAAATAAAGACATAAACACCCACCTAATAGAGATGACTTAATTGCCTCAGGGTGTTTCGATTAGCCTTTTCCAGGCTGAACAGTTCCCAGCCACAGGATACCGTTCGAGAGACGTTATACGTTGTGCATAAGTTGTCAGACCGATGTATGGATTCACTCCTATCAGATAATTCTATAATGCAAGCAAGAAATGATCAAGCAAACTTCTATCTCTTCTTTTTATCAATCGATTGATAGGTTCAATTCACGGCCCATCACTACACTAGCATACGCTCATACTAGCTGCTTTGACACGTGATCAAGATATTCTCTGAACGAGTTTGATAACAAGTCTATGTTTCAAGTAGAAGTTATTTTTAACATAAAACCAGTAAGAGTTCTATAAATCTAGCATGCTACAGTTCTATCTTTTGCATCAATGATAAGCAATATATAAGCATTCTCTAATTAAGCAATCATGTCACGGTTCTTCTATCGCTTCTATCTAAGCATGCAGTTCTACTCTTGTTTATCATATAATGAAGGAACATGCTCAAGCATATTTTATTCTTATTAGCATGGCAATGGTTCGTTCGATAGTTGTGTCATTGTAACTTAGCATGCATCATTCATTTCCATACTTACCATGGAAAGGGTTTGTTCATTAGACGAGCATTACAAGTTCTCTAGTTAAGCATGCAGGTTCTCGTTCTGTAATTCTTATGTGAACATTATCTACTTAGCAACAAGCATTATAAAACTCAGATTTATTATTAAGCGTGCAAGAATCAGAGAATGAAGTTCTGTCCTACTCACCTAGATCAGTCGTCTTCTGGTTTAACAATGAGCTCTTCAAATTTTTTTTTTTGAGTCAGCAAACCGATATCTTTTGTATATAGTGCCATCACGAAGAGGGACACTATAGAAATAACGCCAAACATTACAGTTATCATCAAAACGACCAAGTTGCAGCAGAAGAAAAGTAATATTACAAACAAGAACACAATAAAGTATACGAAGCGAGGCTCTTTACTGAATAATGAATATGTTACAAGGCTCTCAATAGCCCAAAATAAGAATGCCACAATGCCTTACAACACTCATGCTCTCTTACTTACAAAGGATCTCGTCGTTCCATACATCATGTCTTCTATTTCCAAGTATGCAAATCCTTATCTGAACACCTGAGTACATAAAAAAGGGCCCACATACGTGGGTCAGTACACAGGATAACCCACTCGCCTAAACCAACACTAAGTAATCATGTGAATGCAAACAATTATTACATGGTGGTCTTGCTAGTTATTTACTTAGATCAATTTCAAGGCATGGCATAGCATATAATGAAAGCAATAAAACATGTTACGCATATAAGCATTGAAATCTCTAAGAACATAAGCAGTTACTCTTGCTACTTCCCAAGTAAAACATATAAAATGCATTGCATCGTGTCACTCGGTGTGACTCGGTGATGGTGATTGCTGCTCCCGTACTTTCACTTATGCAATGGGAATGCCTACTACTACCGTAACACACACCCATGCACATCGTAAGGTAAAAATGTCTAAATCGTCTTACGACACTTGGCAGGACAAGCTATTGAATCGCATCTCTCCGCGTGATAAACTATCGATATCTAATGCACTCCATGTGCCTCAAACCATGATCTCGAATGCACTTCGCATGCCTATACTAATCTATATAATGGTCACTAGCCAAGCCACAATGGACTATTCTGAGGCATTTTGACCCGATCTAGCGCTGAGTTGCAAGCCCACCTGGTGGTCTCAAACTTCTAGTATTGCGATTACCCGATTAGTCCAAGATAGCATTCCCCAATTGGGGGTTTGCAATACCCGTACTACCAAAACACGTTATCGATGTTTCTTCCTAGGCCGAACGGTCTCGGTGCCCCGGTGCCTATCCCGTTCGAGGAAATCCAAATTCTGTGCACATGTTGTCCATGACCATGCAATTCTCCGATAATGTAGGTACGACGCGGAAGTTGCCTTTTTGCCCCCACTATATGATACGCATCCTGTCTCATATGATTCACCATAACTATTCTCAAATTATATCACAAGGCACCATGTCATTTCTTGACACTGTGCTCCGTGGGTGTAATACCCCTTTCGATGTAGTTGAACGGTTTTGAACCACAACTCTACCCTTCGCTTGACAAGTGATAGAACTTGATACCATGCACCTAATGCTCCAAATCATAATATTCCACTCAAACCCACAATTTGATTTATCTGAACGACGCATACTCTATTCACGCCATAGTACGATATTTCCAATGATTCTGACTATGTGTTCAAGATATAATGTGTATTCCTTTTGTTTGGCATGAAAGAGAAGATGAGAAGGGATAGAGCCCACTCACATAGTTGAACCTCCTCGATGCTCTGCCTAGCACTCTGCCTTATCGATACGGCCAATTTTTTGAATCCGTGGTCCGATGCGAAGCACGATATACTCAATTGGTATTACCGTACGAGCAGGCCATGCTCTCCAAATCATCTGACCCGATCAAACTAAGGAAGACAACATTATCGCTCAAATCCTGCTATCTCTGCACTGCTCTGAACGAACCCACTGATTCTATTGTACGACGTCCATGCCTCAGCCCGTTGTGAGGCGCTATTCTGATTATATTGAACTCTGCACATAAAAATTAACTCGATCAATACTTCTTCCATTCAAAATCTCAGCGTAATGCACCGTGCGGGTGTGGGGCATTACAACTGTCACCCTCCAACGAAATATGCAAGTACTTGCACCAAGTAGATCCTTCATATTTGGAATCCAAATTACCCAGTTTCCCCATGTGAGGGTGATCATTTGTTCCATAAATACAATTTCCAGAACCAAACCTGTAGCTCTGATACCACTTGTTGGTATCAGACTATTAGACCAGGGCTTTGATACCACTTGTTGGGCACGTAGAAGCGTTTTGCCAACCCACCTGAGATAACCAACCACTGTCTAACGAACACCAAGCACAAAAAAGACAAGTATATGGTAGATGACATAGACTACGTCATCTGGACAAATCCTAAACTTTATAACTCAGATAAAACTATAAGATTGACAAAAACTAATGTTGAACCCTTTGCCCTAATAGGTTCAACCCTCTTACCACTCTCAAGAAGAAAAAACAAAAGATTACAATTAAAATTACTCACCAACCCCGTAGCAATTTTCCTGAGCGAAGGCAACGAATCCTCGATTAGATCTCCTTCTTCCTTCTGTCTTGGATGGTGAAGTTCTAAGAGAAAAGTACAGACTTTCTCTTAGATTTTCTGTGGACTAGCACCTCGAATCTCCAATCTGTGCTATATACTTTGTGCCTCTCCTCAACCCATATATATATGATGGAAAAAAAAATCCTATTATAGGTCATAATAGGATTTTCTAAATAGAAAAGTCCTATTATACCTAAAATAGCTACTCATATTCCAAAATGGACTCCAACAATAGGTCATAATGGGATTTTCTAAATAGGAAGCCATAAAATAGGAATTCTATTACAACTAATCATAATCTAGACCGGACTCTAACAAGGCATGCTATATATTCTCCTTCATTCGTAAGTAAGAAATTTGCATTATGTAGGGATACTTTCTTTCTTGAATATTGTAGCGTAAGAAACTGTACTTTCATAGCGAATTAAACCGCAGTTCATGTTATCCTGCATCTCATCTAAGTTCAATTTGATCTAGACCTCGATCGGCATGCTATATATTCTCCTTCATTCGTACGCAGGGACTTTGCACTCAGTCTTCTTGGTTAGTTCCTATTATTTATAGATACGTAGGGGCTTTGCACTCAGTCTTCTTAGTTTCTATTATTTGTAGCCTTTTAAAGAAAGAAAGTTTTTGTAAATGTTAGTAAATTTGTTTTAACTTTTGATATATGGACTAGTAAATATAATTATCCTTATATTTTATTCACGGCACATTATTTAGATTTCAAAAAGAATTTTACAAAAAAAAATTATTTGTTTATGACCTTTAGAATTTTTACATACTAGCGTTGTGTAATTTTTACGTGAATATGATATTTACAATAAAATTTTTTAATTTCTTTTGATAATGCTAGAAATAACACTTCTTGTATTACTATTTTAAAATCGCAATATTTGCCTATAGTTGAAGGATAAATTTTTCATGCAAGATGTGTTTGTAATTTTATAAATTTAATTTTACAATAATGCGCTTCAATTCTTTCGAGCAAATTTAGAGAATATTTGATCATGTTTAATTATTTTGAACACTTCTACAAGTAGACAATAAGATTTTAAAACGTTATGTGCACAATATGGAATGACCTTTAGGAGATTTGTTAAGGATGCACCACATAAATAGAATTCTACTTATTTAATGTTGAAATATTTTATTAAATTTAAAGATTTTATTACAAATTATTGTTATGTTAATCCAAAATTTGATTTTTCAAGTAAGTAAAAATGATTGGTTAATTGCTAGTTCCATTTATGAATTTTTAGAATTATTTTACAATGTTGCATGTATTCTATTTGGAGTTTATTATCCAACTTCTTCTTTAGCTTTAATAAAAACTATTAACATATCTTATTTATTTTGTAAATATAGAAATGCTCTTGGTTTTGATTATATTGTTTCAAAAATGAACTAGCGGAGCAATAAACCTGGACGGAAGATGGATGACGGAAAACAAAATAAATGACTTGTACATTTTATTACAAATTTTAAGGAAATAAAATCTCAAAAATATTTTTTTGTTAGTTATAAAAAAAATATTATATTAGATTTAAATTATAATGACATTAATAAATTTATTTTAATTTTTCAATTCTCAAAATTTTGTTTATTATTTTTTTTTAAATAAACCGGGTCGGCCATGAACAGGCCCGGACCCAGCATGGTTCGGCCAGTCCCGGCCCCGACCGATCCATGGGTCTGGGCTGGGTTCCCCGCCTCTTCCTTCTAGTCCGGGCCGGATCGGCCCGCCTCTCCTCCCAGGCTTAGCCCGACCCGGTCCGCCCCGGCCCGATAGATACCTTGATCGTTCAGTGAAATATCTATTACTATTTTTTTTACTAACTATTAATGGCCTCCCTTACAGTAAAGTTGATGATTGTGACCATCTGGGCTTCTTAGGGTGCACCAATTCCCATACTTTGGACGACATGTTTGGTTTACGTACGTATTTAAAGAAGGGATATTTTAGCAAATTCTCCCATTCAAATTATAAAAATTAGCATATACCTCCATTTTTTTTAAAACTACCAAATATTTCCAGTCCTTTGTATGGAACAATTAAAAATTTAAGGGATACCCACATTATTTCAACCAGTTTTGCAGAAAATAGGGGCATTTGATAGATTTTTGAAAAAATGGATGTATATGCTAGTTTATATAATTTGAGTGGGGATATTTGCAAAAATATCCCTTAAAAGAATAGTTCATGTATTTTTTCTCATGGTTCATGTTTGAAAAAAAATAGAAGGAACATTCTTTCTTTATGAACTTATGGGATTAATTTTTCCTTCTCATTTTTCAACATTTATTATCAAAATTTAGGACTACAATAGCCTTACTCAAATGTGTTATACTTTTGGATTTTCATGATGTTATTTTTATTTTAAAATACAAGGATATTATTGGAAGAAAATGCATATGTGACTCCCCAACCGCGTGAGCAATATCTTTCCTCGTACACACAACAACATACATGAGAGTCTCCAATGCTAAAGCATACGAAACCCACTTCATATCTTCCTTTTTGTTCTTGCTAGATAGACACTGAGCTGCAAGGGGGGTTGCTTACTTTCTTTGAGCCGTCCACCCCAAAATGCTGCCCGATAAATGTACTTCTTTTGGCACAAGTACAATAACTTGGACTCTCTCCCCCTCTCGTTGTTCTCTATCCCAAGAATAATCTTTCATGAGTCCAAATCTTTCATAGAGAATGTCACACCTAGTTAGTACTTTAACTCCGTTATCCTGGTGGGATTCTGGCCCACCAACAGCATATCATCCACATAGAGTAGTAAAATAATAAAATTATCCTCTGCAAAATAATTCACGAATACACAGTGATCCAACATCGTCCGTGCAAAACCATGCTCTCGCATAAATGACTCAAACTTTTTGTACCACTGCTTTGGAGCATGCTTGAGACTATACAGACTGTTCCTTAACCTGCAGACAAATGACTTGCCCTTCTCACAAAATCTCTATGGCTGCTCCATATATGTATAACTCCTCCTCTAAATCACCGTGGAGGAATGTCATCTTTAGGTCAATTTGCTTAGCCTTTATGTCGAAACTAGATACAAATGCTAGAACCACTCGAATAGATGACAACTGAACGACCGACAAAAAATCCTATTGAATTCCATATCTTTCTGCTGACTATAGCCTTTAACTACCAGCCTTAATTTATTTTGAAGGTGAGTAACATCTTCTGTCTGCATCACTCTAAACACCCATCGATTCTTCAAAGCCTTCTTGTCCTTTAACAACCGTACCAGCTCATAAATAGAGTTTTCCTGTAAGAAACTCATCTCCTCCTGCATGACCTGCATCTACTCCTGTTCGTCTTCCATCGCCTCAGCGAAACTTTTGGGATCTTCTCCATCAGTCAATAGCATATACTCATCTAGTGAGTATCTCGTGGATGGTCGACTAACTCTCGTGCTTCTCCTTAACGGAACCTCTGGTGGTGGCTATATATAAACAACCTCATTCCCTTCAGAACTGCCTCTTCGGTATGCTCATCCTCTTGAGGGTCACCATGACCACTATCAGCAGGCTGATGATTAAGGTTGAGAGTATCTCCATATACTAGCTCTCCCATAACTGGATCCTCTGTAGTGTCCTTTAAAAATGGCTCAAAGTTAAATGACTCTAACTTTAGACAATTCTTCAACCTTAAAAGGCATCTCAGAATCCTGAGTGTTGGTCTTGATCTGATCCTCGATGAATACTACATCCCTGCTTTTATAGAGTTTTCTTTCCACGGGATCATAGAGTTTATAGCCAAAATATCTCGACCATAGCCGAAAAAGATGTACTATCTCTTCTTTGACTCAAATTTGGTTCTCTCGTCCTTCGGTACATGCATGAAGGCCTTACAACAAAATACTCGAAGGTGACGTCTCTTTGTCTACCATAATTTATCAGGTACATTACCCTACAAATGAGAACTATGATACAAATTAATAACATAAGCAGTAATATTGAGAGCCTCACTCCAATAACTGTCCGATAAGTTTACTTCTGACAGCAAACATCGTACTCTCTCTGTAAACTCCCATACCCAAAAATTCTTACTAGTATTTATGTAGCTAGCCTATTTAATCATGATTGTATATATGGTTTTGTTTATTTTTATATATAAATATATGTAAAGGTTCATGTTATTAGATGATACAATATGTGTCATAGGTTTTGGACTAGTTTTGATGCACTAGAACTAGTTCAAATTCAACATAGTTATATTGGGCTAGTTGTTAGATTAAGCTAGTTAAACCCAACCAAAACACATACAAATGAATCCAAACTTGGACCACATGTTCTTAAGTGGTTAGGGACCCAAACCAAGTCATCATTGGACACAACACTTGCACATGTGCTGCTATGGACAACAACCTATGCCCATCTGATTCAGGCGGCCCTATAAGGGGTTCCACTTCTTTGTTGGTTGCATTAACCACCACTTTACTCATCCTAAACCCTTAATTTTAGCCCACAACCTCCTCCTTTCATTAAAATATAGCCTAAAAACATTCTCCCCCTTATTCCTACTCATTTTCCCTCCCCAAACACCCCTAGTGCTGGCCGAACTTCACAGGGAAGGCTGCTAAACTTTGGTGACTTCCACACTGCTGTGCACATCAGAATTCATAGGTAAATGCCTCAAATCCTTAATCCACTTTATTCTCAATCTCTTTCCCTCATTTCTTTACGTATTCATCAAAAATTTCTTGGTATTTTTCATCTTTAGTTGGTGTCAAAAGCAATGGTGGTTCTTTTGAAGGGCTGCTAAAATTATTGTTGAACTCTGTGCTCGTACGCGACAGAATATGTATCCAAAATAGGTAAATATCCTTCCAACCTCTTCCCCCTTGTACCTAAACCTCTTCCCCTATGTTACTTATATATTCTTCCATATTTTTCTTTTATTTTTTCTTCCGTAGACGCTATCAACTCTCCGTGTACGCTGCTGAATTCTGTGTCAAGAACACCGCTGTCCGTGCACCAAAACAGATACATATCCTACTTTCCTTGTCATTTTATGACTTCTAACTTAAGAAAAAACTAGATACTTTGATACCCTAGGTAGAAACCATAATTAAAATATGAAAAACCTAGTTTAATGGTGCTAAACACTCTCTCGATCATAAAATTTTAGAACTGGACACTTGTGTTCACACACCAATTTGCATGTGTTAAACTCATATTTTATGCTCGAAACCTTCATGAATATGCACATATGTTTACCACCCCCCCCCCCCCCTCTTTGATATCCTATATTTGTATTATGTTAGAATCATGATTATCCAAAAAGAAACCATATTTTTAGTCATATTTCTCTTAAATTCCTGAACTTGCATGTTGTGTTCGTGCTCGTCATTTCATGCATTAAACTTTCATTATTATGCTAAAAAAATTCATGATTATGTACTTACCTCTATTCTCTACCATTTTATATTTATAAACCATGTTAAATTCATGATAAATTAGGTTTAAAACTACTTTTTTACACCGACATTTCTAAATTCTAGATTTGGAATTTAGCGTTATGTCAAGATAAAACCTATCATTTTATGTACGAATTTTTTTTGAATGCATACCAAACATGTTCCATATTATTAGCACTCAAATCCATGTTAGGATTTTATAACATGATTTTGTTGCCCTATAATATGTGTTTTTGACAAGTAATTTTGATATGTATGTTAGTGGTAGAAATTGCCAATTTCACCTTTAAAACGTATGCCATACCATATGCTAGGTTTATATTTTGATTTGGATATATAGGTTACACATTTAATATGTTATCATGAGGATAAAATATGTATAAAACTATAGGAATGATCACTTAGGATTGGTACTGTCCAAACTGACAAGTTGTAGATGTTGTCATTCATTAGTGCACAAGCAGCCAATCTTGACAATTTGTAGAAATAAACCTAGTCAACCCTACCTACTCAAGTCATATTTTTATGTGTTAGAGTGTCTTAGCAATATTGCATATATGATTATTACGGTTAGTAGTTTAATTGGCAACTTGACCATTAGACTTAGAAAGTGTGACAATAGGTTGACCTTTGAATATAAAATTTTGGGTATGATTACTAATCCTATTATAAAGAATACCAAGTATCACATGTGAATATATTAGGAACTAGGTTAACCTAGAATTATTTAGTATTATTTAACGGTATTGAGTTATTAGGTGACTTGAAGGTTAGGCTACCTTTTATAATTTTTTCTAAATTAAGCCTAGTTAGAATCATCTTCTGAACTAGTTTTTCTTAATTGAGTCAAATCCTTAGTTTTGTAACCAACTATATGTGTATGTAGTAATGTTATTGTGCTTGCATAGTAAATTATGGAATATAGGCTAATTTAGTATTATTATTATTATAATATAGGCACTCGGGGCGGTTAGACTTTGGAGACAGGATGTCACTACCACATTTTCTAGGAAAGGGTATTTTAGTAATTTCATATTTAATTAAATATTGTGCATGTTAAATAATTATTTGTTGTATTATTTAATTATTGTTAGATGTTAGTTATTTATTTTGGACTTGTGTTAGTGAACCTAACAAGTTTAGTTTAGACTCGTGGACCAACATGTATTAATTGTTAGATTTGAGCCCATTTAGAAAGCTCATTGATTAGGAGGATGATTAAAATTAATTAAACCATTAGACTATAAGCTTCCCTCCTTAATTATTTCTTCATGAGAGGACCCAAGGGGTATAATGGATATTATATAGTGACTTAAGGAAGGGAAAAGGGGGGCGACCTAATAAAGAGGAGAGAATTTGTTTCTCTCTCCTCTTTTCATTTGAAAACTAGATCTAGAATTTCCCTTAACCAAATTCCTTCATTCTTACTTCATTTCTCTACCAAATTTCATCCCAATTCCTTCCCAAATTACCATTGGAGACTAGTGGAGCAAGGATCTAGAAGGAGGAAGCAAGGATCTACAAAGAGGAGCAAGGATCTACAAGTTGGAGGCCAATTTCATCATATTTGGAGGTTGCATTGGGAATCCATCTCCCAATAGGTACAATTCAATTTTTTCTCTTAATTTAGGTTTTAAATCTAAGATTTAACTATGAGAAATTAACCCATACGCATAGACGATCCATCGGATTTGGTTTTTTGTTCATAGGAGGCCTATTGAAAAAGTTATGGTGCTTTTTGTGTCAATTTTGGAAAAATTTCGAGATTGACAATTCTTGTGTGTCAATTGGTCCTATAGATCAATTTAGCATGTGCTTGTGTGTTTGGGGCTAGTGTCGTATCCATAATTGGGTACGTGTAGGTCGTATTCCAATAATTTGGTGATACTTGTTGATTTGGGAGTTTTTCCTCCGACACGGGACTTTGAGCATGTCATATTTTGACACGGACACGTAGATTTGTGTTTGACTTTTCGTATTGTTCATAAATAATATTTTAGACTTTCTCTTGTCCTTCGGGGTACGTTTGGATGTTTGGTGGACTCGTGTCGCAAGCGTATCCTAGATCTAGTGGGATACGGTATGATACTCTCCATGTGTTTGTGCAATTTAATTTTAGATCTATTTCTCTTGTGTTCTTGGCCTTGGTAAGGTGTAATTATAAATATGTATATATGTATATTGTGGTGTATTTATATTTATGTATTATTGTGTCATAGATCTATGTATCTATTTTATATATATATTTATGTAGTTATTATTCTACATATGTAAGATCTATTATATATATATATATATATATATATATATATATATATACTTATATGTATTTATATTGTGTATATGTTTATATATACATGTACGTATATATGTTACTATATATATATGTATGTTATGTCATAATAGTTATTAGTTATTATATACATATATATGTTGTAGAGGTGTATGTATGTCTTTTATATAGTCATAGTTATATATATTGTAGTTATATATATATTAGTATCTATTTATATTAGGTGTTATATATTATATATATAAGAGAGGAAAACAGGGGGCAATAGCGACAGTTTATAGCGACAGCAGCAGCAGCAGCAGCTAATAGCAACAGCATCAGCAACAGTTAATAGCGACAGCAGCCGCAGCAGCAATAGCAACAGCAGAAACAGTAGCGACGGCTGCAACAGCAACAGCGACACAGCAGCGGGTGCTTTGGCGACAGCAACAGGCATCCGTCGTCGTAGCAGCAGTTGCCGCCAGCAGCAGCAGAAATTGCAACGGCGGCATCAGCCCTTCAGCGACGCTTCTGCGGTTATCATTATATATATAGCTATAGTCTATTTAATATATGTATATATATATATATATATATATATATATATATATATATATATATATATATATGGTATTATATATATGTGGATACTTTCCTAATTGATAATTGTATTTTAGTATACTATATGTATAATAATTAGTGTAGCATATATTATTTTAATGGGTAGTTAGCGTAAGTAAGGTATTGGATATTACCTTGAGATACCAAGGTAAGTATCAAGGTATTTGGGGATACCCAAGGTATTGGGTGTGGGTAGCAAGTTTAAGGTTTAGCGTTGTGATACCAAGTTGGTTCAAAACTAAGGCATCTATTTAATGTTTGTAATTAGGATTTTTATAATAAATAATTGTTTGATATTTATATGTAATATTTTATCTATTGATTTACGTATCCCAAGATACGGTATCCTAGTATCCTAAGATATAGTTTTTATGACCTAGACTTTAGTATTTGAACCCAATATCTTTGTATTAGACTTATGCAACCTAGAAATAGGTAGTTGACCATAATTTGACCATAGTTGACCATAGTTTGACTATAGTTGACCAAAGTTGACTTAGAGTTGACCTAGTTTGACTTTTGACTTAGAATTGACTTGTTGACCTAGAAGTTGACTAGTTTAACTTATTTTTTTCCCGGAACCTTGTATTGATGTTGTATTCTTTGGTATATGGTGTATCTTGTGCAAGCATTATTTCATTAATTATCTTGTACATGTACAGACACTGATTCTCGGGAAGACTAGCTATCTTCTTGGGGAATCTTGTGCCATAGCGTACCATGGTTGGATCTATTATACCAGTCGAAGGTGGGAATTATTTTAGTGTAGATATGTGATCATACCCCTATTGTATCAAGTATTATTCATTGAATAGTATTAATCATACATCGCACGTATGATTAGACAGGCCATATATATTGTATCATGTTCCCAAGCTGATCACATGTTAAAGCTAGTACTCACACACTTAGTCATTAGTATTCTTGTTCATTGTCATATTGTTCATTATTGTATTCATTCTAGTATTTCCTTATTATATATCTCTCGTATCTATTGTGCATCTTGTATATTCATATATATTTACTGTTATATAGTTTTTATCATTGATTAGAACTACTGTTAGAGATGTACTCTGCTCCTTTCCTGACTGGATATATTTTTTCCATATGACACTGAGGAGTGGTACCCTATACATTATGGACCTCAGGATATTGTGGGCTCAGAGTCAGAGACCCTGGCTTAGGAGGGACTTATCCCGACTGAGACGGATGACCCGGGACTTGTACCTTCTTAATATTTCTTGTACTGGATTTGTCTCCAGCTTTTTTGTTAGCATTCCTTCAGACTCATTGATGTATTATTTTAGACTCATGAGTTGTATGTGACTATTTCTAATCTTTATCTTATTCGTGCTTGTGTCCATCATAGATCAGTGATTGAGTATATTGTCATTGTTGGTGGTTCATTATATTGCTAGATAGATTACCCTGACAGTGTTCTACCGACGATTCTGCGGCGTAGGCTGGGCGTTGTTTCTGACTTGCATCCTTACATCGGGTGCGAGTCGTAACACATTTTTAGTAGTGGCCCATGCAGGTCTATTCGAGGTCGCAATTAGTGCAATTCGTAGTAGTGCTCTGAATTAAGTACTATTACGAGCCTACGATAGGATATAGGATATAGGATGTAGGCTATAGGCTGAGAATACTCAATCACATCTAGGAAATTTCTTTTGATTCAACTATTCTTCCTTGATATTGATACTTGATCTCTTAAACTGTCATTTCCTTGAGTGTCTTACATTATGTGCCATATTGATCCTTTTCTTTTACTTTGTCTCAGGATGCTACCTAAGACTAGATTGCAGCAGGGGAGAGCAGTTTTTGAGAGGTCTGCGACATACCGAGGGCCTGCACCAGTCACTTCTCCGGTGATTGGAGTGTCAGCTGCTTTCGGAGGTCCACCACCTACTCAGAGGACTGTGCCAGCTGTATCGGAGGGTCTTCCACCTCCACCTCCTGTGCCAGCAGAGGCAACACAGATGTTTACACTGTTTCGTGAGATGCTCGAGGAACATAGGGCTCAGTTGGAGGCACATCAAAGGTAGACCGACGTTCTACGGCAGGGCATCGAGAGTGCTCATCAGCTTTCTTGTGCTGTAGTCGAGAGAGGAGTTTTGGTCCAGCAGCAGGTTGTTCCTCAGGTTGCTTAGGTTCGGCCAGGCAACATTCAGGACTTCAAGAAGCTGGAGCCTAGGGTCTTCAAGGGGATGGAGGGCATCGTCTATGCTGATGATTGGCTCGAGGACATTGAGCGTCTTATGAGGGTGTCCTATCTTTTTGAGGATCTGAAGGTTGAGGCGGTAGGACTTCAACTGTTCGACGTCGCTCATACTTGGTTCAGGAATGAGCCGATTCTGGTTCACGCAGGACAGTCTTGGGAGGTATTCAAGGACCTCTTCAAGAAGACGTTTTTTGCTCGGGCAGACAGTCTAGACTTGGGGAGGAAGTTCGAGAGTCTCTTTCAGGGGAGCATGTCTGTGGAGGAGTACGCTACAGAGTTCGGCAGGTTGAGCCAATTTGCAGAGTATTTGGTGAAAGAGCCGGAGGTTCGGGCTATTCATTTTTGTGAGGGTCTAAACTGGGAAGTGAAGATCCTTATTCCGTCTTTTTATGAGACATACTCGAAGATACTTGCGGAGGCATGCAAGGTTGAGTGGGAGTTGGGTTTGAAGCCCAAGAGAGATCGTGATTCTTTTCTGGGGGACAACGGCAGTGCAGTATCTGCAAAATATTCTCATTTCTAGTCCACAACTTTCCAGCAGCCACAACAGCACCAGACTCCAGGTAGGGCACCGTTTCACCAGGCACCACAGAAGCAGAGACAGTTACAGCAATCTTTCTGCCACTTCTGCAAGAAGTCCGGCCATATCTGGAAAGTTTGCAGGAAGAGGTTAGAAGTTTGTTTGTATTGTGGTACTGAAGGGCATCAGTCGGGAAAGTGTCCTCGTCGTACAATTCAGGGAGCAGTTTCAGCTCCGAGGGCACAGACGAGACCATCTACAGTACAACCGAGGGGACCTCTTCTGATACAGCAGCAGCATTATATCTAGCATCAACAACAGGGAGGTGCACGTCAGGGACGAGCGTTTGCTATGACCGTTAAGGAGGACGAACCCACCGGAGATGTCATCGCAGGTTCTATTCTTCTTGATTCTATACCAACTTTAGCTTTGTTTAATAGTGGTGCATCCCAAGGTTTTGTATCTGTTTCTTTTGCTCTGAAGCATGGTTTGGTAGCTAAGTCTTTGCTTAGGACTTGCAAGATCATGACCGGAGGAGACATTATCCTAGTTAATGATATTTGCAAGGATCGGAGAGTTACTCTGGGAGGACGGGAGTTGAGTGCGTGTCTACTTGTAATGCCACTTCTGAGCTACGAGATTATACTCGAGATGGATTGGTAGAGTAGGCACCGTGCTAGCATATATTGTAGAGGAGGTAGAGTTTTGTTTGGTCCGCCAGGAGAGCCAAAGTTCGAGTTTGCTAGAGGAGCTGTAGAGCAGGGAGAAGGCATTATTTGTAAAGATATAGTGGAAGACAAGGAGTTGCCGCATCCGTTGTTAGCAGAGTTCTTGGATCTGTTTCCTGAGGAATTACCAGGATTATCGCCAGATCGAGATATTGAATTCTCTATAGACTTGGTGCCAGGTACAGAACTAATTTTGCAATATGTTTATATAGTAAACAACAGCGATCTGGTCGAGCTAAAGAAGCAGGTGGACGAATTATAGGATAAGGGGTTTATCAGATCGAGTTCTTCACCATGGGGAGCCCCGGTATTATTTGTACCGAAGAAGGATGGATCAGTGCACATGTGCATTGATTATAGGGCATTGAATAATCTCACTTTCAAGAATAAGTATCCTTTGCCATGGATTGATGATCTGTTTGATCAGTTGAGTGGTGCCAAGGTATTTTCTAAGATAGATTTGAGATCAGGCTACCATCAGGTGAAGGTAAAGCCGGAGGACATACCAAAGACTGCTTTTAGAACTCGGTATGGTCAGTACGAGTTAATGGTGATGCCGTTTGGGTTGACTAATACACCGACAATATTTATGAACTTGATGAACAAGGTATTCCATCAGTACCTTGACAAGTTCATGGTAGTGTTCATCGATGACATACTCATATACTCGAAGACACCGGAGGAGCACGAGGAGCATTTAAGGATTGTGTTGGATGTGTTGAGGAAGAAGAAACTGTATGGGAAGTTGTCCAAGTATGAGTTTTTCTTGGACAATGTAGAGTTCTTGGGGCATGTTGTGACTGGTGATGGTATTTCAGTGGATCCGAAGAAGATCACAACAGTAAAATCTTGGAAGACCCGAGTTCGGTAGCAGAGAACAGAAGTTTCTTGGGATTGGCAGGCTACTATAGGAAGTTTATACAGGATTTTTTGAGGATTACCGAGCCGATGACCAGACTCACCAGGAAGGATGTAGAGTTTATTTGGACAGAGGAATGCCATGTTGCTTTTAAGGAATTGAAGAAGAGGTTGACGTCTTCTCCTATTTTGATGTTGCCATCAGGGTCTGGAGGTTTTACTATTTATAGTGATGCATCGGGGAAATGTTTGGGTTGTGTTCTTCAGCAGAATGGGAAAGTGATTGCCTATGCATCCAGGCAATTATGTTCTCATGAAAAGAACTATCCTACCCATGATTTAGAGTTGGCAGCAGTTATCTTCGCCCTGAAGTTGTGGAAACATTATTTGTACGGAGAGCGTATGGAGATCTTCACAGACCACAAAAGCTTTAAGTACGTTTTCACGCAGAAGGAGTTGAATATGAGACAGCGTCGGTAGTTGAAACTGATGAAGGATTTTGATATATCTTTGTAATATCATCCTGGGAAAGCTAATATAGTTGCCGATGCTTTGAGTAGGTATCTGGTAGCTATGTTCTTGACACAGGAATGATATTTATTAGAGGACTTGGAGAGCTTGGGCATTGAGGTAGTAGTTTCTGGTTGTGCGATACAGATATGGGGATTACGGATACATTAAGATTTGATGGACAGGATCAAGGCAGCACAGTATGAGGATGTATCTCTGAGGAGCATCAGAGCTCAGGTGAGAGCAGGATTGGAGGATGAGTTCACCATTGCCGAAGATGATTCTTTGTGACATGGAGTTAGATTGTGTGTGCCTAGTGGGGAGCTGCGTGAGGAGGTATTGCAGGAAGCGCATCGCTCTCAGTATTTCATACATCCGGGTGCCAACAAGATGTATCGGGATATGCAAAAGAGTGTGTGGTGGTATGGCATGAAGAGGTAAGTGGCACAGTTTGTATCCAGATGCTTAGTGTGCCAGCAGGTAAAAGCCGAGAGGCAGAGGCCAGGAGGTTTACTTCAGCCATTAGCCATTCCAGAGTGGAAGTGAGAGCATATTACTATAGATTTTGTGTCCGAACTTCCACGATCTCCAGGAGGGAAAGATGCGATTTGGGTCATCATTGATAGGTTGACCAAGTCGGCCCACTTTTTGCCTTTCAAGGTGGGATTGTCTACGGAGAAGCTGGCAGAGATGTATATGAGGCAGATCGTTATGATACATGGAGTTCCTGTCAGCATAGTCTCGGATCGGGATAGTCATTTCACTTCTCATTTCTTGAGTAGTTTGTAGGAGAGTTTGGACACTCAGCTCAAGTTCAGTACTGCATATCATCCCCAAACAGATGGGCAGTCAGAGAGCACTATCCAGACTCTCGAGGATATGTCGTGCACTTGTGTACTAGATTTAGGGGGTTCTTGGGAGGACCATCTCTATTTGGTAGAGTTTGCTTATAACAACAACTACCAGGCTAGTATAAAGATGTCATATTTTGAAGCTCCGTACGATCGGAGGTATCATACTCCCTTGTCATGGGACGATGTTGGTGAGAGAGTTTTGCTTGGGCCAGAGATGGTTGTAGATGTAGCGGAGAAGGTTCAGTTGATCAGAGACAGACTTCGTATGGCGCAGGACAGACAGTGGCATTGGGCCGATAGCCACCAGAGACCTTTGGAGTAGGTATAGTTTTAGATTTTTGTTTTGTGCTTGTTAATGGTTGTTTGTTATAGATTAAGTTCTTAAGGTGGTATTTTGTTCTAGGTGGGTGGTTTGGTGTTTCTGAGGATTTCTCCGACACGAGACACGATTCGCTTCGGTGGAGACGGAAAACTTAGTCCGCGATTCATCGGACCTTTTACTATTCTAGAGAGGGTCGGTGTAGTTGCTTATAGACTAGACTTGCCACCTGCATTAGAGGGAGTGCACAACGTGTTTCACGTGTCACAGTTAAGATGGTACGTGGCAGATCCTAGTCATGTATTGGATCACTCGGAGATAGAGGTGGGCCCTACTCTTAGCTATCCAGAGTAGCCAGTTGAGAATCTGGATTGGAGAGAGAAGGTGCTGAGAACCATAATATTCTTTTGGTGCACGTCGTATGGAGGCATCACTCTCCGGGGGAGTCTACCTGGGAGAGAGAGGATGAAATGCGAGAGCGTTATCCATATTTGTTTGTACCTTGAGGTATATTCTTTCATAGTTAGTTTTGTTCTTTAGTTATGTTCTTTTGTTATGTTCTGTTATTTTCTGGGGTAGTTTTCGTCTTTGAATTTCGAGGACAAAATTATTTTAAGGAGGGTAGACTTGTCACTATCACATTTTCTAGGAAAGGGTATTTTAGTAATTTTATATTTAATTAAATATTATGCATGTTAAATAATTATTTATTGTATTATTTAATTGTTGTTAGATGTTAGTTATTTATTTTGGACTTGTGTTAGTGGACCTAACTAGTTTAGTTTAGACTCATGGACCAACATGTATTAATTGTTAGATTTGAGCCCATTTAGAAAGCCCATTGATTAGGAGGATAATTAAAATTAATTAAACCATTAGACTAGAAGCTTTCCTCCTTAATTATTTCTTCATAAGAGGTCCCAAGGAGTATAATGGATATTATATAGTGACTTGAGGAAGGGGAAAGGGGGTCAGCCTATTAAAGAGGGGGGAATTTGTTTCTCTCCTCTTTTCATTTGAAAACTAGATCTAGAATTTCTCTCAACCAAATTCCTTTATTTCCACTTTATTTTCCTACCAAATTTTATCCCAATTCCTTTCTAAATTACCATTGGAGACTAATGGAGGAAGGATCTAGAAGGAGAAAGCAAGGATCTACAAAGAGGAGCAAGGATCTACAAGTTGGAGGCCAATTTTATCATATTTGGAGGTTGTATTGAGAATCCATCTCCCAATCCGTATAATTCAGTTTTTTCCCTTAATTTAGGTTCTAAATCTAAGATTTAACCATGAGAAATTAACCCATATGTATAGGCTACCCATAGGATTTGGTTTTGTGTTCATAGGAGGCCTATTGAGAAAGTTATGGTATTTTTTGGGTCAATTTTGGGAGAATTTCGAGATTGACAATTGTTGTATGTGTCAATTGGTCCTATAGATCAATTTGGCATGTGCTTGTGTGTTTGGGGCTAGTGACGTGTCCATAATTGGGTACGTGTAGGTCATATCCCAACAATTTGGTGATATGTGTTGATTTGGGGGTTTCCCTCCGACACGGGACTTTGAGCATGTCACATTTTGACACGGACACGTAGATTTGTGTTTGACTCTTCATATTGTTCATAAATAATATTTTAGACTTGCTCGTATCCTTCGGGGTACGTTCGGATGTGTGGTGGACTCGTGTCGCAAGCGTATTCTAGATCTAGTGGGATACGGTGTGATACTCTCCATGTGTTTGTGCAATTTAATTTTAGATCTATTTCTCTTGTGTTCTTGGCCTTGGTAAGGTGTAATTATAAATATGTATATATGTATATTGTGGTGTATTTATATTTATGTATTATTGTGTCATAGATCTGTATCTATTTTATATATACATTTATGTAGTTATTATTCTACATATGTAAGATCTATTATATATTGTAATATATATATATATATATATATATTATTGTAAATATATATATATTGTTATATATATATATATATACTTATATGTTATATGTATTTATATTGTGTATGTGTTTATATATACATGTACGTATATATGTTACTATACATATATGTATGTTATGTCATAATAGTTATTATGTACATATATATGTTGTAGAGGTGTATGTATGTATTTTATATAGTCATAGTTATATATATTGTAGTTATATATATATTAGTATCTATTTATATTAGGTGTTTTATATTATTTATATATTAAGTTATATATATATATATATATATATATATAAGAGGAAAATAGGGGGCAATAGCGATAGTTTATAGCGACAGCAGCAGCAGCTAATAACAACAGCAGTAGCAGCTAATAGCAACAGTAGCAGCAACAACAGTTAATAGCGACAGCAGCCGCAACAGCAATGGCAACAGCAACAGCAGTAGCGACGACTGTAGCAACAACAGCGACACACCATCGGGTGCTTTGGTGACAGCAGCAGGCATCCGTCGCCGTAGCAGCAGTTCCCGCCAGCAGCAGCAGAAATCGTAACGGCGACAACAGCCCTTCACCGACGCTTCTGCGGTTATCATTATATATATAGCTATAGTCTATTTAATATATGTATATATATATATATATATATATATATATATATATATATATATATATATATATATATATATATATATGGATACTTTCCTAATTGATAATTGTATTTTAGTATACTATATGTATAATAATTAGTGTAGCATATATTATTTTAATGGGTAGTTACCATAAGTAAGGTATTGGATATTACCTTGAGATACCAAGGTAAGTATCAAGGTATTTGGGGATACCCAAGGTATTGGATGTGGGTAGCAAGTTTATGGTTTAGCGTTGTGATACCAAGTTGGTTCAAAACCAAGGTATCTATTTAATGTTTGTAATTAGGATTTTTATAATTAATAATTGTTTGATATTTATATGTGATGTTTTACCTATTGATTTACGTATCCAGAGATACGGTATTCTAGTATCGTAAGATATAGTTTTTATGACCTAGACTTTAGTATTTGAACCCAATATCTTTGTATTAAACTTATGCAACCAAGAAATATGTAGTTGACTATAGTTTGACCATAGTTGACCATAGTTTGACTGTAGTTGAACAAAGTTGACTTAGAGTTGACCTAGTTTGACTTTTGACTTAGAATTGATTTTGTTGACCTAGAAGTTGACTAGTTTAACTTATTTTCTTCTTGGAACCTTGTATTGATGTTGTATTCCTTGGCATATGGTGTATCTTGTGCAAGCATTGTTTCATTGATTATCTTGTACATATACATACACTGATTCTCGGAAAGACTAGCTATCTTCTTGGAAAATCTTGTGCCATAGCGTACCATGGTTGGATCTATTATACCAATCGAGGGTGGAGAGTATTTTAGTGTAGATATGTGATCATACCCATATTGTATCAAGTATTGTTCATTGAATAGAGTTAATCATACACCGCACGTATGATTAGCCAGGCCATATATATTGTATTATGTTCCCAAGCCGATCATATGTTAAAGCTAGTACTCACACACTTAGTCATTATTATTCTTGTTCATTGTCATATTGTTCATTATTGTATTCATTCCAGTATTTCCTTATTGTATATCTCTCGTATCTATTGTGCATCTTGTATATTCACATCTATTTACTTTACATAGTTTTTATCATTGATTAGAACTGCTGTTAGAGATGTACTCTGCTCCTTTCCTGACTGGATATATTTTCCCAGATAACACTGAGGAGTGGTACCCTACACATTATGGTCCTCAGGATATTGTGGGCTTAGAGTCAGAGACCCTGGCTCAGGAGGGACTTATCCCGACTGAGATAGATGACCCATGACTTGTACCTTCTTAATATTTTTTATACTAGATTTGTCTCCAGCTTTTTGCTAGTATTCCTTCAGACTCATTAATGTATTATTTTAGACTCATGAGTTGTATGTGACTATTTCTATTCTTTATCTTATTCGTGCTTATTTCCATCATAGATATGTGATTGAGTATATTGTCATTGTTGGTGGTTCATTATATTGCTAGATAGATTACCCATACAGCGATCTACCGCTGATTCTGTGACGTAGGCTGGGCGTTGTTTCCAACTTGCATCCTTACATCGGGTGCGGGTCGTGACACAGGATCGGGATTGCTATATACTCATATTGGAGTTTCAAGCAAGTATACATTGCTTTGTTGTACTGTTTAACCTTCTTTAGTATTCTTTATATGCTTCTATTTTCATTATAACGTATCTATAGATATAGTGCACGTCTGAGAATGACAATCGAGAGCAATTGAAGAAGGCGTCGATATTTAGTCTTATACACGTACCTAAATTTTTTGAGTTATCATTATATCTCCCAAGGCATGAACACGTATCATTACACGTCATAGTGTGAGTTCATGTTAGGACATGAGCTTACGCACTCTATTGACCATCGGTATGAGTAGCACGTGTGATAGTACATAGCATAGTTGTTATAGTTCTTTGGTTATTAGTGACTTGCATTATAGTTATGACATGTCCACATCGTATTCACGACTTGTACATTGGTGTTGGGCGAGGAAGACAATTTGTAGGCATATATGACATATATTTGGCTACCGTAGTTTTTGGAGGAAACTAAGGGGTCGTGAGCCTCAGTGTTACCCGGTTATGGGCTATTATTACCCGGTTATGGGCTTTTATAATAGTGGATATATCTGACAGTGGTCACTAGTTGTGCGCTAGGGTTGATCGGGATGTATGCTAGTATATATACTTTTTTATGCCCCGATCCTGCAGGGGGACAATTGTCCTTGCATGGTACCTTATGAAATCGATCGTCCTCGCTTGGGCATGATGTCGTGCAAGCCTAAGTTGCACTTGCACAAGGCCAAGTCTTTGAACAATCACAAATAAGCTATTTAAGATAAAAACAATGACACAATATTGTAGAAAAGTAAATGATCACGATGGTATAAGAAAATAAGCTCTTTATTAATATCTGAAGTGATTACAAGGCTTTGCCAATTGGCTTACATCTCTCTATATTAAAATAACATCATTCCATACATTACATCCATTTATATCGAAAGCAGCCCAAAATATCTCGGTGCATCTGAAGGCATCGACTCCTGATCTTCAGCTCCTAAGGATGAGGCTCGGCTATATCTTCTTCGAATAATCTAGCACCAGCAAACAAACTTAGTGGGGGATCAGCAATTTGGAGAAAGTACTGGTGAGTATAAAATCAACGAACAGAAGCAACTCTCTAAAACCAACACTAAGTAAGCATGTGATAAAATATTAAATTACTAGTAGTCTTTCTATTTTTACCTAGGCTCATTTCATGCAGTATGGGATCAGAGTCAATTTACTTCTTTTGAAAATACGTCTTTAAAAATTGTTTGCATATTCAATACATTCAAGCATGCTATAGGGATAGTGCTATATCGTGCAGTGCACAACATGTATCGTAAGCTATATTCATTAACTCTTAGGAACATAAGCTATCTCTAGTAGACTATTCATCTCAATTCAAGGCAGCAATAACATATACATTTAAAATAAACAAGTCTTATGAGCAGTTTGATAAGAAACATAAAAAATAACTAGTGATCACTTATACAACGATTTTTACCCTCGGTCGGATGGTTATCCCTGCAACAGACATACAAGTTAGCAATAATTTGCATATATGAATAAGTTTTTATTCCCTGTTCGTCTCTGCTTCAAACAGTTAGGTATGCAAGAAGGCTACCTAGCATGTGCTCTAACTACATGATGGTCCCCGAGTGTTGGTTCCACGAGATTAGCAAGTGGAACGTACAAGCCCATAACACTAATAGACTTTCTACCCTCCAGTAAGTAAGGATTTCTAGCCTCAGGTTATCTAGATCACTCCCAGGCCGAATGATCCCCAGTGCCCCACGAATCGCTCGAGAGATTATCCTTGTGCACAAGTTGTCCAGACCACATAGAGCCAGACTAATAGTCCACCCTGAGGCTATAAGTCCTTACTTATGGAGGGGTGGCTATTAGGCAAGATAATTGAGAACTCTGGCTCTATCGCTCGAGAATTGAGAACTTTTCAATCAAGCGATAGAGCCAGAGTTCTCAATTCTCTTGCCTAATAGCCACACCCCCCCCATAAGTAAGGACTTATAGCCCAGGGTGGACTATTAGTCTCGATGTAGCAGTTCAAGTTATTTATACACTTATATCTCTAGCAGTACGATAAAAAGGAACATGTAAGCGGAACATATTTAAGCAAGCACAATAGCGGTTCTATAAATCTAGAATGCAATTTCTATCTCTTGTAGCTAAGCATGTGATTCTACTTTTACCTTAGCATTTATTAAAGACGCATGCTCAAGAAATCTTTTACTCTTTTTATTAGCATGGCAATAGTCCATTCAATGACAGTGACAGTGTACTAGCATGCAATTTCTTTTCTATACTTAGCATAGCACATATTCGTTCATTAGACAAGTTCTACAAGTTTTTAGCATGGCAAGGCTTCTTTTATTAGAAAAGCTATATAAGTTCTCTAGTTAAGCAATACAGGTTCTCGTTCTATCATTCTCATGCAAATGTAATCTACTTAGCAACAATTATTATAGAATTCAGATTCATTATTAAGGCGTGCAAGCTCAGAGAATGAAGTTCTGTCCACTCACCATGACCAGTAATCTTCTGGTTCAACAAGGAGCTCTTCAGGAAGATTTTCTTTTTGAGTCAGTAAACCGATATCTCTTATACATAGTACCAATGTGGAGCGGGGCACTACATACTTATCCACCAAGAAAAAGTTTCATCCTCGAAACTCAAGGAGAAACTTTCGATAACCAGAGCAACGATATTCCTCATCCCTCGCCATCCTTAATCAAAAAATCAAAAAATCAGAATTCAGAAATTATAACTCTCAAGCAATAAAATAATCCAAAAAAATTGCTAGCATCTTTGAGTATATTTACGGACTTATTGTATGGAACGCTTATTGCTACAATGATATCAAGTGGCAAAGAATCAATGGGACGTCTCTGAGTTGAAGCGCATCAGCGGAATGACCAAAGGATCAAGTTGCTCTGATACCATTATGTCACGCCTCGATCTCGCAGGGGGGCGATCGTCCTCGCATGGTGCCTTACAGAACCGACCGTCCTCACCTGGGCATGATGTCGTATAAGCCTAAGTTGCGATTGAACAAGGCCAAGGCTTTGAACAATCACAAATAAGTTATTCAAGATAGAAAAAAATGACACAATATTGCAGAAAAGTAAATGAACACGATGGTATAAGAAAATAAGCTCTTTAGTAATATCTGAAGTGATTACAAGGCTTTTCCAATTGTCTTACATCTCTCTAGATTACAATGACATCGTTCCATACATTACATCCCTTTATATCGAAATCAACTCAAAATATCTCGGTGCATCTCAAGGCATTGAATCATGATCTTCGTCTCCTGAGAATGAGGCTTGGCTATCACTTCTTCGAATAATGCAGCACCTGTGAATAGAACTAGACGGGGGTCAACAATTTGGGAAAAGTACTAGTGAGTATAAAAGCAACGAACAGAAGCAACACTCTCTAAAACCAACACTAAGTAAGCATGTGATAAAATATTACATTACTAGTGGTCTTGCTACTTTTATCTAGGTTCATTTCATGCAGTACGGGATCATAGTCAGTTTACTTCTTTTGAAAAGACATCTTTGAAAACAGTTTGCATATTCAATACATTCAAGCATGCTATAGGGACAGTGTTTTATCGTGCAGTGCATAACATCTATCGTGAGCCATATTCATTAACTCTTAGGAACATAATCTATCTCTAGTGGATTATTCATCTCAATTCAAGGCACCAGTAACATATACACGTAAAACAGACAAGTCTTATGAGCAGTTCGATAAGAAACATAAGCAATAACTAGTGATCACTTATATAGTGATTCTTACCCTCGGCCGGACGGTTATCCCTACAATAGACATACAAATTAGCAATAATTTGCATATATGAATAAGGTTATATTCCATGTTCGTCTCTGCATCAAACAGTTAGGTATGCAAGAAGGCTAACCTAGCATGCGCCCTAACTACATGATGGTCCCCGAGTGTTGGTTCCCCGATATTAGCAACACTACTAAAATTTGTGCAATTAGCGACGTCATTAGCGACATCAGAGTAAAACTTTAGCCGCTTTCGGTATAGCTGTTGGATTGGCAAAATTTTTGGTTAGGGCAGGAATATGCCAAACATGAATACCTCCTGAATCTTATGCACATATCCCTATAGAAAATCGTCGTCCTTGAATTTTTTATTGAATATATTGAATAGAAAAAACAAAATTCTTATGAAATTGTGAATCATGTCATTTTCCCTTACCTCAAAAAAGGAAGCATTAACCTCTTCTATAGAACCATTTAAAAAAGGCGCTCAACCTATATGAATTGTTCCTGATATTTTAAGAAAGGCAAAATTATTTCAAGAAAGAACTTTGTCGCCAATTCCAAATAATTTAGCGACTCCATTAAAAAATACGCAAAACATCGTTAGTGACGACGTTCATCTTCATCTAGCGACTATCATTATTATTATGGAAGTAGACATCGGTAGTAGTCATTGAACGTCGATAATATTTTAATTATAGCGACATATTTAGTGATGTTGTATCAATTGTATCGTAATATATTAAAAAATTACGATATTTAGCGACTCCTACTTTATATGTCGCTAATTTTTTTAATATAGGATTCTGAGTTTTAATTTCCCCAATTCGTTTTTATTCCAAAAAATTAAAAACCCTCCCCCCAAGACCCAGGCAACCACGCCCTAGTTCCCCCCTCCGGCTCTGTGACCCCCTCCGGCACTTCGCCCCCTCCTCAACGCTGTGCTCCCCCTTCGGCTTCCCCTCTGGCTCCTCCCCTTTGTGCTCCGGTCCCCCTCCGACTCCCCCCTCTATGCTCTGACTCCCCTACCGCCCCCTCCTCTGTTCTCTGGCTCTCCTTCCCCCTCCGTCTCCCCCTCTGTGCTACGGATCCCCCTTCGACTCCCCTTCCTCCTTCGGCTCTCCGATCAGTCAGCTTCCTCCTTGGTCAGGTAAACCCAAATTCTCATGACACCGATACTGACACACACAAATATTTTGACACGAATACACTAATACTGTCATGGAGTGTTTGTGTATATGGTGACTGGTTCCTTATAGCCTATTCAAAATGACACCATCACGGACACATTGACACTAATACTGACACGGACACACACTACAATGGAAGGTGATGTAACTACCTAATTTAGGAAGAGGGGTATTTTCTTCAATTAAAATTTCTATCTTATTATATAAATAGTCTATATGTACTCCTTTCATATTTTTGATATTATATTATATTTATATGTATATTTATTTTAGGTTTTGCATTGGTACATGTGCTAATTATAATAGTTTATGAGTTAGCCCATTAGTTGGACTTAGTACTAACGAGTTCGAGTGGCCCAAACTAGACTTGACTTGACCCATTAGTTCAATCAATTTGATTAGTCATGGTTAGACTCATTAAATTAGGAGAATGAGTGAAATATTCTTTTGCATTAGATTATAACATTCTCCATAGTTAATCCCCATAATTAACTAAACCCTTCATGACATTAATGAGGGGAAAATGGTACTTTTTGCATTGCCAATAGGGGAGAGTGTGGTCGGCCCTAATAGGAAGGGGGAGAGTCTCTCTCCTCTTCATTCATTCATTTTATTTTCTTCCCAAATTGATACCAAACATCCACCAATTTCCTTCAAATTTGTCTCATTCCCTATTCATATTCATCATCAAGGAGGCTAGAAGCTTGGATTGCAAGGATCACTTGAAGAGGGAAGCATTTACTTGAGACTTGAGTCCATTTTGTGTCCACTTGAGAATTTTATTGGGAATCCATCTCCCAATAGGTATAAATTCTAATTCCCTACAAATTTCTAGTCTAATTGGTGTAATAAACCTATAGGGACCCTTCTATGGCAAAGGACTACCCATAGGAGGAAGAGCTATGTCATAATGAGCTATATTGTGATAGTTACATTAACTTTTGTGGCCAAATTGAGGGAGATCCGAGTTTGGGCCATTAGATATTTGATAGAATATTTTTTTGTTGATTTTAGAGTGAGGTGCATGATTTGAAAGCGTATATGTGTCCACAATTGGATACGGTGAGTGAGTATCACGATATGTCATGATACGGTATCGTCGAAAGGGTATTTGTATGTATACCTCTAGCATGCTAAATTCTTTATATCGTATTATAATAGTTATAATATATGTTATATATAATATTTAGTATTTTAGTTGTGTTGCTTGAGCTTGGGAAGAGTACCTAGGTGTTTGGAGTGTGTATCACAAGTGTATCATAGGTATTGGTGTGATACTCATGTGGTGCACTACAGGTGTTTGTGTAATTGCTTGTGAGGAGTTAACATTATTGTTTGAGAGTTTGTTAGTGTGTATATTGTGCCATGAGTGTGTTGATGTATTGTGAGTTGGTGTTTGATGAGAGGTGCCATAGTGTTGTTGTGATACTAGAGTATCTTGAGGATTGGTATTCGTGTTGGAGCTAGATGTGGACTGGAGTTTGTGTGTTCAGTTGCAAAGAGGGTGGACTGCCCTTGTTGCAGTCCATAATTTAGAGGCTATCGAAAGTCTGGACAGTCAATAATTGGGGGAAATTGTGTCCAGATGGCAAAGCAGTGGGAGTAATCTATGTGTGCAGGTGTAAAGTTGTTGTTATATAGATGTTCAGTAAGGCGGCTCGGGTGTAAAAGGTTGCAGTAGCAACCAGTTCTGATTGTGAGGGATACATGTTGGTATTATTGGATTAGTGTATCAGTGAAATTCACTAAATCTTATTTGAATGTTTATGTAAGATGAGGTTTTGGGAGATCAGTGATGATGAATTAGTGGAGTTCAGTAAGAGAGTTGAAGCAGCAGTGTGAACTGTTTGGCAGCGAGGGGGTTTGAGTGCTCATGTTTCATTGGTATATAACTGGTTTATATTTGAGGGGGGTGAGGACTGAGGTATTAACAGTAGGTGTGGGTTCATGTGTGTATGGTGTTGGCTTGGTGTGCAATAACTGCTGCAATGGATGAGGGTCTTTTGAACCATTTTCATGCAATTAAAGTTATAGTTTCTTGATGGTAGAACTAATACTTCTACCGTTGCTAATAACTGATCACATTTTGGTTGTGCCTATGTATAAGTAATTGGGATTGCAGTTGGGGGAGCTACTTGTTACAAAATAGTGGGGCATGGGTAGGTTACAGGCAAGTGCACACACTCGTGCACTGCTGCTGATCATTCGAGGAGGGTGTGTGTGTGTTTAAGATGACGTATTCATGATGTATCAGAACTTTTGTGTGTGTGTGCACCCATATAGCAGTAATGGGTGTCTTGGTGTAAGATTCAAATGTGCAGTTTGTTTGAAACAATTAGCTACAACAACAACAGTTGCTACAACTAGGTGCTTTGGTGTGAAGGAGTAGAGTGTTAGATCTAGTGTGCATGTAGTTTTGTGTTAGTGTTAGAGTTAGTGTTTAGTATTTAGTGTGTGTGTGTGTTAAGGTGTACAAGAACTTATGAGTGTATAGGTAGTGTAACTGGGTTCTAGCAGTGTAGAGACAGGAAAAGATGTAAGGGACTGTGCATATTAAGGTAAGAGTATGGTATTCAGATTTTGAGTGTCAAGGATGACTATATCACGGTGTAGTGGAAGTGCAAACCTAGTGTCAGTATCAAATAAGTCGGTGGGTGTGTTAAGTGGTCCGAGTTGTGATTGTTACTTAAGTAAATCAAGTAGATGGATTTGTTAGTATATAGAAAATAATAAGATTTGGTATTTAGTATTAAGGTAAGGTAATCTAGTTAAGGTATTTAGAGTTTGTGTTAAGGTACTAGGTAGGGATCCTAGCTAGGTAATAGATTTGTGTTAGTGGGAATGTATCATGGGTACTAGATGGCCAAGGTATCAAGTATTAGAACTATTATAGGCTAGTATCTAGGATACGGGGTAAGATTTTAGGATATGGGTTAAGGATAAGGAATTTGTTAAGGTATTGAGGTATAGCTAAGGTAATATGAGTTATTGGTATTTATAAGTCTAGATACCTATATATAGTATACCAATATCTAATATCTAGTATAACCATATCTATGTGCCATAACCTAGAACACCTAGAATTGGCTTAGTATAACTAGTGTGACTTGATAGGCCAACTAAATAGGTAATGTGAACCTAGAAAGTAGGTATTAACCTAGTTTGACTAGTACGACCTAGAAATGACCTAAAATACCAGGTTAGCTTATTTAAATATGCTTATTTCTCCAATACACCAAATAACATAAAATTTTGTATATAGGTCAGTGTGATACCAGTTCGAACGCAGATTGCATTGGTTGTTCAGGACCACATGTGAGTACATTCTCTGATAGTTTTTTTATTTGATAGTCTCTATGTTACATGTATTTAGTATTGAGATATTGATTCTTGACACATTGTTATCCAGATTGGTATACATGGATCCCCGTCATGAGATGTTATTGATCGTGATTACTTAGTGATTGTCACGACCCGCACCCGGTTTAGGGGCACGAGTACGCGGGTACGTCCAGCCTACGCCGCAGCATCGGCGGTAGAACGCTGTCAAGGTCTTGATACTATCTAGCCAATCTCACACAAGCATCCAATCTCCATAAGGAGGCACGGATGACACAAATAAAATAAATACACACTCAATCACAGGATGACAGCACGATAAGATATCGAACAAAATTTAAATACAACACAAGTCCAAAAAGTAATAATCTAACTCAACAATATCCAAGTCTCAATAAAATGCCGGAGACAAATCCGGTACCAAAATAGTCTACTAAAAGAACTAACAAAAAATAGTAATTCCGGCTAGGCCTCCCGGAATCACAACTAAACTACCAAGTCTGCAGCTACTCACCATATGGTCCATAAAGTGTCGGACAGCGGTCCTCTAAGGCATAGTCTGGAAAAATGTTTCCAGTCAGGAAGGAGCAAAGTACAAATCTCAAATAACAGTTCCATATAATTGATAAGGACTATAAAGTAATAAACAGATCATGCTAGATACTGAGAAGACCGAGAATAAATGCAATGGCAAAATAGAGAGACAGGAAATGTAAAGAGACAGGTAATAGGCAATATGAGACAGTCAGTGCATATATGAAAATGAAAAGAACAAGGTACGGTATAATATACGGGTGATGTAGTATATGATTTAAAATAGGGAACTGTAATCTATTCTAAGTGTTTGAAATAGTAGTTTCGAAATGTGATCGGCTTGGGAACATGTACGATAGCTATAGGGCCTGGCTAATCATGGGTGAAGAGCATGATTAACACTTACAATTGTTCTACACTGCAATAAGAGGTTATGATCACATTTCTTACTAACTACTTCCCCGCCCCCAACTAGTACTGTGGATCCAACCATGACACGTCACGATACACGAGCAAGTCCAATTTATCATGTACGATATCTAATATACATGTCGTGTACAATGTCAATACGATAATCAAGGTAACATCTCATGACTGCAGATCCAAGCTATACTAGTCCGTGTAGCACAGTGTCAAGGATTCAGATGTAACATTTCTAGATTATTGAACTTTATAGGAATTATCAAAAATTGGAAATTATCAGAGAATGTACTTGCCTTGGGTCCTTAGCTGGTATTTATGGATGTCCTGTTCCAGAGTATCCCCTGGGTAAACCAACAGCCCTATAACATATCACAAAGCAAAACCACATTTGCATCAGATGCTACACTAACACAGTCTATAAACACTGGCCTCAGGGCCATGTCAGGCAGGGCACTAGTCAACTAGGGTCATCTAGTAGGATATACATAAATAAATATACATCTCTTTACTAACATTAATACCTACCATATATATATACTTGCACCAAAATAAATACATATACAATATATATATACCATTTAATTCATGTATAATATATATACTATTAGTTGAACAATTATTTATGTACCATATATATATGTCAAAATACAATTTACTATATATATATATTGTTAACATCATTATTAAAATATATACTAATACTAATACATCACATTAAATACATATACAATATATTAATTGTATGTACAAAATATATATATATACATTTATACTAATTATACATATTTGAAAATATATTAAGTATATATATACAAAATATATATACATATACCAACATTATATATTTTTATACCAAATTACATACATATATATATTAAATGAAATACACATATACATATTCATTTAAATACGTATATATATATAAATCACATTAAATATATATATACATATACATATACAACAAAATACGTTTATATATATATATACTAATAAAACATTTAATTACATAGATAATATATATGGACATATATTAAATTATACATTACTAATGTATTTATATACTATACATATTCATTTATTAAAATAAATACTATTTATATACACTATACATTATATTAATCCATACATTAATTAACTAATGTATTCCATATATCACATACATATACTAAATTAATTATATATACTATATATACGTATTTACATCTATATCAGTTATTAAATATATACATCTACAATATACAATACATATATACATGTTAACACTATATGATACATAATTAAAATACATACATATACTATAAATACATATACATACATTATACTAATATATATATATATATATATATATATATATATATATATATATATAAAGAAGGAAGGAGAGAGGGACTTACTGCAGGGGGCTCGATGATGGTGGTGGAGCTCCTGGTCCGCCGGAGTACAGGGAGGAGGAGCTCGGGAAGTTGGGGAGTCTCGGCCGCCGGAGAGTGTACGCAGGGGGAGGAGCAGCAGGGAGGAAAGGGGGCTGGACTTGGCTGGCCGCCGGAGGGAGTCGGCGGATGGAGTGCAGCAGGGAGCGGGGTTGGGGATGATAGATGGTGGTGGTGGATGGCAGCAGTCGGTGGCCGCCGGGAGGGAGCTGGTGAAGCCTGTGGTGGTGGAGGAGGCTCGAGGAGGAATGGGGAGCGGCCGGGAATCAGTGGACCGCGGCACGCCGGAGTCGAGGGCGGGTGTACTGGCCGGAGTGTGGCTGGACCACGCCGGAAGGAAGAGTATGGAGGAGGTCGGCTCTCGGGTAGGGGCTGACTGGATCGACAACGGGGTCGGGGCTCGGCCGGAGAAGATGGCCTCCGGAGTAGTGACCGTGGGCCGTCGGGAACAGTAGGGGGAGGTGAGGTTTTCCCCCTCTCTTTCTTCTATTTGAATTTTAAAAATAAAGAAAGAAGAAGAAGGGAAGAAGAAGAAGAAGAAAAAAGAGAAGAAGAAAGGAAGGAGGGGAAGAAGAATTACATACGTAGGAGAGAGGGAGGTGGAGGCTTGTTTTTGGGATTAGGGTTTTTCTAGGGAAGGGTGTTGATGAGACATTAAATAGGAAGAGGGTGTTGTGAAATCAAGGGTGGTGATTGACCCCCTTTAAATGAGGGGTCCAGATTGGTCATGAACAAATTTTCATGTGGGGATGAGGGTGATGATAAAAATATTAAAGATTCCTCATTGGTTTTTAACAAACGGGTGTTGACACCAAAAATGCCAATTTGCAAATTAGCCCCCTTAAATTTGGGTATTTGCACAGACGCATGAAATGACGAAAATTTGGCGGGCGATTCGGTGTCCGGTATTTTATAGGGTCAGGGGGCGCTGTATGATCAGTATGGCTCAATTTGCAGGACACTGGAATTAAATTGGGATTTTTAGAATCGGTTAAAATAGTATCCTCAATTTAATTAGAAATAAAAGCAAGTTGTGTTCAAAAATTAATTAGGAGGACATGGGGCCAAAATCAGGTCAGGTCATCAATACCAATAATGAAGAACACTCAGAACAGAATATTTCCCTAATTTGGGCCGCACGAAAAATAGGTCAAGATTGTCCCCAATTTAAATGGGAACGCACAACGATACAAAATAGGGATTTATTAAATAACGTCCGTGACGATTTTTGTGCGGCTAGAAATAATGCACAGAGAGCATAATTATGAGTTGAAAAAATAGCAGAATGGAAGGCGGGCATGTCTAGGGCAAGATTATGAAATTTGTTGGAAGACAAAAGATAGGGTAGTGCTCCAAATATCGAAGCAAAGGCAATGCGCAAAAATATTAAATAACATACGGTAATTAATTACAACTCCAAGAATTAAATTCTAAATAAATAATTAAATACAAAATTTCATAATTCCGACAGGTGTTCTTCTACTGGGCTTCTAGGTCAAGTCTGCTAGCTCAAAATAAATGAGCACTGCATCTAATACTATATTTAATTACACATCACATAATCATTTATTTAAAATCAAATATACTATCATGAAATTAATTAATGGTAACTACAATAATATGAAATATTATAAAAAGTCGAAAATACCCCTGTTTTCGGAACGTGGTAGTGACAAGTCTACCCTCCTTAAAAGAATTTTGTCCTCGAAATTCAAATCCTCATAGTAGTGCTTTATCATACATATTATTGTTTCCCTCCAATTTAAATTCATCATCCATGAAATCAGGTAATAATCCACAATGTCTTTCCATAATTTTCAAAAATTCTGAATTTATTGCATTCCTGAAAATCCTCGGAATAAAATCAAAGTCCATTTTTATCAAAATTTCCCCAAAATTTTTAGTTAATAATTCAATACTCAGAATTTAATATCCACTCCTCAATTTGATTTTTATCAATGCACAAATATAAAATGTAATCTCGTCCCACAAGGTTTGAATTTAAACACTAATCCATCAAAATTTTATTTCTCGATTTTCTCTTCCTCAAAATACTCAACAATGCGATACTTAAGGATTTTTTAATTGCAACATCCAATAAAATTCTAAAATTCATAACTTGTAATTAAATAAATATATTGATAAATCTCCCAAAATTTCCAAATTTAATAATCAATTTAATTACATCATAATCTTCCTGGAATTAATAAACCACCAATTATGAAATGTTAATTTCTTAACCCTCTATTTAAATCAATGGTTATCCTCGAATCTCAATCATCTTGCCTCTCTTGTCAAGTCATAACCCTTCATGAATCTTCGTCATGGTTAAACCCCAATAATAATGGTCTAAGAAAATCTTTCCTATAATCATACAACATGCAATCTAAGGGGAATATGTATGGTCATGGTGTCTTTTGTCATGGTATTGCAGTCTCTGTATCAGGGGTACTACTAACTACATTATAACAAGAATCATGCATACCACTTGTACTAAGGAATCAATCAATCAATCAATCAAATAGGTAGGAACAGAAGGAAGGAAAGAACATAACCTGCTAATACATTACCTGCAGTATCGGTCTCCTCGACCGTCATCGCAAATGCCCCGCCCTGCTGGGGTGGTTCCCTTCGCGGGTGCTGAGCAATATACGGTTCCACAGGTAGCCTAACTGGGTCTCTATAATCTGAAGCTGCGCGCTGGCCGGGAAGATAAGGGGCTAGAAGACAATCCCTTACTCGATGTCCCGCAGCGCCGCAGTGCAAACAAAGTCCTAGCCTCGTTCTACAGCTCTCCCAAAGGTGACCTGGCTTCTTACAGAAATGACAAGTCTGCTGTGTCTCTCTCGGAGGCTGTTGCTGATTCTGCTGAACACGGACTGGTGCCTGGTACTGTTGTTGATACTGATACGCCCATGGATGTTGTTGGATAGGAACTGGTGCTAGGTACTGCGGTGGATGCTGAAATGTCCATGGTTGTTGCTGAATATGAAATGGTACTTGGTACTGCTGTTGGTGCTGAATACGGGGATGCTTGACTGGTCTTGTGCTACCATTCGTATCTCCAAAAGTATTGTGACTCCTCTTAGGCCTGAGATCCAGATCCTCTTCTGCAATCTGAGCATCCATCAAGATAGCCTCAAAGGTAGCGGTATGACGACCAGAAGTGCGTGACCGAATCTCTCTCGTCAG
Source organism: Iris macrosiphon (assembly GCA_036927795.1). Lineage (NCBI taxonomy): Eukaryota > Viridiplantae > Streptophyta > Magnoliopsida > Asparagales > Iridaceae > Iris > Iris macrosiphon. The sequence goes on along the minus strand of JAYESA010000024.1, from coordinate 90,008 downwards.
TCCCTTTCTAAATTTCCGGGCTCGATCTCCTGGGTCCCGAATCATGGACGATGCAAAACGGCTCAATCTACAGAATTCTGCAGCGTACTCGTCGACCGACATGTTTCCTTGAACCAAGTCATGAAACTGACTTTCCAAGGTTCCTAGTGCCACGTCGGGAAAGAACTTCTCCTTGAAGAGTTCCTTGAAGGTCTCCCAAGTAAGTCCTTGTGCAGTAATTCTCGGCTCCGTGCGATACCACGTAAGTGCGATATCGAACATCTGACTACCAGCGGCTTCTATCTGTAAGTTCTCCGGAATCTGGGTCAATCGCAGGCTCCTCTCTATATCCTCTAGCCAGTCGTCAGCGTAGAGTATCCCTTCGGTGCCTTTGAACTCTCGAGGCATCATCCTTTTAAAATCCACTATAGTGCCTGATCTCTGCTGCTGGCCAGGAAACTGCTGGTACTGTGCTACTCTCTCCAAAGCTTGGAGAGTCACTTGATGAGCATTCTCCATGTTTTCTCTCATCAGCTCGGTTTGTGCCTGATGCGCTTCTGCTTGCACTCTCTGAGCCTCAGCTTGAACTCGCTGAGCGTCTGCCGTCACTCTCTGGGCATCTACCATGCCTTGGATCAAGGTAAACATCTGCATCCCGTCAATGGGCAAACCTCCGGGAATCGGAGTCGGTGGAGGAGGAAGGTTGTTCGTCATAGCTGCAGCAATCTTCTGAACAGGTGGGGAAGGAGGATCCCCGAAAAGTGCAGATACACCTACGTGGATTGGTGCCGTAGGAGGAACTACGGCTGTCTGTCCCTCAGGTGGAGAGGTGGCAGACCCCTCTAAAGCTGATGTTCCCGCTCTCATAGACCGTGTCTGCGGCGACATCCTGAAGACAGATCCCAAAGAATCAATTAAGGCAAAAATGCGATATCATCAAGGAAGGACAGTACAGTTCTAAAGAAGCAACATTCAAGATAAATAGATTGAAAGAAAAAATCCTAGTTGTGATTGCACAGGTCAAAGATACATCCATGGTCTGATACCTCTATCCCTCTAAGTACCACAGTTCTATCACAAGCACACTCACTGCTAGCTTCCTTACCTACTGCAATCGCTGATACTAGTTATCCTTATCACTCAAGTGCATATCAAATGCAACGCACCATACTAAGTACTGCTCTCTCCAATATAATCCTAGATGAACACCTAAGCCAGTTGGCAGTGAAATCTCAATCATGCTCAAGCAACATATCCTTACATATGCACCTCGTCTACTATATACTAATATATCTCTCTCACTATAAGATTTTATCCTCCAAATAAAGTCCTCGAAACTAACTCCTCGAATAAATTTTAAGTAAAATGCATATACTTTCCTCAAGGTTAATTATTTAAATACTGAAACAAAAATTTAATCACTCAAAATCCTTACAGCTTTGTCTATGTTCATTGAATCAAATCTGAATTCCTCAAAATAAATTTTAATAACATAATATCTCAACTTCTCAAAATTCTAAAATGCAATTCATTTTCAAGCTTCAATTTACAATTTAAATCCATATCTAGTAATCCAATAGTCCTAGTGTTAATCTTCCTCGCTGTCCTCATCGACATGCGTCATCAGATAATACCATAAATCAGTCTGTAAATTCATCTTGACATGAAATCAAACCCTAAAATGAAACCAAAATCCTAACTTAATAACTAATCAACAATCAACAAGTGAGAATGGACGGAACAAGGGAATGATTTTAAATTGGAATTAAAAATAAGATTCTCAGGGGTCATCCCAGGAATCTCTCAAGGAATTGTGATTGAGTATTCGCTCTCGTCCTAGTATCCTATATCCTAGATCCTATCGCAGGCACGCAGTAGTATAACAAGGATGCCACACTACTACGTCATCGCATAACTCGCGAAGTCTGACCTGCATGGGCCACCACAAAAACGTGTCACGACCCGCACCCGGTTTAGGGGCACGAGTACGCGGGTACGTCCAGCCTACGCCGCAGCATCGGCGGTAGAACGTTGTCAAGGTCTTGATACTATCTAGCCAATCTCACACAAGCATCCAATCTCCATAAGGAGGCACGGATGACACAAATAAAATGAATACATACTCAATCACAGGATGACAGCACGATAAGATATCGAACAAAATTTAAATACAACACAAGTCCAAAAAGTAATAATCTAACTCAACAATATCCAAGTCTCAATAAAATGCCGGAGACAAATCCGGTACCAAAATAGTCTACTAAAAGAACTAACAAAAAATAGTAATTCCGGCTAGGCCTCCCGGAATCACAACTAAACTACCAAGTCTGCAGCTACTCACCATATGGTCCATAAAGTGTCGGACAGCGGTCCTCTAAGGCATAGTCTGGAAAAATGTTTCCAGTCAGGAAGGAGCAAAGTACAAATCTCAAATAATAGTTCCATATAATTGATAAGGACTATAAAGTAATAAACAGATCATGCTAGATACTGAGAAGACCGAGAATAAATGCAATGGCAAAATAGAGAGACAGGAAATGTAAAGAGACAGGTAATAGGCAATATGAGACAGTCAGTGCATATATGAAAATGAAAAGAACAAGGTACGGTATCATATACGGGTGATGTAGTATATGATTTAAAATAGGGAACTGTAATCTATTCTAAGTGTTTGAAATAGTAGTTTCGAAATGTGATCGGCTTGGGAACATGTACGATAGCTATAGGGCCTGGCTAATCATGGGTGAAGAGCATGATTAACACTTACAATTGTTCTACACTGCAATAAGAGGTTATGATCACATTTCTTACTAACTACTTCCCCGCCCCCAACTAGTACTGTGGATCCAACCATGACACGTCACGATACACGAGCAAGTCCAATTTATCATGTACGATGTCTAATATACATGTCGTGTACAATGTCAATACGATAATCAAGGTAACATCTCATGACTGCAGATCCAAGCTATACTAGTCCGTGTAGCACAGTGTCAAGGATTCAGATGTAACATTTCTAGATTATTGAACTTTATAGGAATTATCAAAAATTGGAAATTATCAGAGAATGTACTTGCCTTGGGTCCTTAGCTGGTATTTATGGATGTCCTATTCCAGAGTATCCCCTGGGTAAACCAACAGTCCTATAACATATCACAAAGCAAAACCACATTTGCATCAGATGCTACACTAACACAGTCTATAAACACTGGCCTCAGGGCCATGTCAGGCAGGGCACTAGTCAACTAGGGTCATCTAGTAGGATATACATAAATAAATATACATCTCTTTACTAACATTAATACCTACCATATATATATACTTGCACCAAAATAAATACATATACAATATATATATACCATTTAATTCATGTATAATATATATATTATTAGTTGAACAATTATTTATGTACCATATATATATGTCAAAATACAATTTACTATATATATATTGTTAACATCATTATTAAAATATATACTAATACTAATACATCACATTAAATACATATACAATATATTAATTGTATGTACAAAATATATATATATACATTTATACTAATTATACATATTTGAAAATATATTAAGTATATATATACAAAATATATATACATATACCAACATTATATATTTTTATACCAAATTACATACATATATATATTAAATGAAATACACATATACATATTCATTTAAATACGTATATATATATAAATCACATTAAATATATATATACATATACATATACAACAAAATACGTTTATATATATATATACTAATAAAACATTTAATTACATAGATAATATATATGGACATATATTAAATTATAAATTACTAATGTATTTATATACTATACATATTCATTTATTAAAATAAATACTATTTATATACACTATACATTATATTAATCCATACATTAATTAACTAATGTATTCCATATATCACATACATATACTAAATTAATTATATATACTATATATACGTATTTACATCTATATCAGTTATTAAATATATACATCTACAATATACAATACATATATACATGTTAATACTATATGATACATAATTAAAATACATACATATACTATAAATACATATACATACATTATACTAATATACATACATTATATATATATATATATATATATATATATATATATATATATATATATATATATATATATATATATATATATATATATATATATATATATGTATATAAAGAAGGAGGGAGAGAGGGACTTACTGCAGGGGGCTCGATGATGGTGGTGGAGCTCCTGGTCCGCCGGAGTACAGGGAGGAGGAGCTCGGGAAGTTGGGGAGTCTCGGCCGCCGGAGAGTGTACGCAGGGGGAGGAGCAGCAGGGAGGAAAGGGGGCTGGACTTGGCTGGCCGCCGGAGGGAGTCGGCGGATGGAGTGCAGCAGGGAGCGGGGTTGGGGATGATAGATGGTGGTGGTGGATGGCAGCAGTCGGTGGCCGCCGGGAGGGAGCTGGTGAAGCCTGTGGTGGTGGAGGAGGCTCGAGGAGGAATGGGGAGCGGCCGGGAATCAGTGGACCGCGGCACGCCGGAGTCGAGGGCGGGTGTACTGGCCGGAGTGTGGCTGGACCACGCCGGAAGGAAGAGTATGGAGGAGGTCGGCTCTCGGGTCGGGGCTGACTGGATCGACAGCGGGGTCGGGGCTCGGCCGGAGAAGATGGCCGCCGGAGTAGTGACCGTGGGCCGCCGGGAACAGTAGGGGGAGGTGAGGTTTTCCCCCTCTCTTTCTTCGATTTGAATTTTAAAAATAAAGAAAGAAGAAGAAGGGAAGAAGAAGAAGAAAAAAGAGAAGAAGAAAGGAAGGAGGGGAAGAAGAATTACATACGTAGGAGAGAGGGAGGTGGAGGCTTGTTTTTGGGATTAGGGTTTTTCTAGGGAAGGGTGTTGATGAGACATTAAATAGGAAGAGGGTGTTGTGAAATCAAGGGTGGTGATTGACCCCCTTTAAATGAGGGGTCCAGATTGGTCATGAACAAATTTTCATGTGGGGATGAGGGTGATGATAAAAATATTAAAGATTCCTCATTGGTTTTTAACAAACGGGTGTTGACACCAAAAATGCCAATTTGCAAATTAGCCCCCTTAAATTTGGGTATTTGCACAGACGCATGAAATGAAGAAAATTTGGCGGGCGATTCGGTGTCCGGTATTTTGTAGGCTCAGGGGGCGCTGTATGATCAGTATGGCTCAATTTGCAGGGCACTGGAATTAAATTGGGATTTTTAGAATCGGTTAAAATAGTATCCTTAATTTAATTAGAAATAAAAGCAAGTTGTGTTCAAAAATTAATTAGGAGGACATGGGGCCAAAATCAGGTCAGGTCATCAATACCAATAATGAAGAACACTCAGAACAGAATATTTCCCTAATTTGGGCCGCACGAAAAATAGGTCAAGATTGTCCCCAATTTAAATGGGAACGCACAACGATACAAAATAGGGATTTATTAAATAACGTCCGCGACGATTTTTGTGCGGCTAGAAATAATGCACAGAGAGCATAATTATGAGTTGAAAAAATAGCAGAATGGAAGGCGGGCATGTCTAGGGCAAGATTGTGAAATTTGTTGGAAGACAAAAGATAGGGTAGTGCTCCAAATATCGAAGCAAAGGCAATGCGCAAAAATATTAAATAACATACGGTAATTAATTACAACTCCAAGAATTAAATTCTAAATAAATAATTAAATACAAAATTCCATAATTCCGACAGGTGTTCTTCTACTGGGCTTCTAGGTCAAGTCTGCTAGCTCAAAATAAATGAGCACTGCATCTAATACTATATTTAATTACACATCACATAATCATTTATTTAAAATCAAATATACTATCATGAAATTAATTAATGGTAACTACAATAATATGAAATATTATAAAAAGTCGAAAATACCCCTGTTTTCGGAACGTGGTAGTGACAGTGATTACCGTGATATCTTCATGATTATATTGATCGTGATCATCGTGCATGATATTATATATCGTGCATCATAATTTACGTGTTATAAAGTATTATAATTTGGATTCGTGTACTAGTCAGGGCAGGAAAAGTATTAGTGGATATGTGATCATAACTTATCGCCAGTGCAGTAGTGTAGCCCGTGATAACTAGTCAATCATGTATTACACGTGTGGTTGAGCTAGTTCCCTTTATTTATAGACCGTGCTAGGACCAAGCCATATCTTACTAATATTTTAAGGCACATTTTATTATTATATTTCCTTCATTCCGGTTTATTATATTGATGTTCCTCACCATATTGCTCTCAGTTTATTTCCATTACTTACCATGATACTCATTCTTGTGATATTTACTAATTCAGTTACTTCCATTATTTATTTTTATTGCTATTATTATTTCATAGATTTTTTTTATTTATTGAAACTGCTATTGGGTTGTACTTTGTTTCAATCCTGACTGGATATATTTTTCAGATAATTACTTTAGAGGATTGGTGTCCTACGTATTATGTGCCATATGTTGGAGAGCTAGCTGAGATAACACCTTAATACAAGAGGACCAGTACCAGCTATTGAGGAGGCTCAACTAGTTATGACAGACATGTAGTTAGCATTATTTTATTGTACTGGATCTGTCTCCAGCTTAGACTTTGAGTTGTTATTCGTATTTTTTGACTGATGTTGTTAGACTTCTACACTTAGATATTGTAGCAACTCTTCTAGTTTGAGACTTTGAGATTTCCATTCCTTATTTGATATTGTGCCATTATCTTCCTCTAGTTTCATTGTGATTGAGTATTGATTATCATTATATTATCATCTTGTCATTCGTTTGGAGTTGAGATATCATTAACAAGTTTTATATATATATATATATATATATATATATATATATATATATATATATATATATATATATTATGTGAGATGTTTAGATAATATTGTTGACCTAGACATCGTTCTACCGTCGATGCTGCGACGTAGGCTAGACATACCCACGTACTCATACCCTCACATCGGGTGCAGGTCGTGATAGGTGAAGGCCTACGGGCCATATTCTTGTACTATAAATTAGGGTTTGTGAACTTAAGAATCATTTATATAGATTGCTTTTGTTTTCTCCCTTTATATAGTGATTGTCATGATGTCTAGGTATTGTTGGATTAGAAATTTGTAGTGTTAAATCCATTCAACTAATCTTGTGGACTAGAAATTTTTCTAGGGGTAGTTGGATTGGGGTTGGATATGATCATGTGTTGCTCGTTCTATTATCCAAGTTAAATGACGTTCATATGTGTGTAGACTTGAAGAAATAATTTAAGGCAACTATACCCTCCCGATATTTTTGTTCATGTGTGTCAATTAGTAGTGTATATGAGTGTCTAGTGGTAGATTATCCTTGGGTGGATGATGGTGTATTTGTAGTAGTGTATCATGTGTGTAAGTATGTATTTAAGTGAGTGTCAAGAGTGAGTAGCCTAGAGTGTATGTTGGTACCAAGATACCAAGTGTCAAGTTTAGTTAGTGTCATGGCTATTTGAAATTGTATCCTAGTATCAAGATACAAGAGATTATCAATGTGAGATTGTGTATCATGGTATGTGATATCCACATGATACACAAATACATATTTAATTGACATAAACATGTGACGATACCCATTTAATGGGGTTTGAAATCATTATATGTTATACCAATGAGTTGTCCATACGTATACCATCTTTTAAAGTCTGGTTTCTTGTATATACCAATGAGCTAATGCTCGGTCCAAAGATAAAAAAATTCTGAAATCGCATGATGAAAGTGATAATATCACGACCCGTAACTGGTGTAATGGTACGAATATGTGGGTATGTCTAGCCTACGCCGCAGCATCGGCAATAGAATGGTGTCTAGGTCAATAATACTATATAAATATCTCACATAATATATATGTACCTATCAAGATATCTCAACTCCAAATGGAGAAAAAATAATCAATACTCAATCACAAAAAAACTAGAGGAAGATGTAGCACGATATAAAATAGAAGAAAGAAATGAATCACAGTCACAAATACAACTCATATCCAAGTTTAATATACTAACACAATAGTCTCAAATATAATACATGCCAAATATCTAAACTGAGACATACCCATCTAATAATCTAAATATCTGCAACTAGCTGATTATCTCCCGATATCGGCTCCTCCTGAGCCACCGTCTCCAAATCTACACCCACTATGTCCTGAGGTCCATAATATGTAAAATATCAGTCATCAAAATTATCTAAAAAATATATCCAGTCAGGGTTTGAGTGAAGCACATATTTAACAGCAGTTCCAAAAAAATGATAAAGATTATGTAACAGTAAATAAAGAGAATATACAAGATAAATAGAGTATAAGCAAAAAATATACGGAATATAAAAATGCTATAAATAGTAAAAGAGTGATGAGCATCATATACAAGAGTCAGGAAATACAACTAACTAAGTGAGTGAGTACTAGCTTCGATATGTGATTAGCTTAGGAACTTGTACAGGAATCATAGACTGGCTAATCATACCTGAGGTGTATGATTAACACTAATAGGATACTTGTACAGGAATACTCGTACATGGTGGGTATGACCACATGTCTAACTAACGCTCCCCAACCCCCGCCTGGTATAGTGGATCCAACTATGGCACGTTACGACACATAATTCTCTGAAAAGGTAGCTAATCTTCCCAGGAATCAGTGTCCATACAACTACAAGAGCAACAGGGAATGTACCGGATACGCCAAGAACTACAAGAAATAATATATCATGACGGGATCTAGAAGATACCAATCCGTGTAACTATGTGTCAAGAAGTCAAGGATATCTACACTAAATATAAGAAACATAAAAGATATCATAAATGGAAAACTTTCAGAGAATGTACTTGTCTCTGGTCCTAAGAAAATGATGTAACTCGGTGTCCGAGCTGGTGTCACAGACCTATAATGAAATGGCAGGTCAATTGGGTATAATAAATTTAGAAATAAGCTACAATGCACTAAATATGCTTTTCTAGGTCACTATTAGGTCACACCAGCTAAACTAAATCAAACTAGTCAAACTTAAGTCATACACAAATTTCTAGGTCCACACTAAGGAAATTAGTCCATATTGGTCACTAACCAGCTAACATTGGCCTATATTATCTAATAGCATATACACTAGATAAAGGATACTATATATATATATATATATATATATATATATATATATATATATATATATATATATATATATATATATATATATATATATATATATAATTTTAGTATTAGACACTAACATGATATCTAATACCTCAACTAACTTAATATGGTATACACTACCTACTGACATCAACTTACCCCCACTGTTTCCTATTCATTAACCAATATCCCATATATTAGCTCGAGCACTGATACTCTAGTCCCCCAATGACACACAGTGTAGGTACTCATGGCTTACTGTCACAACCTCTACTATATGTTGGTTGTTACCCCACTTAAATACCTAGTCTAATCTCCCAAATTAAAACTGACTCGACCTCATCAGTTCAAGTCCTTGTACTGCATTACGTGATGCTAAGGTTTCAGTCCCCTAACCTTGCATTATACTACCACTTCTTCCCCTCGACATACTCACACACACTTATATATTAACTCAAAGGATGCACATCTGATACTCAAGTATTAGTGGCAACTGATAGTTTGACTATTAGTGTCTAGGGTCTTCTTGACTTCTAATCACTACCATTGTTGTTGTTCTCTCTTCCTTTTCCCTGTTTCTGATGCAAGTATCAGTTCCCTTATAACAGATGCAACTGCTACTGTTATCTAACCTCCATGTAGGCAATCCCTGCATAAACCTGGACACCCTCTTTACTCACCTGAGCATCCCAATCCAGCAACCACATAAACTACTACATAGCACCAACTTGCTACTCTGAAACTGTCCCCTTGTACCACAGGAGCACCTCAAGCAATATCAATTGCTGTAACATCCAGGATTTTTTCCATGTTGCACCCACTGCACATCCCTTTCCATAACAGCAGCTGTGCACATCAATGTGCACAGCTCAAATCTCTCATTCACAGGCTCGACACTTAACCAATTCCCCCTTCTCACTGCACCCAAGTACCATCATCACACCAATACCATTATCATAACAGTAACACCACTATAACAACAACTACTACCTTATAACAACAACTTCCATAATTATAGCAAGTAGTAGACCTCCTCAATACCTCAAACACAACACACTCTTTCTCCACCTGACACCCACTCCCATTATATATTACACACACACTAACCCTATGCTACATATATACATACATCAATTAATATATATCTATATACATACCATATAACCACTAAAAATGCAAATATATATACATATATATATATATATATATATATATGTATATATATATATATATATATGTATATATATATATATATATGTATATATATGTATATATATATATATATATATATGTATATATATATATATATATATATATATATATATGTATATATATGTATATATATATATATATATATATATATATATATATATATGTATATATATATATATATATATATATATATATATATGTATAACAGTTAGGCATTTTAAATATTTTAACAAACACTTGGTGAGCAACCTAGCGTATCATACACAACTCATGATACGCACCCAACAAAGTGTCAAATCTCCCAATACATTGTAAATACTAGTTATATATATCCATCTAATCATAATACAACTATAGTAATTATTTACAAAGGAATTTGAGGAGAAAAATATACTACTTTGCACAAATCACCAAAATGAACCCCCGTATCATAGCGTATTACAAAATACCATGATACGCTCTACTCGTATCCAATTATGGACACCAAACTTTCGGGACTAAAAGTTACTCCCTCCGTTTCCCAGCCTAGAAATTTAGGCCTGTAATTCGGGTCATTCTCGGTTAAAACTTCGGGAGAACTAAACCATCGGATGTTCAGTGATCATTTTATGGAAAAAGTCTTGTTACTTTTTTTTCGTGAAGTTAGGCGAGCGAAAGTGAGGTGACCGATAGGGAGGTAAAGCGAGCAATCATCATACAAAAATGAACCAACTCAAAGTGGCTTGCGCTTATTGTGGGAGATCTGGGAAGCTACCTAAATGGAGAGCCCACGCCTACAGGGTTTGCCTCGTTAGAGAAGAAAGAGCTGAAAGCCGAACGAACTCCCCACCGGCTATGCCAGGCACGTAGCGGAAGGTCCTGATATGTCGGACCGGAGTCTTGCGAGGGAGCAAAGCGACCAAGCAAACGCAGCTAAAAATATATCGGAGAAACTCATGCACACGTCAGAAAACACTTTTGTCGGAGCACTACGAGCGGACTGTTGTCGGGGAAAAGACAATAAAAAGTCCACGCCCGTAAAACCTAGAAAAAAAGCCCATTTGCTCCGCCTTCCATTTCATAAGTACCAGCTAAGCTAGCCTTACTGTTTATTTTTCCTCTTAGATCCGATTCTAATTCCATGTTCTGTCCGAGGCATCTATCTAATAATAATTAAAAATGCAATCATTCCAGGACAGGAGTTCCTTAACGGCTATGCGCCAAAGCACTACTTGGCTTGAAGTCAAGTACGGATTTTATGGCACTTGGAATAGTTTTCTTACCCATAGCTTTCACTTCTAGTGGTTCACCACCCCTTATGCAGGGTTCCATAAAATCCCAAATTTGGCTACCAATTGAATCAGAGCTAAGACTAAGAGGCAGCCGTTAAAGAACAGGCGCACTCGCCTGGGCGCTCGCACGTTAATAGAGCAGGCGTGCCTCGCGCGCTAGCCGTGTATGCGCCCCTAGGCACGATAATAGAACACGCATGCATGTGTCATAACACACACAAGCTTTATTGTCTATCGATAAATCGATCTCTGATGTCATAAATCGATCTCTAATCGATTTATACCCTAGTTTATGTACTTTGTTATATCAGCTTAAAAAACTGAGCTTTTAGCTCATTTTTTAATATAACTTAATGGTCTCACGGGATAAGCCCCCGTGATTCACTAGTACATCCGCTCCTAAAGTCGCTCATGTTTTCTTTATCAAATACTTCGTGAACTCATCGAGTCACCAACAGGTCCTATTCCGACAACACTGAAAAAGGGCTCTCTCCCTAAGTCAGTACCTTAAACTAATTAGCTATTTCCAAGATGCTCTTTCATAAGTTGTGATGGCTCTTTTGAATAAATGGCATAGTCTATGTCATCTTCCTTTTGCCCAAGCTTTCTGTAATTGCTGTCGAAATGGGGTATCTAGTCCCACACTATCAATCTAAGTCTAATTATATCTAATTGGTCTTATGGCATACACTTGATGCATCAATATTGAAATTCTCCCAAAATGAGCATAAATCTCCTTGTAGAAATCATAAAGGGTCCTATGAACCTAGTTTTAGTTCCTTTGGATAGCCCTAAGCCAAAGAAGGTTTTCTAATGGTCAAATGCATGAAATAGAGTGTAATTAAGGAGAGAATTCAGAATTATACCTATTGGGAGATGAATTCCCAATACAAAACCCAAATGGACACAATTCAGACACACGCTTCTATCCAATGGCTCCTTCTCCAAGTGCTCCTTGTAATCCAAGCTCCAATGCTCTTTAGGTGATATAAATAGAAGGAAATGTGAGTAAATTAGAGTAAATTTGGTAAAGGGATGGAGTGATTTGGGGAAGAAAACAATTGGAAATCTAAATCAAAATGAAATAATTAGAGGAGAGAGAGAGAGAGAGAGAAAGAGAGATAGACCCTCTTCATATGGCCGGCCCCCCTTTCTCCCTCTCTAAGCAACATGTAAAGTCCAAGATACCCCCACTAATTAGTTATGAGAAATTAATTAGGAGGGTTATATTATGAATCTTCTAATCTAATTAAAATTAATCTAATCTTCTTAATTAACTAAAGGGAATGAGTCTAATGGGCCTAATCTAATATTGGGCTCAAAGTGTTATGACATTCTAATTGGGTCCACTAATATAAAGTCCAAATAGATAGGCTAGCCCACTAACTAATAATATATAGCACAACACAATATAAATAATTAGTAGCACAATATATAAATATTTAATCACTAAATATAAAATATACTAATTGACAAAAATATCCTTATCTAGAAATGTGGTAGTGACATATAACATATCACATTTTCTGATTCTGCCCGTTTTTCTTCCAACCTACAACTAACTTCATGAATTATCTTCATCATAAGTACATTAATGGATATGAATTACAACCTACGACATTGTTTGTGGATGCACAACCGTCATCCTGATGACATGTGCGGTGTGCGGGATAAATTCATAGAGGGTGTACAACAGTTCCTGCAGTTCGCCAAGGCGTTCCCTCAGTACCTGGACCATACCAAAATTAAGTGTCCGTGTGTGAGATATCGCAACTTAAAATATCATCCAGATGTGAAAGTCACATATTATTTGTACTCGAAGGGTTTTACGTCGAATTACTATCAGTGGACCGCGCACGGAGAACTTGTGTATTTAGCTTCGGAATCGGAGCCTTATGTGGAGCCGTATTTGGATGTCTACGACCACGTTGCTTACGACGACGGGTGGGTGAACATAGTTTTTGAGGCGGCGGGACTTAGTTTTAATCCAGACAATCATGATGCAGTTGAGGAGGCACCGAATATCGATGCTGCAAAGTTCATGGAGTTGCTGGAGAATGCAATGACTCCATTATATCTTAGTTGTGAGGATCATTCACCATTTGAGGTGGTTACAAGATTTTTTTTACATCAAGTCAATTTTAACATGTTGTAAGAATGCTACAACTGACTGATGGAGTTGATTATAGAGATCTTGCCGGAGGGTACTAAGTTGCCTAAAGACTTTGACCTATCTAAGAGGATAGTGAGATTGCTCTGTATGTGATACGAGAAAATTGATGCATATCACAATGGGTGCATGTTGTACTACAAAGATGATAAGGATAAAGACGCGTGCAGATTCTATGGTGCTGATAGCTTGTGAGCACCCTAGTTTTTATAAAGGGTTAGTTCGGTAATAAATAAATTATTTTCATTTTTAAATATGTATTCGATAATTGAATTAAACTTTGGAAACCAACTACTATGGTTTTAAAATTTTGAGTGCAAAACCAGCAATTTTTTCCCAACCAACCTAGCAAGCTCGACTTAGACAAGTCAAATTAGGCTCCTGCCATGACTGTCACTCACAAATTCGTAATCACATGCTTTATTTTGGTCGCACAACCTTTGTGACACAATTATGAGAAAATGATGATTAATTAACCCTTTTGTCGTGGCGTACGATTTTACCATGCCACACTAACCCATTAATTCCAACTAAATCTATGCTATGAGCCTAACTGGTCCTATTACGCATATGACACTCGAGTTGTGTTATTCAAACTCCGGCATGCTTCCAATATAATATTAAGTAGAAAATAGAATTTATGGATTTATTTAACTAAGTTAATATTCATTCATATTTTGTAAATATTTTTTGAATTGATATGAATTTGGCTGTAAATTATTTGTTGGAAGAAATATAAATTTCCTAGAATTTTTCCCAAGTACCTAACTATTTTTGGAAATTTTCTATATATAATTATGAATAAAATAAAACAAAAGAAAAGGAAAATAAAAGTAACTATTTCCTAACTAACCCTACCGGCTAACCTAACCCAGACCCTACCCTATAACACCTCTAATACTCCCCATCCTCGTGCATGAGCAGCCGACCCCCACGTTACATATATATGTATCTACAACAAACCCTAACCCTAGATTTTCCTTCACACCAGACCCTAACCCTACCCCCGGCCACTCTTCGACCACCCTAATCCCTCGCCGCCGTCGTCTCCGCGCCCAAGCAGCGCCGGAGCGCCGCCGCAGTCACCTCCCACGCGTTGTACACAGCAGCAGCGCTGCATTCACCCGACTTCGTCCCCCTTATTCTCCGTAACTGCTAGACCATTTCTCAAATTGTCTTTTCTGTACTTTCATGACATAACCAACTATCAATCCATTTAATTATTTTGATTTTAAATGGTTTTTATTAAGAGAAAATCGAATCGAAAGATTGGTCGAACACCTGTCTTTAAACAATCCAAAAAATAGACCAACTACCCATGTTTCCATCATATTTTCTTCCAAACTATGCAAGATTTTAAAAATATAATTGAATAGACTTTTAAACAATATAACCAGGTTTAAAACTCTTCTTTTAGTTTATTTTTAATTGCCTTTAATTTCTGTAAAATTGAGTTCCAAAACCAAGAAAAATGTGTTTTCAAAAATCTAAAATTTCTTAAAACGGGGTACATTCCGCCAAACGAGGCCACATCGCCATGTGCAAATTATACCGAATGGTGCGTAAAATAAATGCAGATGTGTGAGATTTCACGAAACTTAATTTGGACGTGTGTGTGCACGTCGAAATCAATACGTATCCGTCAAAAAATACCATATCAACCTATTTTGGTGCCTCGCCATAACTTCTTATGTAAACCCCCTCGACCAAAATTTAGGCCTAATTATCAGATGGAAAGATTAGGGTTAATTTGGAGTCAATTAGATTTAACTCATATTATTTTAGATTATTGTGAAATATTCAAAACACCTTGTGTACCTTACAGTTGCTTCGATATTTAGAGCACTACACTAGTTATTAGCTACAAACAAATTTCATACACTTTTTCTAGACATGCCAGCCAACTATTCTGACCCGTGTGTAACTCACAAATACTCCATATTGTGCTTCATTTTAGTCGCACAATAATCGTAAAAATGTCCATGATTAAATCCAATTAAATTCAACTTTGCATTCCTTGTGCGTCCCAATCAAAATTGGAGACACAATCTTGACCTATTTTGTGCAACCCAATTTATGATAATATTATATTCTGAGTTCTCTATGTCCATGACACTTGTGTCCCACCTAATTTTAGCCCCAGGTACTTTCAATTAATTCAAGAACACCATTTGCATTAATTTTTAATTAATTTAATCTAATTTCCAACTTTGTGCAATTTTCCAATTGTTGGACACTTTTATGCAAAAGTACATTAAGGTGTCCATCCCGTTGGACGCAACACGTGAAAAAACCTATTTCTTCTTTATGTATATTTTTTCATAATTTTTGGGAGTGTGTAATTCAACATCAAGCTCCTTAAACCTTGGCCCTCCAAACTTTAAACCAAGTGCAATCCTAGCCATCCGATTTGAATCCATTTGAATCCTAGCCCTTGAAATCCTACATGAAAAGTCAAGGCCTTCTCCAAGTGTTGACCAAGTCAAAGTATTTCTAGGTCAACCCAAACCCATGTGCATATAAATACATTATTTCTTTTACTTTTTCTTTTTCTTATTCCTAAACCAAACCCCCAAACCTAGCCCTAGCCGACAGCCACCACCCCCACTCCCTGTTCTCCACCTCCCTCTCCCAACAGCGGAGCCACCTCTCGCCGGCGCCACTGACCACTGGAGCTCAGCCTCTACCGGAGCAGCGAGTCCGGCCACCCCCTTCTCTTCTCCCCTCGAGCTCGACCTCCTCCACAAGCTCCGGCAGACTTCTGCTCGACCTAGACGTCTCCTCACTCCGGCTGCTGCTGACGTTTCTTCCCCCCGCTGCCAACCACAGAGCCACCGCTAATGTCATCAACCCCGCCACCGCCATCTCCCCGAGTAGCCTCGCCACCGCACCCCGACTTACCAAAGGCCTCCTCCGCCGAGCCGACCGCCACAACAGCCCCCTCTCCTCTTCTTCTTCTACGACTTCTTCTTCTTTCCTGACTTCTCCTCCACTTCCCACCCCAGACATCCCGACCACCGCCACGTTGCCTCCACGACCATCGCCACCTCGATTCCACGGCCACTGCTGCTGTTGTTGCTCCAACTGCTGCTGTAGCCGCTGCCGTTGCCGTCCTGGCCGCTGCCACAGTGCCGCCGGCGACCCCTAGGGAGCCCCGATGCCGGCGAGCCACCCTCACCCTTGGCCGGGATACCGCCACCAGCAGCCCGCCACCATCGCGGCGACTGAGAACACCCTGCTGATACTACTGTTCTTCTTCTTCTTAATTTCTCGGAACCGAGCCTCGACCAACCCACTTCACGGTGCGATCACTCCTCCATCCCTCGACCATTCTGCGAGCTATCTTCACAGGTGTGTTCCCTATGTAACCCTCTTCCAATGTCTTTAATTAGAATAATTTAATTTGATTTATATTTTTTATAAATTAAGATCCAAATTTGAAGGAAAATAGTTTTCAAAATATTAAAATTCCCTGGTACGGAGTGGGTCCCATCAATCCGGACATCCACGTAGTATACCGATTTTACCGAAAGGTGCGCACTGTCAATACGGATGTGTAGGATTTTGCAGAAGTTGATTTGGATGTGCGGGCACACCGGAATCAACGCGTATCCGTCGACAATACCCCGTATCGGCTCTTTTCTGGAACTCGTTGTAACTTCGTGTGTACTCGTTGTTTTGAAACAAAACTTGCACCATCGGACTCGTAGCGATACGCTGGTCCTGTGGCCCAAGTTTGGTTCGATTCTGAGAACGTTGACAAAATCCCGTATCGTGGTCCCCGCGGCTCCACTTGACGGGCGATTTTGTGATCGGCTCATCGGAATCCAGTTCTGGATATTCCGTTGGGTTCGTATCATTGTTCTGGACTTGTTGACACTAAGTTCGACAAATTTGGAGAACCTTGTCTCTGGCACATTTTTCGGTGCAAGACGGGGCCCACTAGTGGACCCCGTGTTGACCAAAAACTGTATTTTTCCCCTATGTCCAAATTGGACATATGTATATGTTTTTCTGAGTATCTTACTCATTCCGAGATTGTTGGTAATATTTATGACAGCATCCGGGGATATCAGCTCCAGTTTCTATTATTGTACTGCTACTTCCATGGCTAGTTTGTGTTCGCATCTTCGCCTGGCTTTCAGGCAAGTATACGTTGCCTTATTGTACTGTTTAAATTCAGTTATTATTTAGTTGCATGTTTATTATTTTAATATTTTATAACTGTGCGCGTCCGAGAATGACTCGGGTGTAGTCAACGAAGACGTTGACGTTAGGACTTGTGTCTGACCTAGTGTCTAATGGACCCACCTAAAGTTGTGGAGTTATCAACATGACTCCCCAGGCCTTGACATATATCATTGCATGTCATAGAATGAGTTCATGTAGGGACGCGGGCTTTATGCTTGACTGGCCATGGGTATGAGCAGCACGTGTGACGGTATTTAGCTTAGTCGCATATTTCTTTAGTGACTTGCATTATAGTACGAGATGTCCACGCCATATTCGTGGTATATACATTGGCATTAGGCGGGGAGGACGACTAGTAGGCGTATGGGACACCCACCTCCTTTATACAGATATCGCGTTCTTTGGAGCGATACGGACGTATATATTATATTGCAGATATCGCGTTCTTTAGAGTGTTGGACGTTACTTATGGTTTTGCAGATACCACACTCTAAAGAATGTTGGATGTTATATTATTACAAATACCATGCTCCTCGGAGCTGGACGTTATTATATTACAGAGCGCCCTTGTTATGGGGGCATATGTGGCATATACTAGCCAGTCACGACGGTTGGTGAATTACGTCAGCATATGTTTAGCCTAAACTTCCCATACGCACTAAGTTGTCCTCAAATTGCATTTCACTTAGCTGGATAGTTCACCCTTAAGTTTTCACAGTATTTACTTTATGGCATGTACTTTTGTATCTTGTTACGTCCCTCTAAGGACCTGGTTCCCTTCCAGGTTATTTGTGCAGTTTGTAGGATGCTTGATATAGTGGAGTGTGGACATCGTTGTAGGTATCCTTATATTTCCAGCTATTACAGTCTTGTACTACTTTTTATTTTTATTCTGCTTTATAGCCTAGTGTTTATAGACCTGTGTTATTCTTTTAGTATATTCGAACGGATATATTATTGGGCTGCAGACTGATGATGCGTATCGTTCTTTCTTGAGATTATTTACCATGGATTAAGATTTAGTTTACTTGTTGTATGTTAGAATTAGTTTATCAACTGGATCACTTGACCGTGGACAGCGTAATTGTACTTCATCGGGTCCATTAAATTGAAAAGCCCTACGGAGTCGTACCAGCTGGCCATTGCCACGTGTCTGATCCCATAGATTTTGGGATTGGGGCGTGACATAGTTTTAGTGGTAGCCCATACAGGTCAGAGCATATCATTTCGGTTACGTCACTGTACCGAACGAGCCTGCAATTTAGGATTAATGTTGAATAAGATATCAATCCATAACTGATTTTAAAACTCCTCTTGTGTTCGTTTGTCGTCCTTGGACTTCATTACTGTATTCGTTCATTTACCGCCGACATCATTATTATTGTTTCTCATCTTTCTTATTTCGGGAAGATGAATGCTCGCATACGGTGATTTTCTCCAGGAGCAGATCCTCGTCAAGACGAAGAAGACGTAATTGATAGAATAATTGAGTAGATAGTTAACCATGTTAGAGAAGGTTGATAAGTTTTTTCTTGTTACTAGAGCTAGTATAGACTGTTGGCATAAAAATTTGATATATAAGTAGAGACTTATAAACTAGACCCTTACTTAAGGTAGTTGTGACCTGTCAGTATTAGAAGCTAGAAATGTTGTTTGATTTCAGGACTCTAGAATAATTTGGAGAAGACATAGTGCTAGATACTAAGGTTAGTTGTAGCCCCATGACAATGATATAAGGAAGTAGGTGTAGTCTTATGGTAGTGATACAAGGAATGACCTGATGAACTTGGCAAGACAGAATCTTAGACTTACCTATAGAAGAAGATTATTGGGTACTAATAAAAATAGGGTATGAAATAGTACTTAGTGTAGCAAACCATAGTGGTTAATCCCTAGTTACCTGGTGACTTACAGTATTCGACCTAAATTATTTTCCCACCCTCTAGATAATGATCAGGACTAAGCTAAAACAGATAGGCAGATAGCTAGACACAGATTGGTAGATCCAACATTGGATGAAGAGATATCTGAGTACTACAGGTAGCTTTCAAATTAGATTAGAGGTACTTAACTTATTGGGTTGTCAGTGACTATTTAGTCTCGTGTTTTCACCTTTGATAATTCGATTAGTTAAGCTAGTATCTGGAATAGAACAATTGGATTGAAGGTAAGAGTATCGACAGATGTTAGCCTTGAGTTGGATATCGGGAACTACCTATAATGAACGACCAGTTATAAAGTAGATGATGCCCATATAGTTTGGATGAACGGTACGCATGGAGTAAACTAGGAGAAACCTCAGGTTCGAGGTAAAAGGGTAGAGTGGCAACAAGATGAGATTCGTGACAAGTACTTGACCTTGAGATTTTTTAAATTTAGAAAAGTACTTGAACCGGTGACAAGGACATTGGCTCGAGATGATGATAGACTTTGAGAGTGAGCTACAGTACCATCCGAGAAAGCCAACGTAGTAGCTGACGCATTGAGCAGGAGACCCATGCCATTCTTTTGATTACCAGCAACACCAGTTGAGAGATCTAGAGCAGTTAGGTATAGAGGTCATTATTGTCCAGAACAGACGGCCAATTTTCAAATTAGCAGGTGCAATTGACATTGGTTGAGAAGATCAAGGCTGCCTTGCCAACAGATGCCAGATTTTAGAGACTTTGATAGAGGATAGAGGCTGGGATGCAGACAGGATTACGCATACACGAGGATGGACTTTGAGATGTGGAGATCATTTCTATGTTATGAACGAAAAACTTCGTCAGGAGCTGATATCGGAGGCGCACAATTCAGCATACTCTATACAGCCAGAAGGCATGAAGATGTACATAGACTTGAGGCAGTACTAATAGTAGCATAGAATGTAGAGGGAGATAGCCGCTTTGTGGCAAAGTACCTGGTGTGTCAGCATGTCAAGACTGAGCATCAGAGGCCTGCGGTTTTACTTTAATCCACTCCCGATACCTGAGTGAACATGGGAGCACATCACTATGGACTACGTTATGGGCTTTTCGAGGAGTCCAGTGATCGCAATGCGGTATGGGAAATCGTAGATCGACCTACGAAGTCCGCTCACTCTTTACCTTTCAGAGTTCGACAATCTATAGAGATCTTAACATATATGTATATGAGGGAGATCGTGCGACCGCATGGATGCCAGTAGGTATAGCGTCTGACAGGGATACGAGGTTCATATCTTACCTTTGACGGAGCTTAGAGTTGAAAACAAGATCAACGTACTAGAAGGATATGAAGGTGTATAGGAAACAAAGGATAAGAAAAAAATAATATTGGAGTCACGTAACCCAAGGAAATTTTTTTTTGACTGGAAGGATAATACTTATAGTATTGTAATGCTTTTAGAATTTCAAGGATTTAGCACAGGTAGAAATTTACCGATCAGTCTTAAAGTGCTACAAATTTCAAGGAACAAGATACAGGTTTAGGCCACACACCGACTCATTAGTCAATCGATAGATGATTACCACTAGACTCTTAGATTATATATTGACACGTGAGTATGGAGTATGAAAGGAAGATAGAAGTCTGACATGAATGGTAGCTGAATATTATGGATTATACATGAACTGTTTAGGAATAGAGATTTAGACTTTCGACTAATAGGACATGAGCGTGCTGAACCAAATACTTAGTAGTAGGTGGTGTCATTAGGACCTCTATCCAATTTGCCCTAACCGATAAATTTTAGGGTTGGTATTCTTATTGGTTACCTTTTGTTCTAGGGTACTTAGCTAGGGTACTTAGATTGACTGAATAGATATTTATTATATAATTTTTATATATTCTTAGTACTTGTAATGAGTGGAGGCTTAGGATGTATTTCATTACATATACCTCTCCCAGGAATTGTTTGAGTTGAGCTTCTAGGTTAGGTATGACTGACTAGCTAGATTAGATTTGTTGCTGCTAAAGGCAATGGTAAGAAGTTAAGTTACCTGATTCCATTATGGATACTATAGGATGATGATATTATGCCTATTAAAGAATGCTAAGATATTAACCATCCTAGTTGTAGAAGAAGAATAGGACAGTGATCGAGGTACGTATTGAACAAACATCAGGCTCAGGAGTGTTCCCAGTATATCAATAGAGCCCAACAGATAGTACAAAGGCGAACTCCAACGGTCCTAGATATGTCCGTAGCATTGCTAGAAAATTTGTAGTTTATTATGTGTTTATTTTAATTTCGAGGACGAAATTCTTATAAGTTGGGTAGATTGTAACCCCCCTCGACAAAAATTTAGGCCTAATTATCTTAGATGGAAAGATTAGGGTTAATTTGGAGTCAATTAGATTTAAATCGTATTATTTTAGATTATTGTGCAATATTCGTAACACCTTGTGCACCTTACAGTTGCTTCAATATTTAGAGCACTACACTAGTTATTACCTGCAAACAAATTTTATACACTTTTCCTAGACATGCCAGCCTACTATTCTGATCTGTGTGTAACTCACAAATACTCCATCTTGTGCTTTATTTTAGTCGCACAATAATCGTTACAAATGTCCATGTTTAAATTAAATTAAATTTAACTTTGCATTCCTTGTGCGTCTCAATCAAATTGGAGACACAATCTTGACCTATTTTGTACAACCCAATTTATGATAATATTCTATTCTGAGTCCTCTATGTCCATGATACTTGTGTCCCACCTAATTTTAGCCCCAGGTACTTTCAATTAATTCAAGAACACCATTTACAATAATTTTTAATTAATTTAATCTAATTTCCAACTTTGTGCAATTTTTCAATTATTGGGCACTTTTATGCAAAAGTGCATTAAGGTGTCTACCCCGTTGGACGCAACACGTGAAGAAACCTATTTCTTCTTTATGTATATTTTTCCATAATTTTTGGGAGTGCGTAATTCAACATCAAGCTCCTTAAACCTTGGCCCTCCAAACTTTGAACCAAGTGCAATCCTAGCCATCCGATTTGAATCCATTTGAATCCTAGCCCTTGAAATTCTACATGACAAGTCAAGGCCTTCTCCAAGTGTTGACCAAGTCAAACTATTCCTAGGTTAACCCAACCCCATGTGCATATAAATACATCATTTCTTTTACTTTTTCTTTTTCTTATTCCTAAACCAAAACCCCAAACCTAGCCCTAGCCGACAGCCACCACCCCCACTCCCTGTTCTCCACCTCCCTCTCCCAACAGCGGATCCACCCCTCGACGGCGCCACTGACTACCGGAGCTCAGCCTCCACCGGAGCAGCGAGTCCGGCCACCCCCTTCTCTTCTCCCCTCGAGCTCGACCGCCTCTACGAGCTCCGGCCGACTTTTGCTCGACCCCGACGTCTCCTCACTCCGGCTGCTGCTGACATTTCTTCCCCCCGCTGCCAACCACAGAGCCACTGCCACCGTCATCAACCCCACCACCACCATCTCTCCGAGTAGCCTCGCCACCGCACCCCGACTTCCCAAAGGCCTCCTCCGCCGAGCCGATCGCCATAGCAGCCCCCTCTCCTCTTCTTCCATGACTTCTTCTTCTTTCCTGACTTCTCCTCTACTTTTCACCCCCCAACATCCCGACCATCGCCACCTCGCCTCCACGACCACCGCCACCTCGCTTCTACTACCACTGCTGCTGTTGTTGCTCCAACTGCTGCTGTAGCCGCTGCCATTGTCGTCCTAGCCGCTGCCACAACGCCGCCCGCGACCCCCGGGGAGCCCCGACGCCGGCGAGCCACCCTCACCCCCGGCTGGGCCACCGCCACCAGCAGGCCGCCACCGTCGCAGCGACTGAGAACACCCTGCTGATACTATTGTTCTTCTTCTTCTTAATTTTGCGGAACCGAGCCTCGACCAACCCATTTCACGGCGCGATCATGCCTCCGTCCCTCGACCATTCTGTGAGCTATCTTCGCAGGTGTGTTCCCTATGTAACCCTCTTCCAACGTCTTTAATTAGAATAATTTAATTTGATTTATATTATTTATTAATTAAGATCCAAAATCAAAGAAAAATAGTTTTTAAAATATTAAAATTCTCCGGTACGGAGTGGGTCCCGTCAATCCGGACATCCACGTTATGTACCGATTTTACCGAAAGGTGCGCACTGTCAATACGAACGTGTAGGATTTCTGGAAAGTTGATTTGGATGTGCCTGCACACCGAAATCAACGCGTATCCGTCGACAACATCCCATATCGGCTCTGTTCTAGAACTCATGGTAACTTCATGTGTGCTCGTCGTTTCGAAATGAAACTTATGCCATCGGACTCGTAGCGATACACTGGTCCTATGACCAAAGTTTGGTTCGATTCTGAGAACATTGACAAAATCCCGTATTGTGGGTCCCGCAGCTCCAATTGACTGGCGATTTTGTGATCTGCTCATCGGAATCCAGTTCTGGATATTCTGTTGGGTTCGTATCGTCGTTCTGGACTTGTTGACACTAAGTTCGACGAATTTGGAGAACCTTGTCTCTGGCATATTTTTCGGTGCAAGACTGGCCTACCTTGTGGACCACGTGTTGACCAAAAACTGCATTTTTGCCCCTATGTCCAAATTGGACGTATGTATATGTTTTTCTGAGTATCTCACTTATTTCGGGACTGTTGGTGATATTTGTGACAGCATCCGGAGATATCATCTCCAGTTTCTATTGTTGTACTGCTACTTCCATGGCTAGTTTGTGTTCGCATCTTCGCCTGGCTTCCAGACAAGTATACCTTGCCTTATTGTACTATTTAAATTCAGTTATTATTTAGTTGCATATTTTATTATTTTAATATTATATAACTGTGCGCGTCCGAGAATAATTTGGGTGCAGTCAACGAAGACGTTGACGTTAGGACTTGTGTCTGACCTAGTGTCTAGTGGACCCACCTAAATTTGTGGAGTTATCAACATGACTCCCCAGGCCTTAACACGTATCATTGCACGTCACACAGTGAGTTCATGTAGGGATGCGTGCTTCATGCTTGACTGGCTATCGGTATGAGCAGCACGTGTGACGGTATTTAGCTTAGTCGCATGTTTCTTTTATGACTTGCACTGTAGTACGAGATATCCACGCCATATTCGTAGCATATACATTGGCATTGGACGGGGAGGACGACTAGTAGGCGTATGGGACACCCACCTCCTTTATACAGATATCGCGTTCTTCGGAGCGATACGGACGTATATATTATATTGCAGATACCGCATTCTTTAGAGTGTTGGACGTTACTTGTGGTTTTGCAGATACCACACTCTAAAGAACGTTGGGCGTTATATTATTACAGATACGACGCTCCTCAGAGCTGAACGATATTATATTACAGAGCGCCCTTGTTATGGGGGCATATATGGCATATACTAGCCAGTCACGACGGTTGGTGAATTACGTCAGCATATGTCTAGCCTACACTTCCCATACGCACTAAGTTATCCTCAAATTATATTTCACTTAGCTGGATAGTTCACCCTTGAGTTTTTACAGTATTTACTTTATGGCATGTATTTTTGTATCTTGTTACGTCCCTCTGAGGACCTGGTTTCCTTCCAGGTTATTTGGGCAGTTTATAAGATGCTTGATATAGTAGAGTGTGGACATCATTGTAGGTATCCTTACATTTCTAGCTATTACAGTCATGTACTACTTTTCATTTTTATTCTGCTTTATAGCCTAGTGTTTATAGACCTGCGTTATTCTTTTGGTCTATTCGAACGGATGTATTATTGGGCTGCAGACTAGTGATGCGTATCGTTCTTTCTTAAGATTATTTACCATGGATTGAGATTTAGTTTACTTGTTGTATGTTAGAATTAGTTTATCAACTGGATCACTTGACCATGGACAACGTAAGTGCACTTCGTCGGGTCCATTAAATTGGAAAGCCCTACGGAGTCGTACCAGCTGGCCATTGCCACGTGTCTGATCCCATAGATTTTGGGATTAGGGCATGACATCTTGTATACTTGTCGGTTCACAACAAAACTTATTACATTGGATTCACAGCATTACGCTGGTCCTGTGAACCAAGTTTGGTTCAATTCTGAGAACGTTGACGAAATATTGTTTCGTGGGCTCCACGGTTACACATCGATTTTGTGATCAGCTCATTGGAATCCAGTTTTGGATGTACCGTTGGGTTTGTATCATTGTTCTGGACTCGTAGACATTAAGTTTGATGAATTTGGAGAACTTTGCCTCGGGCATATTTTTTTGTGCGGAGTAGGCCACATGTGGACCCCGCTTTGACCAAAAACTGTCAATTATGCTCTTGTGTCCAAATTAGATTTATGGGTAATCAATCCTAACTATTTTAAGTATTCTAAGAATATTGGTGATGTTTGTTTCAGCATTCGGAGGTGTATGTACAAATTTTACTTTTCCAGGAGTAGTTGATAGAGTTCAGAACCCAGGCAAGTGTACCTTGCCAAACTTGCAGTTGATCATGTTATATTATCTGCTTGTGTTTCTTTCTATCTATATATATATATATATATATATATATATATATATATATATATATATATATATATATATATTCTTGTGATGTGCCTGTTCAACCTTGGACCGTGATACGTTGCTTAGCGTCCGAACAAAATTTGGGTGTCGACGCCGTAAGCGGAGTTGTATAACGTCACTTAGAAAGTTGATTCTACGATCCTATTTTTACTTGCTTGCTTTACCAAGTACGCCAAATCGTAGGACACTTGACACTATTTTATGTGACATAATATTTCTTGAATTATTCATTGTGATTCTGTATAGGCTTACAGGATTCGTGATATGGGACTTTCATATTATATAGATATCATTATGACTCATTGTACTAGCTAAAGGTCATGATGTTGCATTTTATGGACATGAGATGTTGTGGACATGAGACGTGAGGTTACATTGGGTGGGAAGAGACATACATGCTACAGGCTGATTATGTTATATATATATACTATGTTACTGGAGGTGTTTTAGTCTCTGTACCAGAGCTTGGCAAATTTACTCGCCCTACGAGATACTATTTACTGCTATGGGCTCCCCGACACAGAGCCTGTAGTGGTCTCAGCCTGAGTACTAGTGATGCTCTCTTTTGCATTTTACTTAGCTGGTTACATACCTTGCCCTGAGGATCTGTTTTTCTTTACTGCTTTTTATTTGGTTTGAGTATTTATTGTATCTTGCTATGTCCCCTAAGGACCTGGATCTAGATTATGTTCCCAAGTGTAGACGAGGAGAGCTATCCCGAGGTTTACGGGACAGGTTCTGCTATTGGAGACGTACAAGTTACAGAGGATGAGGTTGTTCCAAAGGACTTCTCTTGAGCACACAGTATTCTCACCATTCATTTATTATGCTTAGTGTTCTTGGATATTTGATCTTTTAATGACTTCTGGATATTGTACTGGGAGTTTTTTTTTCATTTTGATGACGGATTGTTCCCCGTGACATTATATAGTTTTAGACTTGTGATGGACAGTTTACTTTATTTATTTTCTTGACTGTTATATCTTCTTGTATTGTGATTACTGTCTGTGGATGAGATTAGTTTAGATTATATATTGTAACATGAGTAGTAGACTTTATTTATCTATATTACAGCGTAAGTGCACTCTAACGGTCCATTAAATTGGGTTTGCCTAATGGAGTTGTGCTGCTGGCCATTGCCACGTGGCTAATCCCTCAGTATTTTGGGACTGGGGCATGACATAGCTACAAGGCCACTGGTAGAGGAAGGTCTACCGGTGCAAGAAAGCCTACTGATTTGATACACTACTTGCCTTTGATGCCACGGTTGCAGAGGTTGTTTAGGGTGAAGGAGACTACAGAAAATATGAGTTGGCACAGGCAAAAACATATCAAATGAGTGTTGGATCATCCATCTGATGGAGAAGAATGAAAGCACTTTGATCGAGAGTATCCAGATTTTTCTTCGAATTTGCGTAATGTCAAATTGGGACTCTTCTCCGACGGTTTTACCACATTCAAACTTTCGGGCTACCGGTATTCATGTTGGCCTGTGTTCATCACTCCGTATAATCTACCACCTTAGATGTGCATGAATACTCCGTATATGTTCCTAACCATTATTATCTCGGGTCCGAACAATCCAAAGAGGAACATCGATGTTTATTTACATCCATTGATAGATGAGTTGAATCAGTTATGGGAAGTAGGTGCCAACACGTACAATATTTCAAGAAAGCAGAATTTTTAGATGAGGGCAATACTTATGTGGACCATCAACGACTTTCTGGCCTATGGAATATTATCGGGGTGGAGCACTCATGCCTGTATCTCATGTCCGTATTGCATGGACTGCACTAAGGCTTTCTGTTTGAAACACGGAGGCAAACCGTCCTTATTCGATTGTCATCGATAATTCTTGCCGAAGTATCATCCATACTGGAGGAACATGTATGATTTTTGTCCCGACGTTGTGGATTAGGCCAATCTATTGCAAAGGTGGCCCGAGTGCATGATATGGGAAGAGGTAAAAGATTTACCAAGTTCTATCGAAGCGTCTACTGAGGGGTACTAGTATGACGGATTTGGTCACACTCATAATTGGACGAAGAGGAGTATATTCTGGGATCTGCCATATTGGAGCACCAATCTGATCAGAAATAACCTTGATGTCATGCATATCAAGAATAATGTGTTTGAAAACATAATTAATACCATAATGGATATAAAGGGGAAGGCGAAAGATAATCCGAAGGCCATGTTGGACTTAGAAGAAATATGTAGACGTCCTGCGTTGTATTTGATGTAGGAGGGGAATGGAAAGTTAAAGCAGCCTAAGATAATTTTTTCACTAGAGATGGAGGATAAAGGAAGACTTTGTAGGTGGATTCAGAGCCTAAAAGTTCCTGACGGGTACATGTTGAACTTAAGAAGATGCATCGACCTCAAGGAGAACAAACTGACGGATATGAAGAGCCATAATTTTCACGTATTCATAGTGAGGTTAATTTCGATTGCATTTGGAGAATTCTTACCGTAGGTCGTTTGTGATCCATTGACAGAGCTCAACATATTCTTCAGAGATCTTTGTTCTACTAAGTTTCTCATCGATCATCAAAAAAAGCAAGAGAAGGATATTGCGGTAATACTGTGCAAACTCGAGAAAGTGTTTCCTACTGGATTTTTTGACTCCATGGAGCATTTGCCAATTCATCTTTCCTATGAGACAAGTGTTAGTGGGCCTATCGGTTATCGGTGGATGTACCCATTCGAGCGGCATCTGAATTACCTAAAAAGAAAGGTAAAAAATAAGGCATGTGTTGAGGGTTCTATTTGTGAAGCTTATATTCCCAAGGAGCTACAAACTTTTGCTTGACGTATTTCAAATCTCATGTTGCTACTAATATAATGAGAGCTCTGAGAAACGACGACAGATATCAGGAATCTAATGATGCAATACTGAAAGCATTAAATGCGTCCGAAAAATCTTTGGGGAAAATGAAGAAGATATATTTGAATGACGACGAGCTAAGGGCTGCTCAATTGTATATATTTTGTGACGAGGATGAAGTGGAAAAGCTAGAGGATTAAGCAATTAATACGTCCACGTTTACGTTATCTCAATGTAATAGTATAAAATAATATTATGCTACTAATCGACGGTTGCTTCGTTATTTTTCTGCACATATAATGACCAGCTGAGGTCGGTTAGACCCTACATAACAGACGAAGAAGTAGAACAAGAAATGAGACGTCAGTTTTCTTCTTGGTTGAGTGCATATGTAAGGAGATCGGTAATTACTTTTTTTGTATACACTTGCACAATAAATAATTTACTATCGCTACTTTGGTATTTAGGTCGATCGTATAATAACACCCAAGACTGAATCTATTAAAACTCTGGCCAATGGAATAATTATTGCCGTTAAAATATAGCCAAGTTACTGTATGAATATGTTTAGGTTCAAGTTAATAAATGATCCGATCAGAGACAGTTTCCTGGATCTTGATTCCACGAAAAATAGTTGTTTGTGTATCAAACCTTCGAACTACAAAGACGTCGATCCAGACAATGATTTCTTTGGCATCTTACGAGAGATTATGGAGTTGACATATAATTATGGTACAAAATCTACTAAGATCGTGTTATTCAATTGTGAATGGTTCGATCCGATTCAAGATCAAGGTTGGAAAATTGACAAGCATGTTCTTGTGGATATAAACTACAAGCGTAGATATCAACGCTATAAACCATTTGTCCTATCAAGTCAGGCTCAACTAGTGTACTTTACAACTTATCATATGGTAAATACCGAGGTCAGACTGGTGGACAATATGCAAGACTAAAGCTAGAAATATCTTTAACGTTGATGAAATAGCTTATCAGGAGGACAAGCTAGCTCTTGTAACAAATATTATAGATGTGGTCTTAATAAAAGTTACTCATTACACGACTAATAATATAGAAGAGAAAGAATTAGGTCTCAATGAAAGTTACTCATTACACGACTAATAATGTAGAAGAGGTAGAATTATCCGAAGAGGAAGACGAAGATGAAGATGAAGTAGATAAAAATGAAGATGAGGAGGAAGAGGAAGAGGAAGACGAACAAGATGAATTTTTTGAAGATGATTGAAAATAAAATAAATCCATTTGGACTTGTGAGATGTATTATATTTTGAGTGTATAATATACTATCCATTTAGACTTCTGACACTACTAGTTATTTATTGTACAATTGTATTAATAATGTGAGATATGTATAACATTTTGACTGTAGAATGTAATATATATCTGTTTGTTTAGTCTATCATCATATATTTTTATCAAGTATGACATGACAACGCGGAGCATTCGGCAGGTGCCGAGGTAGACAGAGTTCTTCTCCGGAACTGCCTACTGGTTCTTGATCCTCGTCGCCAAGTACTCTAGTATATCGACCAACTATATCTCCGACTACGATGACGTTACGTGGCAGCACTCCTGGGATGAGTATTTCCAAGCCTGAGACTACTCCCTCATCCAGCGTTCCTTCTACTGATGGAACCATGGATACAAATGAGCAGATGGCGAAGGTTGAGCCGACGCCGTCACCGTATCAGCAAGATCCTCCATTTGCACCTCCGGACAAGACGATGATGGAGATTTGGGCCGATGGTACAAAGTAAGTCAATTCATTGGTTTATCATCATATATATTGTGTATTTCTTTATTCATCATATATTTATTTTTTTATGAATATAATTATCTTTGTATAGATATCGTCTAACGTCGGTATAGAGACGGCTGGACCACTTTCTTAGGTACAACTATGGTGGCCCTTGGATCAACTACTATGATGCCCCGCACGAGATAAAGGCGTTCTCGTTTGCACACATCAAGGTAAAAGTATATTTGATTTTAATATCAATAATCTAATTTATGTATATTATATAACTTACTAAATTACTTCTTATAGCAAACGTATTTATATCCACCGCACTGGGCCGAGTTGATCGAGTAGATATTTTCTGTCGCCGCCGCCAAGCTTATCCGCGATGTTATGGATGACCAGAAGGCTCATGATTGTGAAAAAAAATCGATCCAAGTTGGATCACGCCTGAGCAGTGGACTGCGATGAGGGCTAGATTTGACGATCCAAGGTACAAGGAAAGGTCTGAGAAGGCAAAGTCGGCTAGGAATAAAGCAGCAAAGTGGTATGGTGGCTCGATTTTGATGACGGAACATTTTCATCGTTTGGTATGTTCTTTTTTTAGATATATTATTTTAATACAAGTACGATAAAATGGTAGTAGGATAAAATATTTAATTTTAGTACTAAATAATATATTTTTAACATGTACAGAGGGGTGATGATGCCAACACGGCGACCGTCTTCCTGACCACCCATCCGAAGGGCGGAAAGCTCATTGGTGAGAGGGCCTTACAGACCTATGTAAGTATTACTTTACTTTGTGTTAATTATATTATAACTTAGGAAATATGCAAATAAATATCCATGTAGTTAGAAATAATTACCTTAGACTTTAGCAATTATCGAGTATCCATACCTTTCTAGGCCTACTATCTTAGGCTCCGTGAGCGGGCGACTGCTAGTGCACCTACATCGGGAGAGGCTGATACTTTCTCGCAGCCATCTCCAGCTCCGTCGGTGGACGAGCTATTGGTGACCGCCGTTGGTTGTCTCCAGAGGGGTACGTATTATGGTACAGGATCCTATGGCTCCCTTGTTGCAACGCAATCCTCTAGGGCCTCCCCTGTAAGTGCGCATTCCCCACAGCCCTCGCAGGTGTCTGCCCGAGTCCAGGAGACCATTGACCGTCAGATTGCGTCTCTCTGTGTTGAGTTGTTACGAAGGATGGAGGAGCAGCCACTGTCTCAGCTGCAGACGGACAATGTGACGCTCATCGCACGATTTGATACGCTCGAGTGAAACATTATGGAGTTTAGGGATATGACCAAAAGGACGGAGCATGGCATTACTGATCTTAGAGCATCGACAAAGCATAGTGAGACAGAGTTGTAGGCATTATAGTTGTCCCTGGTCGAGAGGCTGATGATGATGCATTATTCAATGGCTGATAGTAGTACGAGGCTGTTATCTACTATGGATTCATACAACCATCGACTAGCAGCGTTGGAGCAGATATGGCCACTTGGTGCGTCTTCATCGACACTGACTCCACCGACGTCACTGCCTTCTTCATCGACATTGGTGTCAATTTTATGGGAGTAATATGATTTTTTTTTTATCCCTAGTGTGCGCCAGTGTTCATCCTCCTCTAGATCTACAGTATTCCTAGTTAGGACAGTTTACTAGTTGTTTGTGTTTTGACCTATGATATTTAGTCATTTATGAATATTGTACATTTATTGAGGCTTTCAGACTTTATTTTTTGCACTTAGTTGTGTGGATATTTATTGCATATTTTACGTATGTATTTTTTTGAGACTCGGTTTATAATTCCAATGTGTCATTTTCTTCAAATTTTACTTTATTTATTAAATGTGTGTGAATTTATCGGTGTTGAGTGTTCCACCGTAAGGGTCGGCGAACCCATGAAATTCAACAGAGGGTTGCTCCGGGTCTAATTATATAAATTGTGAATTCATAAATTGTAGGAAGATTGGTTTGAAAACTATTTTATATTCTATTTTTTATTTTTTACTGGAAATTTAATAACATTTAGCGACTATTAGGGACGTTTAGCGAATCAATTAAACGTCACAGATAGTTGTTGACGTCAGATAGTTTAGCAACGTTCAGCGACTCCGGACACGTCGTTGAACATCGCTGAAGTCGCCAAACGTCGCTACTTTCAAAAAATAGAACTGACTCTTGACTACACGTTTAGCGACTTTTTGCAACTCTATTAAACGTCGCCAAACGTCGCTGATTTCAGAAAATATTATCGACTCTTACCGACATTTTAAGCGTCGCTAGAATCACAACAACATGTCGATAACGTCGCTAAATCTGTGATGCAATAATGTTGCTAAACTATGTCGCTATTGTGACATTTAGCGATATTTTTGTTGTCATTGACTTGATAAAATGCGACTAACCTTCAACGTCGTTAATGACGTCGCTAATGTTAATTAGCGACATTTTCTCCCAATTTAGCGACGTTTTTAAGCGTCACTAATTTGACTTATTTTGACGTTATAAGTGGAACGTACAAGTCCATCTCACTAATAGACTTTCTACCCTCCCGTAAGTAAGGACTTCTAGCCTCAGGGTATCTAGATCTCTCCCAGGCCGAATGATCCCCAGTGCTCCAGGAACCGCTCGAGAGATTATCCTTGTGCACAAGTTGTCCAGACCACATGCATGAATGCAAGTTCCTATCAGATAATTTCTAGGATGCACATATTCATGAACAAGTAAACATTTCAATCAAGTGGTAGAGCCAGAGCTCTCAATTCTCTTACCTAATAGCTATACAATATCGTAAGTAAGTACTTCTAGCCTCAGGATGGACTATTAGTCTCGATGAAGCAGTTCAAGTTATTCATACAGTTCTATCTCTAGTAGTACGGTAAAAAGTAACATGCAAGTGGAACATATTTAAGCAAGCACAATAGCGGTTCTATAAATCTAGCATGCAATTTCTATCTCTTGTAGCTAAGTATGTGATTCTACTTTTACCTTAGCATTCATTAAAGAGGCATGTTCAAAAAATATTTTACTCTTCTTATTAGCATGACAATAGTTCGTTCAATGACAATTACTGTGTACTGGTATGCAATTTCTATTCTATACTTAGCATAGCACAGATTCGTTGATTAGACAAGTATTACAAGTTTTTAGCATGACAAGACTACTTTTATTAGATAAGACATATAAGTTCTCTAGCTAAGTAATACAGGTTCTCGTTCTATCATTCTTATATAAACGTTATCTACTTAGCAACAATCATTATAAAACTCAGATTCATTATTAAGGCGTGCAAGAATCAGAGAATAAAGTTCTGCTCATTAACCAAGATCAGTCATCTTTTGGTTCAACAAGGAGCTCTTCAGAAAAGTTTTTTTTTTTTGAGTCAGCAAACCGATATCTCTTGTACATAGTGCCAACGTGAAGCGGTGCACAACATACTTAGCCTCTGGCTCGACGCTACGCTTTATACCTATCTTACCTACCAATACGCACCAAGGTTGTCTTCAAATTGCATTCACTTAGCTGGTTAGTTCATCCATATGTTTACACAGTATTTACATTATGGCATGTACCTTTTATATCTTGTTACATCCCTTCGAGGGTGTGGTTTCTTTCTAGATCGGGATGAGCACTTGTACCCGACGGTGTACGGACCGGGAGTGGAGACCAAATTTGTAGTTGAGGACCTCGAAGTGCTTCCAGAGGAGTTCTCTCGACTCTTGGTATGTTGCTGCCTTGGACTGGAGTACCTTATCTAGTTAGCAGATACTCGAGTCTAGTACTTTTCAGTTTCATTGTATGTTTCCTTTCAGTATGCAATTTCCTATGTATATAATGGGTTTGTTCCTACTAGACTCTGTTCCAGTTTATACTTGTATCTGATACTATGTGTTTGACTGAGATGTATATATTTTACTTTTCTTATTTGTATTGTGGATGAGATTAGTTTTCCTACTTAACATGTTGTCTTTAGTACTTTTATAATGTAGTACATCTAGATAGATCCATTGAATTGGGAAACCTATCTTAGACTGTAATAGTTACCTATTGTCACGTGTCTAGTTCCTTATATTTTGGGACTGGTGCGTGAAACTCTCCATCAGTGTCTTGTTCATTAGCTTCGCTACACCATTGAGCTGAGGTATCTTTGGTGGAGTATTCTGGTATCGAATCTCTTGCTCTTTGCAATACACTTCAAAGTGACCAATGTATTTACCGTCATTGTCGGTCCGAATACACTTTAACTTTTTTCCCGTCTCCCTTTCAAAAAAGGCATGAAACTCTTTGAAAGTAGGAAGGAATGATCCTTATACTTGAAAGCATAGACCCAAATTTTTTTGGAACTGTCATCAATAAAACTCACAAACTAAGAAGCACCACCAATAGATTTTACCTTCATAGGACTACAGACATCCGAGTGAACCAACTAGAGCAATGAGGACTTCCTTGAAGTAGGGTAACTTTGGAAAGACACCATATTTTGCATTCCCACTAGATAATGCATGCATCTCTCTAACTTTATAGACTTATGCCTGAAAATTACTTTCTTGTTCGACAAGTAGCTTATTCCTTTCTTGCTGATATGGCTCAGCTGCCTGTGCCACAATTTGGTAGACGCATTATTGAGTGCATTCACCTCATGAACCCCGTGTGTTCTCTATTCCATATAATATATACCAGATTTCTTGCTTCCTATGGCAATCACCATCGAACCCCGGGAAAGCTTCTATTGACCATTCCCAAAGAGATTTAAGAATTCCTCATCATCTAACCTTCCAACAGATACTAGTTTAAAACGGATATCAGGGACACAGTTCCTGTTATGTAAGTGACAAATATTGTCTTGTTGTGAGATATGTTCACCGAAGCCCCTGAGTCCACCAGCGAAGAATTATAATCATAGTCAAGGTTCATAACTACCTCATCACCTACAATACATCGCCTCCATGTACCGTGGCAGCCGATGTCATGTTCTTACTCTGCTTTTTTTTGTCGTCCATCTTCTCTCTCTTCCAAGTGAAACTTCGCTTGATGTACCCCTTCTTGCCACAATGAAACCACATGGACTTCACATATCGACCCTTGGACTTTTCTTTGCTCTTGCCTCTGCCACCGCCCGGACCCCTACTTTTATCCCTTCTACGATTTTTTAAAACAAGTGCCTCTAAATAAGATGAAGTGCCCTAAGATTTTCTTTACATCTTTTCATTCAATATCCCGCTCTTTGAGAACTCTAGACTAACCACGCCTTTCGAAGAAGAAACGATCATGGACACTCGTACAGTCTCCCACGAGTCTGGCAAAATACTCAGCAACCATAGCCCCTGAACTTCTTCGTGGAACTTTACTTCCATCGAGGATAACTGGTCAACCATGTCGTGGAACTCACTTATGTGATCCATAATGGATGTACCATCTTTGTACAACCGATCCATAATTGTTTGGATCATCGGTCATCTTTGCGTACAAAGATTTCAACTTCTCCCAAAGTGGCCTTGCGTGCTCAATATTGGTAACATAATTGTACATGTTCTCGTCAATGAACTGCCTTATATACCCACATACTTGTATATGCTCGAATTCAAGTCCTCTTTAGATTTAGTACTGTGCCGCTCGGAAGCAAATACCGAAAGATGCGGCTTCTTGACAAATAACAAATCTTTCATCTGGCTCCGCTAGTTGTGGTAATTGGAACCTTTTAGGTTTACCATGTGCTTTGGCTTCACATCCATCTCTTCTCCTTGGCTTGACTGTCAACTATAACACCGATCCTTTGAATGCAAAACTTTGATATCATTATGTGGGTATTAGCAGATCGAAAAGCTCTGATACCACTTTGTTGGGAATAAAACAAAAAAAAATATTCTCCCAAACCAAGAAACTGCGAGAGAACCAAAATAAAATACAGAAACAAAAAATCTCCAAAATAAAAAAGAACTAACAAACCCAGTCACAAATAATTATTACGTGAAAAATTCTGATAAAAAAAATCACGGGACGATCCGAGTCTAACCATAAAATGCCTCCACTAATGGAATAAGAAAGTACATTGATTCCATATAGACTTTTCACTATCGAAACCGGATTACCACAAATACTTAGAAGAAGAAAACCTGATTACATCCTCCGAAGAACAAGAGATGATGAGAAAGAATTACCCGAAATAATCTCTTCTTCGCAATAGCCTTCAATCCCTTTTCTCTCTCGCAAAAGTTGTAAAGCACATGTGTTGTTGTATGGATTAGGGTAAAGAAATACACACACACACACACACACACACACACACATATATATATATATATATATAATCCTCTCAATCTCGCATCCAATCTGGATCATTAGATATAATCTAACGATGTATAAAACACCTTTCAGCAACAAAGTTTTTTTGCGTTGCCAAATCTCCGTTGCCTAAGCCTAGGGATTAATAAGCAACGATAAATTCGTTGCAAAATATTTTTTTTGACAAATATTTTTTTGTCTACGCTCTTAAATTTATTCACAGACATTAACAACAACAAGTAACGTTGTTAAATATTTTTTAGCCATATAGCAACGCAAATCTTGTTCATTGTTAAAGTTTTTAAAAATCTTAAATTTTTATACGTATATTTTGGTTCTAATTTTAGGGGCTAAATGAATTTTTTTAAAGGTTAAATAGGTGGCAACTGAAATTTCTAATCGCTTATATGGGAGCTCAACAAAATATTGTCTTCAATCCAGACATCATCGATGAGTCCAAGAAGAAGACTGCCTGTAGGAGCTCCCTTGGTGATCAACGATGGTGGCAATTCAAGAGGAGACAGAAACACGGCTTGGCATTGACACATATGAAGTAGTTGAGAAAGTCTTAAAGCACCTATCAGGCTATGTCTAGGGTCTTGGCATGTATTCTCTACCAACAACTTTCTCTCGCTCAACTACAACATCCAGAACCTTCGAGACGAAGGCAGGACTAAGGGCTAAGATAATAGAGATGAGGGAGAGTTTTGATGCAGAATGATAAGTAGAGATGAATAAGAAATTAGAGGTGTTCCTAACTGCTTTGGGCCTTCCTAGAGAAGATATTTCAGATGTTTAGGCATAGAGCAAGGTGCTTATAGAGTAAACAGTACCCCATTAGAGTAAAAAAAATTCGGAGCAAGGTGCTTATTGAGATGTTTTAGTTTTTAATGTATTCGAAGAATTGTTTACTTATAACATTTTCTTGTAACTTCTAAAATCAAATTTGGAGATAAATGTAATTGTAAAATAATTAAGTTTTATTATGATAAAATTTATGTTTTTTATTTCAAATGAATTCCAAATTATTGTGTGAATAATTGATTTAAAACTAATTTGTGCATATGTGACCAGGACAAAGAAATGTTTAGCAACGATAATGATTCGTTAGCAAATATTATGATAAATTCTGGAATTTTTAGCAATGCATAAACGTTGTTGCTAAATCAAGCATATAACAACGAGTTTTGTGTGTTACAATTTTTTTTATTTATATAAATTCGCTTTATTTAGCAACGACAATGAATCGCTACCAAATATTATGATAAATTTTAGCATTTTTCTGCAGCGCATTAATGTTGTTGCTAAATCTAGCATATAACAACGAATTTATATATTGCAAAAGAATTATATATTTGGCATTGCTATTCGTCGTTGCGAAATGTAACATATAACAACGACAATAATACGTTGTAAAACGTTTCTACTTTTGGCAACGTCGTCCGTGAAAGTAGCAACGAAAATGTTGTTACGTTACTTAAAATAACGATTTAGCAATGATTTTAAAATTTTGTTGCAGGTACTTTCGGTCACCCACCTAAAACAACGGGTCCAGCAACGACTATATTTTGTTGTTAAAAATTTTAGCTACAATTTTGGTACTTTTAGCAACAAAAATTTTCATTGCTAAAAACCTAAATTTTTGTAGTGAATAGTTTAGTTTTTAGTTATTTTGACCGACTCACAAGCTAATAGGTGGTTAATCCTACTGTTATCTTAACTACTTGCTGTAAAACCTTCTAGGTTTAATATATCAGCCAATCATGAACTGCGGTTTAATTAGCTATGAAAGTACAGTTTCTTACGCTACAATATTCATGAAAGAAAGAATCCCACGGTATCAAGTAGTTTTAACTTTCATGCAATGAAATCATTTATTAATCTCTCGAGCGAGTGAGTATATGATAGGGGGTCGGAATCAACATGAATCTATACGGCACGCAGAAGTCGTTCTCCACCACCTGAATAATAGTGGGGAATTCGATCTGATCAATGAACACTACTATGCTAGCTATCCTCAGCTAGCTATATAAAGATGTGCAAACCTTACTAGCCTCTCATCGATCACTCGGCCTCAAATTGAAATCATCGACTAGTAACTATATACTAGCAATGGCCTCCCAGTCCCAGACATTGAAATGCCTAGCGCTGGCCTTGCTGTTGATAGTGGCCATTTGGGGGGCTTCTCAGGGTGAAGCAACCCGCACACTACTTAATGATGAGAATTCGAAGCCGGGGATGTTGGAGAGGCACGAGCAGTGGATGGCTCAGCACGGGAGAGTGTACAAGAATGCCGCAGAGAAGGCTGACCGCTTTGAGATCTTCAAGGCAAATGTTGAGCGCATTGAGTCGTTCAATGCCGAGTCGAACCACAAGTTCAAGTTGGGCTTGAATCAGTTTGCGGATCTCACTAATGAGGAGTTCAGAAGTCGCAACACGCTCAGGCCTTCTACTTCAAAGGCCGGAATCAGTAGTACTTTCAAATACGAGAACGTTACGGCTATTCCTGCCACCATGGACTGGAGGACCAAGGGTGCAGTCACCCCAATCAAGGATCAAGGCCAATGTGGTACGTACGTGCGTACTCGATCATAATTAATTAATTAATGACTAATGAGCTAGCTAGCTAGCGGAAGTGATCATGAGTACTTGAGATGAAATCTTATTATTCACAAGTAGCTAGCTAGCTAGTATTTATTTATATATGTTCGTTCGTTCCTTCCTTCCTTTCAGGATCTTGTTGGGCATTCTCAGCGGTTGCTGCAACCGAAGGAATTACCAAATTAAGCACGGGCAAGCTCATATCCCTGTCGGAGCAAGAGATTGTAGATTGCGACGTCACCAGTGACGATCAAGGCTGCAACGGAGGGGAGATGGATGATGCCTTCAAATACATCATCAAGAACAAGGGCATCACCACCGAGGCCAACTATCCTTATACAGCAGCCGACGGCACTTGCAACGCCAAGAAGGCCGCTTCCCATGCCGCCTCAATCACCGGCTTCGAGGACGTGACCGTGAACAGCGAAGCAGCTCTCCTCAAGGCCGCGGCCAGCCAGCCCATAGCTGTTGCCATAGACGCAGGTGGCTTCGCGTTCCAGATGTACTCGAGTGGTGTCTTCACCGGGGACTGCGGGACCGATCTGGACCATGGTGTTGCAGTCGTAGGCTACGGTGCAACCAGCGACGGAACCAAGTACTGGTTGGTGAAGAACTCGTGGGGGACGTCGTGGGGTGAGGATGGATACATAAGGATGGAAAGGGACGTGGAGGCCAAGGAAGGTCTCTGTGGCATTGCCATGGATGCTTCCTATCCTAATGCTGCTTAGCTTAAATTATATAATTATGATCAACACTCACGCTGGCTTGCTTGTATCTATGCTTCCTCTGCTACAATGTACTGTCAACATGCATATGTATGACGTCAATTTGGTTATACATGTATATCAATGAATCCAAATGATCATGTTTTAAGAAATTGACATCTATGTATGTGTTGCAAAATATATATAGTTACATAGACATCTTCTATTAATTGAACATATATGTTTTATGAATGCTAGACACTCCTCTAGATTAGTCACTTTCTAACAAACCAAACTATATATGTGGTTTCATCTTCGAAGCAACTTAACTTGTATAGTACTTCAAGAAGAGAACTTTGAAACCTTTTTTTTTCCATAGAGAGAACCGTCAGCCACATATATATATATATATATATATATATATATATATATATATATATATATATATATATATATATGGAGGCAACGTACAAATGAAAGAAACCAACTAATAAAAGAAAGTATCTCACGGTATCAAGTTTAACTTTCATGCAATCATATTCCAATCTCCCGTCGGAATAAACATTAATTAAGATATATATATATATATATATACATATATATATATATATATATATATATACTGCACGGAGAAGTAAGTGGTTCTCTACCGACTCACACTACAAAAATACTGTTAAATAGCGATTGATCTCAGCGACATAAAATAATTCGTCGCTGAGTCAGCGACGAACTTTCGACGAAATTACGACTAATTTATTTATGTAAACAAATTATATTATTTTTCGTCAACAAGCTGTCGCTAATCCGTCGCGATTACGTTAACGACGAAATAGCGACGGAAATATCCGTCGCTGTGAAAACTTAAAATTTCAGAACGTGTTTCATTTTCCCCCATTCTCTCTCTCTCTCTCTCTCTCTCTCTCTCTCTCTCTCTCTCTCTCCTCGACACCCCCTCCCCCCCCCCCCCCCTCCCCCCCTCTCCGCTCTTCGACACCCTCCTCGAACCCCCCCTCCGGAAACACCCCTCCGGCTCCTCGAACCCCCCCCCCCCTCTGCCCCCCTCCGTCTGCCTCTGCCCCCTCCTCGAACTCCCCCTCTCCTCGACCCCCCCTCTCTGCCCCCTCCTCAACCCCCCTCTCCTGCCCACGCTCCGTCAGATTCCCTCCTCCTCCGTCGAAGGTAAGCTATAACCTAACCCTCATTCGTATTTTGGTTAATTATTAAGCATACAGGATTTAGGGTACTGGACACGTAGATACGAGACATTGGACACGAAAACGAAAACATAGACATGGACACAGATACACTAAAAATACTCAATTATATGCTTTTACAACCTTATTGTTTACACCCCTTGCTAATTGGCCTTTATTTCATCAATTTTATTTTTCGAATTGACCAAAAAAGAGACTTTGAATGTTGGAATCGTTAATAACGGATTTTGGTCTATATCGGATCGGTATCGCCGATACTGCAAACTATGTTATGTTCATATAAGTTTAACTCAATGTATCAGTATTTTGGTAATGGAAATAAATAACTATTGGTAAGTTTAACTCAATAGT
Organism: Iris macrosiphon; assembly: GCA_036927795.1. Lineage (NCBI taxonomy): Eukaryota > Viridiplantae > Streptophyta > Magnoliopsida > Asparagales > Iridaceae > Iris > Iris macrosiphon. The sequence goes on along the minus strand of JAYESA010000024.1, from coordinate 47,736 downwards.
ACGTAGTAACCCTTGTCGATAGATTTATATATCGATAGATAAGTTTTCCTCTTTCATATGTTTTACAACCTTACTATATGCTTTTAGACCCTTGCCACTACAAGCTAATTCGAGAAAGAAAATATGTTAGTAGAATTTGATAAATATAAATTTTTACCATTTACTTATATAGAATTTAAGTATGTAGTATATATCTGAATAGAATATGTATTTAGATTATTTAGGATTTTCTTGTTTATTTAAAGAATCAAATAACTCCTTTATATTATTTATTTTATTTTCTTTCCTTTTGACACTTGTATATAATCCAATTGTTCAAATATATAGGGTACGTGCATAAGCATTCACGTGAAATATAGCAATGAGTCGATACTTATTTGACCGATCGTGGATGTACAATCGGCGACGTGAGAGTAGGATTGGTTTGACAGATAATTTCAGGGCGGACGTTGAGTAATTTCTCAAATACGCTAGTTGTCAAACTTATTTCATGGATGGGAGGCTCATCAAGTGCCCTTCTGTCAAATGTCAATATATACCATTCAAAGAGGTCGATCTCGTAAGGGAGCATCTCTACAAGAAGGATTTTGTACCGATTTATAGCACAGACACACGTATTGAAAAAAATACAGACAAATTGACACGAGTATTATGACACAAAAATGGTAATATGTATTGTATGTGTCTATAATTAACTTAGAAGAAGATTGACAAATTGAATATTACATATATAATTATTTTGATTTATATGTGTATCTTTAGACGTACGTAATTCTTAATACATAGGCTAGAGTGTATCCTAGAATATCGAAAATAGAATATGTGACGTTCAAAAATCCGTATCGGTATCAATTTATTCATCGGCCCTAAAATCGATACGGTTATCACTAATTTAACCTATAATGAATTATTAACATTTTAGAGTATTGGTCTTTGTATCGAAATCGATGTCGGACCATTACTATGAGTATCGATTATCACTTCGGGGTACTAATATGAATAGTAATTAGTAGTTCCAACCTTACTATGCTATGGCATGTATTGGCCATATTCGGATGAGTGCCGAAAAATTATAGTTTTGGATACTAGTAAAACATGGAGAAATGCTCAAATATGGTCTTTCCAATAGCTCCAGAGGAGAAGTTGGTGTACTGAGTTCCACAAAATAGAGACTCACACAAGAGTTCGTCTCTACTAAATCCAGAGGAGAAGTTGGTGTACTGAGATTCACACAAGAGTTACTCTCAGGTAACACACAACTCCCTAGAAGCACAACACCAGTCACAGATTACAAATTGACTAAAAAGAAAAAGGAAAAATACAATAAGAATCAGAAAGCTTTCTTCTTTTTACGTTCTCAGACGCTACAATGAGAAAGAACGAGCACAAGAAGAAAGACACAAAGAACTCCTTGTTGGGATGATCAAAACTATCGGTGCTCAAGGCAAGATTCGTCCTACACGACGATTTGTCCTCAGGATCCAGCAAGTTCAGAAAAAAAAAAACTTCTGGAATGCTCTAGGTCACCTTTCGAATCACTCAAAAAAATCAATATGTGGAAGTGGTTCACTCTGGACCACATACGCTCTGGTGCTCTCGGTTCTCTTTGTTATTTCAGTACCTCAAATGAAAGAGGAGCTCATATATATAGGAAATAAGCACCTATGCTGTAAAGCCCCTCAAATGAAATAGGAGCTCCTCTCTCTCTCTCTATATATATATATATATATATATATATATATATATATATATATATATATATATATATATATATATATATATGAGTCCCTTATAGTGCTGTAAACCCCCTAATCCTAATTTGTATTTTTAGTATTTATTTAATTATTTAATTATTTAATGTTTAATTATATTTAATAACTACAACGGTTTCACAAATTTATTTTAGTGAAAAATTATTTTAGTAAAGTGTTAAAAAAATTCTAGAATTATTTTAGAATTTTTCTCATATAAATATATATATTTCTATACCAAATAAGCAAAATAAAAAGGAAAACAAAGAATAAAAAAAAAATCCAAATCCTAACACTAACACTAACACTAGCCTAAGTCCTAACCCAAGCCTTAACCTATTCCTAAACAATCTACTCTTCCCCCTGACCCGCGGCTTCAGACTCACAATCACTGCCCCCAATCTACCCATATATATTCACCCATATAAACAAAATCAAAACCCTAACCCTAATTTATCACAACCTCCCACGTCTATCCCCCACACCGATTCACCCCCACGACCCCTGACGTCGACAAACGTCGCCCCGACCGCCGTTGACATGAACCCTCGTGCGCGGATGCCGACAGCCTCCACCCCTCCTATGCACCCTACTTCATGGGAATGTAACTCCCTCATATTCGCATGGTTTCTTGAGCCATCTTTTCATACAAGCTCACAACATGACCCTCTAGGAATCCCTTCAAGTGAAACGAATTTAGGTGCCTTGGATTGATCAGAAAGTCGACTCAAAGTTGATGAAAAATATCTCCAAAATAGTTCAGAAAATCAGTCCAAGTACCTATGTTTACGCTCTATTTTCTTCCAAACCACGTAGTTTTTTTTAAATCTATTTGAATAGACTTTGTTACCCTCACTTGTCCAAATAGGAATAGTTTAGTAATTTGGCATAATTATTTTATTTTTAGGAATTAAATATTACTTAGTGTGCTATATAATTATTTGGTGCCTTGCATTATTTATTTATAGTTAGTTGGTTAGCCTATTATTTAGACTTGACACTATTGAACCCAATAAGACTTGTCATGACAACTAGTGAGTCCAACATGGAATAGGCCCATTAGAACATTCTCACTAATTAATTAAGAGGATTAGACTAAATTGCATTAGTGTAGAAACATCCCAAATAGCCCTTCATTAATTATTCTTCATAATTTATCATGTAGGGGCATTGTAGACTATTGCTTGTGACTTAGAGAGGGGGCACTACCAGAAAAAGTTAAATTAGCGACGTAAAAAAATGTCGCTAAATGACAAAAAAATGTCGCTAATCATATTTAGCGACGATTTACAGAAGCCGGAACTCAGCACGTCGCTGAAAGAAAAAATGTCGCTAAACGTCGCTATACCGACGTTTTTTAGCGACTTAAAATATGTCGCAAAATTAGCGACGTTTAGCGACGCAGCGTCGATAAATTAGAGACGTACAAAAACGTCGCTAAACGTCGCTAATTAGCGACTTATTCAACGACGTAATCAGCGACGTATTTAGCGACGTATTCAGCGACGTATAGTAGTGTCGTTAAACGTCGCTAAATGTCGCTAAATTTTCATTGAAAAAAAAATGTTAAAAATTATCCATACAATTTCCTGCAATTTATGAATTTCTAATTAAAAATTAACCCGGAGCAACCCTCCGTTGAATTCTCTGGGTTCGCCGACCCCTTTGGTGGAACACTCAACACCGGTAATTTTTAAGTATCACATTACCAATCTCCTGCAATTTATGAATTTCTAATTAAAAATAGACCCGGAGCAACCCTCCGATGAATTCTCTGGGTTCGCCGACCCCTTCGGTGGAACACTCAACACCGGTAATTTTTAAGTATCACAGTCACATAATACACACAAAATAAAAGTATCACAGTCACACAAAATACATAATATATAAGTATCACAGTCACACAAAATGCATAATATATAAGTATCACAATCACATAATAACCACAATAAAAGTATATAAAACATCACAGTATCAATCTCGAGGATATCCAATACGCTGGGGAACATACCAGCCCCTCAGATACTGCGCATAAACAGCGTCTATGTGATCAATCTCCGGTATAGGTGATAGGTGAATGGAACTCCCCGTCTGAGATACAGCCGCTATAGGTGCTGGGTGACAGGAACTCCCCGTCTGAGATACAGCAGGTGGTATCTCTTCCTCCGTAACAGTAGGAGACATCACTTCCTCCTTAACTTCCTCCTTAAAAGTAGGAGGCATCACTTTCTCCTTAACAGTAGGAGGTGTCTCTCTCAAGCGACGTGCACGTGCTCGGGTCATGGGTGCCATCTGGTAAGATAGATGAAAACAAAGAATATAATTGATCAGTATCGGGTATCGATCAATATCAGATCGGAACATGTCAAACTGTATAGGTATCGACCGTATTGGATTGGTATCGGCGGATACTGCAAACTAAGGATAAAAAAGTTAGTTCAAAAAAGAAACATGATATTGCAAACGAAGTTTACTGATATGGGACTAAACTAAAAGTAATAAAGAAAAAAATATATACAAAGGATACCTTTATTACAACAAATTAGTATTAAGTTCAACATCAATGGTTTAAAATGGAACTGAGTACATATTAATAGACAAAAGATACCAAAAATGAAGAAGCACACATTAATGGACAAAGATACCAAAGAAAGATATTTTTCATACTAGGATGCCCTAACTAAGTGTCAAATGGAACACTACTATCATTAACTAATTTCTTATAATACTCAAGTATCTACACCCTTAACCCTTGTTAGCTAATACCAAATACCCAGTGATACATCCAATACTCTCACATTACCTAGGTGTTACCCCAAGTAATACCAACCTTTAGTCAATTCCTATTACCTCAACTTTGCCCATACTCAATCCCCACACAATATTACCAACTCACATTACCCCACTACATACTTCACTCACAACTGAACACTCACAAGCTCCTTTAGCTACTGCAATACCCCTTGAACTGAACCTATACCCATAAATGCCCCTTTCACTGGCCTTTATTGATACCCTCTTACTCCAATATCTAGTCCTACAACACCTTAGTTCCAGTCCACCCTCTATGGTTGCACTAAGGTTTGATACCAATACCACATCTATTGCACACACACAAACTCGAGTTGTTTCACTAATCTATGTGTACTCAGCACACATCACAGACATCTTGCCTAACCATGCTACTAAACTCTGCATCTATTGCAGTCATGTGCACGTTCCTTCACTGTACAGATAGGTTTTGGTACCGATAATTATCTTTTTTATACTCAGGTGTAACCTGCCACTCCACCTTCCAAAAAAGAAATATGATATTGCAAACGAAGTTTACTGATATGGGACTAAACTAAAAGTAATAAAGACAAAAATATATACAAAGGATACCTTTATTACAACAAATTAGTATTAAGTTCAACATCAATGGTTTAAAATGGAACTGAGTACATATTGATGGACAAAAGATACCAAAAATGAAGAAGCACACATTAATGGACAAAGATACCAAAGAACGATATTTTTTCGTATTTAGTATTAATATTCATGAAGAGATTGGGAAGGTTGTTATCCATAGAATTAAAATGAGTGGTCGAAATGGAAGAATACTTATACAATTCTTTGTTATTGCAAGATACATTGAAATTGAAAAAAAAAATACCATAAAGGACAACTATAAGATTAGTTATGTTTTATGGATATATGGATAGGAGTATTGGGCAATTAAAAGAACATGTCCAAAAAATAAGTGTGACAGAAACGAGAATGCTAAGGTGTATAATTGGTAACTCCATGAATAATAGATAAGAAATGAATGTATTTGTGGGAAGTTGAATTTGACACCAATAGAAGATAAGATGAGATAAAATCATCTTAGATGGTTTGGACATATGCGGTATAAACGAATATATGCACCAGTAAGGAGCCAATATAATATTAGTCAAAGGACCTACTAGGACTAGGGGTAGTGTCACGTCCTGGTTCCGTAGAACCAAAAAGTCATTATTGGACGTGATGTCGTACTAGTCTAAATTGCAGTTATACAAGGCATGAATATGCATAATTAATAATTGATCTCAAAACAAGATTATCGTAACGGAAGTAAGCAGACAAATTAAATCACAACATAACATATGAAAATAATCTCTTTTATTAATATTTTGCAAAATAATACAAATGCTTACAAAGGTATTCAGTTGCAAAATAATACAAATGCTCCTTTATTAATACCGATTTACTGGTTGTAGACACTGCACCACTGAGAACAAGTACAGAAAACCCTAACCCTAACCCGAGGTCCAAAACCCTAACCCCAGGTCAAAAATACAGGTAATAGTAATACCTCCTCAGATAATAGTAATACCTCCTTGAATTGCTTCAGTAAAGTTTGTAATTTTGTAGGAATAATTACTGGGGGGAACATTTGCTCTCGCCTCGGACAACTGGAGCATAAACAGTTGGTTTGTGGGCTAATTTGCAACTGAATACCTTGTACCGATTTACAGGTGCTAAGTAAACTAACCCTAACCAGAGGTCAAAAACCCTAACCCTAACCCCAGGTCAAAAACCCTAACCCTAACCCTAACCCTAACCCCAGGTCAAAAACCCTAACCCTAACCTTAAACCTAGGTCACGTGTGTGTGTCATGTCAGTGTGTGTGTTATGTTTGTGTCAGTGTCTGTAACGTGTGTGTCATGTCAGTGTCAGTGCCATGTGTATCCTGTGAGAGAGAGAGAGAGAGAAAGCAGGTTTACCTAGAGGAGGAGGAGGAGAGGAGGGGGGGAGGACACGGCCGGAGGAGGGTCACCGGGAGGGAGGTCGCCGGGAGGGAGCAGGGGGCGCCGCGGGTTTTGGGAGAGGGAGAGGGAGAGATCGAAAGAAATGGGGGAAAGGAGCCCTAAATGAAACAAATTTAGCGACGTCACTAATGACGTTGCTAAGTTAGCGACGTCTAATACGTCGCTAATGACGTCGCTCACTGGCCAAAAGACATACGTTGTTAAATACGTCGCTAAACGCCGCTAAATAAAATATTTTAGCGACGTTTGGCGACCTAAATTGAACTTATAGCGACTAATCTTTTAAAAATTGAATAAAAGTCGCTAAACGTTGCTAAATGTCGCCAATTAGCGACGTCTAACGACGGTTTTAAAATGGAGTCGCTAATTTAGCGACGTTTTCTTTATCGTCGCTAAAAAATGTCGCTAAACCTGCTTATTCTAGTAGTGGGAAAAGGGGGCTGCCACTACAGAGAGGCTTCTCTCTCTCTCTCTCTCTCTCCTCTTCATTTGCACTTATTTCTAGATCCCCAAATATTATGCCCTAAACTCCCGCAGTATCGGCCGTCCCCGCTAGGCACGAATTATCGCAATAGCGCTCCTACTGGACGATCGTGCCCATCAGGGACATAATGTCGCAAGAGCACAAAATGTTCCCATACAAGGCCATGAATTCGAATAGACGGAGTAAAATCTAATCCACAGAGTTGCATAGATAGTCCGAATACAGCAGAGTAAGAACCGAACAGACGATTGGTAACAAGTTCACAGAGTCGTCAATAGCAGAAGCATTGAATAACACAAGTATAGAAGTAAAATAAGCACTTTATTGATATTGAATAAGTATTACAAGCGGTGCTAGACCAAGATTACAAGTCGCTCAAGCCCTCTCTCTCTGGAAACAATAAAGGCGTCCCAAGTGGCTTATAACATAAAATAATAAATAGGTGATATTCCAATATTATGTCTTATATATGTGTTTCAGCTCCGGATACAACTCTCCAAGGCTTCAGAGTGAAACTCCACGCCTTAGCTCACACGAAGGGGTTTCCACACCGAACGAGGTTCTGCCGCACCCTGCAAGCAATCTGGTGGATTATCAGTACATGGATGCACTGGTGGGGAGGCTTCTCGCCCGCTCGACAAATCCAAACACGTTATATAGATTTTGTGCACCATCTATTAAGTTGTCTCTCTAGTGTTGCCTTAGGATCAATTTTATGGCATAAGGAAAAGTCTAACTCATGTGATCGTGTGTCATGTGATATAAGAGTGACACTACGAGACTTACCAACTTACCATTCGTAGTTCCCTGTCCAAGGCAACCAAGTTAAACCAAGCACGAATATACATATAATGAAATCAAGAAATCACATAAGCAAACACAAGTGTCACGAGCGGGGTTTTGACTCAGGTGCACGAGCTACACGGACTACTCTGATTGTATTATACTTAGGTGAGTTGCAATAGATTTCTCAGGTGTTCAATATGTGCATAGATATATTATACTTAAATTCGTTCAGGTGTTCCAGGTTACTAGATGCGATGCAATAACTTGCACGCAGATTACCGCTAAGCGTGGATTACTTATCTATATGAACATGAGTCGCTGGCATAGCCATAAAGGACGAGTTATAGTCTTGAACGAGGATGGTATGCAACTAAAGCATGTAAGGCACTACAAGCCATCTCATCCATCATGCGAGACTATCAGCCTTAGAGTGAGAATGGTGCGGCGTGAGCGAAGATGCCATCCTGCTCACACATGAAAAGGTTGTTGTGTGAGTTCCATCCGGATCGGATCGGCCCCAGTGCCCCGGAGACCGTCCGTGGAACGAGATTCAAAAATCTCCCTTGTTCAACAAGTTGTCAAATACATGCAAGTCTTGGGTCTTCCAGATTCACAATATGACATGATAATACTTGATTCTTGTTCTGAACGAGTATTGTTCCATGAGTTATGATTCCTACTTTACTTGACCTGATTCTCATTCAGAGTTCAACTTGACTTGATGCATTCCTTTAGCTCGGGAACTGCCTTGGCGATCTAACAGTTTCGAATACTTGTAGGTTCATATTGCACAGAAAAACTATTTAATAGTCTTCTGGCTAACTAGATGCATGCATGATATGGATAGTGTTACTGGATCATGGCATAAAATTATGTGACAAGCATTAAACGAGGAAAACGAGTATAAGTTACAATGTAAGCAGGCAAATATTGCATTTATTGGAAACATAAGCATAAGAAAATATATTGTATTGTCTACCTTAGAACATAAGCATTTATGTTAGCACGGGTCTAGGGGTAGTGTGAGGAGTAAAACCGTACAAGGGCATATCAGGCGACATAATCCATAAGGCGAGCAGGGTAAACAAGTGAAGTAGTGCACTACGAAGAGTATATAATGATCTACTCGAAGCATTAGCAGAGTCAACTTGCACGAAGATAAGGTAGATTGCGAGGGTCCAATTATAAGCAAAGTTTTATTTTCATGTTCTAACACAAGCAATACAAGATGGAATTATTTTTTTAGCTAGGTGCGTTGTATTTCTTTATTAGCATGAAATGGGTGATTCACCTAGCGACTAGCATGTATCGTCCATATTTTTAAGTGTGCAGGCAAAGCAAAGACAGGTTCATCGTAGCCACGAACCTTAGCGATGATTCGCCTCGGTCGAGGGATACTCCGAGCGTGCCTTTAAAAGTTTAAGTCTGAACTCCTGATAGGCCAAGTCTAAAATCCTTTGCATCAAGCGAGTCTTCTCGCAGAGCAAAATGGGTCGGGTCGTTGCACTAGCGCCGTTTGAATTGGCTCTCCGCTTGAGCAAAAAGGGTCATTACACCAAATTCCTATATTCATAATTCAATTCATTCCTCCATCAATCCCTTCCAATTCATTCATATTCCCTCTCATTTTCATCACTCAAGGAGAATTATAGCTTGAAGTTGTAAGAAGAACTAGGAGAAGGAGCCTTGGCATGGTTATTGTATCCAGATCGTGTCTGTGGAAATAATTCATTGGGAATCCATCTTCCAATAGATATAATTTTAAATTCACCTTCTTTCTAACTTCTAAATAATGCATTTGACCATTATAAACCCTCTCATGGCATATAACTACCTATAGGAAGAAGTTATAGGCTCTTTGGTTGTGTATTATGATTTCTATATGGTAATTTGTATCCATTTTGGGAGAATTACAAGATTGACACATCAAGTATGTGTCATGGGACTAATTTAGGCTTATTTGACTAAGATTGGGGTTGGGATACTAGCTACGTGTCCACAATTGGACATGAGTAAGCCATATCATGATACGATGTGATACTGTATGATACGGGACTCTATTTTGGGTGTGTATGCAATTACTCTTCAATTCTCATTGTAGCAACGTTGTATTAGTTATATTATTGTGTAATTGATAAGTGAAAATATAAATTTGTGGTGAATTTGGGTTTTGGTGTCCTAATTGAGTTTGTACCATAGTGCACTACTTATTGTATGTCATATATTTGATATCATATTATTATATGGGTGTGAGTGTGTTATATATATGATTATGAATATTTGTGTGTGTCATCATTATCTATGTGTGTTATATATATATGGGTAAGTATATCGTTGTGTCCTCTTTGAGTGGTAGATGGGGAAACGTTGTTGTGACAAGAGTGTGTGATTGTCTGTGTATTGATGGTTAGATGGGGTCTAAGCAGACCTGAGGAGATCTAGGATAGAAACAATTGGAGTGTGGTGATATCTCAGTATCAGTGAGAAATATAGACTTGGTTGGGACTGTGATATGGAGTGGTTCGTATTCTCAGTTTGAGTTATACCAGTGTGTGTATCAATTATTAATTCTTGTTTGTGTGATTAGTTTAAGTGTTACATAAGGATGTGTGTACTGAACTAAGAGTATGAGCATATTCAGTTGCCTTGAGCAATGCTTGAGCAGTTGGTAAGTTAGGAGAGGAACTGGTATGTATCAGTCCCAACTTGTGAGAGTATCTATTGTTAATAGGTGTAGCAGTGGTGATGCAAGGCATGTTTGGGGAGGGGTCGGGTTGCAGACCAGGGTAGGTAGTACATTAAGAGAGATTTAGTTAGTTGCATAATGTATGATACATGAGTAGTAGTTTGATATATATTAATGTTAGTGTTAGCTTGTAGTAAGTAGTTTTATGTTGTTGGTTGATATAATTTCAGTCATATTTAGTTAGTGAGGATATTAGTAGTGAATAACTTTAGGTAGCAGTTAGCTGATCTAATGTAATGATATTGCAGTTAGTTGATTAGGTAGTGTAGTAAGAGGGCCAGTGTGTATCATTGAGGACCGCAGTGTATCAGCTAGTGTTTTAGATGGCAGTGGCGTATTAGAGGTTGTAGCTATCTGTTAAGGGTGGGTTTTTACCTCTAGTTGCAGCAGCAAGGTGATACTTGGTTTATCACATAATTAAGAGGGAAAAATATATGAAGGCAACTCTGTGTAATGCTAATAAACAGAGCAGTATCAGTTAGAGGTACAAGATGTGTGAGTTAGTAGTATCTGGTTGATTAAGCATATCAGTAGCAGTTACTTATGCTACGTGTAAGTACTAGTTATCAACTAAGGCAGTAACAAGCAAAGTAGAACTTGCAGGATCAGTTAGTTAGTATATGATATATTAGTTAATAGAATGAGTGTATCGGTGGACTAGTGGTTAGTAAAATATTAGTTAGTGTAATTACCTTTGTCATCTATTAAGTCAGTCAGTTTCAGTATTAAGTTAGATTTTAAGGTTAAGTAGTATAGTGTATCAGTAAGTTGGTGTTGAAGGGGGGTTAGTTAGTAATTTACAGTTAGTTAGGGTCAGTCATTAATATCAATTAGTTAGGTTAGAATGTTTATTAGTTGATAGTGGTAGTAGTTAGATCTTAGTTAGTATTAATGGTGATAGTATTAGTGATAGAGGAGTAGTAGTAGTTCTTAGTTAATTATTTTATTGGTAGCTAGTCTAAGATGTGACTAGCTAGCGTAGGTATTAACTAAGTATAGAGCATACCATAGAGTAATGACCTTGTATAGTTATAACAAGCTACCATTGACTAGTTAGTAACCGTTATAGACCAATAAACCTAGAAGCATGTTAATGCATTTTTCTTAACTTGTTTCCTCTTTTTTACACCAAATTAACATAATATTTCCTAAATAGGATTGTATGACATCATCTTGGGAATCAAGAGACACCCTTTGCTCAAGACTAGAGGCGGGTACATCTCTTTTTATAGTTTTCAGTCAGGATAGTATATATATCACATGTTCTAGAATTGTTTACTTGATTCTGATACAATGGCTACACGGACTGGTACTAAATAGATCCTGTCATGGGATGTTATCCCTACCGTGTTCAGCGGGTACTCCTTCACATGTATTTCATCGTGGGTATCGGGTATTGATTCTCATGTACTTTGTGTTCACACATTGCTCGTGTTTAGTGTGCTTATATTCGTGTTTGTAACATATCGTGATTGGATCCATAAGTATTGGTTGGGAATGGAGGAGTAAGAGTTGGTTATGTGATAAAGTCCAGTGTATTCGTGTACATGTCGATTACATATCACACGTGTAATCGAGTTACCATATTATATTTGTATTCAACCTAACCCGGTCACATAACGAACTTGTACTCTAAAGCACATTAGCTAGTTTATCTATTTCCTTTACCTGCAGTTATTCCATATTGCTTGTTCTTCCTTTCCAGTATATTACTTTTTTACTTTAGTTCATTTCCATTCCTATTGCTAGTTGATCTTGTATTCTTTTCTATTACTTGTCATATATTCTCTACCGTGTATTTGGAACTACTTTCAGAGTTTTGTACTTTGCTCCAATCCTGATTGGATTTTTTTAGATGATTGGCTTGAGGAGCAGTGTCCCACTTACTACGGGCCGCATGACAGCGAACCATTAGAGGATACTCCCCTAGAGCAGGAGAACCTAGTTCTAGTGACTAACGAGGCTTAGACTTTTATTGTTTAGATATCGTATTAGTCTTATTTTAGACTCATAGCATTATATTATTTTGGGAGTTGTATTATGCCGAGATTAATAGTGTGGACTTGTGGATGTATTTGTGATTCTTATTTCACCTTTTTAATTTCATATCATGCTTTATCTTCCTTAGTTTCATATTGTGATTAAGTATTGGATACCATTTGTCATTTTAGTATTGTTCCTCCATTTAGAGTTGAGATGGCATGATAGGTACCTTATATATATTGTATGAGATGTTTATATAGTATTGTGGACCTAGACAACATTCTACGTCGTTCTTACGAAATGGGATGGGCGTTGTTCACCAATCGTGCCCTTATTCCGGGTGTGGGTCATGACACATTTTTAATGGTGACCGATGTAGGTCAAGAGATCGTAGGTAGTACGATTTCGTAGTGGTGCTCAGACTTAGAGTACTGCTATGAGCCTGCTTTAGGATATATGATATAAGCTGAGAGTATACCCAATCACAACTAGGAAATATTTTCAAAATATATGTTTTGCTATCCTTATAAATTTGAATGATTGCTTTACTTTAAATAATATTGTCCTTCATTGATGATATCGTATCTTAATCCATATTGATTCCTTTGTTCAATCTATCTTCAGGATGCCGCCGAGGACTCGATCCCACCACACTGGTGCAGCTTCAGTGAGATCGATCACTTTGCCACCTCCGAGGAGGGCAGCAGGAGCAGCAGCCCCAACTACCTCAGCTTCAGCACAGAGGGCCGCTTCACCGGTCCAGGTGGGCGTTGCAGCAACATCTTTTCGAGGTGCTCCACTTCCAGTCCAGATAAGGGTGCTCACTTCTTCACAAAGGATGGTGCCTACATATTCAGAGGAGCTACCACCCCCATCACCAGTAGTTGATCTAGCGCAGGTGTTTGTGCTCTTTCAGCAGATGATGGAGGCACAGAGGGCCCAGGCGGAGGCCCAGCAACGCCAGTCTGAGGTCATGAGATAGGGCATTAAGAATGCCCATGAGATTGCACTCGTCATAGTCGAGAGAGTTGCCTTGGTCCAGCCATAGGTAGCTCCACCTTAGCCCGCCCCACAACAGCCGAGGCTGGGGACCATTATTGATTTCAAGAGAATGGGGCCTAAGGATTTCAAGGGCATTGAGGGGATTATTTATGCAGATGACTGGATCGCCGATATAGAAAGGAACCTGTGACTGGCATAAATTTCAGAGAGCTTGAAGGTGGAGGCAGCAGGGATCATGATGTATGACATTGCTTTTGTCACTACCATATTTTCTAGAAAAGAGTATTTTGGTTATTTCATAATTAATTAAATATTATGCATGTTGTATATTTTTATTATATTATTTATTTATTGTTAGATGTTAGTTTATAGTTTTGGACTTGTGTTAGTGGACCTAACTAGTTTAAATTAGATCCATGGACCAATATTTAAAACTAGTTAGAATTGAGCCCAATTAGAAGCCCATTCATTAGGAGGATGATTAAATAAGTTAAACCAATTAGGCTAGAACCTTCCTTCCTTAATTATTTTTTTATGAAAGGCCCCAAGGGTATTTTAGGCATTGCAAAATAGCTTGGAGAGGGGGAATAGTGGTCGACCTTGATAAAATGGGGGGAGTTTCTCTCTTTTCATTTTTCTCTTTCAAATTTAGATCTAGAATTTCTCTTCCAAATTTTTTTATTCCCACATCAAATTTTATCCAAATTCCTTCTCAAATCATCATTGGAGGCTATTGAAGCAAGAATCTACAAGGAAAAAGCAAGAATCTACAAGGAGAAGCAAGGATCTACAAGTTGGATGCTCTTTTCATACAATTTGGAGATTCTATTGGGAATCTATCTTCCAATAGGTATAATTTAGTTTTTTCCCTTTAATTAGACTCTAAATATATGTTTTAATCATTAGGAACTACTCCATATGCTAAGGCTACCCATAAGATTGGAATTAGGTTCATAGGAGGCCTATGGAGAAAGTTATGTGTTATTTTGTGTCAATTTTCGGGAAATTCCGAGATTGACACATCTTGTATTCGCCAATTGGTCAATTAAACTAAATTGACATGTGTTTAGTTGTGTGTGGCTAGTGTTGTGTCCAAATTTGGATACATGTAGTCCGTATCCCGATAATTTGGTGATACGGGTAAATTTGGGAGTTTTTCTTCCGACACGGGGTTTGAGCATGTCATATTTTGACACGGACACGTATATGTGTAGTTAGCTCTTCGTATTATTCATAATTATTATTTTAGACATGCTCGTGTCCTTTGGGATACAATTGGTAGTGTGGTGGACTCGTATCGCAAGCGTATCATAGATCTAGTGTGATACGGGTGCGATGCACTCCATGTGTTCGTTTCCTTGCATTTCAATATAACTTGTTTATAGATATTTGAGAGTGTTATAATTGTATGGTTATATATATATATGTTTAGTGATATTGTATATATATATATATATATATATATATATAGATATGTATATGTATCTCTAGTGTTATATATATATATATATATATATATATATATATATATATATATATATATATATATATATATATATATATATGTGTGTGTGTGTGTGTGTGTGTGTGCGTGTATATGTTTCTACTATATATATATATATATATATATAGAGAGAGAGAGAGAGAGAGGTCTTTAGATGTATATGTGTGTAGATAGATATGTGTGTGTGTATGCTAGGAGGGGGGTCGGGTTGCTTTGCAACAGCAACATCATGAGTAGCAGCAGCAACCACAGCAACACAATATGCAGCAGCAACAGCAACTGCAGCAGCCAAAGCAAAGGCAGTGCCAGCAACAGCAACTACAACTGCAACAGCTAGCTAGCATCAAAAGCACGACAACTGCACTCAGCAAGACGAGCATCAGCAACTGCAGCATGGACATCAACTCAACTACATTAGCCTGCAGCAGTAAAACAAAAAGAACAACCTTAGCAAAACAACAAGGTAAGGATATATATATATATATATATATATATATATATATATATATATATATATATATATATATAGTGTTATATATATATATATATATATATATATATATATATATATATATATATATATATATATATATATATATATATATATATATAGTATATGTGTGTGTGTGTGTGTGTGTGTGTGTGTGTGTGTGTGTGTGTGTGTGTTTGTGTGTGTGTGTGTGCTAGGAGGGGGGTCAGGTTGCTGTGCAACAACAACAACAACAACAGCAACAACATGAGCAGCAGTAGCAACCACAGCAACACAACATGCAGCAGCCAAAGCAGAAGCAGTGCCAGCAACAGCGAGTACAACAACTAGCTAGCAGAAAAAGCACATAAACTACATTCAACAAGACGATCATCAGCAACTGCAGCATAACTGCAACTACAGTAGCCCGCAGCAGTAAAACAACAAGAACAACAACAACAAAATAGCAAGGTAAGGAGCTAGTTAGCTTGATGTGTAGTTTAGTTAGTTTTATAAATAGTTTAGCTAGTTAGTTATGTATACATGTTGTTAGACTAGTAATTATATATATACTTGTTTACTAATAGTTATATATATATATATATATATATATATGTATATATATATATATATATATGTATATATATATATATATATATATATATATATATATATATATATATATATATTGGTTAGTTAGTAGGTAGTTAGTATAGTATAGTATAAGTGGCTAATGCATGTTAGTTATAGTTTAGAGTATTGGGTAATTAATTATATGTTAGAATTGACATTACCTTGTGATACCAAGATAATGTCAAGGTATGAGTGGATACTCAAGGTATTGGGTTTGAGTATCAATATGGGTGTATAGAGGTGTGATACTGCATTGGTTCAAAGCCAAGGTATCCACTTAGCATTAGTTTCGTTAGGAATATTATATATTGTTGATTGTATATACATTATAATATTTTTATATATAATAAATTGTGTATCTTAGTATAAGGTATCTTGTTGCTTTCCTAGTATTCTTAGCATAGCTATTGTGGCCTAGTTACATAGTGTATGGACCCAATATCTTAGAGATAGACTCATACAACCTAGAAATAGCTAGTATGACCAAGTTTGACGAGTTTGACCTAGAGTTGACCTAATTTGACTATTTTGACTTAGAAATAGCTTTTTGACCTAGAAGTTGACTAGTTTAACTTATTTTTATTCTAAACCTTGTATTGATATAATATTCCATATTTAGGTCTTCGAGGCACCATACCGGATATCTTTGATACTGTTCACCGGATTTCAGGCGAGTATATTCTCTGATAGTTTCTCATTTATGATATCCTCTATGTCTCTTGTATATAGTGTAGATATCCTTTATTTCTTGATACGATAGTTACACGAATTGGTATATCCGGATCTCGTCATGAGATGTTATTCCTTGGTATGTATAGTGTATCTTGTGCAAGCCTTGTTTCCTTGTTCTTCTTGTACATGTACAAATATTAATTCTTGGGGGACTAGCTACCTACCCAGCGAAACTCGTGTCATAACGTACCATGATTGGATCTACTATACCAGTCGGGGGCAAGAAGTATGTAGTATAGATATGTGATCATACCCTCCTTGTATCATATCTTGTTTCTTAAAAAGTTTTAATCATACACTGCACGTATGATTAACCAGGCCATAATTCTTGTATCAAGTTCCCAAGCTGATCATATATTAAAGTTGGTTCTCACTCACTTAGTCTTTAGTATTTTTTGTTTATTTCTATATTGCTCATTCTTGTATTTATTTTCAGTATTTCCTTTATTGCATATCTCTTGTATCTGTATATTTTTATATTGTATATTCACATCTATTTACTGTTACATAGTTTATGTCATTTATTAGAACAACTGTTAGAGATGTACATTGCTCATTTCCTGACTGGATATATTTTTTTCAGATGACATTGAGGAGTGGTACCCCACTCACTACAGGTCTTAGGATGCGGTTGGCTTAGAGCCAGAGACCTTGGCTCAGGTGGGTCTCATCCCGACTGAGACAGACGACCCAGAACTCGTAGCTTAGTAGTTAATTTCCTTTTGTACTGGATTTGTCTCCAGCTCAGTTATTAGTATTTCTCTGACTCATTGGATATTAGTTTTACCTCATGAGTTGCATTTGTGACTCATCTATTCTTTTATCATATTCGTGCTTTATTCCATCTATAGATCTGTGATTGAGTATATTCATATTATATTGGTGGCATTGTTATATCTTGATTATTAGATAGATAGTTTACCCAAATATTTTTCTATTGCCAATGCTGCGACGTAGGCTGGTTGTTGTTCACTACTTGCATCCCTACACCGGGTAGATCGTGACACATTTTTAGTGGTAGCCCATGCAGGTCTTCTAGGTCACAGTTAGTGCGATTCGTAGTGGTGCTATGAATTGAGTGCTATTATGAGCCTGTTCCAGGATACAGGATATAGGCTATAGGCTGAGAATACTCAATCACATCCAAAAAAAACTCTATTGATTCATTTTAACTGTTCTTCCTCGATATTAATATTTGATCTTTAACTGTCCTTCTTTGAGTACATTATATCATGTGCCATATTGATTCTTTCCTTTCGCTTTGCCTCAGGATGCCGCCTAAGACTAGATCATAGCAGGGAGGAGCAGTTTCTGAGAGATCTGCGACTTCCCAAGGGATTGCACCAGTCACTACTCTAGTGATTGGCATATCAGCTGCGTTTGGGGGTCTACCTCCAACTCAGAGGACTGTTCCGGCTATATCTTAGGGACTTCTACGTCCACCTTCCGTGCTGACAGATGCGACATAGGTGTTCATACTATTTTACGAGATGTTGGAGGCTCAAAGGGCTCAGTCCGAGGCACACTAGAGGCAGACCGATGTGTTACGGCAGGGCATTGAGAGTGCTTATCAGCTTGCCCTTGCCATTGTAGAGAGAGGAGTTCAGGTCCAGCTGCAGGTTGCTCCGCAAGTTGGCCAGCTTTGACCAGGCAATATTCAGGACTTCAAGAAGTTGGAACCTCGGGTCTTAAAGGTGATGGAGGGTATCGTCTACAATGATGATTGGCTCGAGGATATTGAGCGTCTCATGAGGGTATCCCATCTTGCTGAGGATATGAAGGTTGAGGTAGTAGGACTTCAGTTGTTCGATATCGCCCGCACTTGGTTCAGGAACGAGCCACTTCTTGCTGATGTAGGACAGTCTTGGGAGGTATTCAAGGATCTCTTCAAGAGAAAGTTCTTTGCTCGGGCAGACAGGTTAGACTTAGGGAGGCAGTTTGAGAGCCTTACTCAGGGGAGCATGTCTATGGAGGAGTATGCCACAGAGTTCGGTAGGCTGAGCCATTTTGCAGAGTATTTGGTGAGAGTGCCGGAGGTTCGACCTATCTATTTATGTGAGGTTTTGATCTAGAAAGTAAAGATCCTCATTCCATCCTTTTATAATACCTACTCGGAGATACTTGCGAAGGCATGCAAGGTTGAGCGGAAGTTGGTTGTGAAACCCAAGAGAGATCACAATTATTTTCTGGGGGCTAACAACATCACAATAACTGCTAAACATCCTCATTTCTAGTCCAGGACTTTTCAGCAGCCGCAGCAGCACCAGACTCCAGCTAGGGCATCGTTTCACCAGGCACCGCAGCAGCAGAGACAGTCACAGCAAGCTTCCTGCCACTACTGCAAGATGCCCGGCCACATCTGGAAAGTTTGTTGGAGGAGATTGGGGGTTAGTTTGTATTATGGTACCGAAGGGCATCAGCTGAGAGAGTGTCCTTCCAATCCACATCATGCAGTTCAGGGAGGAGCTCCAGCTTAGAGCACACAAGCAAGACCACCTGCAGTACAACCGAGGGAACCGCCGCTTCTGACCCAGCAGTAGTGTTATGACCAGCACTAGCATCAGGGAGGTGCATGTCAGGGACGAGCATTTGCTATGACAGTCGAGGAGGTCGAGCCCACCGGAGATGTCATCGCAGGTTCTGTTCTTCTTGATTCCATTCCAGCTTTAGCTTTGTTTGATAGTGGTGCTTCCCATAGTTTTGTATCTATTTCTTTTTCTCTGAAGCATCGTCTGGTAGCTGAGTCTTTGCTTAGGACTTGCAAGATCATGACCGGGGAAGATATTATCCTGGTTAGTGATATTTGCAAGGATCGAAGAGTTACTCTGGGAGGTCGGGAGCTGAGTGCGTGTCTACTTGTAATGCCACTTTCGAGATACGATATTCTACTCGGGATGGATTGGTTGACTAGGAACCATGCTAGTATAGATTATATAGGAGGTAATGTTTTGTTTAGCCCGCCAGGAGAGCTAGAGTTTGAGTTTCCTAGAGGAGCTACAGAGCAGGGAGAAGGAATTATCTGTGGAGCTATGGTAGAATACAAGGAGTTGTCGCATCCGTTGATAGCAGAGTTCTTGGATGTGTTTCCTGAGGAATTGCCAGGATTACCGCCATATCAAGATGTTAATTCTCTATGGACTTGGTGCCAGGTGAAAAACCAATTTTACAACATCTATAGAGTAAACAACAACGAGCTGGTTGAGCTAAAGAAGTAAGTGGATGAATTATAGGATAAGGGGTTTATCAGATCCAGTTTTTTACCGTGGAGAGCCCCGATATTATTTGTACCAAAGAAGGATGGATTGGTGTGCATGTGCATCGATTACAGGGCATTGAATAATCTCACTATCAAGAATAAATACTCGTTGCCACGGATTGATGACCTGTTCGATCAATTTAGTGGTGCCAAGGTATTTTCCAAGATAGACTTGAGATTAGGCTACCACCAGGTAAAAGTAAAGAGAGAGGACATTCCGAAGACTGCTTTTAGGACTCGGTATGGCCAGTATGAATTCATGGTGATGCCGTTTGGGTTAACTATTGCCCCAGCGGTATTTATGAATTTGATGAATAAGGTGTTCAACCAGTACCTTGACAAGTTCGTAGTGGTGATCATTGATGACATACTCATATACTCGAAGACACCGGAGGAGTATGAGGAGCATTTGCGGATTATATTGGATGTGCTGGGGAAGGAGAAGATATATGAGAAGCTTTCCGAGTGTGACTTCTTCCTGGACAAGGTAGAGTTTTTAGGACATTTTGTGACTGGTGATGGAATTCTAGTAGATCTGAAGAAGATAGCAGCAATGGAGTCTTGGAAGACCCCGAGTTCAGTGGCAGAAATCAAGAATTTCTTGGGTCTAGTAGGCTACTACAGGAAGTTTGTGCAAGTTTTTAGAGGATTATCGAGCCGATGACTAGACTCACCAGAAAGGATGCAAAGTTTATTTGGACAAAGAAGTACCAGGTTGCTTTTGAGGAATTGAAGACGAGGTTGACGTCTGCTCCTATTTTGATGTTGCCATCAGGGTCTGGAGGTTTCACTATTTATAGTAATGCATCAGGGAAAGGTCTGGGTTGTGTTCTTCAGCAGAATGAGAAAGTGATTGCCTATGCATCCAGGCAATTGCGTCATCATGAGAAGAACTATCCTACCTACGATTTGGAGTTGGCAGCAGTCATCTTTGCCTTGAAGTTATGAAAATACTATTTGTACGGAGAGTGTGTGGAGATCTTCACAGATCACATGAGCTTGAAGTACGTTTTCACTCAGAAGGAGTTGAACATGAGGTAGCATCGGTGGCTAGAACTGATGAAGGATTTTGACATATCATTGCAGTATCATCCTGGGAAAGCCAATGTAGTTGCCGATGCCTTGAGCGAGTATCCGGTAGCTATATTTTTGACACATGATCGGTATTTGTTGGAGGACTGGGAGAGGTTGGGCATTGAGGTAATAGTTCCTGGTTTTGCTATACAGATATGGGGGTTACAGATAGACTCAGAGTTGATGGACAAGATCAAGGCAGCCGAGTATGAGGATGTATCTCTAAGGAGAATCAGAGCTCAGGTGAGAGTAGTATTGGAGGATTATTTTACCATTGCTGAGGATGGTTCTTTGCGGCATGGTGTTAGATTATGTGTGCCTAGTAGGGAGTTGCGTGAGAAGGTATAACATGAAGAAAATTGCTTGCAGTATTCCAAACATCCAGGTGCCAACAAGATAAATCAGGATATGCGAGAGTGTGTGTAGTGGTATGGCATGAAGAGAGAAATGGCATAGTTTGTATCCAGATGCTTAGTGTGCCAGCAGGTAAAAGTTGAGAGGCAGAGGCCAGGCGATTTACTTCAGCCGTTACCCATTCCAAAGTGGAAGTGGGAGTACATTACTATGTATTTTGTGTCCGGACTTCCACAATCTCTAGAAGGGAAAGACGCAATTTGGGTCATCGTTGACAGGTTGACCAAGTTGGCCTACTTTTTCCCTTTCAAGGTAGGTTTGTCTATGGAGAAGCTAGAAGAGATGTATGTGAGACAGATCGTCAGGATACATGGGGTTTCCATCATCATAGTCTTGGATCAGGATAGTCATTTTATTTCTCATTTATGAAGGAGTTTGCAGGCGAGTTTGGGCACCCAACTCAAGTTCAGTACTGTATATCATCCCTAGACGGATGGACAGTCAGAGAGGACTATTCAGACTCTCAAGGATATGCTGCACACCTGTGTACTAGATTTTAGGAGATCTTGGGAGGACCATCTCTATTTGGTAGAGTTTGTTTACAACAACATCTACCAAGCTAGTATAGAGATGTCACCATTTGAGGCTCTGTACGGTCGGAGATATCGTACTCTTTTGTCATGGGACGATATTGGAGAGAGAGTTTTGCTAGGGCCCGATATGGTTGTGGATGCAACGGAGAAGGTTAAGCTGATCAGAGACAGACTTCGAGTGGCACAGAACAGACAGCGACATTGGGCTGATGGCCACCGGAGACCTTTGGAGTTTGAGGTATAGTTTTAGATTTTTGTTTTGTGCTTAATATTGGTTGTTTGTTATAGATTAAATTCTTAAGGTTGTATTTTGTTCTAGGTTGGTAGTCTGGTGTTTTTGAGGATTTCTCCAAAACGAGGTTTTAGTAGAGGCGGGAAGCTTAGTCCGTAATTTATCAGACCTTTCAATATTCTCGAGCGGGTCGGTACAGTTTCTTATAGACTAGACTTGCTACGTACATTGGAGGGAGTGCACAATATGTTTCACGTATCGCATTTGAGACGGTATATGGCGGATCCTAGTCACGTGTTGGATCACTCGGAGATAGAGGTGGGCCCTACTCTTAGCTATCCAGAGCAGCCAGTTAAAATTCTGGATCAGAGAGAGAATGTGTTGAGGAACCAGACTATTCCCTTGGTACGCGTCGCATGGAGGCATCGGGAGAGTCTACCTGGGAGAGAGATGATGAAATACGGGAGCGTTACCCATACTTGTTTGTGCCTTGAGGTATGTTCTTTCCTGATTCTGTTATGTTCTTTTCTGTTATGTTCTGTTTTATTTTCTGGGAGTAGTTTTGTCGTTAAATTTTAAGGGCAAAATTATTTTAAGGGGGGTAGACTTGTCACTACCACATTTTCTAGGAAAGAGTATTTTGGTCATTTCATAATTAATTAAATATGGTGAATATTGTATATTATTTATTGTATTATTTATTTATTGTTAGATGTTAGTTTATTATTTTAGACTTATGTTAGTGGACCTAACTAGTTTAGATTAGATTCATGGATCAACATTTTAAATCTAGTTAGAATTGAGCTAAATTAGAAGCTCATTCATTAGGAGGATAATCCATTTATTTAATTATTTTTTCATGAGAGGCCCCAAGGGGTACTTTAGACATTGCATAGTAGCTTGTGGAGGGGGAATAGTGGTCGTCCTTGATAAAATGAGGGGGGGGAGTTTCTCTCTCTTCATTTTTCTATTTCAAATCTATATCTAGAATTTTTTCTTCCAAATTTCTTCATTCCCACAACAAAATTTTACCCAAATTTCTTTCTAATTCCTTCTTAAATCATCATTGGAGAATATTGAAGAAAGGATCTACATGGAGGAAGCAATGATCTACAATGACGAGCAATGATCTACAAGTTGGAGGCTCTTTTCACACATTTTGGAGGTTTCATTAGGAATCCATCTCCTAATAGGTACACTTCAGTTTTTCTCCTTTAATTAGACTCTAAATTTGTGTTTTAATAATTAGGAACTATCCCATATGCTAAGGCTACCCATAGGAATTAAAATTAGATTCATGGGAGGCTTATGGAGAAAGTTATGTGTTATTTTGTGTCAATTTTGGGAGAATTCCGAGATTGACACATATTGTATTTGTCAATTGGTCAGTTAGACCAAATTGACATGTGCTTGGTTGTGTGTGGCTAGTGTCGCATCCACAATTGGATACGTGTAGGCCGTATCCCGACAATTTGGTTATACGGGTGGATTTGGAGGGTTTTCTTCCGACACGAGGGTTTGAGCATGTCAGATTTTGACACACATAGATGTATAGTTAGCTCTTCGTATTGTTCATAATTATTATTTTAGACTTGCTCGTGTCCTTTGGGATACAATTGGTTGTGTGGTGGACTCGTATCGAAAGTGTATCATAGATCTAGTGTGATAAGGGTGCGATGCACTCCACGTATTTGTTTTCTTGCGTTTCAATATAACTTGTTTATAGCTATTTGAGATTATTATAATTGTATAATTGTATGGTTATGTATATATATATATATATATATATATGTATCTATAGTATATATATATATATATATATATATATATGTATCTATAGTATATATATATATATATATATATATATATATATATATATATATATATATATATATATGGTGTTTAGTGTGTATATGTATATGTATCTATAGTATATATATATATATATATATATATATATATATAGGTATTTAGATGTATATGTGTGTGCATAGATGTGTGTGTGTGTGTGTGTGTGCTAGGAGGGGGGTCGGGTTGCTGCAGCATGGAGCTGCAGCAGCAAAAACAACAGCATGAGCGGTAACAACAACCACAACAACACAGCATACAGCAGCAACAACAACTACAGCAGCCAAAGCATAGGCAGTGCCAGTAAGAACAACTGCAGCAGCTAGCTAGCAGCAAAAGCATAGCAACTACATTCAGCAAGAGGAGCATCAGCAAATGCAGCATGGACAGCAACTACAGTAGCCTGCAAAAGCAAAATAGTAAGAACAGCTGCAGCAAAACAGCAAGTTAAGGAGCTAGTTTGCTTGATGTATAATTTAGTTAGTTCATTGATAGTTAGTTAGTTTTATAAATAGTTTAGCTAGTTAGTTTTGTATACATGTTGTTAGACTAGTAATTATATATATATACTTGTTTACTAGTAGATATATGTATATATATATGTATTGGTAAGTTAGTAGGTAGTTAGTATAGTATAGTATATGTAGCTAATGTATGTTAGTTATAGTTTAGAGTATTGGGTAGTTAATTATATGCTAGAATTGACATTACCTTGTGATACCAAGATAATGTCAAGGTATGGGTGGATACTAAAGGTATTGGGTTTGAGTATCAAGATGGGTGTGTAGAGGTGTGATACCGTATTGGTTCAAAGCCAAGGTATCCACTTAGCATTAGTTTAGTTAGGAATATTATATATTGTTGATTGTATATACATATTATAATATTTTTATATCTAATAAATTGTGTATCTTAGGATACGGTATCTTGTTAGTTTCCTAGTATCTTAGCATAACTAGTGTGGTCTAGTTACATAGTGTATGGATCCAATATCTTAGAGATAGACTCATACAACCTAGAAATAGCTTAGTTTGACCAAGTTTGACCTAAAGTTGACCTAGTTTGACTGCTTTTACTTAGAAATGGCTTTTTGACCTAGAAGTTGACTAGTTTAAATTATTTTTATTCTAAACCTTGTATTGATATAATATTCCATATTTAGGTCTACGAGGCACCGTACTGGACATCTTTAATACTGTTCACCGGATTTCAGGCTAGTACATTCTCTAATAGTTTCTCATTTATGATATCCTTTATGTCTCATGTATCTAGTGTAGATATCCTTGATTTTTTGACACGATGGTTACACAGATTGGTATATCCGGATCTCGTCATGAGATATTATTCCTGGATATGTATGGTGTATCTTGTGCAAGCCTTATTTTCTTGTTCTTCTTGTACATGTACAGACATTGATTCTTGGGGAGACTAGCTACCCAGCGAATCCCGTGTCATAACGTACCATGGTTGGATCCACTATACCAGTCGGGGGTGGGGAGTATGTGGTATAGATATGTGATCATTCCCTCATTGTACCATAGTATAAATCATACACCGCACGTATGATTAACCAGGCCATAATTCTTGTATCAAGTTCCCAAGTCGATTATATATTAAAGCTGATACTCACTCACTTAGTCATTAGTATTTTTTGTTCATTTCTATATTGCTCATTCTCGTATTTATTTCCAGTATTTTGTTTATGGCATATCTCTTGTATCTATATATTTGCATATTGTATATTCACATCTATTTACTTTTACATAGTTTATATCATTTATTAGAACTGCTGTTAGAGATGTACTTTGCTCCTTTCCTGTCTGAATATAAGTTTCCCAGATGACACTGTGGAGTGGTACCCCATTCACTACGGGCCTTAGGACATAGTTAGCTTAGAGCCAGAGACCTTGGCCCCGGAGGATCTCATCCCGATTGAGACAGACGTCCCAGGACTCGTAGCTTAGTAGTTAGTTTCCTTTTGTACTTGATTTGTCTCCAGCTCAGTTATTAGTATTTTTTGACTCATTTGATATTAATTTTGTCTCATGAGTTGTATTTATGACTCTTTTATTCTTGTATCATATTCGTGCTTTATTCCATCTATAGATATGTGATTGAGTATATTCATATTATATTGGTGGCATTGTTATGTCTTGATTATTAGATAGATAGTTTTCTCAAATAGCGTTCTACCGCTGATGCTGCGGCATAGGATGGATGTTGTTCACTACTTGTATCCCTACACCGGGTGCGGGTCATGACAACTTTGACATGGTTTAGGACAGACCCGCGGATCTCATCACCTGGACTTACTTGGTAAGCTTTTAAGGAGCTTTTCAAGGAGAAGTTCTTTCCAAAAGTGGCTCTGACTTCTCTATAGAGCCAGTTCCAGTACCTCGTTCAGGGGACCATGACAGTGGACGAGTACACAATAGAGTACTATAGATTGGATCACTTTGTGGAGGGGCAAAATCCCCGGGGGAAGGCCCAAAAGTTCAGAAAGGGTCTGAATAAGGAGATCAAATCCCATACTAGAGGACATCGTACTACTACATTTGAGGAGATCCTGGCATAGACACAGAAGGCGAAGGATGATTTAGAGCTTGGCTCCAAGAGGTTGAGGGATCCTTCATAAGCTAGCAGTAGTGCGGCCCAGCAAAGTTGTCTCACTTTTAGTAGCAGCCTCAGAGACACTTGCAGCAGCAGATGCAACAGTTCCCCACACCAGATAGATATTTAGTACAACAGGCGCACTAGATTCAGAGGCCAGCTAAGTCAGCTATTCCTGGCCCATTCTGTAAGAAGCCAGGACATGGATGGGATGCATGCAGGAAGAGATTTAGCTAGTATTTGTTCTGCGGATCAGGAGACCACCAGTTGAGGGCATGTCCTAGGGCTCCAGCTCATGCAGCTCAGGACGGAGCCCAGGCACAGCGAGCACCCAAGAGACCACAGCGGGATAGCAGAGAGGACCTCTGTTGCCGACTCAGCAGCAAAGGTTCACAAAACACCAGCACCAGCAGAGAGGTGCGGAGCAGAGGCCAACCTCTGTTGCCTGACCGTCGAAGAGGAGGATCCAGTTGGTGATTTTTTCTCAGGTTCAGTCTAGCTTGATTCTTTTTTAGCTCAAGCTTTATTTGATTATGTTGCTTCACATAGCTTTGTATCTATATTTTTGGCTTTGAAGCATCATCTTGAGGCTGAACCGTTGGCGAGGACTTGCAAGATCATGATCCGGGGTGGCATTATCCTGGTCAGTAATGTTTGTAAGGATGTCACGACCCGCACCCGGTGTAAGGGTACTAGTCGGAAACAACGCCCAGCCTACGCCGCAGAATCGGCGGTAGAACGCTGTCTAGATAATCTATCTAATATAATGAACCACCAATAATGATAAAATACTCAATCACAGAACTAAGATAGAATGAGCACGAATCAGATAAAGAATAGAATAGTCACAATACAACTCATGAGTCTAAAATAATACATCAATGAGTCTGAAGAAAAACAGAAATAAGCTGGAGACAAATCCAGTACAAAAGAATACTACAAAACTATAAAGCTACAACTCCAGGGTCAACTGTCTCAGTTGGGATAAGTCCCTCTTGAGCCAGGGTCTCAGAATCTAAACCCACAACATCCTGGGGTCCATAGTAGGTAGGGTACTCCTCAGTGTCATCTGGAAAAATATTTCCAGTCAGGAAGGAGCAGAGTACAACCCTAACAGCAGTTCTCAAATAATGATAAAAACTATGTAACAGTAAATAGCTGTGGATAAACAAGATGCATAAATAGATACAAGAAATGTATAGACAATAAGGAAGTACTGGAAAGAAATACAATAATGAACAATATGCTGATGGAACAAGAATACTAATGACTAAGTGTGTGAGTACTAGCTTTAACATGTGATCGGCTTGGGAACTTGCACAAGAGTATAATGGCCTGGCTGATTATACGTGCGGTGTATGATCAACACTCACAAGGAATAAGACATGCACAAGGAGGGTATGATCACATATCTACACTAAAATACTTCCCACCCCCGACTGGTATAATAGATCCAACCACGGTACGTTATGGCACGAGATTCCCCAAGAAGAGAGCGACTCCTCCCGAAAATCGGTGTCTGTACATGTACAAGATAACCAATGAAACAATACTTGCACCATATACACCATATACCAAGGAATAACATCTCATGACGAGATCCGGATATACCAATCCCTGTAACAATAGTGTCAAAAGAACATGTAAATCTACACTAGATACAACGAACATAGAGGATATCATAAATGAGAAACTATCAGAGAATGTACTCGCCTGAAGTCCAATGAACAGTCTCACAAATATCTGACTCGGTGCCTCGAAGACCTAGATATGGAATACAATATTAAAACAAGGTCCCGGAAAGAGAACAAGTCAAACTAGACAACTTCTAGGTCAATAACTCAATTCTAAGGCAAAAGTCAACTATGGTCAACTCTAAAGTCCACTAAAGTCAAACATGGTCAAACCCAAAGTCAACCTCACAAAACATCCATAAAATAATATAAAAATAAAATACAACAATTTAGGAATCAAATTAGATTCCAAAAGAAACTCACACAAAGTATACTAATAATACAATTAATATATACCTTAAAAATATATATATACAACCCAATATTCATATAATTAAAATACTATATTATAACAATTATTATACCTCACAAAACACATATATATATATACATATAAATATATACAAATACAATATATAATATATACATTAAATCTGTCAAAGCGTCACTGAAAACAGTGAGCTAAGAATACAATTTAATTAAAACGGCTAATAGTGACAGTTTCGTCTGTCACCGAAAAACTGTCGCAGAAAAAATTGAATACAATTCCTACTGCCGACTGGATCGCTGACAGTTTAAAACCGTCGCAGAAAGACTGTCACGGAAAATCCGCTCAGACCCGCCCACTGCTAATTAATGACAGATTTGTCATTAAATGCATTTAAATGCACAGAGTTACAGCGGCTGCTGTATCGGCTAATTAATGACAGTTTTACTGTCATTAATTCACTGTTACTAAAACAATCAAAAAATATATATATATATATATATATATATATATATATATATATATATATATATATATATACAATAAAATCACAATACAATATAATTAAATAACTAATAATTATATACTTATATATATACACATCTACACTTATAATTAAATACCAATTGTTACAAACTCATGTACATATTAATGTACATATTTTATATGGCTAGAAGCACACCTAAAATATATACATTAATATACAATAAGTTCATAATAATTATAAATAATACAATTACACAATCAAACACATAAATATATTTTATAAAATATTTTATGTATAAATTATATTATTTAACAAGTAGTAACATATATATTTGCATGCAAGAAAGCTACATATTATATTGTACATTATATTAGCACACACAAAATATAGATCTATGCTACAATAATTACTATAATAAATACACAAAATAAATATATAATATCCATATATATTTACTAATTATAAATGAAGAATTGAACCACAATTAATTAGATCTATGCAAAATACACACAATTGGAGAGTATCTCACCGTATCCCACTAGATCTAGGATACGCATGCGACACGAGTCCAACACACAACCAAATGCACCCCGAAGGACACAAACAAATCACAAATAATATTTATGAACAAATCAAAGTGTCAAAAGTAGATCTATGTGTCCGTGTCAAAATACGACATGTTCAAAGCCCCGTGTCGGAGGAAAACCCCCAAATGACACGTATCACCAAATAGTTGGGATACGAACCACAAGTATCCCAATATGGACACGACACTAGCCTCAAACACAAATCTCATGTCCAATTGATCTATAGGATCAATTGACACACACAACAAAATGTAAATTCGGAATTCCAACAAAATTGATACAAAAAGCACCATAACTTTCTCCATGGGTCTCCTATGAACACAAAACAAAGTCCTATGGGTAGTACATACATATAGGTTGATTTTACATGATTAAATCCCAGATTTAGAAGCTATTTAAATGGGAAAAATCTGAATTATACCTATTGGGAGATGGATTCCCAATGAAACCTCCAATTGAGATGAACTTGCTTCCAAATTGTAGATCCTTGCTCCTCTTTGTAGATCCTTGCTTCCTTCTTCTAGATCCTTACTTTCTTCTTCTTTAATGGTGAATTGGGAAGAATTTGGAATGAAATTGGTAGGGAATTGGATTGGGAATGGAGGGAATTTGGTAGTGGGAAAATTCTAGATCTAGATTTGGAATGAAATGAGAGGAGAGAGAAATTTCCCCCCCCCCCCCTCATTAATAGGCCGGCAATAGCCCCTCCCCCAAGCAATTGTAAAATGTCCAATGTACCCCTTGGGGCCTCTCATGAAGAAATAATTAAGGAAGGAAGCTTCTAGTCTAATCATTTAATTAATTTAATCCATCTCCTTAACTATGGGCTTTCTAAATGGGCCAAGTCTAACTAGTTAATTCATGTTGGTCCATGGGTCCAAACTAAACTAGTTGGGTCCACTAAAATAAGTCCAAAATAATTAAATAATAACTAACAACAATTAAATAATACAACAAATAATTATTTACCATGCACAATATTTATTTAAATAGGAAAATACCAAAATACCCTTTCCTAGAAAATGTGGTAGTGACAAGTCTACCCTCCTTAAAATAATTTCGTCCTCGAAATTCAAAGACGAAAACTACCCCCAGAAAATCACAGAACATAACTAAAGAATCACAACTAACTAATGAACAGAACATAACAATGAACAGAACATAACTAGAAAATAACATACCTCAAGGTACAAACAAATATGGATAACGCTCTCGTATTTCATCCTCTCTCTCCCAGGTAGACTCCCCCGGAGAGTGATGCCTCCATGCGACGCGCACCAAAGGAATAGTCTGGTTCCTCAGCACCTTCTCTCTCTGATCCAGAATCCCAATTGGCTGCTCTGGATAGCTAAGAGTAGGGCCCACCTCTATCTCTGAGTGATCCAATACATGACTAGGATCTGCCACGTATCGTCTCAACTGCGACACATGAAACACATTATGCACTCCCTCCAATGCAGGTGGCAAGTCTAGTCTATAAGCAACTGCACCGACCCTCTCTAGAATAGTGAAAGGTCCAATGAATCGCGGACTAAGCTTTCCGCCTCCACCGAAGCGAATCGTGCCTCGTGTCGGAGAAATCCTCAGAAACACCAAACCACCCACCTAGAACAAAACACCACCTTAAGAACTTAATCTATAACAAACAACCAAGAACAAACAAAAATCTAAACTATACCTCGAACTCCAAAGGTCTCCGATGGCTATCGGCCCAATGTCGCTGTCTGTCCTGCGCCACTCGAAGTCTGTCTCTGATCAACTGAACCTTCTCTGCTGCATCCACAACCATCTCTGGCCCAAGCAAAACTCTCTCTCCAACATCGTCCCAAGACAAAGGAGTACGACACCTCCGACCATATAGAGCTTCAAAAGGTGACATCTCTATACTGGCCTGGTAACTGTTGTTGTAAGCAAACTCTACCAAATGGAGATGGTCCTCCCAAGAACCCCCGAAATCTAGTACACAAGTGCGCAACATATCCTCAAGAGTCTGGATAGTCCTCTCTGACTGCCCATCTGTCTGGGGATGATATGCAGTACTGAACTTGAGCTGAGTGCCCAAACTCTCCTACAAACTCCTCCAGAAATGAGAAGTGAAACGACTATCCCGATCTGAGACTATGCTGACGGGAACTCCATGTATCCTAACGATCTGCCTCACATACATCTCTGCCAGCTTCTCCGTAGACAAACCCACCTTGAAAGGCAAAAAGTGGGCCGACTTGGTTAACCTATCAACAATGACCCAAATCGCGTCTTTCCCTCCTGGAGATCGTGGAAGTCCGGACACAAAATCCATAGTAATGTGTTCCCACTTCCACTCTGGAATGGGTAATGGCTGAAGTAAACCTCCTGGCCTCTGCCTCTCGGCTTTCACCTGCTGGCACACTAAGCATCTGGATACAAACTGTGCCACTTCCCTCTTCATGCCATACCACCACACACTCTCTCGCATATCCCGATACATCTTGTTAGCACCTGGATGTATGGAATACTGAGAGCGATGCGCTTCCTGCAACACCTTCTCACGCAACTCTCCACTAGGCACACACAATCTAACTCCATGCCTCAAAGATCCATCCTCTGCAATAGTGAAATCATCCTCCAATCCTGCTCTCACCTGAGCTCTGATACTCCTCAAGGATACATCATCATACTGTGCTGCCTTGATCCTATCCATCAAATCTGAATGTATCTGCAATCCCCACATCTGCATAGCACCACCAGGAACAATCACCTCAATGCCCAAGCTCTCCAAGTCCTCCAACAAATATCGATCCTGCGTCAAGAACATAGCTACCGGATACCTGCTCAAAGCATCGGCAACTACATTGGCTTTCCCAGGATGATATTGCAAAGAGATATCAAAATCCTTCATCAGTTCCAACCACCGACGCTGCCTCATGTTCAACTCCTTCTGTGTGAAAACGTACTTCAAGCTTTTGTGGTCTGTGAAGATCTCCATACGCTCTCCGTACAAATAATGTTTCCACAACTTCAGAGCGAAAATGACGGCTGCCAACTCCAAATCATGGGTAGGATAGTTCTTTTCATGAGGACGCAATTGCCTGGATGCATAGGCAATCACTTTTCCATGCTGCTGAAGAACACAACCTAAACCCTTCCCCGATGCATCACTATAAATAGTGAAACCTCCGGACCCTGATGGCAACGTCAAAATAGGAGCAGACGTCAACCTCTTCTTCAACTCCTCAAAACAACCTGGCAATCCTCCGTCCAAACAAACTCCACATCCTTCCTTGTGAGTCTGGTCATCGGCTCGGCAATCCTCGAAAAATCTTGCACAAACTTCCTGTAGTAGCCTGCCAATCCCAAGAAACTCCTGATCTCTGCTACCGAACTCGGAGTCTTCCAAGATTCCACTGCTGAAATCTTCTTCGGATCTACTGAAATACCATCACCAGTCACAACATACCCCAAGAATTCCACCTTGTCCAAGAAAAACTCACATTTGGACAACTTCCCATACAACTTCTCCTTCCTCAGCACATCCAACACAATCCTCAAATGCTCCTCATGCTCCTCCGATGTCTTCGAGTATATGAGTATGTCGTCGATGAACACCACCACGAACTTGTCAAGGTACTGGTGGAACACCTTGTTCATCAAGTTCATAAATACCGCCGGTGCATTAGTCAAACCAAACGGCATCACCATAAACTCGTACTGACCATACCGAGTTCTAAAAGCAGTCTTCGGTATGTCCTCCGGCTTCACCTTCACCTGATGGTAGCCTGATCTCAAATCTATCTTAGAAAATACCTTCGCACCACTCAACTGATCAAACAGATCATCAATCCGTGGCAAAGGATACTTATTCTTGATAGTGAGATTATTCAAAGCCCTGTAATCAATGCACATACGCACCGATCCATCCTTCTTCGGTACAAACAATACCGGGGCTCCCCATGGTGAAGAACTCGATCTGATAAACCCCTTATCCTGCAATTCGTCCACCTGCTTCTTCAACTCGACCAGCTCGCTGTTGTTTACTCTATAGACATGCTGTGAAATTGGTTCTGCACCTGGCACCAAGTCTATAGAAAATTCAACATCTCGATCTGGCGGCAATCCTGGCAATTCCTCAGGAAACACATCCAAGAATTCTGCTATCAACGGATGCGGCAACTCCTTGTCTTCCACCATAGCTCCACAAATAATGCCTTCTCCCTGCTCTGCAGCTCCTCTAGCAAACTCGAACTCTGGCTCTCCTGGCGAACCAAACAAAACTCTACCTCCTCTACAATCTATGCTAGCACGGTGCCTACTCAACCAATCCATCCCGAGTACAATGTCGTAGCTCGGAAGTGGCATTACAAGTAGACACGCACTCAACTCCCGGCCTCCCAGAGTAACTCTCCGATCCTTGCAAATATCATTAACCAGGATAATGCCTCCCCCGGTCATGATCTTGCAAGTCCTAAGCAAAGACTCAGCTACCAAACCATGCTTTAGAGCAAAAGAAACAGATACAAAACTATGGGAAGCACCACTATCAAACAAAGCTAAAGCTGGAATGGAATCAAGAAGAATAGAACCTGCGATGACATCTCCGGTGGGTTCCTCCTCTTCGACGGTCATAGCAAACGCTCGTCCCTGCCGAGAACCTCCCTGCTGATGCTGGACAAAACGCTGCTGCTGTATCGGAAGCGGTCCCCTCGGTTGTGCTGCAGGTGGTCTCGTCTGTGCCCTCGGAGCTGGAGCTGCTCCCTGAACTGCACGACGAGGACACTCCCTCAATTGATGCCCTTCAGTACCACAATACAAACAAACTCCTAGCCTCTTTCTGCAAACTTCCCAGATGTGGCCGGGCTTCTTGCAGAAGTTGCATAGAGCTTGCTGTAACTGTCTCTACTGCTGAGGTGCCTGGTGAAAAGGCGCTCTAGCTGGAGTCTGGTTCTGTTGTGGCTGCTGGAAAGGTCTGGACTGGAAATGAGGACGTTTGGCAGATACTGCACTGCCGTTGGCCCCCAGAAAAGAATCACGGTCTCTCTTGGTCTTCAAACCCAGATCCCGCTCAACCTTGCGTGCCTCCGCAAGTATCTCCGAGTATGTCTCATAAAAAGACGGAATGAGAATCTTCACTTCCCAGTTTAGACCCTCTCGGAAACGAATAGCTCGAACCTCCGGCTCCCTCACCAGATACTCTGCAAATCGGCTCAGCCTACCGAACTCCGCAGCGTATTCCTCCACAGACATGCTCCCCTGAATGAGACTCTCAAATTGTCTCCCCAAGTCAAGCCTGTCTATCCGAGCGAAAAACTTCTTCTTGAAAAGGTCCTTGAATACCTCCCAAGATTGTCCTGCGTCAACCAGAACCGGCTCATTCCTGAACCAAGTACGAGCGACGTCGAACAGTTGAAGTCCTACCGCCTCAACCTTCAGATCTTCAGAAAGACGGGACACCCTCATAAGACGCTCAATGTCCTCGAGCCAATCATCAGCATAGACGATGCCCTCCGTCCCTTTGAAAACCCTAGGCTCCAGTTTCTTGAAGTCCTGAATGTTGCCTGGCCGAAGCTGAGCAACTTGAGGAACAACCTGTTGCTGGATCGGAACTCCTCTCTCGACTACAGCACGAGCAAGCTGATGAGCACTCTCGATGCCCTGCCGTAGAACGTCGGTCTGCCTCTGATGTGCCTCCGACTGAGCCCTCTGTGCCTCAAGCATCTCACGAAACAGTGTAAACATCTGTGACGCCTCTGCTGGCACAGGAGGTGGAGGTGGAAGCCCCTCAGATACAGCTGGCACAGTCCTCTGAGTAGGTGGTGGACCTTCGAAAGCAGCTGACACTCCAATCACCGGAGAAGTGACTGGTGCAGGCCCTCGGGATGTCGCAGACCTCTCAGAAACTGCTCTCCCTTGTTGTGCTCTAGTCTTAGGCGGCATCCTGAGACAAAGCGAAAGAAAGAATCAATATGGCACAAGATGTAAGACATCAAGGAAAGGACAGTTTAAGGGATCAAGTATCAATATCAAAGGAGAATAGTTGAATCAAAAGAATTTTCCTAGATGTGATTGAGTATCTCAGCCTATATCCTATATCATATATCCTATTGCAGGCTCGCAGTAGTACAACTAAGTTGTCGCACTACCACGACATCACATACTTGTAAAGCTAGACCTGCATGGGCCACCACCAAAAACGTGTCACGACCCGCACCCGGTGTAAGGGTACTAGTCGGAAACAACGCCCAGCCTACGCCGCAGAATCGGCGGTAGAACGCTGTCTAGATAATCTATCTAATATAATGAACCACCAATAATGATAAAATACTCAATCACAGAACTAAGATAGAATGAGCACGAATCAGATAAAGAATAGAATAGTCACAATACAACTCATGAGTCTAAAATAATACATCAATGAGTCTGAAGAAAAACAGAAATAAGCTGGAGACAAATCCAGTACAAAAGAATACTACAAAACTATAAAGCTACAACTCCAGGGTCAACTGTCTCAGTTGGGATAAGTCCCTCTTGAGCCAGGGTCTCAGAATCTAAACCCACAACATCCTGGGGTCCATAGTAGGTAGGGTACTCCTCAGTGTCATCTGGAAAAATATTTCCAGTCAGGAAGGAGCAGAGTACAACCCTAACAGCAGTTCTCAAATAATGATAAAAACTATGTAACAGTAAATAGCTGTGGATAAACAAGATGCATAAATAGATACAAGAAATGTATAGACAATAAGGAAGTACTGGAAAGAAATACAATAATGAACAATATGCTGATGGAACAAGAATACTAATGACTAAGTGTGTGAGTACTAGCTTTAACATGTGATCGGCTTGGGAACTTGCACAAGAGTATAATGGCCTGGCTGATTATACGTGCGGTGTATGATCAACACTCACAAGGAATAAGACATGCACAAGGAGGGTATGATCACATATCTACACTAAAATACTCCCCACCCCCGACTGGTATAATAGATCCAACCACGGTACGTTATGGCACGAGATTCCCCAAGAAGAGAGCGACTCCTCCCGAAAATCGGTGTCTGTACATGTACAAGATAACCAATGAAACAATACTTGCACCATATACACCATATACCAAGGAATAACATCTCATGACGAGATCCGGATATACCAATTCGCGTAACAATAGTGTCAAGAGAACATGTAAATCTACACTAGATACAACGAACATAGAGGATATCATAAATGAGAAACTATTAGAGAATGTACTCGCCTGAAGTCCAATGAACAGTCTCACAAATGTCTGACTTGGTGCCTCGAAGACCTAGATATAGAATACAACATTAAAACAAGGTCCCGGAAAGAGAACAAGTCAAACTAGACAACTTCTAGGTCAATAACTCAATTCTAAGGCAAAAGTCAACTATGGTCAACTCTAAAGTCCACTAAAGTCAAACATGGTCAAACCCAAAGTCAACCTCACAAAACATCCATAAAATAATATAAAAATAAAATACAACAATTTAGGAATCAAATTAGATTCCAAAAAAAACTCACACAAAGTATACTAATAATACAATTAATATATACCTTAAAAATATATATATACAACCCAATATTCATATAATTAAAATACTATATTATAACAATTATTATACCTCACAAAACACATATATATATATACATATAAATATATACAAATACAATATATAATATATACATTAAATCTGTCAAAGCGTCACTGAAAACAGTGAGCTAAGAATACAATTTAATTAAAACGGCTAATAGTGACAGTTTCGTCTGTCACCGAAAAACTGTCGCAGAAAAAATTGAATACAATTCCTACTGCCGACTGGATCGCTGACAGTTTAAAACCGTCGCAGAAAGACTGTCGCGGAAAATCCGCTCAGACCCGCCCACTGCTAATTAATGACAGATTTGTCATTAAATGCATTTAAATGCACAGAGTTACAGGCTGCTGTATCGGCTAATTAATGACAGTTTTACTGTCATTAATTCACTGTTACTAAAATAATCAAAATATATATATATATATATATATATATATATATATATATATATATATATATATATATATATAACAATATATATATATACAATAAAATCACAATACAATATAATTAAATAACTAATAATTATATACTTATATATATACACATCTACACTTATAATTAAATACCAATTGTTACAAACTCATGTACATATTAATGTACATATTTTATATGGCTAGAAGCACACCTAAAATATATACATTAATATACAATAAGTTCATAATAATTATAAATAATACAATTACACAATCAAACACATAAATATATTTTATAAAATATTTTATGTATAAATTATATTATTTAACAAGTAGTAACATATATATTTGCATGCAAGAAAGCTACATATTATATTGTACATTATATTAGCACACACAAAATATAGATCTATGCTACAATAATTACTATAATAAATACACAAAATAAATATATAATATCCATATATATTTACTAATTATAAATGAAGAATTGAACCACAATTAATTAGATCTATGCAAAATACACACAATTGGAGAGTATCTCACCGTATCCCACTAGATCTAGGATACGCATGCGACACGAGTCCAACACACAACCAAATGCACCCCGAAGGACACAAACAAATCACAAATAATATTTATGAACAAATCAAAGTGTCAAAAGTAGATCTATGTGTCCGTGTCAAAATACGACATGTTCAAAGTCCCGTGTCGGAGGAAAACCCCCAAATGACACGTATCACCAAATAGTTGGGATACGAACCACAAGTATCCCAATATGGACACGACACTAGCCTCAAACACAAATCTCATGTCCAATTGATCTATAGGATCAATTGACACACACAACAAAATGTAAATTCGGAATTCCAACAAAATTGATACAAAAAGCACCATAACTTTCTCCATGGGTCTCCTATGAACACAAAACAAAGTCCTATGGGTAGTACATACATATAGGTTGATTTTACATGATTAAATCCCAGATTTAGAAGCTATTTAAATGGGAAAAATCTGAATTATACCTATTGGGAGATGGATTCCCAATGAAACCTCCAATTGAGATGAACTTGCTTCCAAATTGTAGATCCTTGCTCCTCTTTGTAGATCCTTGCTTCCTTCTTCTAGATCCTTGCTTTCTTCTTCTCTAATGGTGAATTGGAAAGAATTTAGAATGAAATTGGTAGGGAATTGGATTGGGAATGGAGGGAATTTGGTAGTGGGAAAATTCTAGATCTAGATTTGGAATGAAATGAGAGGAGGGAGAAATTTCCCCCCCTCATTAATAGGCCGGCCATAGCCCCTCACCCAAGCAATTGTAAAATGTCCAATGTACCCCTTGGGGCCTCTCATGAAGAAATAATTAAGGAATGAAGCTTCTAGTCTAATCATTTAATTAATTTAATCCATCTCCTTAACTATGGGCTTTCTAAATGGGCCAAGTCTAACTAGTTAATTCATGTTGGTCCATGGGTCCAAACTAAACTAGTTGGGTCCACTAAAATAAGTCCAAAATAATTAAATAATAACTAACAACAATTAAATAATACAACAAATAATTATTTACCATGCACAATATTTATTTAAATAGGAAAATACCAAAATACCCTTTCCTAGAAAATGTGGTAGTGACAAAGGATCAGAGAGTTTCTTTGGGAGGTCAAGAGTTGAGCGCGTGTCTACTCGTAATGCCACTTCCGAGCTATGAAATAGTACTCGAGATGGATTAGTTAAGTAGGCATCATGCTAGTATCGATTATCATGGAGTCATAGTTTTGTTTCAGACGCCAGGAGAGCCAGAGTTTGAGTTCGTCAGAGGAGCAGTGGAATAGAGCGAGGGAGACTTCTGTGGAGCTATGGTGGAAGAGCTGAAGCCGCCACATATGTTGATTACTGAGTATATAGATATTTTTCCAGAGAAATTAACGGGGTTGCCACCATATCAAGATGTGGAGTTCTCTATAGACTTGGTGCCAGGTGCAGTGCCAATATCATAAGACGTCTATAGGGTGAACAACAGCGAACTGGCAGAATTGAAGAAGCAGGTGGATGAGTTACAGGACCAGGGCTTCATCCACTCCAGTTCATTACCGTGGGGTGCTTCGATATTATTTTTACCGAAGAAGGATGGTTCGGTACGCATGTGTATCGATTACTTGGCTCTTAACATCCTCACTATCAAGAATAAATATCCGTTGCCACGAATTAACGATCTGTTTGATCAGTTGAGAAGAGCGAAGGTATTCTCCAAGATAGACTTGAGGTCGGGGTAGCACCAGGTGAAATTGAAGAAGAAATATATTCCGAAGACAGCTTTTAGGACTCGGTATAGGCAGTTTAAGTTCTTGGTGATGCTGTTTGGGTTGACCAATGCCCGACGGTATTCATGAACCTGATGAATAAGGTGTTTCATCAGTACCTGGATCAGTTCGTGGTGGTTTTTAATGATGATATATTGATATATTCGAAAACCCCGGAGGAGCATTAAAAGCACCTGATGATAGTTCTGGAGACCATCGGGAAGGAGAAGCTATTTGGCAAGCTTTCGAAGTATGAGTTCTTCCTTGATAAGGTTGAATTCCACAGACATGTGATTACAGGAGACGAGATCTCAGTGGACCCAAAGAATATTTCAATAGTTGAGTCATGGTCTACACCGAGTTCAGTGGCAGAGATTAGAAGCTTTCTTGGATTTGCAGGCTATTATCAGAGATTTGTTCATGACTTCTCCAGGATTGCAGAGCCGATGACTAGGCTGACCCAGAAGTACGTGGAGTTCATCTGGACAGAGGAGTGTCTGGCCACCTTTGAGGAGCTGAAGAAGTGGTTGACTACAGTTCCAGTATTGACGTTGCCATCGGGGACATGATGATTTTCTATATATAGTGATACTTCGGGTAAGGGTTTGGGATGTGTGTTACAGCAGAATGGAAAGGTGATTGCCTATGCTTCCAGGAAATTATGCCCTCATGAGAAGAATTACCCTTCCCATGACTTGGAATTGGTAACAATCATCTTTGCTCTAAAGCTGTAAAAATACTACTTGTATGGAGAGCATGTGCAGATCTTTACAGACCACAAGAGCTTGAAGTATGTGTTTACACAGAAAGAGAGCAACATGAGGCAGCGGCGATGGTTGGAGTTGATAAAAGACTTCGATATCTCTTTGCAGTACCATCCAGGGAAGGCCAACGTAGTCGTTGATGCCTTGAGTATGTATCTAGTGGATATGTACTAGAAGAGGGACAGACATTTATTGGCCGATATTGATAGCTTGGGTATTGAGGTGCTAGTTCCTGGAGTCGTGGCACAGATATGGGCACTTCAAATACCGTCAGAGTTGATGGACCAGATCAGAAACACATTGTTCGATGATGAGTCTCTGAGGAGCATCAGAGCACAAGTTAGGATGGGATTGGCAGAGGATATCAGTATTGCAGAGGATGGATTATTGCGGCACGGTACTAGATTGTGTGTGCCGAGTGGAGCGTTACGCGAGAAGGTTCTTCCGGAGGTGCATCGATCTCAGTACTCTATGCATCCAGGTGCTAACAACATGTATAGAGACATGAGAGAGCATATTTGGTGGTATGGTATGAAGCATGAGGTAGCAAGCTTCGTATCCAGATGCTTGGTATGTCAGCAGGTAAAGGCGGAGAGACAGAGGCCAGGTGGATTACTTCAGCCTTTACCTATTCCAGAGTGAAAGTGGGAGAATGTGACGATGGATTTTATTTTAGGGCTTCCATGTTCTCATGGAGGTAAAGATGCGATTTGGGTCATCGTTGACAGATTGACCAAATCGGCCCACTTCTTTTCATTTAAAGTGGGTACGTCTACGGAGAAGATCGCGGAGATGTTTGTGCGACAAATAGTCAGATTGTATGGAGTTTCTGTGACAATAGTCTCGGATCAGGATAGCCACTTCATATCCTACTTCTGGAGAAGTTTACAGGCTAGCTTGGGCACCCAGCTCAAGTTTAGTACTACATATCACCCTCAGAAAGACGGACAGTCGGAGAGGACTATCTAGACTCTCAAAGATATGCTACGCACCTGTGTTTTGGATTTTGGAGGGTCTTGGGAGGATCACCTTCACCTGCTTGAGTTTGCTTATAACAACAACTACCAGGCCAATATCGAGATGTCGCCATTTGAGGCATTGTATGGACAAAGATGCCGCACTCCGTTATCATGGGAAAATGTTGGTAGAGAGCCTTATTGGGATCGGAGATGGTCGTGGATGAAGGTGAGAAGGTGAAGCTTATCAGGGATAGATTTCGGGTGGCACAGGACAGATAGCGGTATTGGGCCGATAGCTACCGGAAAACTTTGGAGTTTAAGGTATAGGTTTTTTTTCATTGCTTGTGATTGCTTGTTTAAATAGAGTGCTAAGGCTGTATTTTGTGCTAGGTAGGCGATCTGGTATTCTTGAAGAATTCTCCGACACGGGGCATGATTCGCTTTAGTGGAGGTAGGTAGCTTAGTCCACGGTACATCAGACCCTTCGGCATTCTTGAGAGGTTCGGTGGAGTGCTTACAGACTAGACTTTCACGTGTCGTAGATGAGACGGTGCGTGACAGATCTTAGCTATGTATTGGATCACTTGGAGATCGAGGTAGGTCCGACTCTCAGCTACCCAGAACAGCCTATGGAGATTCTGGATCGCAGGGAGTAAGTGCTGCGGAACCAAATGGTTCATTTGGTACGCGTCGCGGAGAGGCATCACTCTCCAGGAGAGACTACCTAAGAGCGAGAGGCGGAGATGCGCGAGCGATATCCTTATCTGTTTGAGCCGTGAGTTATCATTCTTTCTTGCTCATTGTGAGTATTTTTGGTAGTTGGTTTCTTCCTTAAATTTTGAGAATAAAATTTTTCTAAAGTGGGTAGGATTGTCACCCTCACTTTTCAAAATAGGGATAGTTTAGTAATTTGGCATAGTTAGTTTATTTTTAGGAATTAAATATTACTTAGTGTGCTATATAATTATTTGGTGCCTTGCATTATTTATTTATAGTTAGTAGGCTAGCCTATTATTTAGACTTGATACTAGTGAACCCAATAAGACTTGTCATGACAACTAGTGAGCCCAACATGAACTAGGCCCATTAGACCATTCCCTATAATTAATTAAGAGGATTAGACTAAATTGTATTAGTGTAGAGACTTTCCAAATAGTCCTTCCTTAATTATTTTTTATAATTCATCATGTAGGGACATTGTAAACTATTGCTTGTGACTTGGAGAGGGGAAAAGGGGGGCCAGCCACTATAGAGAGGCTTTTATCTCTCTCTCCTCTTTATTTGTACTCATTTTTAGAACTCCAAATTCCTAGATCCCATTCACTTCATACCTCCCTCAATCCCTCTCAGTTCAATCATATTCTCTCTCATTCTCATCACTCAAGGAGCATTGGAGCTTGGAGTTGCAAGGAGCAATAGAAGAAAGAGATTTGGCAAGGATATTGTGTCCGGATCATGTCCGTGGAAAAATTTATTGAAAATCTATCTTTCTTGCTTCTAAATTATGCATTTGACCATTAGGAACCCTCTCATGGCATAGGACTACCTATAGGAAGAAGTTCTAGACTCTTTGGTTGTGTATTATGATTTCTACATAGTAATTTGTGTCCATTTTTGGAGAATTACGAGATTGACACATCAAGTCTGTTTCATGGGACTAATTTAGGCTCATTGGACTTAGATCGGAGTTGAAATACTACTTACGTGTCCACAATTAGACATGAGTAGGCCGTATCACGATTCGGTGCGATACTGTGTGATACGGGGCTCCATTTTGGGTTTTTTTGTAATTACTTTTTAATTCTCATTGTAGCAAGTTGTATTAGTTATATTATTGTGTAATTAATAATTGGGAATGTAAATTTGTGATGAATTTCTGTTTTGGTGTTTTAATTGAGTTTGTACCATAGTGCACCACTTATTGCATGTCACATATTTGATATAATGTTATTATATGGGTGTGAGTGTATTATATATATGATTATGAATATTTGTGTATGTCATCATTATCTATGTGTGTTATATATATGGGTAAGTATATAGTTGTGTGCTCTTTGAGAGGTAGATGGGGAAAGTTTGCTGTGACAAGAGTGTGTGATTGTCTGTGTGTGATGGTTAGATGGGGTCTAAGCAGACTTGAGGAGAGGATGGAAACAATTGGAGTGTGATGATATCTCAGTATCAGTGAGAAGGGTAGACTTGACTTGGACTGTGATATAGAGTGGTTTGTATTCTCAGTTTGAGTTATAGTAGTGTGTATCAATTATTAATTCTTATGTGTGTGATTACACTACAAGAAAAATAGTCTTTCTTGACGGTCAATTTCTTTACGTATGGCCAAACCCGTGATGGAAAGTCGTTAACTTGACGTTTTAGACATACGTCAAGAAAATACCCATTTTTGTGTTATTTAGAAATTTTGATCAGAATACTTGACGTTTTAGATGAACCGTCAAGAAAATCCATTATATTTATTGATGGTTTGGTGATAACCATCAAGTAATATAGGTACGAAAAAATTGGCGCGCACATTTCAACTGCCATTTTGGTAAATTTTTGAAATTTTTTTCTATTGTAGAACCTACATTTACGGATGCGTGAGCATTTATCCCCGAGCCTCTCCATTTTTTTCCCGTGTCTCTTCTCCCTCCATCCTCCTCTTCCTCTACGTTTCTCCACATGGCTGGAGATTCCTCCACAACATTCTATATGCTCTCCTCTACCACCTCCTCTCCTTCTCCCTCCGCCCCAAACTCTCTCCCTCCTCCTCAAATTTTCCATAGAGCTCTGAGAAAGAAAAAT
Source organism: Iris macrosiphon (assembly GCA_036927795.1). Lineage (NCBI taxonomy): Eukaryota > Viridiplantae > Streptophyta > Magnoliopsida > Asparagales > Iridaceae > Iris > Iris macrosiphon. The sequence continues at coordinate 2,993 of JAYESA010000024.1, read as the reverse complement.
CCTCCAAAAAAGAAAAAAAAGCAAAGAGAAGCAACCGAAGAAGAGTAGAAGAATAAGGAACCCCAATTTTCTCCATCTTCTTCTTCGATCTCGAGGTACGTACGTCCCGAGCTTGCTCTGGATCCGAATTTAGGGGTATGGTTTTCTAATCGAAGATTGATCTGGTTTTTCTAGGTTTTTGTCGTTCCACCACCCACTTTCCCTCGAAGGTGTCGTGCGTTGTCTCCTCGAACGTCGTGAAGGCCCCTATCGAGGCCGACCGGATGTGGTCCATGTACTGGGCCGGGTCGAGAGGCTCCTCCACGATCTCCACCAGGTCCTCTTTCTCTCCCTCCCCAGCCCCAGCCCCTCCAAAAGGAAAGTTTTTGGGGGTTTCAGTTTCTTCTCTTCGTATTCTGACTAGTCTGAGGAAGGAAATGCCCTCCCACTCAGCCACTGCCTCCTCCGCTCAGCTTCAGCCCCTATCTGACTTATCCCCGAGACCACAGAGGAAGCTTCAAATGAACAAAAGTCCGACTCTGACCCGACGATTGGGGATCGCTCCGTATCAAAAGGTCCATTTTCTTCTTCTTATTTTCAAACACTATGTGTTTGTTAAAATGCTTGTTTGAGTGGAGATTTGCGAGTAATGCTTTTTAGGGTGTATGTGTTCTCTTTTGGGATCGGAAAAAGTTTGTTGAAACGTCTGTTTGGTGATTAATTCTGGCTGGTATTTTGACATCTCTAAAAGCTTCCATCCAAGAATGTGGTATAGATGCCTATTGGGTTGTTGGGTCGGTTAAGGTTTACCATTTTTTTTAACTTTGGTAAAATTTGTTATCATTTTGCCAAAAGTTTGAATCTTTATTTGTGCAAAAATTTCTAATTATTTTAGGAGAAAGTCAGAGAAAGATTTGCAAAGGATGTGGGGGTAGAAAAGTGAGGTTTTTGAATTATGAGTGAAAGGGGGTTGAGACATTGAAGAGAACTATAAGTCTGCATAGTACAATTATTTATGATTATAAGCCTTAGTTGTTTATATAAAAAAAATCCTCAAAATAAAGTTCACTTCAGAACTCAAAATATGGATGTTAAGTTATTCTGCTACTAATTTTAATGGGTCACATCCTGGTCTTCCATATGTGTGTGCTTGCATGTTAAGAGATGTGAACCCCCCCCCCCCCCCCCCCCCCCCCCCCCCCCCCACACACACACACACACACACACACACACACACACATGTATATATATATATATATATATATATATATATATATATATATATATACACACACATGTATATATATATATATATATATATATATATATATAACCTTTATTCATGCTCCTAATAAGGAGTGGGTGGCCATGCTTCAACCTAAAAATTCTTGTGGACACTTTATTTTTGTTTGCCAAAGACAAGAAGTGGTAGTTACCGGTAGATGATATACCAATTCTTTTTCGTTATCAGATGAGGCATTTTTATATTATTTTTTCTTGGAATTTTCTTAGAGGTATATTTTTCAGAATTTAGACATGTTTAGGCATAAGCAAAAAGCATTTATAAGTCATTTCAAAACCATAGAATTTTACTGCAATTCATTACCTTTAAATATTTCTTGAGCTATTAAACATCTCATGCTTATTGAATATTTTTTGATTGGAAATTGGAATGTCTAATGTGTCTACTAAACCATTGTTAACAAGCCTTATTCCATGAACATAGTGGTAGCTATATAAGACATCTGCTACCACTTTTTATGTGATGAATACTGAAACTTTTTATATATGGCTATGCATAAGTGTGTGGGTGTAGAGAGAAGGGTGTATGAGTGCGGCAGTAGGGCTCGGGTTTCCTCAGTCTGTGCACACACAAGTATGTACTCTGCGTGTTGTGTTTAGTGTTGGGTGATGGTCAGGCTCAGGTACTCAGTGTAACAGCAGCTGTAGCATTAGGTTAGCAGCACCAGCAGATGCATTAAGTGCAACAGCAGCAGCAACAGATGCATTAGCAACAACAGCAATAGCATTAGGTTAGCAACAGTAGTAGCAAGTAGGAGTAGCAGCAGCAAGGGGAGTTACCTGGGTTGCAGTTGACATCAAGGTGAAGGGGTGGCCTATAAAGGAGTACTAGATGTGTTTGATGTGTATCAGTGAGGAATGGGAGTGATATATTTGGCAAGATGGAATTCCTTCAATTTTATTCAGTATCCCTCGACTGACCGGTATATAAATGTCAGTCATATATCTATTCACCATGAAGACTGATCCTGTAAATGTTGATTTTGATACTTTCAAGGATCAATTACTCCGTCTTCTTGGTTGTCAAAAATGTAATCCGTCAAATTACTGACAAGAGAATAGATAAATGTTGGACTAGTCGATTTCCATGAACACTCAATTTTTTAATCTAAATATAAGTATTTATGTAGGTCTTTTTACCTATCACTAAATGGGTTTGTCAAGGGCCACAAGAACCAATAGATTTTTATAGTAGAAATTGTAACAAGCCAGCAGAAATTGTACCATATCCTCTATTAACTCCCTTGCATAAGGTTGCACCTGAGGTTGCAAATGAAGGAAATAAATACCCACACACAAAAGCATATAACAATGTTGAAATTATAAAAAGAAGGCCAAATAAAGAATTACAAACTCTTTTCAAAATGAAGGAAATTAAAACCCACACCAAATGAATACAACAATATTGAAATTAACACCCACCCATAAAAAACTCTTTTTTATTTTTCCGTTTGTTTACTCTGATTCTAGCTTTGATTTTTTTGTTTTTTTGTTTCTCACTCTAAATCTAGGATTGAAATTTTTTTCCAATTCAATTATTTCTGTTTTTTCAGAGTATCAGTTTATATTAATGTGTGTCGATGATACTAATACCCTTTGATAAAATTGATACTTATATTAGTATACTGGTACTCTGAATAGTTAATTGGTAACCAAATAATATCCTGTAAAATTAAAAGTACTGACATTACAACAAAATACATGTCCATAAC